>CM077157.1:138593049-139192985 GCA_039583875.1 Platanthera guangdongensis
CATCGTGGACATTCATATTACTTGGAATTGATTTTATGGAGGTTCGATTCAACTTTAAAACTTTCCGCTTGAATGCTCTGGGATTAGGACGAGTAGTCTTATAAGATGGTTTTTGATTTATTCATAATAGTAAACCCTTCCACTGTAACTGTGGTATATCCGTCAGGAACAAAGCTGGACCTTCTGTCAAAGATGCCATGCGATTCGGACTGAAATGGTGTTCTGGACACACGGCCTGGCACACGCCCGTGTCCAGGGCCGTGTGCCTCATTCGCCGTCAAAATCGAATCACCTGGAACCTCACACGGGTATCGAACACGCCCGTGTTCGAGCTGACACGCCCGTGTTCCCCTTACCTGACACGGCCGTGTAGCTGGCCGTGTACCCCATGATTTTCTCCCGTTTTCAACCCGAGCACTCTGCACGGGTTCTAGGGACACGCCCGTGTCCTTGCCCGTGTCACCTTGACACGCCTGGGCTCCAGGCCGTGTACAAGGTCTCGACACTTCGCGGCTAAGTGTCGACACGGGTCGACCACCCCCTGCGACACGCCCGTGTCGCAGGCCGTGTGCCATGTCTCGACACACTGTCGACACCAAAGTGTCGACTTCGCGGGACGAGTGTCGACACGGGTTGACACGCCCTGCGACACGCCCGTGTCGCAGGCCGTGTGCCGTGTTCTCGACACAACGTCGAAGCACTGTGTCGACTTCACGGCTAAGTGTCGACACGGTCGACACGCCCTGCGACACGCCCGTGTCGCAGGCCGTGTGCCCATCTCGACACAATGTCGAGACCAAAGTGTCGACTTCACGCCTTAGTGTCGACACAGGCTTGACACGCCCTGGGACACGCCCGTGTCCCAGCCGTGTGCCTGCAGCCAAAACTCAAACTGGCCCAAATTATTCCCCTCTGCTCCTTTGAGTTTCGGGGCGTTACAACTCTACCCCCTCTTAAAAGGATTTCGCCCACGAAATTACATAAAGGGAAAAACATGTACAAAACAAATTTGTACCTGAGCGGAACAACTCCGGATATTCGTCAAGCATCGTCTGCTCTCGCTCCCAAGAGAGCTCCTCACGACCGCAATTGTCCCACCGGACTTTGACCATCCTGATCTCTTTATTGCGTAGCCGCTTGACCTCCGAGTCCTCAATCCGCACGGGCTTGACTTTTGTCGTTAGCCCACTATCCACCGGCACTTGATCGCCCGCGATCACTTGCGTAGGCTCTTGCAGCCGCCTTCCGAAGCACCGAAATATGGAATACATCATGTAAACCACTTAGCTCCACTGAAAGCTTCAGCCGATAGGCCGCTTCTCCTACTCGCTTCAGAACCTCGAACGGTCCAAGGTACCTCGGGCTTAGCTTTTTCAATCGCCGCACCCGCGAGACACCCTTGAACGGCTTGATCTTCAAGTATACATAATCGCCCACAGCGAACTCCACGTTCCTGTGCTTGGCATTATAGTACTTTGCTTGCCGGTCCTGAGCGATAAGCAACCTCTCCCGAATGGTTCTCACCAACGAAGTAGCATCCTCCACTTCCGATCGCTTATACAACTTCGACTCGCCCGTTTCTAACCAAGACAACGGCGTGCGACATCGTCTACCATAAAGGGCCTCGAAAGGCGCCATCTGAATACTTGCTTGGTAGCTGTTTTTGTATGCGAACTCCACCAAATAAAGGTGGTCCTCCCATTGCTTTCCAAAGTCCAAGACACACATGCGAAGCATGTCTTCCATGGTTCTATTGACCCTCTCGGTCTGCCCATCCGTTTGCGGATGGAAGGCTGTGCTAAACTTCAGCTTTGTTCCCAACATTTGCTGCACCAGCCTCCAATCATTGGACGTGAACCGCCCATCTCGGTCACTCACGATGCTGCGGGGCACACCATGAAGCCGCACTATGTTATCCACATAAAGCTTTGCCAGCTTCTCCACCGGATCATCCTTCCTATGCGGAATAAAATGCGACACCCTTTGTTAATCGATCGACCACCACCCAAATGGCGTCGTTCCCCTTCTGCGACCTTGGCAAACCATGCACAAAGTCCATAGAGATGTCGTCGAATTTCCACTCCGGAATAGGCAAGGACTTAAGAAATCCTCCCGGCTTTTGGCACTCCGCCTTTACCAAGGCGCAGTTTGGCACTTCGCTACATATAGCGCCACATCCTTTTTCAAGCCCGGCCACCAAAACAGTTTCTTTACATCACGGTACATCTTCGTGCTCCCCGGGTGAATCGAGTACTTGGTATGGTGCGCCTCGTACAACAACTCCACCCGTAAACTGCCCACACTTGGGACGCACAAACGACCGTCTTTCCACAAAGCAATCCGTCCTCCACGACGAATTGGGAATTTGACCCATCCAGAGCCTCTATCATGAACTGCTTCATATGAGCATCCATATCCAAAGCCTGCCGAATCCGATCAGCCAGGTCATATTGGACTTCAGTCCAATTCAGCACTGCTTCAGCACTAGATTGTCTATCCACACAAACAATCTCCAACGCCTCCAGCTCCTGCACCAACCGCTCATCATGCACTGATAGCCAATTCGCTTGAGCTGGGGCTCGGCGACTCAACGCGTCCGCAACCGCATTCCCTTTGCCAGGCACGTAGTGGATCTTGAAAGTATAGTCCCCCAGGAACTCCATCCACCTACGCTGCCGCATATTCAGATCTTTCTGATCAATCAAATACTTTAGGACTCTTGTGATCGGTGTAGATATCAATCTTCACACCGTACAAATAGTGTCTCCACAGCTTCAAGGCAAAAATCACGGCCGCCAACTCCAAGTCGTGGACCGGATAATTCCTCTCGTGCACTTTTAGCTGTCTCGAGCCATAAGCTATCACGCTGCCGTGCTGCAATAGCACGCAACCCAAACCGCTGCCCGAAGCATCGCTATATATCTCATAGCCTTCGGTTCCAACCGCGAACTCAGCACAGGCGCCGTGGCAACCGACACTTCAATTCCTCCACAAAAAGCTCGCGCGCACTCCGGCGTCCAAAACGAACTTATGCTCCTTCCTCGTCAAAGTAGTGAGAGGTAATGCTATCCGCGAGAAGTTCTCTACGAAGCGCCTATAATAGCCGGCAAGCCCCAAAAAGCTCCGGACTTCTGCTACCGTAGCAAGCTCAGGCCACTCCCGTATCGCAACAATCTTCGCCGGATCCACAGCAATACCCTCTCCACTCACTATATGCCCGAGGAACGCCACTGAGGATAGCCAAAACTCGCACTTCGAGAACTTGGCATACAACTGGTTTCTCCTGAGTGTCTCCAACACCAAATGGAGATGCTTGAAGTGATCTTCCTCACTTTGCGAGTACACCAAATATCGTCGATAAGACGATCACGAAATGGTCTAGGTACTCCCTGAACGTCCTGTTCATCAAATCCATGAAATACTGACGGCGCATTAGTCAGCCCAAACGGCATGACCGTAAACTCATAATGCCCGTATCTCGTACTAAACGCTGTCTTCGGGATATCACTCTCCCTTATCCGCAGCTGATAGTACCCAGACTTGAGATCTAACTTCGAGTACACCGTCGACCCGACTAACTGATCAAAGAGATCATCAATCCGGGGGATCGGGTACTTGTTCTTCTCAGTCAGCTTGTTTAGCTCCCGATAATCAATACACAACCTCAAGCTTCCGTCCTTCTTCTTAACAAAGAGGACCGGTGCGCTCCAAGGCGAAGAACTCGGGCGCACATACCCTTGCTCCAACAACTCTGTAGTTGAACTTTCAGCTCTGCCATTTCCTTAGGCGCTAGCCGATACGGAGATCGTGACACAGGCTTTGCACCTGGCACTAGCTCGATAGTGAAATCTATCTCCCGTTGAGGCGGGGCTCCAGGAAGATCTGCGGGGAACACATCAGGGTATTCCGATACCACTGAAATACAATCCATCGCGGGCTTCGGCTTTGCAACCTCCACTAGTGTAAAGAACAGTTCTGCTCCGCACGAACCGCCTTCACCACCTGAAGAGCAGACATCAACGTCTTGCTCGACCCCTTTAAGCCCGTAAAAGTCGTCTCACGACTTGCTCCCAGCTTTACTTCCTTGCTACCGCAATCTATATGGGCCTGCTGCTCCGAGAGCCAGTCCATTCCAAATATGACGTCGAACTCCACCAACGGAAGTAAGGACGCCCGCAGGTCAAACTCCTGCTCTCCAATACGAGTCTTAACCTCGCAGATCTATCCGCTCGCATCGAACACCCATTTGGCAACAACACATCCAACTTATCCTTCGCCATCGAAGAAGGACTCCGATGCGTAATATAAATCCTTCGGACAACAAGGAGTGTGAAGCTCCCGTATCAAAGAGTGCTCGTGCCGGATTTTCACAAATCAACACAAATCCTAAACAAGTAGTGGTAAGGTAACATGTGCATAACAACATATAAAGAAATTGACTTGCTATAAATTAAACCGTACCTGTCACCACGTCAGCTTGTTTAATGGCCTCCTGTTGGCCAAGATTGTAAACCCTTGGTTGGGCCGGAGCATAATGGGATGCGGTCGACTCCACCGCCTTGCCCTTCTCTTCATAAGTAGCTCCAGGCCTCCTTTCGGACTTAGGACGTCCGCTCCAACAGTCACGGGCGAAATGCCCCGTCTTTCCACACGTAAAGCACGCACCCGGGCTCCGACTCGTAGTCGCCCCAGAAGCGCCAGAAGGAGCTGGACCCGAAGTCCTATGCTTCTTAAAAGTCCTCCGATAGCCTGACTTTGAAGTAGTCGGCACTCTGAACTCAGATTTCTTTCACCCAAGCTTTTCTTCGCTTGTACACTCTTCATGTCCTTCTCCAAGGACCGGGCAGTATTGACCAAGGTTAAGAAACCCTGCGTCATTG
Organism: Platanthera guangdongensis; assembly: GCA_039583875.1. NCBI lineage: Eukaryota > Viridiplantae > Streptophyta > Magnoliopsida > Asparagales > Orchidaceae > Platanthera > Platanthera guangdongensis. The sequence goes on from CM077157.1 coordinate 138,597,930, forward strand.
GCCCCGACAGTAACAATCTCAGCTCATCCCTCAAGCCTTCATAAAAACGATTAGTCTTGCGCTCCTCATCCATGATGGTAGAGCTAGCATAACGACTCAAACCGCGTAAACTCGTGGAGATATTCATCCACGCTCCTCTCACCCTGCACCAACTTCAGGAACTCATTCTCCATTGAAATCCTCTGAGTCGAAGGGAGGTATCTTGCCAAGAACAATTCCGAGAACTCTTCCATCGGAACGTCTATCAGTTGTCTACCTCTCAGATGATGCAGCTCCAAGCCTTCCCACCACATCCTCGCTTCACCGTCCAGCAGGAACGTAGCGATGGTGGTCATCTGCCACTCCTCCGTCTCTGTTGCTGTCATGACTCTCTCTCACCCTAGAGAGCCAGTCTTCAGCCTGCGATGGGGTTCCCAACCCGAGAATAACGGAGGGTTAAAGCTCATTACATGCTTCAACTGCCTCTCAGTCGCCCTCCTTGGCACTATTGGTTCTACAACCACTTGCTCCATCCTCCTCGGCTCCGCCTCTTGCAAGAGGTACTTGCTCCATCACAGGAGCGGGCTGCTGCGCTTGCCTCCCAGGCTGCGCATTGATCACGGCCAACACCGCTTCAGCCACCAATCTTATATTTTCAGCCGACAAAGGTGTTACGGGAGCAACTTCCGGTGCACTACTTGCCTCAGAAACTCGGCGTTCTGACGGCCCAATGCCACTTCGGGTCACCTATAGTGGTACAAAACACCGTTAAGCGACCAAATAAATTGCAAACAGCAATTATAGGAACACGCAGGTTCCTCAACACGAGTATTTTCATTCCTAAGTGGACATTCATGGGTTCTCTTTACGGTTATAACGATGACGCACACAATGTGCTCACCACTCCCTTAAAAGAATTCGCCCACGAATTCAATTCAAGCCTAACCAAAACCAGTAGTCTGATACCAAATTGTAACACCCCTATCCGTCGCATAGCATATAGCAGTGGTCCGGCCGGGGCCCGACGCCATATGCCACAGACAGACCGGTGGTTACTTATGGAAACCATCCAACCAATCTTAACGTCCTACACAGAGCATTCTAGCGGAAGCAGTTTATATAAGTTGCAAAACAAGAACCCAGCAACAAGCATGAATGTCCACTAACATGATAATAGGAATGTTATTACAAATACTCAAAAGTCGGCCTTAAGGCCTTACAAAATGTTTCACTTGTCTTTTACATGATTTACAAACCTCGGCTCGCAGGCCGGCCATACATGAATAAAACATAAAACATTCCACTTGGGCCTTCGAGAGCCAGCTTCGCAAAAAGGGCTTTAGCCCGCTATTGACCGCTTGGTCCAGCTGCACCTGCAAGCAAACAAACCACCGCACGGTGGCAAACAAGGCAACGGTCAGCAATGCTGACCAAATTATAACGATCCCGCCCCAACTCGGGGCGGCGATGCTCCTTCCTGCATTTTCATTAGCATAAGCGAGCAATTATAACCATAGCCATTTCATCACAGGCGTTGGCTCGCACGGCCACACGCCCCGTGCACTCAGGGCACATTCTCGGTGAACCGGTCGATGTCACGTCAATTAAAGCCATTAACATTCCGGACTCACCACCGCCACTTAGACGGCCATTCCTATGAGCAATTCGTCTTCATGGTATTGGTCACGTCAATTTAAGCCATCGACCACCGAAGACCCCCATTATATGCCAACGGCGAGTGCCATGTAACTTTAGGTCTCTCTAACCCGAACGACATAAAGCGGGTACGGCTCCATCTAACCCGTGCTCACATCGCAACGACAATTTAAGCCATTTGCGCGGGTCAAACTTTCACCGAGTCCCATTCTAACACAAGTCACATAACCCCGTTATGTTCAAGTTGGCTCTCAGCCACCAAGTTGGCAAGACCCGTGTCCGCCCAGTTTTCCGGGTGCACCTTTGGGTTAGTCCCCAAGGCTCCCTGCTGCAATCTACCGCGTAGAAAACCCGAAAAACACCCAATAGCACGGAGTCTTCTCCGGCCTTATGCAATGCAACATCACCGATCCGACTAACATGTCCGGGTAGGCTTCAACCAAAATGCCTATGTCCGTTCTCGCATACGGACTCTAAACAACGGGGACTTCACATATCTACCCGAAGGAACGCCTCCAACTCTCCGCAAACTCGCGAGAGCGGGCTTCCTATGCAAAGAAAGAGAGCGACTCATGCTCAAGATGAGGATCGTTACCCTTGTGTCCCTCTTTGGCGCCATCGAAAAGTAATCGGATGGAAATCACCGCACTTGCGTTGCCTCCGTGGATCCGGAGTCGGCTTGCGATTCGGAGCTCCGAAGCTCCTCCAATGGCGGATCTAGCTCCTCTTCTTCTTGCCTTAGCTCTTCTTTCTCCAAGGGTTTGGAGAGAGAACAAGTGGAAAAAAGTGAGGTTTTCTAAGTCAAAACCCGGGTATATCCCTTCAGGAACAACCCCCAGCCGTTGGTCTTCAGTCAAAGAAATGAACGGCTTCGATTCGGGACTGAAATGCCCAATCTGGACCGAACACGGCCTGGCACACGCCCGTGTCCAGGGCCGTGTGCCTCATTCGCCGTCAAAATCGAATCACCTGGAACCTCACACGGGTATCGAACACGCCCGTGTTCGAGCTGACACGCCCGTGTTCCACTGACACGGTCGTGTAGCTGGCCGTGTACCCCATGATTTTCTCCCGTTTTCAACCCGAGCACTGCACGGTTCTAGGACACGCCCGTGTCCTTGCCCGTGTCACCTTGACACGCCTGGGCTCCAGGCCGTGTACAAGGTCTCGGCACTTCGGGCTAAGTGTCGACACGGGTCGACACGCCCTACGACACGCCCGTGTCGCAGGCCGTGTGCCATGTCTCGACACACTGTCGACACCAAAGTGTCGACTTCGCGGGACGAGTGTCGACACGGGTTGACACGCCCTGCGACACGCCCGTGTCGTAGGCCGTGTGCCGTTCTCGACACAACGTCGAAGCACTGTGTCGACTTCACGGCTAAGTGTCGACACGGGTCGTCACGCCCTGCGACACGCCCGTGTCGCAGGCCGTGTGCCCAGTCTCGACACAATGTCGTGACCAAAGTGTCGACTTCACGCCTTAGTGTCGACACAGGCTTGACACGCCCTGGGACACGCCCGTGTCCCAGGCCGTGTGCCTGCAGCCAAAACTCAAACTGGCCCAAATTATTCCCCTCTGCTCCTTTGAGTTTCGGGGCGTTACAACTAAGTGATACATCACTGCCTGAGTATTTCTGGGCTGAAGCAGTTAACACTGCATGCCATGTTATAAATAAGGCTACCATCACTAAAGGGCTTAACAAGACCCCCTATGAAGTAGTGAAAGGCAGGAAACCAAACCTATCCTATTTTAGGATCTTTGGTTGTAAATGCTTCATACTTAACAATGGGAAGTCTTACTTAACTAAGTTTGCTGCCAAGTCTCAAGAGGGAATTTTTGTTGGGTACAGTAATAATAGTAAGGCTTATAGAGTCTACAACTTGACTACACAAGTTGTAGAGGAGACTGTACATGTAGTTTTTGATGAGACTAAACTTATTAATAATGAGTTGTCTAGCAATGTATGCAGCCCCACAGGTTGACAAAGAAAATGAACAAGCTTACTATAGAAGAAGTGCCTGCTGCAAGACAGCAAGGAGAGGAGAGTAGCTGCTGTCCAGGGGGAGAACTACATGTGCCAGTTGCTGAAGAAATCCAAGGTATACAGCATGATGCAGATGCTGAAGTGGTTCAACCTGAAGTAAGGATGCCTCCAGCCCACAGGCATCTTAGAGATCATCCAGTAGAGCTGATTATTGGAGATCCAAGACAAGGAGTTGTTGTCGACACAAGTCTACAAGGTGTCGACACAACTCCTTATCTTGGATCTCCAATAATCAGCTCTACTGGATGATCTCTAAGATGCCTGTGGGCTGGAGGCATCCTTACTTCAGGTTGAACCACTTCAGCATCTGCATCATGCTATATACCTTGGATTTCTTCAGCAGCTGGCACATGTAGTTCTCCCCCTGGACAGCAGCTACTCTCCTCTCCTTGCTGTCTTGCAGCAGGCACTTCTTCTTAAGTAGGTGTCGACACATCCTATGTGGTGTCGACACTTAAGTTTTACTCAGAATTTTTCTAAGTAAGTCTCGACAATGTGTCGAGTTATGTTGTGTCGACACATAACCAAGTGTCGACACATAAAATCTGTGACTAAACTTGTGTCGACATATGTGTGTCGAGACATTATAAGTCAGTGTCGACACTTTTTGCCAGTGTCGACACACTTTTTAGCTAGCTTTCCCGCCTGTTCATCTTCAAAATCAGAAAGGTATAAATAGGGTTCTGTCTTTGTTTGTCGACACGCTTTCAAAGTTTCGAGACCAAAACTCCTGTGTCGACACCTCTCTTTTCTCAAGACTAATTCTCCAAACCTAATGGCTCCTAAGCTTGAGGAGAATGTTAATGAGGGCTATGAGCTAGTGCGGCGGCGTGTTCGATGAAGCTGATCAAGAAAATCAAGTCGTGGTAACCCTAGTCGCCAATTCTGGACTAGAATACTTGGTTTCAGAACCAACAAAGATTTGGAAGAAGGAAGTTCTTGAATTCCTTAATGGAGCTGCTGTAGATGACTCTGGATATAGAATCAAATCCAGAGTTCATGGATCTAAAGTCAAGATTTCACCAAAAAGTCTGAGGAAGGTACTCCAGCTACCTAAAACACAAGATGAAGAAGAAGTAACTGCATCCAAGACCAGGGAAGCCCTTACTGGTGTGGACTTGATCCAAAGATGAAGATAGGATCTGTCTTTAACAGAAAGGCATGAACATCAAGGAAAATTCATGTCTGAGATTGTGGGCAAGGTTATTCTCAGTAAGCCTGGAGGGCATGACAGGGTGTCTGCCTCTATGTTTGGAATTATGACTATAATCATATTCACTCTGAAAACAGACTGGTCAATAGTGGTTTTTGACAAGATCAAGGAGAGCTTGAAGAAGCCTAATCTGGGCAGAATTATAAGTCTCTACCTAGCTGGTACAATACCAGAGGTAATGAGCAATGCTGCTGGAAGTAAGATCAACCACATGAGGAAGATGGATCAAAAGATATTTTCCAGATGGGACAGGGTGTTGTCCAAGGAAGTGACAACCCCAGAGAAGCCAGTTACTGAGAAGGAGATTCCTTCTAAGAAAAAAGAGAAAGACAGTTTCTGTGACACAGGAGTCCTCCAGCAGTTCACGGAGTGAAGAACAAGTTGTTTTCACTCCTGATGACCAAGAGGAAGTGGCTGCAGAGAAGACCCCTGCTGCTCAAGATGTAGCTGAGATCCAGGGGGAGCTGCCATAGGCTAGCCTCATCCACAGGGATCAAAGCAAGGGGGAGCCTCCAGTTGTAGAAGAACCCTCTACTCTGGACAGTGAGCAAGCCACCATCATTATCCAAGAGGTACTCACTGACCTAAAAACTTTAGAATATCTTATAGAAGATGCTGATTTGTCTGATGTTTCTCAGCAAACTCAGCTGCCTAGCCAAGAACCAGATGTTGTTATCCAAGACACATCTGTTGTACTAGAAGTGGTTCCTGATCAAGTAGTTGAAGAACCAAGAACTTCTCCTGCACAGTCTCCACCTGAATATACAATGGAAGATTTGTTTCTAAATCTAGATCAAGAAGATTTTGATATGGACAAGGATGCTGCTGCTGAAGATAAGAGTGCTGCTGCTGAGGGGGAGCAAATGACAGTTCTGGAAGCCTTTAAGGCCAGAAAGTGAGAAGCACCTGATGTGCAAGCTGACAAACCTCCAAGCCTAAGGAAAGGGTTGAAATAGCCAGCACTTCAGAATCTGAAGAAGATGAGGCTGCAAAATCTAAGAAGAAGAAACTCTATGTCTTCAAGAGGAGAAGTCAGAGTTATAAGAAAGCCTTGCAATCTATAGCCCCACAGCCTATAGTTCAACAAGCTCCAACTGTTGACTATAGTGCTTTACTGATTGCACTGCAGATAAAAATGGATGAACAAAGGAAAGCCATAGAGGCTTATGTTGATGCAGGGCACAGATCATTACAGTTTGATCTTGCCCAAGATATAAAGTCTATAAGGTTTGAGATGAACCTTAACAAAAAGGAGATGACTGACTGCTTCCACAAGGGTGGGAATGCAATAGTCTATCTGGCAACACACCAGGAGAAGATCAAAGCACAGGTAGATGATATAGCATTGAAGCAAGGGTATATACTGGAAAATCAGTTAAGGATGAATGACAACTTGACTGCTTCACACAATGCTATAGTCACTGAATTGAAGAATAAGACTGCTGAACCTTCTACATCTGCTGCTGCAGTTAAGGCTGACTTTGATAAAGTATTTCAAGCTGAGATTACTGCTGTCAAGACTGCAATTCAAGATTCCCAGAAGGCCATCTCTGAACAGCTCACTATCTCAGACCTTACTTTAAAGAGGGAATCAGGTACTTGGATAGTCAGATTAGATTTCAAAAGGATGATGTAAGAGATCATGTTGCCCAAGAAGTCATAAAGGGGAGAGAGTTTTAGTCAAAGCTAGCTCTGACCATGCCAAATGGATATCTAACTCCATCAGAGCTACACTGGGCTATCCTCCACTCTGTGATGATGATAATGTTGCTGAATCTGGGATTCAAAGTGCATATCTTGGAGTAGCAACCAGAGGTAGCTCCGGTCATATATCCTCCACCAGATTTTGACATGGTGCAAGCTGATATTCACCAGATGTATAGCCAACTGCTGGGAAGTCAAATGTTGTTCTGGACAAGGTTGTTCAACCTATTTCTGCAGCTATGCAATAGGCATTAGAGAAAGAAGAAGAGACAAGGCTGTCAAAGAAGAGGTTTAGGGAACAAGCAGAACAAAAGCCAGATTTTGAACAGTGGAGCCCTACCTCTAGGAATATAATTTTAACTGTCTGGAAAGCTGCCAAGGACAATGCTCATGAAAGGAACAAGTGGTTCTCTGAAGCAGAATGGAGGAAACATGAAATAAGACAAGAGGCCATTGTTCAATATAGAAGGAAGGCTAAGATGGGAAAGCTACTCCTACTGCAGTGGAGCCTAGCAAGTACTTCCACAAGCCATATCATTATTTTGAGAGGCAGAAAATCAAAGCAGAAGAGCTGAAGAAGAAGGACTTAAAAGGCAAGAAGCCTGCTGATGCTGCAACTGCTGAAGCCACTGTCAAAGCTCAAGTCCAACCTGGCAAAGGAATTGTTATCAAAGAACCAGACCAGAAATAGATTAGGAATTGACTTGAAGATTGTTGTAATCTTTGAATGAAAAACATTTTTGTAAACTGCTGAAAATGTATAAAGAACAATGTTAGAACAATATATGATAAATAAAATATATTCATGATTGTTCTGTAAATGTGTCTATTTCTTGATTGTTCTGCAATGATGAATGTGTATACATGTGTGAATTTCTACATGTTTTTTATGTTTACCCTGCTGAATATAATCTGTTGTACATCATTTTGTAATTTTAATTATGGATGGTGTATATCATTGACTAAGGGTTATGACTTCTCCAAATAGGGGGAGATTGTTGGGTACATTGGTCAAATGTACCTGATTTGAAGAAGCCTCACCCAACTCAATGATATACATCATAATGTATTTGATGTATGTTTGAGTTACTTGTGCAGGTTAAGAAAGTACTGGACTGAAGCAAAAAGTTTCTAAGTCCATGTGTCGACACCTAGAGGGAAAGTGTCGACACTTAAGAAAGCTTGTGTCGACACCCAGACAAGCAGTGTCGACACTTGGAGTCATTGTGTCGACACCTGGGATGCAGAGTCGACACCAGACAGAAAGTGTCGACACAAGGAGCTGTGTCGACACCCAGTGAAGCTGTGTCTACACCAGCAAGTGTCGACACTTGGAGCTGTGTCGACACTCAGCAAAATTCTGCATAGTCTAAGTACAAGTGTCGACACTCAACACAATGTGTCGACACTATGCAGAAGAGTCAGCACTAGAAGTAAGTGTCGACACTCAAAACAATGTGTCGACACTATGCAGAAGAGTTAGCACTAGAAGTAAGTGTCGACACTCAACACAATGTGTCGACACTCAACAGAAGAGTCAGCATTTGAAGTATGTGTCGACACCCAGATCAAAGTGTCGACACACAGCTGAAGACTCAACACTTGAAGAAAGTGTCGACACAAGGAGTTGTGTCGACACTTAGCAAAGAACAGAAAGAACAACAAATTATTCTAAGTACAAGTGTCGACACTATGGGAATATGTCGACACTCAGCTGAAGTCTCAATAACAAGAAGGTGTGTCGACACAAGGAGCTGTGTCGACACTCAGCAAGAATCAACATAGAAGACTATGTGTCGACACCAAGAAGCAGTGTCGACACTTGACAGATTCAACACAAGAAGATGTGTCGACACAAATGAGATGTGTCGACACATAGAAGAATTCAGCAAAAGCTAGAAGAACAAGTACTTGTGTCGACACTTAATTTCAGTGTCGACACATGAAGAAGAATCTGTGTCGAGACATACAAGGAGTTGTGTCGACACCTTGTAGACTTGTGTCGACACTTACACAACATGTGTCGACACTTGGACTATAAGTGTCGACACTTAAAGACAGAAAGTCTCGACACTTACAGACAGAGATTTTCAAGAAGTGACTGGATGACTTGACAGCTGCCGTTCCAGCCGATCTACAGCAACTGTCAGAGATGTCAGAAGTCAGTTATGAACCGGTCCAGCCGGTTACCATGAAAAAAGCCTATAAATAGGCACCTACAGTTTACAGAAACTGTTGTTGAAAAAGTTGTTCAAAGTTGTTGAAAGTGGTTAGGAGTTGTTGAAGTAATTATTGAAGTAATACAAAGAGAATCAACACAAGAAGATCTAGCAGTTCAAGTGCAGATCTAAGAAGTTGGAGAGGGAGGGCTCCATCCAAGAAATCAGCCCCTGGAACTAGGCTGAGAAGAAAGATTCAGATTCAATTCTGGATCTTAAGTGGCAGAGGTCAAGGAACAACTGCAGAGGATCAGTCTTATTCAGTTCTACTCAAGAAGCTTTGAAGAAAGCTATGTCAGGGTGAATCCAGCTGAGTTCTTCCAAGAACTCATCAAGAATCTCTCAACTCCCCTCCTTTAATTCTGAGTTGTAGAGTTATTATTTGTATTACATTTTTAACTTGTAGGATCCATTTGGATCTGAGTAAATTATAAGCCTATATCTATAAAGGCTGAGGGTAGGGCTTGCTAGCCTGAGTGTAGGAGATTGAGATCTCTGAGTGTAGGCCTTGTTGGCTGAGTGTAGGCCTTGATTGGCTGAGTGTAGGCCTTGATTGGCTGAGTGTAGGCTTTGGATAAAGCTGAGTTGTAAGGCTTTGGGCCTGAGGTGTAGGAACCAATTTGGGTTCTGAGACAGTGCAGGAGTTTGGCCGAATCTAGTACACTACTAGATAGGCGAAGGGGGAAAGTGGATGTACCCATATCTTGGGGAACCACTATAAATCACTGTGTGCTGTACTGTGCTGAAATTGTTGCTGTGTATGCTGTGTTTGCTGTGATAAACTAGTTAGATTGCTGTGATGTAACTGATTGCTGCCAATAAAGTTAGAAAAGGATTAGGTCACCTATTCACCCCCCTCTAGGTGTTTAGGTACCATATCTTTCAGTGCTGCATCTGTGGTGGAGGTGCAAGCAATAGACGAGTCAATGAAAAGCTTTATGGAGTTTCATCCACCTACGTTTGGTGGAGCGCGTTCTCCAACGCAGGCGGAAGATTGATTGGCTCGAGTAAAGCAGATCCTGACTACAATCAGGACGGCAGAAGAGCAGAAAGTAACGTTCGCCACTTTTCTGTTGGAAGGAGATGCGAGACTGTGGTGGGACGATATGGAGGTACATCACTTGGCAGGTCGTGGATTAGCGGAGGTTTTAATGGATGAATTCTCCCGATTGTTTTTATCCAAGAATTTTTCAGTGTCGCAGCGGATTGCGATGGAAAATGAGTTTCAACGCCTAGTGCAAGGTGAGGCAGATATTGATACATACCTGCATGAGTTTACCAGACTGGGGAGATATGCGGGGTCTACCTTTGCGGAGGAAGCGCGAAAGACGAATCGATTTTATGAGGGACTGCGGGATGAGTTAAGGTTGGTCCTCCCGAGTTCTATGAACCAAGGCTTCCAAGCGTTGGATGATACGGCCCGTGCTTTGGAAAAAGATTTGAAGCGGGTACAAGAGAAGAAGAGACTGGCCGTGGAAAAGTCAGAGTTTAAAGTGCCATAATCAGAGCAGTCGGAGTTTAGAAGACGAGAAAAGAAAAAGTTTAGGCCTATGAAATCAGCTCTATCGACTGTTTCTTCAGGGGCGACTTATGGGCCAGGACATGTTGATACAACGTATATGTTATAAATGCGGGAGGCAAGGACACATAGCGAAAGTTTGTTGGAATTCCCCCGCAGGAAGTGAGAAAAATACAGGTGCGTCTTATGAAGACAAGGGTAAAGCAGTGGCCGAGTCATCTGCATCACGGACGCAAACTCGATTGCATAATTTGGAAGAGCAAGAGCGGCAAAGCTCACTTGGTGAAATTCAGCCTCGAGTGTTTAATTTGGCTCTTACGCGAGAAATGCAAAATCGAGAGGCTGAGCGGTAGTAAGGATAGTGACTTGTATGATGTTGTGGATGTGAATAATGTTTTATCATACATGAGTATAAACATCCCCAAAGGACAACTTATGCTATGTAAGACTCTAAATTTATAATAGTAGTAAGGATAGCTTTTACGGTAGCTAAATATAACAAGTTAGAGTTTTTTAAATTATGCAGTGCATGATGTAATATTAGTAGATTTTATTCTTAAAAATACCTAACATGCATTTCTAGCATAAATCCTCTCAGAGAGCAAGTAATCCACATCCACATATAGAGAAATAAGCAGCTAGCAAGTATCTAAAAATAACAATTCTGTGGGCGCCAACAAACTGACATGAACCCTTTTACAGAATAGTAAGTTTGAACCAGTGACTAAATAAACAACAATCTACCTCGCTGAGATGAGGTACAAACACGACCAACACTGCCGCCCAGAAACTCCAAAAATAGCTCTGCTATCTGCTACTGCTCTGAACCTGAGGCATTCCAAAGACAGAACACCTCAGCAAGAAGGTACAAATGGTGCCAGAAATATAATAAGCCAAAATAAACAAAGGTCAAAAGGGGTAGCAACCCAAGACCAAAAGCACTGAAGTAAAGTACAAAAGAAACAAGACATCCACAAGAAAAGAAATCTTACGTGATTCGTCACGTACAACAAGAGTACACCAGATGCACGAGGATATAAGGTTATGACATGAATAAATCATAAGGAAAAAGCATGAAACCTTTATTAGGCACCTATATTCGACTCTACCCAAAAACACGGGCGATGTGGTCACTCAATTGGACACACCCTCACGAATATCATATTCGTCTAACTGAGAGGGAGTCTCATACTCTCCACCATACACCGCAGACGCCCAAAAACCTGGTAGACTTCCACAAGGTAATAATAAAGGAATCAAACATTGCGGAGGTGGTTTTTTCCACTGTTGGGTATTGTATCCACAACGTACCTGATTTGAAGAAGCCCCTGAACAAGCTAAGGTAAATAGACAATGTATTTGATAAAATATTTCAAGTTGTGCTTGCAGTTTTTCCACGCTAAGTGCACACCAATGTCAGGGTGCAGTAGGTCAATATACACGGGTCTGCACGACATAATCCCTCGTTGAGCAGATCAGTGTGTTGGCCTACGTGTACTCTCTCCATTGGAGTGTACTTATTTTCAAGTACAGGGCCGTGATCATGCAAGAGCAGACAAGGAGCAAGGATGGGTCAAAGAGCAGTCCATGGGCGGATAGACGAAAAATCGTCTAAGTGTTAATCGACGAGAATCACCAAGTGATTCTCGCCGATTCGGGGAGAATCATCAAGTGATTCTCGCCGAATCGTCGAGAATCACTAGCTGATTCTCGCCGTCTACTTTCGGCGAAAACAGTGGATGCTCCCGGCATATGACTGGGACAAGAAGCCTGCTGCGTGATTACACTCCAGTCGAGAATGGACCCAAAGTCATCTTTAGAGGGTCAGATCGAGGAGTCACCAGAGGTTACGGTATGATTTCCAACGGTATAATCTCTATCTCCGACGTGGCTTATGTTGAAGGGTTAAACCATAACCTGATTAGTGTAAGTCAGTTATGTGACAAGGGTTATGACGTTAAGTTCTGCAAGGATAAATGTCTGATAATATCATGTGCCTCTTCTGAGACGGTATTAACAGGCATTAGGAGCAGGAATATCTTTTGCTTAAATTTTCTCAGTTTAGATTCATCTACCCCCGTATGCCTTGTGGCAACAGGCAGTGCATCTCTTTGTGAACAATGACACAAGAGATTGGCACATATTAATTTCAAAACAATCAGTATGTTGTTTTCTAAAAACTTAGTAAGGGATGCTCCCGTTATCAAGTGCATCAAAGATAGCCCCTGTCCTGCATGCCAGATGGGCAAACAGACTCGCGCTACCTTTAAGAGCATTGCAGACAAAGACTCTTCCCGATGTCTTTACCTTCTATATATGGACTTGTTTGGTCCAATGCAAGTTCATATCTTGGGAGGCAAGTCCTATACGCTAGTGATAGTTGATGATCATTCTCGGTTTACATGGGTGTTCTTCTTAAAACGAAAGTCGTATACGTTTGACATCCTCACTAGTTTTGTCAAGCAGGTTCAGAACGAATTTAACTGCTCAGTGGTCAAAATCAGAAGTGACCATGGAACAGAATTCGAATCTAGTGCTATGACAGAGTTTTGTGAAGAACAAGGTATCTTTCATGAGTTTTCCTCCCCGTGCACTCCTCAGCATAATGGAGTTGCGGAGAGGAGAAATAGAACTCTCATTGAAGCCTGCACGACGATGTTGAAAGACACTTCTCTCACAGAATACTTCTGGGCAGAGGCTGTCAATACAGCTTGTCATGTACAAAACCAGGCATTGATCAACAAGCATCATCGTAAGACGCCTTATGAGCTACTGAGAGGCAGGAAACCAACCATGTCCTACTTGAGGATCTTTGGTTGCAGATGCTATGTACTGAATAATGGGAAGTACCCGTGTACTAAATTTGGTGAAAAATGCTTCGAAGGCATATTCATGGGCTATAGTTCCCACATTCGGGCATATAGGGTCTTCAATAAGAAAACCATAGTGGTAGAAGAATCAATTAATGTTGTATTTGATGAAGGAAGTTTGCTTAACAGCAATTCTTCCAGTGGTATTCTTGAAGATGCAGGTGCACGACTTGAACAGCTGGATCTCGATGAGACCGCTAAAGATGAAACTCCTAAGTACGTCAAAGTTTCCACCTCCACGTCATCTGGGAATGTTGAAGATCAAAATGGAACAAATCTCCTAGAAGAAGGAGAAGCCCAAGAAGTAGTCGAAGCTCCAGACGCCAGACTTCTAGAGCTCCAGCACGTGAGGGATCATCCTAGAGATCAGATCATCGGAGATCCTCGTGTCGGTGTCAGAACTCGAAGAGGTACTATTAACGAAATTTTGCATCTTAGCTTCCTGTCACAGGTTGAGCCAAAGAAGTTCGACGAGGCGAACAAAGATGCGGCATGGATTCTGGCCATGCAAGATGAACTACATCAATTCGAACGTTGCAACGTTTGGACGCTGGTTCCCAGACCACACAAGCAGAATGTGATTGGCACCAAGTGGATCTTCAGAAACAAACTGGATGAACATGGTGTCATCATAAAGAATAAGGCAAGGCTGATGGCTCAAGGTTACAGACAGGAGGAGGGGATTGACTTCGACCAGACCTTCGCACCAGTAGCAAGGCTCGAGGCAATCAGATTGTTCCTGGCATATGCTTCGCACAAAGATTCACGGTCTATCAAATGGATGTGAAATCAGCATTCTTGAACGGAGACCTGAAAGAGGAAGTATACGTCGCTCAACCCCCAGGTTTTGTCAATCCTACTTATCCCAATCATGTATATTTTCTTAATAAAGCTTTATTTGGTTTAAAACAAGCTCCACGAGCTTGGTATGAGACTTTATCTAGTTTTCTTCTTGAGAACAAGTTCTCTAGAGGTAAAATAGATAAGACATTGTTTCTCAGGGAAGTCAAAGGCAAGATTTTGCTGGTGCAAATCTATGTCGATGACATAATATTCGGCTCAACGGACAACAATCTTTGCAAAACGTTTTCCAAACATATGCAAGGAAAGTTTGAAATGAGCAGTATGAGAGAGTTAAAGTATTTCTTGGGACTTCAAGTGAAACAGTCTGAGTATGGAATCTTCATCTCTCAGACGAAGTTCACGAATGAACTCCTCAAGAAATTCGGCATGGAGAGTGCAACCTCTATGAGGACTCCAATGGGATCCACTATGTCTCTGGATTATGATGAGAAAGGTAAACCTTTCGATGAAACCAAATACAGAAGCATCATTGGATCCCTGCTCTACCTTACTGCCAGTAGACCAGATATCATGTTCTCCACATGTGTCTGTGCCAGATATCAGGTGAACACTAAGGAATCTCACTATGTCGCTGCAAAGCGAATTCTAAGATACCTTAAAGGTACTCCCAATCTTGGCTTGTGGTACCCGAGAAACAATGATGTCGAGCTAATAGGTTTTTCAGATGCTGATTTTGCAGGGAGTAGGGATGACAGGAAAAGCACTTCCGGGACGTGTCAATTCCTCGGAAGAAGGCTTATCTCATGGAACAACAAGAAGCAGAATTGTGTAGCTACCTCCACAGCAGAGTCTGAGTACATCTCGGCAGGCAGCTGTTGCGCACAACTCCTATGGATCAAAAACCAGTTAGCCGACTACGACCTTCAGTTCAAGGAAGTACCAATGTACTGCGACTCCTCCAGTGCAATCACAATTGCCAACAATCCGGTATCGCACAACAGAACGAAGCATATTGAAGTGCGCTACAACTTCATTCGGGAGCACGTGGAGAACAAGGACAACTCTCTCTGTTATGTCCCCACGGACAAGTAGATTGCAGACATTTTCACAAAGCCCTTAGACGAAGCCAAGTTCAGTCTTTTCAAAACTGAATTGGGAATGCTAAACTATGAGGAATGAAGACGACAGAAGCTCCATACTCGTGCATCTAGGGGGAGGCTTTGCCAGGAACTCCAGGGTGAGCACAGGTGCAAGAACTAAGGGGGAGCAAGGGGTCAAATGCTACAAACCCCGATTTGCAGAAGCCGAAAAAGGGGAGATTACCCTCTTGGCTAAGGCTAAGGTGGCTCCCAGTTTGCTCTCAAATTGGTATTGGTAATGAATATCTCTCTCAACTCAATTTCAAGGTTATGATTTTCATTCCCATACGCCTTATTCACCTTAGCTTGTAGGGTTTAGGCTTCTTCAAATAGGGGGAGATTGTTGGGTATTGTATCCACAACGTACCTGATTTGAAGAAGCCCCTGAACAAGCTAAGGTAAATAGACAATGTATTTCATAAAATATTTCAAGTTGTGCTTGCAATTTTTCCACGCTAAGTGCAAACCAATGTCAGGGTGCAGTAGGTCAATATACACGGGTCTGCACGACGTAATCCCTCGTTGAGCAGATCAGTGTGTTGGCCTACGTGTACTCTCTCTATTGGAGTGTACTTATTTTCAAGTACAGGGCCGTGATCATGCAAGAGCAGACAAGGAGCAAGGATGGGTCAAAGAGCAGTCCATGGGCAGATAGACGAAAAATCGTCTAAGTGTTAATCGACGAGAATCACCAAGTGATTCTCGCCGATTCGGCGAGAATCACTGTCGAGAATCACTAGCTGATTCTCGCCGTCTCCTTTCGGCGAAAACAGTGCGTGCAACCAAGTCAACTTTGACGAGAATCATCTTTGATTCTAGCCGAATCGTCGAGAATCATCTTTGATTCTCGCCGAATCGTCGAGAATCACCTTTGATTCTCGCCGAATCGTCGAGAATCACCTTTGATTCTCGACGATTCGACGAGACTCACCTTCGATTCTCGCCGATTTTGACTTGGGCGAATTCTGGATCCCGCTGGACCGGACTCTGCCGCGGGCGCTGTTTTGAACCGGGGATAGGGTTTCTTCAGGTGGGACCCTTAACGGTTATAATGGAGTATTTCCACCGTATAAATATACGCGTATTTTGAACAGTAATGAGAAAAAGAAAAAGACGAAGCACAGCAGCCGACCTTGACCTAAATCGCGATACTGCTCCGCCGCCGCCGTCGTCGCTCGTACTAGTTGGTCGCCGCTTTTGATCGAGATTCTTCCAGATCTCCCGGCGTCAGAAGCTTAGCCAAGCATAGCGTCTCACGCGTCTATCCAGAGATCTCTTGTCTCTTGATTTGTTGATCGGGAAAATCTTCCCCATCCGAATCGATCGAGACGATTGATCCTAGTGAGACTGTTGGAAGACCTTGCTAGCTTTGCTACGAAGACTGGATATCCAAAGCACAGCAGCCGCACACCGTTGTCGCCGCCGATCCCGAGAACCAAGCCGCCGCTCTTCTTGCCGCTGCCGGTTTCGGGGAGATTCTCTCCAAGTGAGATCTAGGGTTGTGGACTTTTCGTGACTTCTTGAACACGTCATCAAACGAAGAGGGACACCTTAGTCTCCGAAAGTAGTTTGTATCTCTTGTACATTCTAGTTTTACTTTTGTTGTAAAGGAACGTTGGTTCCTAGTTGTAAGGGTTGGGTGCAACCCGTGTTGTGGGAGTGTTGACTCCTACGTGTGGAAGGGTTCCTTCTGATAGTGTAAGGATTGGATTTCAGTCCTGTTGGTGAAGAGACTGAGTCGTCCCTTGTTGGGAGATAGGTCGAAGGGGGAAGTGGATGTACCCAAATCGGGGAATCACTATAAATTGCTTGTGTACTCTGTTTGCTGTGCTGTTTTATTTTCATGTGCAGGTACAATTTTAATTCCGCAAAATCGCTGCACGTCACCTATTCCCCCCCATAGGTGAAGGTAGTTGACACTAGGTGGACTTTCATCCACCTAGTCCCGCAATTAAGAAACCCAAAGAAACCACAACACATATATCTCGAGACTTGGTACGTTGGATTCTACTCAACACTCAAAATTAAAGACGCGGTTGATCAACCTCTAGGAGCAATTTACAATCCTAGATAAACTCTAACGTGTTCTTCAACAACGGTAAATAAGGCGATTAAAACCAATACTAAAAACAGTTTATCAAACCTCTATGAAGTTACCAGATTCAGTTAACAAGACAAGATTTAAAAATTTTCAAGTGATCGAAAGATTAGACATCGCCATAACTTGGAAGGACAAAAAAAATATGCAAGCAGGTAAAGGGGCAAAACTCTTTCGTTACCACCAAATCGGACGAGCAGAAAAGAGGGTAAACCACCACTTGCCTTGATTTCACCGGAAAAGTCCTCCGAATCAGTCCACGTCGTAGATCGAGGCAAAAAGATGCGGGAGGACTTGAAATCTGAACAAGAACGGCCGAAAAATACGTTAGGGACGAAAAACCCTAACGAAAAATCTCAAAAAACGGAGAAGATACTAGCACGATGGCGTATCTCTCGGAAAGAGCTATCCGGATATATGTTCGGATGAAGATTTCGAGCATCGGAGCACCGTCGGAGGCCACCGGAAGGTTCACGAAATATTTTTCTCTCTCACGTTCACGCCTCTCTGATTCGGGAGACAAGAATCAGAGAAGACGAAGGAATTTTTCTAAAAGTTTATAAGAAGTTTATAAATATATCAGGGTATATATAAAAAGTTTATAAAAAGTTTTATAAAAAGTTTATATATATATCAGAGTATATATATATATATATATATATATATATATATATATATATATATATATATATATATATATATATATATATATATATATATATATATATATATATATATATATATATGTGTTTAAAATTTTTTTTGTCTAAAAACGGACTTTTTACAAGCAGGTGTGCGGTAGACGAAAATAAGGATTTTGGATAGCTTAAAATCAAAAAGTGTCCAACACAAAAGTGGTAGATCTCGTCGAGACGAACAAATTTCATGTTAACCATTTTTTGTACGACACTGTTTTGACCCTCAAAACGACGCTCAAACGCAAACTACAACGGACAACTCGAGAAGGGCTACAGATCACTCGAGTAGGCTGAAGATCACTCGAGTAGGTAAGAAGATCACTCGAGTAGGTAGAATTTCACTCGAGTAGGTTGAAGACAGCACTCGAGTAGGTAGAATTTCACTCGAGTAGGCTGAAGACAGCACTCGAGTAGGTAGAATATGACTTGAGTAGGTAAGAACAACACTTGAGAAAAATTTTGCATGAATAGTAATATATATTTGAGAGGCATGGAATGATGACTCGAGAAGTACTCGAGCAGAAATTAACACTCGAGTGAGATACTCGTGAAGGACTCGAGGTGTAGAAGAACAATTCTTTGCATAAATAATAAATTTTTTGCAAAAAAAATCTTTTGATCAAACTATACAAATGAACAGTACTTTTCATTTTTGAATAGTATTATAATATTAAAATAATGCGTTTATATATTTTTGAATAATGAAACACGAGTTCAAAACGGTGGTCCAAACGCATGTCGAATTAAACGAAATTCGCACCGTAGGCGAACGCTGACGCTACGAACACAACGGCGAAGTCAAAACCAAAATCCGATGAGCCATTCCCGAGATATTAATCTTCAAAGTATACGGCAAACATAAACAATCCAAAACTTCAATCGCGCGCCGAGACTCCAAAAATGCTCAGATTGCGACGAAACTTGACGAACTAGTCCAAAATTACTTAACTTAAATACCAAATGCAAAATTTTCCCATTACAACAAGAATTCGGCCGACTCGACCGCACGGACATGAAAATGCCTTAACGGCATTGCGCCGCCAACTCGACGTTAAAAGTATCGCCACGAAGTCATAAATATGACGATGGCCAATCAAATAAAATCATCGAAAAATCGGGGGCATTACAGTCACTCCCCCTAAAAAGAAGTTTTGTCCCGAAACTTAATACAACTCCAAGACCAAACCAAAACGATAAAATCAAACAAGACTGAAAAACATGAACACATACACGAAACTAAGAGAAGAGGCGCAGATGAGATTCCCTCATTGCCGATTCCAATTGCCACATCGCGCACTCGACGTCTTGATTTCTCTAAAGAATCTTGACCATATGGATGGTCTTTCTCCGCAACACATGCTCTTGAGAATCCAGAATACGAACATGTTCTTCCACATACGTAAGGTTGGGCTGAACCTGTGGCATCGAGTTAAGGACTTGATGATCATTACGAACACACTTCCGCAACTGGCTCACATGGGACACATCATGGACACCAGGGAAGGTCGCAGGCAATTCCAGCCTATATTCTGACACTCCGATGTGCTCAAAAATCTGGAAAGGTCCCACATACCGGGGGTCTAACTTGTGGTGCCTTCCAAACCTTTTAACGCCAGACATCGGAGAAACCTTCAGACCAACCAAGTCTCCGACGACAAACTCCAGATCGACCCATCGTTGATTAGCATACTTATGATATCGCTCTTGAGCCACACAGAGCTTTTCTCGAATATGAGTCACAACACAATTCATCTCTTCAAGGGCTTCCGGACCTATCAACGGTCTCTCAACAACTTCAGCCCAAAACAAAGGAGTTCTACAACGCCTCCCATATAAGGCCTCAAACGGGGTCATCTGCAGACTCTCGTGATAACTATATGCAAACTCCATGAGTCTGAGACGCTCATCCCAAGCACCACCATGATCCAAAATATAACACCTGATCATGTCTTCTACGATCTCATTTACTCTTTCTGTCTAACAATTCGTCTGCAGATGATAGGCGGTGGAATACCTTAAATCGATACCCAACCCCTCCTATAAACTCTTCCAAAAGCGAGATGTAAATCTGGAGTCTCGATCTGATACAATGTTAACAGGCACTCCATGTAATCTGATGACCTCTTCAAGATATAGCTCAGCTATATTCTTCATCGAATACTCAATCTTAAACGGAACAAAATGAGCACACTTTGTAAATCTATCGACTATCACCCAAACAGAGTCACGCCCACGGGGAGATTTTGGTAGACCGGTGATGAAATCCATTGAAATACTCTCCAATTTTCAACTTGGAATATCAAGCGGTGTCAATTTACCACCAGGCATTCTATGATCAGCCTTAACACACTGACACATATAACATTACGATACAAACTTCGCGATATCATTCTTTATCCCCGACCACCAAATAATTTATTTTAGATCTTTATACATCTTAGTGGAACCAGGGTGGTAGGCTACATTGGAGCCATGAGCTTCAACACAGATCTTAGCGCAAATGTCGCCAAAGGCGTGGACGCAAAATCTACCCCGATACTGCAAGTTATTCAACTAGTCCAAGGAGAAATCCGGTAGCCGTCCCTTCACAGTTCTATTTTGTAGGTGCAACAAATCTGGATCATCCTTCTGGTGTGCTCGAGTAAGGGAAATTCAAGAGGGTTCTTCTTGAAAGATATGGTACTGAAACACCTAGAGGGGGGGGGGGTGAATAGGTGACCTAATCCTTTTTAAACTTTAATGGCAGCAAACAGTTATATCACAGATTTTACTCTACTTTATCACAGCAATCACACAGCAAAACACAATCACAGCACAGCAGACACAGTGTTTTATAGTGATTCCCCAAGCTTTGGGTACATCCACTTTCCCCCTTCGCCTATCTAGCAGTGTACTAGATTCGGCCAAACTTCTCGACTAGCTCAGAACCCAAATTGGTTCCTACACCTCAGGCCCAAGGCCTTACAACTCAGCTTTATCCCAAAGCCTACACTCAGCCACAAAGGCCTACACTCAGCCAACAAGGCCTACACTCAGCCACAAAAGGCCTACACTCAGAGATTTCAATCTCCTACACTCAGGCTCTCAAGCCCTACCCTCAGCCTTTATAATTACAGGCTTACAATTTACTCAGATCCAAAGGATCCTACAAGATAAAAATGTTTATAGAAATAATAACTCAACAACTCAGAAACAAGAGAGGGGAGTTGAGAGTTTCTTGATGAGTTCTTGGAAGAACTCAGCTGGATTCAATCTGACTTAGCTTTCTTCAAAGCTTCTTGAAAGTAGAACTGAATAAGAATGAATCCTCCTGCAGTTGATCCTTGATCTCTGCTTCTTAAGATCCAGAATAAATCTGAACCCTTCTTCTCAGCCTAGTTCCAACGGCTGATTTCTTGGATGGAGCCCTCTCTCTCCAACTTCTTAGATCTGCACTTGGACAGCTAGATCTTCTTGATTTGATACTTGATCAATAACTCTGTGAACCACTTTGATAACTTGTTCAACAACAATCTGATCCACCTTCTCAACAACTGTTTCTGTAAACTGTATGAGCCTATTTATAGGCCTTCTCCACGGTAACCGGCTGGTCCGGTCCATAACTGAATTCTGACATCTCTGACAGGTGCTGTAGACCGGCTGGAACGGCAGCTGTCAAGTCATCCAGTCAATTCTTGAAAATCTCTAACTGTCTGAAAGTGTCGAGACTTTCTGTCTTTAAGTGTCGACACTTATAGACCAAGTGTCGACACAAGTTGTGTAAGTGTCGACACAAGTCTGCAAGGTGTCGACACAACTCCTTGTGTTGTAGATACTATGTCTCGACACAGATTCTTCTGCATGTGTCGACACTGAAATTGAGTGTCGACACAAGTACTTGATCTTCTGTAACTTGCTGAATTCTTCTAAGTGTCGACACATCTCATTTGTGTCGACACAACTTCTTGTGTTGAATCTGTTAAGTGTCGACACTGCTTCTTGGTGTCGACACATAGTCTTCTATGTTGATACTTGCTGAGTGTCGACACAGCTCCTTGTGTCGACACTTGATTCTTCTGTTGAGACTTCAGCTGAGTGTCGACACATTCCCTTAGTGTCGACACTTGTACTTAGAATAATTCGATGATCTTGCTATTCTTTGTTAAGTGTCGACACAGCTCCATGTGTTGACACTTTCTTCAAGTATAGAGTCTTCAGCTGAGTGTCGACACATTGTTCTAGGTGTCGACACTTACTTCATATGTTGACTCTTCTGTTGAGTGTCGACACATTGTTCTTAGTGTCGACACTTTCTTCAAGTGCTGACTTTTCTTATTGTGTGTCGACACATTGTTCTTGGTGTCGACACTTTAACTTAGTCTCTGCTGACTTTTGCTGAGTGTCGACACAGCTCCAAGTGTCGACACTTTCTGGTGTAGGCACAGCTTCACTGGGTGTCGACACAGCTCCTTGTGTCGACACTTTCTGTCTGCACTTTTCTTCACTGAGTGTCGACACAGCTCCTTGTGTCGACACTTTGTGTATGGTGTCGACTCTGCATCCCAGGTGTCGACACAATGACTCCAAGTGTCGACACTGCTTGTCTGGGTGTGGACACAAGTCTTCTTGAGTGTCGACACTTTCCCTCTGGGTGTCGACAAATGGACTTAGAAACTTTTTGCTTCAGTCCAGTAATTACTTAACCTGCACAAGTAAACTCAACATACATCAAATACATTATGATGTATATCATTGAGTTGGGTGAGGCTTCTTCAAATCAGGTACATTTAAACCAATGTACCCAACAATCTCCCCCTATTTGGAGAAGTCATAACCCTTAGTCAATGATATACACCATTTATAATTAAAATTACAAAATGATATAAAGCAAGATTATATTCAGCAGGGTAAACATAAACATGTATTAATTTCACATGTATACAAATTCATCATTTCAGAACAAATAAGAAATAGACATAGACACATTCACAGAACAAACATGAAATATATTGATCATATATTGTTCTAACATTTGTCTTATACATTTTCAGTAGTTCACAAAAATGTTTTACATTCAAAAGATTACAAAATAATCTTCAAGTAAATTCTTAATCTAGTTCTATTCTGGTTCCTTGATAACTATTCCTTTGCCAGCTTGGACTTTAGCTTGGATAGCAGCATCAGCAATTTCAGCATCAGCAGGCTTCTTGCCTTTCAGATCTTTCTTTTTAAGCTCTTCAGCTTTGATCTTCTGCCTCTCAAAATAGTGATATGGCTTTGGAAAGTACTTGCTAGGCTCCTGAGCTGTAGGAGGTAGCTTTCCCATCTTTGCCTTCCTTCTGTATTGAACAATGGCCTCTTGTCTAGATTCATGCTTTCTCCATTCAGCTTCAGAGAACCACTTGTTCCTGTCATGAGTGTTATCCTTGGCAGCTTTTCAGGCAGTTAATATTATGTTTCTAGAGGTAGGGCTCCACTGTTCAAAGTCTGGCCTTTGTTCT
The DNA here is from genome assembly GCA_039583875.1 of Platanthera guangdongensis. Classification (NCBI taxonomy): domain Eukaryota; kingdom Viridiplantae; phylum Streptophyta; class Magnoliopsida; order Asparagales; family Orchidaceae; genus Platanthera; species Platanthera guangdongensis. The sequence continues at coordinate 138,621,357 of CM077157.1, forward strand.
GCTTGTTCCCTAAACCTCTTCTTAGACAACCTTGTCTCTTCCTCTTTCTGCAATGCCTCTTGCATGGCTTCTGATATATGCTGAACAACCTTTTCAATATGGACATTGTCCTTGCCCCCAGATGGGCTGTACATGGTCTGTACCTCAGCATGAATCATTTCAAAATCTGGAGGTGGATAAATGACCTGAGCTACTTCTGGTTGCTCACCTCCAAGATAGGCAGGATTAATGCCAGATTCAGCAACATCATTGTCATCACATAGAGGAGGATACCCAAGTGTAGCTCTGATGGAATTTGATATCCAGTTAGCATGGTCAGAGCTTGCCTTGACTAACACTCTCTCCCCCTTTATGACTTCTCTAGCCATATGATCTCTGACATCATCCTTTTGAAATCTGATTTGACTATCCAAGTATCTGATTCCATCTTTAAAGAATGGTTTGAGCTTTTGAAGTTGGTCAGATATGGCTTTCTGGGAGGCTTGGATAGCAGTCTTAACAGTAGAAATTTCTTCTTGAAAGGCTTTGTCAAATTCAGCTTTAATAGTAGCATTGGAAGTAGAAGGTTCAGCAGCCTTGTTCTTTAACTCAATGACAATAGCATTATGGGAAGCAGTCAAATTGTCATTCATTCTTAGCTGATTTTCAAGCGCATACCCTTGCTTCAATGCTATGTCATCCACTTGTGCCTTTATCTTTTCCTGGTGGGTTGCCAAGTACACCACTACATTGCCACCCTTGTGGAAGCAGTCTGTCATCTCCTTCTTATTTTGGTTCATTTCAAACCTTATAGATTTTATATCCTGGGCCAGATCAAATTGAAGTGATTTTTGCCCTTCATCTACATATTTCTCTATGGCCTGCCTTTGATCATCCAACTTAATTTGCATTGCCACCATCAGTGCATTATGATCAAAAGCTGGGGTTGCCTGTACTATAGACTGTGGAGCAACAGTTTGGAGAGCCTTTTTATAACTTTGGCTCCTTCTTTTGAAGGCATAAATTTTCTTTTTCCTAGCCCTTGCAGCCTCCTCATCTTCAGATGCTGAGGAGCTGGCAATGTCAACCCTCTCCTTAGGGCTTGGAGGCTTCTCTGTCTGCACTTCAGGTGCCTTCTCAGATTCCTGCCTTACAGGCTCTTCCATAATGTGCACTTGCTCCCCCTCAGCAGTAGCATCATCTCTTTCAGCAGCATCTTTGTCCATGTCAAAATCTTGTTGGTCTAAATTTAGAAATAAATCTTCCATGGTGTATTCTGGTGGTGAATGAACTGGAGACATTCTTTGCTCTTCAACCACTGGATCAGGAACCACTGCTTGTACAACAGATGTGTCTTTAATAACAGCATCTGGATCTTAACTATCCAGCTGAGTTTGCTGATGAACATCAGACAAATCAGCATCTTCTATAAGAAATTCTAAAGTATTTAGGTTAGTGAGTACCTCTAGTATGGTGTTGGTGGCTTGTTCACTTTCCAGTGTAGAGGGTTCTACTACAACTGGAAGCTCCCCCTGGATCTCAGCAATCTCTTGAGGGTCAGGAGTCTTTTCAGCAGGCTCGTCCCCATGCTCATCTGGAGTGAAGACCACCTGTTCTTCACTTTCAGAACTGCTAGTGGACTCTTGTGCCACTGGAGCAGTCTTCCTTTTCTTTTTGGGAGGAATCTCTTTCTCAGAAACAATCTTTTCAGGGGTTGGCAGCTCCTTAGTCAACACCCTGTCCCATCTTGAAAACAACCTCATGTCCATTTTCCTCATGTGGTTTATTTTACTTCCAGCAGCAGTACTCATTACCTCTGGAATCACACCAGCTAGGTATAGACTAATGATTCTGCCCAGGTTGGGCTTCTTCAGACCTTCCTTAATTTTCTCAAATACAATTACTGACCAATTAGTGCTTAGAGTGAAGATTATCCTTGTCATTATTCCAAACATATAGGCAGACACTCTGTCATGCCCTCCTGGCTTGCTGAGTAATACTTTACCAACTATCTCAGAAAGAAACTTTCCTTGATTGTTCATTCCCTTCCTGTTAAACACAGATCCTATCTTCATTGCAGAATCAAGGCCACACCAGGTAAGAGCTTTCCTGGTCTTTGTAGCAGTAACTTCATCTTCCTCTTGAGTTCTTGGCAATTGAAGCACCTTCCTCAAGCTCTTTGGTGAAATCTTAACCTTAGTTCCATGAACTCTGGATTTGATTCTGTATCCAGATTCATCCACTTCAGCTCCATTTAGGAATTCAAGAACCTCTTTCTTCCATATCTTTGTAGGTTCAGAAACTAAATACTCTAACCCTGAATCTGCGACTAGGGTTACGACAGACTTGATTTTTTGATCTGCATCACTGAAAGTGCCGCGCACCAGCTCATATCCTTTGTTGACGTTCTCCTCAAGCTTAGGCGCCATTAGGGTTTGTAGAATTTGTCTTGAGAGAAGAGAGGTGTCGACACAGAAGTTTTAGTCTCGAAACTTTGAAAGCGTGTCGACAAACTAAGATAAAGCCCTATTTATACCTTTCTAATTTTGAAGATGAACAGGCGGGACAGCTAACTTAAAATGTGTCGACACTGACTTATAATGTCTTGACACATATGTGTCGACACAAGTTTAGTCAACAGATTGTATGTGTCGACACTTGTTTATGTGTCGACACAATATAACTCGACACATAGTCGAGACTTTACTTAGAAAATTCTGAGTAAAACTTAAGTGTCGACACCACTGAGGATGTGTCGACACCTACTTGACATGTGTCGACACTAATATTCTGAAGTGTCGACACCAACTTCCTAGATGTGTCGACATCTTTTTCCTGAAGTGTCGACACCATTTTTCTGTGTCGACATAGACTTGTCTATGTATCGACACCTTTTTACTTAGCCAATTTCAATTCTGTAAACTTACTCTAAGTTTATCATTCCTAGTTCAATTTTGAATCTATTGAGCTTAGCTTCTTCTAGGGGCTTAGTAAACATATCAGCTACTTGATTATCAGTTTTAACATATTCAAGTAAAATATCTTCTCTTTCTACATGCTCCCTAAGAAAATGATATTTAATTTCAATATGTTTAGTTCTACTATGGGATACATGATTATTAGCTATTGAAATAGCACTAGTAGAATCACAGAAGAGTGGAGTTCTACTTACCTGAAATCCATAGTCCTCAAGTTGATGTTGTATCCACAGAAGTTGAGCACAACAACTTCCTGCAGCCACATACTCTGACTCTGCTGTGGAGATAGCCACACTGGTTTGCTTTTTGCTACTCCATGAAATTAGTCTCCCACCTAGGAATTGACAGGTTCCAGTAGTGCTTTTTCTATCTTCTTTGCATCCTGCAAAGTCTGCATCTGAATAACCTATTAGATCAAAATCTCCATTCCTAGGGTACCAGAGGCCTAGATAGGGAGTGCCCTTTAGATATCTCAAAATTCTTTTGACTGCTGTCAAATGAGACTCTTTAGGGCAGGCTTGATACCTTGCACAAACACATGTAACATACATGATGTCAGGTCTACTAGCAGTCAAGTATAATAGGGAGCCAACTATCCCTCTATACAAGGTTTCATCTACAGGTTTCCCTGCATCATCCTTGCTAAGAGACATACTTGACCCCATAGGAGTCTTCATGGTACTGGATGAATCCATACCATATTTCCTTATGAGTTCTAGGGTGAACTTGGACTGACATATGGATAAACCACTTTCAGTCTATTTAACTTGGAGACCCAAGAAAAACTTTAGCTCTCCCATACTACTCATCTCAAATTGAACTTGCATCAGTTTTGCAAACTTTTTGCAAAGGCTGCTTTCAGTAGACCCAAATATAATGTCATCTACATATATTTGGACTAGTATAACTTTGCCTCTAGATTCCCTAAGAAATAGAGTCTTATCTATTTTCCCCCTTGAGAACTTGTTCTCAATGAGGAAACTATATAGGGTTTCATACCAAGCCCTAGGGGCTTGCTTTAACCCATATAAAGCTTTCCTAAGTCTATAGACATGATGAGGTAGAGTTGGATCAACAAAACCTGAAGGCTGTTCCACATAGACTTCTTCCTTAAGATTACCATTTAGGAATGCTGACTTGACATCCATTTGGTAAACCTTGAATCCTTGATAGGTTGCATAGGCCAAGAACATCCTTATGGCTTCCAGTCTGGCTACTGGAGCAAAGGTTTGATCAAAATCAATACCTTCTTCTTGCCTATATCCTTTAGCAACCAATCTTGCCTTATTCTTAATGATGACCCCTTGTTCATCCATCTTATTCCTGTAGATCCACTTAGTTCCTATTATATTGTGGTCTTTAGGTTTAGGAACAAGTTCCCAGACCTTGCACCTCTTGAACTGATTAAGCTCTTCTTGCATTGCTTCAGTCCATTGTGGATCCAGTATTGCTTCTTCAAACTTCTTAGGTTCAACTTGAGACAGAAAGCTGGAGTAGATTGCTGCATTTAGGTTCCTGCTCCTGGTTTGTACTCCTTGTCTTGGATCTCCAATAATCTGCTCTATTAGATGATCTCTTAGATGCCTGTTGGCTGGAGGCATCCTAACTTCTGGTTGAACCTCTTCAGCATCTCCATCATGCTGTATTCCTTGTACTTCATCAGCAATTGGCACATGTAGTTCTCCCCCTGGACAACAGCTACTCTCCTCTACTTGCTGTCTTGCAGCAGATACTTCTTCTATAGTAAGCTTGTCCATTTTCTTTGTTAAACCTGTGGGGCTGCATACAGTACTAGACAACTCATTGTTAATAAGTTTAGTCTCATCAAAAACTACATGCACAGATTCTTCTACAACTTGTGTAGATAAGTTGTAGACTCTATAAGCCTTACTATTATTGTTGTACCCAACAAAAATTCCCTCTTGGGACTTGGCAGCAAACTTAGTCAAGTAAGACTTCCCATTGTTAAGTATGAAGCATTTGCAACCAAAGATCCTGAAGTAGGATAGGTTTGGTTTCCTGCCTTTCACAACTTCATAGGGGGTCTTGTTGAGGCCTTTAGTGATGGTAGCCCTATTTATAACATGGCATGCAATGTTAACTGCTTTAGCCCAGAAATACTCTAGCAGTGATGTATCACTTAGTAGGGTCCTACCAGCCTCTATCAAGGTCCTATTCTTCCTCTTAGCAATGCCATTTTGCTGAGGTGTTCTAGGTGAAGAGAATTCTTGAAATATCCCAAAGTTTTCACAAAGTTTTGTCATGCTATCAGACTGAAACTCAGTACCATGGTCACTTCTAATCTTGACCACTGTACTGTCTAGTTCATTCTGAATTTGCTTGACAAAGCTATGGAAGACACTAGGTGTTTCAGATTTCTGTCTTAAGAAGAACACCCAGGAAAAACTTGAGTAATCATCTACAACTACAAGGGTATACACCTTCCTACCTAAGCTGTGAACTGGCATTGGACCAAAGAGATCCAAGTGCAAGAGGTATAAACACCTCACATCATCTTTGTTTTCTATGCTTCTAAAGGTGGATTTAGTCTGCTTGCCCTTTTGACAAGCTGAGCAAATACCATCTTTAACACACTTAACTTGAGAACCATTCCTCACTAACTCTTTGCTAAAGAGTTTGCTAATAGTCTTGTAGTTAAGATGGGCTAGCCTCTTGTGCCATTTGACACAATGAGTGACTGTCTCATCAGCTACAAGACAAACTGGAGAACCATTGTTCTCAACCATAATGTCTAAGCAGTAGACATTCCTCTTCCTATAACCTGTCAAAATGATCTCTTGATCACTTGACCTCTTGATATGACAACCATTTTTAACAAATGAGATGTCATACCCTACATCACTTAATTGACTTATACTTATTAGGTTGTGTTTCAACCCTTTAACATAAGCCACTTGAGTAATGGTAACCAAGTTGCTAGAAATGTTACCAAATCCTTTGATGATTCCTTTTTCAGAACCACCAAAGGTGACTTTTGGACCATCTTTTATTGGTATGTAGTCCTTTAGTAATCCTCTAGTTCCAGTCATATGTCTGGAACATCCACTGTCCAAGTACCATGTTGGGGTATGGCCACTTGGACTCACCTACAAAACAGATTAATGAACCTTAGAACCCAAAGAATTCTTGGGTCCTTGGTACTTGTTAGTTTGCAATCTGATAAAGCTACCTACTGGCTTTCCAACAGGTAGTTTGGTACTCACTTTGGCACTAGCATTGTGCCAACAGTCCACTGCAAAATGGCCAACTTTGCCACAGCACCATCATTCAAACTTATTGTACCTTTGCTTAGGTACTGTCTTTGCTGTCTTATCTACAGCAGACTTGTTGAATGTTGGAGCTTTGCCCTTGGACTTGGGCTTGGACTGCTCAGTCCTTGCAGGTCTAATAAAACCCAGTCCAGCCTTGCCTTTATGATGAACAAATCCATCAATTAAAGGTAGCACTGACTTAGGTTTAGAAAACCTATCAACAAGCTCTCTCTCTTTCTGAAGATTGATCTCCAGACTCTTGATTTGATCATTCTTAAAGGTGATAGTCCCCATCTGAATCACTGTTATGTGTTTCAGCCTGGCTATCTCATTTAGCTTTTGATCAAATAGCATCTCAGAATCTGTTGCAGCAGCTTTAAGATCAGCAATTTCCTTTGCCTGACTTTTGGCTAGGGACTTGCTTTTCTTGTAAGCTTGCAACAGTACTTTATATTCATCTATAAGCTGATGAATATCATCCTCAGACTCAGATACACTTTCATCACTTGATTAAGATGAATCTGATTCTGTACTGGTACAAGAAACTGAATTTAAAGTTGAACTTTGTACCTTACTAGGTCCTGGCTGCTCCAGGATTTTGTCACTCTCAGTCAATGCCATCAGTCCTTGGCACTGACAGTCTTCTTGTTCATAAATAGACTCCATTATCTGCATGAATTCTTCTTCTTCTTCAGCAAACAGCCCTATGTAAGCTTCAGCCTCAGACTCAGTTTCTGAAGAAGAGATATCTGATAGAGTCTTCTCCTTCTTGGCAACAAAAGACTTTTCTTTCTTGCCTTTGAAATAAGTCTTTTTCCTGTCACTAGATTCTTTCCTCTTTTCAGGACAGTCTGCAATAACATGGCCCTGTCTATTGCAGCAATAACATACTATTTTTGAACCAGTTGCCTTGCTAAATTTTGTCCTCTTCCTGTCTTTCTTTGAAGCCTTTTTATCCTGATAAAAATCTTCTTTTTCTTTTGAAGTAGAAGGCCTTGACCTCCACTGTTTCTTCTTCAAGAATTTCTGAAAGTGTCTAGTGAAGGCAGCAAAGTCTTCATCACTTTCACTGCTTGCAGATTTGGTGCTGACTGACTCATCTGACACTGATTCAACTACCTTTGGAGGTGGAGTTGATGACTTATTCCTGCACTTTCTGGAGGCTTCTGTCTTGAAGGTTACTATTCTTTCCTTGTGTTCAGTTCTTGTTGATTTCTCCTCCTCTTTCCTCACTATCAACTGCATTTCATAAGACAATAACTTGCCAAACAGTATAGGAGGAGGAATTTCCCCCAACTTAGCCATTTCTCTAATGGCACAAATCTTTGTGTCCCAATCTTTAGTTAGGGACCTTAGGAACTTGTCATTTAATTCATAATTGCTGAACTCTCTTCCATAAGACATGAGTTCATTCACTATTCTGTAGAACTTCTTATAGCACTCAGTTATGCTATCACTCTTTCCTTGTCTAAAACTTTCATACTCCTGATTTAGTAAGGATTTTCTATCTTGTCTAACTTCTTCAGAACCCTCCATATACACAATAAGAGTGTCCCACATCTCTTTGGCTGTCTTACAGTGTATAAGATTCTGAAATGTTGCATCATCTATGGCACTCACTGTAATGTTTTGTGCCCTCTTGTCCATGGTGGCTAGGACAATCTCATCCTTAGTCATTTCAGAGAAATCCTTTGGAGTTCTCTGATTTGCATCTAGAACAGATATCCTCATGGGCACATAAGGCCCTTCCTTTACTGTGATGTATATCCTAGGGTCTGAGGCCTCCATAAACAGCCTTACCCTTTCTTCCAGATCCCAAAGATCTCTTTCCTGCATATGGGCAATTTCATGGAACCCAATTCCTTGTGATTTTCAGAGGAACCCATGGTTCTTGATTTTCTTGAATCTGTATTTTGACTTAGACTGAATCTGCCACTCAGGATCTCCTCAGACTGTTAGTCCTTTTTGAGGAACCTCGCTCTGATACCACTTGAAAGATATGGTACCTAAACACCTAGACGGGGGGGGGGGGGGGGGGGGGTGACCTAATCCTTTTTAAACTTTAATGGCAGCAAACAGTTATATCATAGATTTTACTCTACTTTATCACAGCAATCACACAGCAAAACACAATCACAACACAGCAGACACAGTGTTTTATAGTGGTTCCCCAAGCTTTGGGTACAACCACTTTCCCCCTTCGCCTATCTAGCAGTGTACTAGATTCGGCCAAACTTCTCCACTAGCTCAGAACCCAAATTGGTTCCTACACCTCAGGCCCAAGGCCTTACAACTCATCTTTATCCCAAAGCCTACACTCCGCCACAAAGGCCTACACTCAGCCAACAAGGCCTACACTCAGCCACAAAAGGCCTACACTCAGAGATTTCAATCTCCTACAATCAGGTTCTCAAGCCCTACCCTCAGCCTTTATAATTACAGGCTTACAATTCACTCAGATCCAAAGGATCCTACAAGATAAAAATGTTTATAGAAATAATAACTCAACAACTCAGAAACAAGAGAGGGGAGTTGAGAGTTTCTTGATGAGTTCTTGGAAGAACTCAGCTGGATTCAATCTGACTTAGCTTTCTTCAAAGCTTCTTGAAAGTAGAACAGAATAAGAATGAATCCTCCTGCAGTTGATCCTTGATCTCTGCTTCTTAAGATCCAGAATAAATCTGAACCCTTCTTCTCAGCCTAGTTCCAACGACTGATTTCTTGGATGGAGCCCTCTCTCTCCAACTTCTTAGATCTGCACTTGGACAGCTAGATCTTCTTGATTTGATACTTGATCAATAACTCTGTGAACCACTTTGATAACTTGTTCAACAACAATCTGATCCACCTTCTCAACAACTGTTTCTGTAAACTGTATGAGCCTATTTATAGGCCTTCTCCACGGTAACCGGCTGGTCCGGTCCATAACTGAATTCTGACATCTCTGACAGGTGCTGTAGACCGGCTGGAACGGCAGCTGTCAAGTCATCCAGTCAATTCTTGAAAATCTCTAACTGTCTGAAAGTGTCGAGACTTTCTGTCTTTAAGTGTCGACACTTATAGACCAAGTGTCGACACAAGTTGTGTAAGTGTCGACACAAGTCTGCAAGGTGTCGACACAACTCCTTGTGTTGTAGATACTATGTCTCGACACAGATTCTTCTGCATGTGTCGACACTGAAATTGAGTGTCGACACAAGTACTTGATCTTCTGTAACTTGCTAAATTCTTCTAAGTGTCGACACATCTCATTTGTGTCGACACAACTTCTTGTGTTGAATCTGTTAAGTGTCGACACTACTTCTTGGTGTCGACACATAGTCTTCTATGTTGATACTTGCTGAGTGTCGACACAGCTCCTTGCGTCGACACTTGATTCTTCTGTTGAGACTTCAGCTGAGTGTCGACACATTCCCTTAGTGTCGACACTTATACTTAGAATAATTTGATGATCTTGCTGTTCTTTGTTAAGTGTCGACACAGCTCCATGTGTCGACACTTTCTTCAAGTGTAGAGTCTTCAGCTGAGTGTCGACACATTGTTCTAGGTGTCGACACTTACTTCATGTGTTGACTCATCTGTTGAGTGTCGACACATTGTTCTTGGTGTCGACACTTTCTTCAAGTGCTGACTCTTCTTGTTGTGTGTCGACACATTATTCTTGGTGTCGACACTTTAACTTAGTCTCTGCTGACTTTTGCTGAGTGTCGACACAGCTCCAAGTGTCGACACTTTCTGGTGTAGACACAGCTTCACTGGGTGTCGACACAGCTCCTTGTGTCGACACTTTCTGTCTGCACTTTTCTTCACTGAGTGTCGACACAGCTCCTTGTGTCGACACTTTGTGTCTGGTGTCGACTCTGCATCCCAGGTGTCGACACAATTACTCCAAGTGTCGACACTGCTTGTCTGGGTGTCGACACAAGTCTTCTTGAGTGTCGACACTTTCCCTCTGGGTGTCGACACATGGACTTAGAAACTTTTTGCTTCAGTCCAGTAATTACTTAACCTGCACAAGTAAACTCAACATACATCAAATACATTATGATGTATATCATTGAGTTGGGTGAGGCTTCTTCAAATCAGGTACATTTAAACCAATGTACCCAACACTTCTACTTGTAGACTAGTAGGCACAGTACGACTCCCAATCTCAATGTCCATCAACAAGAATTCCTCTACCATGGACTGTACCGACAGATTAAAAATTTTAGCAGTCTTTCGACTCAAGGCATCAACTACTACATTAACCTTTCCTGGGTGACAATGAATTTTCACTTCAAAATCAGCCACATATTCTAACCACTGACGTTGGCGCAGATTTAGTTCCTTCCGAGTGAAGACATACTTCAAACTCTTATGGTCCGTATAGATCTTGCACAACGCGTCATATAATAAGTGTCGCCAAAGCTTCAACGCATAAATTACGGCAGCAAACTCCAAATCATGCGTAAGATAGTTTCTCTCATGAATCTTTAGTTGCCTCGATCCATACGCGATCACCTTTCCATCTTGCATTAAAACACAACCAAGTCCGATGTGTGATACGTCAACATACACAACATACTCAACTCCTTCGGTAGGTAATGTTAAAATTGGAGCAGCACACAATCTCTTCTTTAACTCTTGGAAAGCCTCTTCACACTTATCACTCCAAATGAATGCAGTATTCTTCTGAGTAAGTCTAGTTAGAGGAGCAGACAACACCGAAAATCATTCCACGAATCTTCTATAGTAGCCAGCTAGTCCTAAGAAGCTCCTAATCTCCTTAGGTGTAGAAGGTCTCTCCCATTCCATCACAGTAGAAATCTTGGTCGGGTCTACAGAAATACCGTTCTTGCTTACTACATTACCCAGAAAGTACTACTGAGGTAGCCAAAACTCACATTTGCTCAACTTCGCATATAGCTTATGCTCCCTCAGGGTAGACAAAACCAAACGCAAATTCTTAGTATGCTCCTCAACATTACGGGAATACACCAAGACATCATCTATGAACACAATAACAAATCGGTCCAAGAAATCCTTAAACACCTTATTCATCAAATCCATGAAAGAAGAGGGTGCATTGGTTAAACCAAAATACATCACCAAAAACTCATAATGTCCATGCCGCGAAAGGAAAGCGGTTCGGGGAATATCTGCCTCATGATTCCTCAGCTGGTGGTAGCCTGAGCGAAGAGCGATCTTTGAAAATACCGAGCTACCATGCAACTGAGCGAACAGATCATCAATCCTTGGCAGTGGATATCTATTCTGAATGGTTACCTTGTTCAATTCCCTATAATCGATGCAAAGCCTCATCGATCCATCTTTCTTCTTGATGAACAAAATAGGAGTACCCCACGGAGAAGAACTTGGTCTAATAAAACCACAACTCAATAACTCATTGAGCTGAGTACGCAACTCATCCAACTCACGCGGAGCCATACAGTACGGTGCTTTGGTAATAGGACGAGTACTTGGCTCGAGGTCTACATAAACTCTATCTATCTTTCAGGAGGAAGTCCTGGAAGACTATTAGGAAAGTCATCTGGAAACTCTCGCACCACCGAGACAACCTCAAGATGTGGTGTAACAGAAGTTGTTTCTAGAGAAGAAATAGAAACTAAAAATGCCTCGCAACCAGAATATATAGCACGACAAGCACCTACCACGGAAATGATAGGGCACGTCATCTGGAAAGTCATCTGGAAACTCTGTCCTGAAATCCGTAGACGCTCATAGGTTGTCTGTCATCCATCCTGAAATCCAGTCACTTAGCCTTGCACTGGATGACCACATCATACTTGGACAGCCAGCCCATGCCCAAAATCACATCAAAATCAGCCAGGTCTAAAATCATCAGATCCGCAAAGGCCAGAAAATTGCCAAGATAAATAGGGCATCTCAGAACTCTTTGATTAGATATCACCGAATCACCGGAGGGAAGCTTGACATTGAAGGAGTCTCCTAATTGATCCACATTCAGGCGATGTTTATTAACAAACCTCCAAGCCACAAAGGATTGGGTGGCACCCGAATCGAAAAGAACGCATGCCCACCTATTCCGCACCTTAAACTCCCCTAAAACTGTAGCATACATAACTAAATGAACGATACCTATGGCAATAACGATAAATAATAAAGATAAATTAAACTGAGGCTAACCTATTATCACCTGCGTAGAGGTTTGGGCTTCCTCACTGGTTATCAGGTTCAGCTTTCCTTTTCCTTTATCCAGGTTTGGTGGCGGCGGAAAGCCCGAAGCGGGGCAGGCTGCAGTGGGGACTGAGCCAGGGGGCACAAAGATTTCTGGTGTCCCTTCTGCCCGTACTGGAAGCAAGTCCTTTCTTTCATACAACAATGACTTATATCATGACCCTTACTTGCACAGTACGAGCACACTAGCTCTCCATTGGGTGCACCTTGGATGGCGTGCACCTGCTGCTGCTTCAGGGTGGCAGTCCTCTTGAAGCACCTTTCGTAAGGGTAGCCAGGACGACCACAGAAGCTACATACTTCCTTACTTTTCTTCTCCGAAGATGGGCTAGATGCATTGGAGCTACCATCCTCAACAACTTTCCTTGCCGCGGCACCGCGGTTCTTGGCATTCTCGATCGCTTCGACCTTCAAAGCGGCTTGCACTACTTCAACATAACTTTCAACTCGATAAGCGCATGCCCACTGCTGGACATCGCTTCTTAATCCTCCCAAGAAACATTTCACTGTACCCTCCTCAAAAGCTACCAAATCAGGAGCAAACCTACTTAGTTTGCTAAACTCAACCTCGTACTCGCTCACAGTGAGCTTTCTCTACTTCAGATGCAGGAAGTTATTCATCAGGCGATCCTGCTCGACTGAGAGTGGAAACTTCTTCAGCAGCATCTTCTTGAGAGATTCCCAAGAATAGCCTTCCTTCAGACTCTCCCTTTCCCGAATCCACCAACTCTTTGCCATGCCTTTTAAATGATAGGCTGCAATCATCACCTTCTGTGCTTCTAGAATTCTTGAATACGAAAACATCTCCTCGATGGAGATGATCCAATCATCTATAATCATAAAGTCGGCACTCCCGTTATAGGTGGGAGGTCCCAACTGCTGGAAGTACAATATGAAATTCATTTCCGGTGGTATCGCCATCGGGGGAACCAAAGGAGCAGGGGTATTGGGCACGTCTTGGACCAAGGCAGGCCCTTGAACTAAAGGTTGTTGCGCAGGAGAAGCAGCCAACAAAGACTGAATTTGCGATTGCATCACAACCAATTGTCTCGACAGAGGCTCATTGCTCTGACGCAGACCCTCGATAATTGCATCACTTTGCGCACCTGATGACTCACCCTCCGACTGGGGAGTCGACCTCGTCGCAGGACGTTTTGACGGCATTTCTAAAAAGCAAACGGACAACTCATCAAAATCCGAACTTACAACAAAGCCACACGACTAGTTCAGACCATACTTAAAAGACGATTGCTTATGGTGCAACTTACTCTGGGTTTTTATAATGATGTTATGTCCTCCTTAGGATGATTTTCTCTCATCCTATTGACTCTTGTGCCTATGACATGAATGCATGTATTCTTTATTCTTATTTAAAATCATGTGTGTACATGTGTTATCTTGTAAACTGTAACTTAGCACGCGTGCTTATGCGATGATATGCAATGTATGTAGTGTTATGCATTCTATAAAGGTCCTAATGCATGTTATGAGGGGTGTACACATGAAATCTTATGCATCCCATACTACATAACATCGCATGCAATGAGAAAAGAATACGTTCTAATGGGCACCCATGTGATGGTGGTTATGCATCCCATACAACATAACCGTCACATGTTGCCACCTATGGTGGATCCATATACAAACACATATTATGCATCCCATACTACATAATATGCCTCATATACTTCTCATCATGCTATGAGTGTAGTAGTGACTATGCTTCGACAAAGATGTACTGATGACACATCAGTGTGTGCATGAAATGTCACTAAACAACTAACACTAACATGAGAAGGTTGCCCGACCAATTGTCAAGCAACCTGGCTCTGATACCAACTATCACAACCCGTATTTTCATCGCATAAAATAACTTATCAGAGTAAGGGAAAATGTGCATCATGATGCCACGTCAGCAGGGGATAACTGCGGACGCTCAGGCAAACACCTACTTAATCATGAAGGAATATTCTTTAAGTTATTTTAAGGAAAAAAATTAGTTTAAGTGTAGTAGAAAGCGGTATCCCTCAGCTTAGTGGCTCATCTATTCCATGAATCAAAATATAATTATAAGCTGCGGAAAAATAGTTGTTTAGATTGACTCCAATATCCTACATGAGTATAAACGTCCCAAAAGGACAACTCATGCTATACAAGACTCTAAATTTATAATAGTAGTAAGGATAGCTTTTAGGTCGCTAAATATAACAAGTTAGAGTTTTTAAATTATGCAGTGCATGATGTAATAGTAGTAGATTTTATTCTTAAAAATACCTAACATGCATTCCTAGCATAAATCCTCCCAGAGAGCAAGCAATCTACATCCACATATAGAGAAATAGCAGCTAGCAAGTATCTAAAAATAATAATTCTGTGGGGGCCAAAAAACTGACACAAACCCACTTACAGAATAGTAAGTCTAAACTAGTGTCTAAATAAACAACAATATACCTCGCTGAGATGAGGTAAAAACCACAGCCAACAGTGCCGCCCAAAAACACCAAAACTAGCTCTGCTATCTGCTACTGCTCTGAACCTGAGGCATTCCAAAGACAAAACACCTCAGCAAGAAGGTACAAATGGTGGCAGAAAAATAATAAGCCAAAATAAACGAAGGGGTACCAACCAAAGACCAAAAGCACGGAAGTAAAGTACAAAAGAAACAAGGCATCCACATGAAAAGACTCTTACGTGATTCGTCACGTACAACAAGAGTACACCAGACGCATAAGGCTATAAGATGACGACATGAATAGATCATAAGGAAAAAGTACGAAATCTTTATTAGGCACCTGTGGTCGACTCTACCCAAAAACACGGGCGAGGTGATCACTCAACTGGACATACCCTCTCGAATATCATATTCACCTAACTGCGAGGGAATCTCATACTCTCCATCATACACCGCAGACGCCCAAAAACCTGGTAGACTTCCAGAAGGTACTAATAAAGGAATCAAACATTGCGGAGGTGGTTTTGTCCACCTACTCCCGCAATTAGGAAACCCAAAGAAATCACAACACATATATCTCGAGACTTAGCACGTCAGATTCTACTCAACATTTTAAATTAAAGACGCGGTTGATCAACCTCTTGGAGCGATTTACAATCCTAGGTAAACTCTAACATTTTCATCAACAACGGTAAATAAGGCGATTAAAGCCAATACTAAAAACAGTTTATCAAACCTCTATGAAGTTACCAGATTTAGTTAATAAGACAAGATTAAAAAATTTTCAAGTGATCGAAAGATTAGAAATAGCCATAACTTGGCAGGACATAAAAAAATATGCAAGAAGATAAAGGGGCAAAACTCATTCGTTACCACCAAATAGGACGAGGAGAAAAGAGGGTAAACCACCACTTGCCTTGATTTCACCGGAAAAATCCTCCGAATCAGTCCACGTCGTAGATCGGGGCAAAAGGATGCGGGAGGAGTTGAAATCTGAACAAGAACGGCCGAAAAGGAGGTTAGGGCCTAAAAACCCTATCGAGAAATCTCAAGAAACGGGGAAGATACTACCACGATGGCGTAGCTCTCGACAAGAGCTTTCCGGATCAATGTTTGGATGAAGATTTCGAGCACCGGAGCACCATCGGCAGCGACTGGAAGGTTCACGAAATATTTTCTCTCTCACGCTCATGTCGCTCTGGTTCGGGAGACAAGAATCGGAGAAGATGAAGAAATTCCTTCTAAAAGTTTATAAGAAGTTTATAAATATATCAGGGTATATATAAAAAGTTTAGAAAAAGTTTATATATATATATCAGAGTATATATATATATATATATATATATATATATATATATATATATATATATATATATATATATTTATAAAAATTTTTGTCTAAAAACGGACTTTTTACGAGCAGGTGTGCGGAAGATAAAAATAGGGTGTTTACGATTTCTTCAAATCGAAACGTGTCCAACACAAAAGTGTTAGATCTCGTCGAAACGAACAAATTTCATGTTAACCATTTTTTTGTACGACACCGTTTTGACCCTCAAAACGACGCTCAAACACAAACTACAACGAACAACTGGAGAAGGGCTACAGATCACTCGAGGAGGCTGAAGATCACTCGAGTAGCTAAGAAGATCACTCGAGTAAGTAGAATTTCACTGGAGTAGGCTGAAGACAGCACTCGAGTAGGTAGTATATGACTCGAGTATGTAAGAACAACACTTGAGAAAAATTTTGCATGAACAGTAATATATACACCAGAGGCAGGGAATGATGACTCGAGAAGGACTCGAGCAGAAATTAACACTCGAGTGAGATACTTGAGAAGGACTCGAGCAGAAGAACAATTCTTTGCATAAATAACAAATTTTTTGCAAAAAAAATCTTTTGATCAAACTATACAAATGAATAGTACTTTTCATTTTTGAATAGTATTATAATACTAAAGTAATCCTGTTTATATATTTTTGAATAATGAAACACGAGTTCAAAACGGAGTCTCAAACGCGTGCCGAATTAAACGAAATTCGCACCGTATGCGAACACTGACGCTACGAACACAACGACGAAGTCAAAACCAAAATCCTACGAGCCATTCCCGAGATATTAATCTTCAAAGTATAGGGAGAACATAAACAATCCAAAACTTCAAACGCGCGCCGAGACTCCAAAAATGCTGGGATTGTGACGAAACTTGACGAGCAAGTCCAAAATTACTTAACTTAATTACAAAATTCAACATTTTCCCATTGCAATAAGAATTCGGCCGAATCAACCGCACAGACGCGAAAATACCTTAACGGCATTGCGCCGCCAACTCGACGTTAAAAGTAACACCACGAAGTCATAAATATGACGATGCCCAATCAAATAAAATTATCGAAAAATCGGGGGCGTTACACTCATCCAGTAGGGAGTATCTGGAGTGAGAGTATTGTTGTGCAGAATGTAATAGGGGGTGTCTGCTGCAGGATTTGGTTTTAGAGCAGCATTTATTGTAGACTTTCTCTTCTTAAACTTCCTTTTCGTCGAACTAAAGTCATCTGAATCATCAGATTCATCATCATCATCATCATCATCAGATTCATCAGTAGGATTATAATATAGTGCATTGATCTGTTTAAGCATTGCCTCAGAAAGT
The DNA here is from genome assembly GCA_039583875.1 of Platanthera guangdongensis. NCBI lineage: Eukaryota > Viridiplantae > Streptophyta > Magnoliopsida > Asparagales > Orchidaceae > Platanthera > Platanthera guangdongensis. The sequence goes on from CM077157.1 coordinate 138,638,895, forward strand.
ACAGGATGAGCCTGTGGATGTATACTTGTGTCTATTTTCTCAGCATGGGGATGTTCAGGTACATGTTCTTCTTCAACATGAGGTTGTGGAACAATATGTTCTGCACTAATCTGTACATCAGTATCTATAGTGTCTATGACTTCAAATATAATCTCATTCATGTCTAGTATGGTATATTCAGGCCAGCCAAATGTTGGTGTAGAGAGAGTCTTTGGCTCTATAATAGAAATACTAGAAGAAGTATTATAGAAACTATTTATAATTTCTTCTAAGACTAAAGAATCAACTGGATCAGAATAGCAGACTATTGCTTTAGAGTAATCAGAAACTGTATCAACTGTATCAAAAACTGGTAAAGTGCAACAATAAACTGTATCAAAAGAATAAAGTAATGAATGAATATCCACTATGGGATTGATGATGAAATCACTAACAGTGATTATCTTAGGAATCGAAAAATCTATATCTTCATCTTCTGTACCAACTGGAGTCATTTCTGTATCTATTTCATTAATAATTGTATCTGCTGCTGCTAGAATATATACAGGAACTTCTTCTTGAATTGTTGGAGCTTCTTCATGGAACATCTACCCCTGCCTTATTTCAGAGAGTCCTGAACCCAGGCCCCTAGAAGAAGGGATAGAGGTGAAAGAAGCAAGCCGTGAAGTAAGTGCAGAGATGGAAGAAGTAAGTGGAGCAATTACTTCATCAATGAGTTTCTTGAGGGTAGGTGTAATAAGCTCAAGAATGTTTGTTGATAAAGCAAAAGAGGGCATGAAGCATGTTGAACAGATGGTGAATACTTGTGGGATGGAAGATGTTTGAATATCTGTTGGAATTGTGGAGGTTATGACATCAGGGAATATAGTATCTTCCTGAATAGGGGAATGTTGAGGAGATGGTTGTGGAGATAAAGATGATAGTGAATCAAAATTGAGAGATAAAACAGTGGATCTATATATGTTGTGTCATCAATTTGTGATGGTTGATGTAATGGTAGAGGAGATTGAGGAAGTGGAGATGGTGTTTCCTCAGTAATGTTAATTGCTGATTGTGGTCTGGGTGTTGAGATAGAAGGGATGGAAGTAGGTGTATCTGTAGATGGTTGTTGAATTGTAGTGACATCAACAAAAGGAGTGGATGAAGGAAATATTGAATGATGTTGAGATGGAGGGGAGTTGATGAAGGAAATATGAGGAGTAGGAGCTTCTTCAGGGGGTTGGTGAAGTGGTTATTGCAACCCTGGTGTCCTCAGAAGCTATCCTGGAAGAGGAAACCTTGGAGGGATTCGAGATAACCCTCTCCCATCTGCCATTGAGGTCAGAGGTAATCCTCTTAGAAGCATTTATGAAAGTGGTCTGGGAGACCAACAGTTCTGGAACCTTAGCCTGTAAGAAGATTCCCAGAACTCTTCCAAAATAAACATCCTTCTTACTAATTTTCTTCTTAACCAAATCAAATATAATTTCTCCCCATTTTATAGTTTTATGATTAACTAGGTCACACATCAGAAGGAATTGACACCTAGTATTGTAATCATGTGCTGAGTGTTTACCCAAGATTACCTTCTTAACTATATCTGCCAAAAACTTGTATTCCACAGACAAGTTTTTCTTCAACAACTTGTTAGGGTTTTCCTGTTAGAGATCCATTATAACTAGCATATCTTCAAACTCAATGCTAGAAAATTCATAATCATCTTCCCCATTAATAAATCCAAAATCTTCTGTAAGAACTACAGGGGAAAGAGAAACCTATTGCCCAGAAATTATTTCAGCAATGGAGGTTGGATCTAGAAGGGTTGCTGTGAAAACCCATTCTTTTCTTCCTGCACTGGGAGTTTGATCCTAAGGGTGATACACTATCTCAGCTATGGTGCTTCAAATAACTAGAGTATGTTCCTATAGTCCTGATCTAAATGGTTGAAAGAATCGATGTCGATGTCAAATCCTGCATCAAACTTCATTCAAAAAAGAGTCACTGCCAAAATCGTCATGTTTGCAAAAACAAAAGATCAACTGTACGGGAACTGAAAAGCACGGGATGGAGTTTTATGAAAACCCTATTATAAGTTTTTAGAAGATGAAAAGACAAACTCCGTCCGACGAAACATTAAAAACTTCGAACTCAGTTCGACGAAAAATCTCATAAACAAATAAAATCGTCGATCAAAGTTTGAAGAGGGGGAAAACAGTTTGTCGTTCTCCATTCGACGAAAAAATTTCCTGAAATAAATTCATCGATCTCCGTTTGACGAACAGTTTCACAAAGGAAAGTTCGTCGATCTCTGTTCGACGAACACTCCATGAAGCGTTTAGAGTTCGTCGTACTACGTTAGATGAAAAATGAACAAATCGTCGAACACAAACAAAAATCAAATTAAGCCGTCTTCATTGATCATACCTTGCTGATTTAGGAAGAACAGATGTTTCTTTTCATCTAAGGGTTTGTTGAAAATATCTGCACTTTGTAAATCTATATATATAAAGACATGTTTAATTTTATTTCTGTCTACACAATCACTAATAAAATGTGTCTTATTTCTATATACATTGTTCTACTATGATATACTGGATTTTATGCAATTGAAATAGCACTTATATTATCACAAAAGATAGCTGAATTATTTAAGTTGAGACCATAATTTAGGAGATGATTTTGAATACACAAAATTTGTTAAAAGCAACTGCTTGATATTATGTATTCAGCATCAGTAGTTGATGTTGACACAGAGATTTTCTTTTTACAAAACCAGGACACAAGCCTATCACTAAGGAACTGATAAGTTCCTGATGTGTTTTTCCTGTCAACTCTACATCCAGCAAAGTCAACATCTAAAAATCATTTTAAATAAAATTCTTGCTTAGTTGGACACCAGAGTCCTATATTAGGACATCCCTTTATATATCTTAAAATCCTTTTTAATAAAATAAGATGAGATTCTTTAGGATTTACCTGAAATCTAGCACAAATGTAAGTAGCAAACATGATATCTGCCCTACTAGCTGTAAGATATAATAAGGACCCAACAATAGCCCTATATGTTTTCTAATCAACTGGTTTGCCCTGTTCATCAAAATCAACTACAGCATTGGATGGCATGTGTGTTTTCTTGGCTGAGGCATCAGTCATCCCAAATCTTTTGAGTAGCTCTTTAACATATTTTTATTGGGATAAAAAGATATCTCAGGGGTTTGCTTCACTTGGAGATCAAGAAAGTAGGATTATTCACCCATGCTACTCATTTCAAACTTTGAGTGCATCAGGTCAGAAAACCTTTTGCAATGTTTGGAATTAGTAGAGCCAAATGTTATATTATCTACATAGATTTAAACTAGCAAAATTGTTGATTTATGATGTCTAATGAATAATGTTCTATCTACAAGGCCTCTAGTAAACTTATGTTCTAAAAGAAAGCTAGCTAGGGTCTCATACCAAGCTTTTCGAGCTTGCTTTAAACCATAAAGAGCTTTATGTAGTTTGAAAACATAAGATGGTTTAGTTGAGGAGATAAAACCTGGAGGTTGTTCAGCATAAACTTTCTCTTTTAATTCCCCATTAAGGAATGCACTCTTGACATCCATTTCATAAACCTTGAACTTCTTAAATGTTGCTTACGAAAGAAAAATCCTGATAGCTTCCATTCTTGCAATAGGGGCAAAGGTCTTGTCATAGTCAATGCCTTCTTCCTGTGAATATCCTAGGGCTACCAATCTTGCTTTGTTCCTTATAATTGATCCTTATGCATCCAATTTGTTCTTGAACACCCATTTAGTTCTAATGATTGGGTATTCTTTGGGTCTAGGATCCATATCCCAAACTCTGCACCTCTCAAATTGGTTTAGCACCTCTTGCATTGCAATAATCCAGTGGAGATCTTGCTCTGCATATTTTATGGATTGGAGCTCAAGTTTAGAAATGAAGCAAGCATGCATCATATCTTGGTTGTGTTGATGTCTTATTTGCACACCAGTTGATATGTCTCCAATCACTTGAGTTATGGGACGATCTCTAAGTGTGACGAGATTAGTAGGAGGAGTTGGTTGATCAACAACTTGTGGAATTAATTCCTCTTATGGAATTATAGTTGTTGTTGTTTGATCAACTACTTCAGCCATTTCTCCTTCACTTTCTTCATCAATCTGTGGAGGAGGATGAGATGTAACCTTTTGGTTAAGGTTTAAGTGATCCAACTTCTCACACAGATAGGGTACCTACAAAGTTTCTTTCATAAAAGAATCCTTCTCCTTGTAAAACATGTTAGCTTCATGAAAAGAAATATGTATAGATTCTTCCATTTTTAATGTTGACTTAATAAATACCCTATAAGCTTTGCTGATTTGGGAATATGGAAGGAAAATTCTCTCTGCAGCCTTTGCCTCAAACTTTCTAAGGTGTTTCTTATTATTATTATGAATGTAACATTTGCATCCAAATACCTTAAAATAATCTACATTAGGTTACTTTCTTTAATTAATTTATAGGAAGTCTTACCCTTAAGTTTATGAATTAAACTTCTGTTAAGAACATAATTTGCTGTGCATACATCCACTGCCCAAAAGGATAGGAGCAAATAAGCATCTGCAAGCAATGTCCCAGCAGATTCAATAACGATTCTATTTTTCCTTTATGCCACCCCATTTTGTTGAGAAGTTCTAGGAGCAGAAAAACAATACCTGATACATTCATTCTCACAGTATTCTTGCATGATAAGAGAATTAAACTCGGTTTCATGATCACTTCTGATCAATACAAGCTGAGTAGAGTACCCAATCTGTATGCTATTAAGAAAATCTGTAAGAACTTTAAAGTTATCTGGCTTGTTTTTCAAAAAGAACACCCAAGTGAATCTAGAGAAGTCATCAACAATAACTAATGTGTAAGACTTTTCGAGCAAACTTTGTACCGCAATATGGCCAAAAAGGTCCATATGTAGTAAGTACAAAATTCTTGGTGAATCACTTTTATTAATAGATTTAAAACTTGTTTTGGTTTGTTTGCTTTATTGATAAGCCCTGCAGAGTCCTTCCATTTTATAAGAACCAGAAGGCAGTCCTTTAACAAGGTTGTCCCTAGATAGTTTAACAATATTCCTAAAGCTTACATGGCCTAGTCTCTAATGCCATAAATCATTAGTAGAGCTAATTTGATTAAAAAAACAAATTTCTATATTAGCTGATTTGAAATTTACACACATATATATATATATATATCCATGTCTAATTCCATTTAAAACAATATTGTTGTTATCAGAAGTAATAATGCAAGATATTGGTTAAATTATACCTGATAACCTTCACCACATAACTGACTTATGAATATAAGGTTATGCTTGAGACCACTGACTTATGCTACCTTCCTGAAGGTAACAGCTCCAAATTTGACATTTCCATAACCTTCTATCTATCCATAGTTGGAGTCTCTAAAAATCACCTTTGGTCCAAGCTTTGCTTTGAAATCAGTCAGGTTACCTTTACATCCTGTCATATGTTTCGAACAGCCACTATACAGATACCACTGTTACTCTGTGGTAGGATAGTCCTTCACCTGTACAAAACAAGATTAGTTGTTCTTGACCCAGGTGACCTTAGATCCTTGATATCTTTCATAAGAATAACTAGAAATATAAGAATAATCAGGTTGATCCTTATAGCCTAATGGATGATATCTCTTAGGAGGAATTATCCATTGAGTAAAAGGATTAACTAGTTTAGGTTTCTGATTATTAGTTTGATAGAAATTAAAATTTTTGTTTTCAATATTTGAGTTCGATTAATTTAATTGAGTTCGTCGAACTGAGTTCGACTAAAAGTATTGATTTCATCGATCTCGGTTCACAGAATGATTATACTCATTTCCCTCATTCCACGATCGTCGATCTCTGTTCGACGAAACATGGTGATTTTGTCAAGCAACCGCTGATGAGTAATTGTAACCAAATTTTGGGTTCAGAGTACGTCGATCATCATTTGATGCATAATACTCTTTTCGTCAATCTCAGTTCTACAAATTTTGTTGAACATTATTTTTATTAGATTTTTTATTTTTCTTTGATTTATTCTTTGGTAAGATTTCAATATTTTTATTTGTAAGTTGTAAAACTTCTTCTCCTTTTTCTTTAGCAGAGTTGAATTTTATGGGGGTTGATAAATATTTTTCTGAAGAATAGGAGGCTGATTAGATGAAGGTCCCAAGCCCAGCTTGCCATTAAGTCTAGCATTCATTGTGCTTGTGATGTACCTCAATTTGATGCTTCTCCCATTTGGGGATTCTTCAAATTGCTTAGCCTCTTTTAATTTGTTTTCTAATGATAGTATTTGTTCATTATAAGGGTTTAATTCTTCTTTAAGTTTTAAATTTTCTTAAGAACCATTTTCAAATTCACTTAATTTCTCTCTGAGAAGTTTGATTTACTTCTCAGATTTAATTAAATCATAACATAATAATTTGAAGTCAATTTTAAATTGATCAAAAGAGAAATCAAAAGAAGAGATTACCTTATCTTCTTCTGACATGGATTCATCATCTGAATTTTCTATTTTTGAATCTGCAGTATTAGGGTTGCTGCAAGAGGCATGATTGCCATCAAACGTATCTCTCTATCTTTGGCCTCTTCTTCATCCTCACTAGGGCTGGATGAAGAACCTGAATCTGAGTCACTCCATGTCTCAGCTACAAATCCTCTCTCTTTCTTCCAGTATTTGTTGGAAGAGGGCTTGCTGGAATGTTTTCTGGAGTCGTTCTCCTTCTTTTCTTTCTTCTTCTCAGGACATTCTAGCATTATGTGTCCAGGTTTCCTGCACCCATAACAAACAATTTCTTTAGTGAGGGTTTTGTCATACCTGGTTTTGTCTTCATTTCTGGAAGATCTTCTGAGATCCTTCCTTACCATCTTATAGAATCGCTTTGACAAGAGACTCGATAGGTCTTCATTATTTGGAGTTGATTCTTCAGCTTCTTCACATGATTTGAAAGCAATGCTTTGTTCTTTCCTTGTTGTAGTTGAGGTAGTCCTTTGATCAGCTTCTCTTGTCTTGATAATCTGGTCATAAGACTTGAGCTTTCCCAACAAGGTTTCAGTGGAAATCTGATTCAGGCTTCTACCTTCCTTGATTGGCCAGATCCTAGAGTCTCATGTGCTTGGGAAACACATAAGAATCCTGTCATTGACTTCTATCAATGTGATGTCCTTGTTAATAGATTTCAGCTCACTGATAATGAGGCTGAGTCTGGTGTACATCTGAACAACTGATTCAGATTCACCCTTAATGAAATTCTCATATTGAGAAATCAAGTGGGTCCTTCTGTGCTTTATTTCATCTTCTGAACCAACAACCACTACATTTGTGGAATCCCAGATATCCTTGGCTGAAGAGCATTCAACAACTTTCTTGAATATATCATCAGACAATGTTTGAGCAAAAATGTTTATGGCTTTGGAATCTGTAATTTTAAGCTTCTTCTAAGCATCAGTCCACTCATATGGTGGAACAGTACTTGTGCTTGTAGTTGCCACTAGTTGTTGGGGACCTATAAAAATAGTATTGTATATGTCCTCATCAATATAATTCATATATACCCTAATCCTTATCTTCCAAAGGGCAAACTTATTTAGATTGCACACAGGAGGTCTGGTGCTGTAATACTCCTTATTTTAAGTCATGATATGAAATACAACTAGAGTATATAAGATCAAACAAAGATCTTTTGGTTCAGGTGATAGACTGACAACCAAGTAACCTATCCCTCTGATACCAATTGAAAGTGATATCAGGTAACCTATGATACCAATTGAAAGTGATGCCTCAGATACTGAAGGATTGATCTAACTAACTCTAGAGGGGGATGAATAGAGTATTTTAAAAACTATAAGTTGTTTTGATTGCGGATTAAAATAGGTGATATATATATATATGAGAAAAGAAAATATATATCACAGCACAGCAAAATAAAAAGTAGAGCACAACCAGACGACACAAGGAAATTTATAGTGGTTTCCCAAATAAACCTGGGTACATCCACTCTTCTACCACACTGGTAGGAATCCACTACAGGTTTTTGATTAGGTGCCCTGCCATCACAGGTTTTTGTTCAGGTACCCTATCACTACAAGCTCTATTTTTAGGGGAGATCTAGCAACCCTTTGAGCTTTTGATCAGGTGCCCAAAAACCAAATCAAATCTTTTGATCAGGAGACTTGATAACCAAGGGATTAACTTTTGAATAGAGTTATAATCCTGTACACAGTTAAAAAATAAGATTGACATTGTCTTCTCTGTCTCAATCCTCTGAGAAGACTAGTGGATTTTGTGATGTTGTCAAAGCTCCCCCAGAGTTTTTAAAATCTGGTCAGGAGTGGAGACTTTCCTTCAGGGTGTAGGCCTTCATGTTGAAAAATTCTTATTCCAGTATATGTATTTGAGTGATTGTGAAGTTGATCTCAGAATGATGATTGTTTGCTAGAAGAAAAGCTTGAGGAAGAAGAATGATGAAGAACAAGAAGTTTTGTATCTCTGTTTCTTGTTCTCTGTATGCAAATGTTCTCTTCTTCTTTTTCCTCACTAATTGTTATTCTCTGTAAGAGTATCAGACTGTTAGGCTTGTTCACAGGTGTACAACAATCTTCTAAAAATTTCTTTTATATCTTGATTGCTGATTTGAAATTCAAAAATCCTTGAGGTCCTCTCCATATTTTCTGGGAAATGGAGTAGTTGTTTTTGTCTTCAATGCATTTCCTCAACTGTCCCAGTAAATATATTAAGTAATAACTCTATGCAATCCCTGATTAATACTTTTAGGAACGACTATATTCTAGAGAACATAAACATTAATTATCAGAGTATTACTTTCTTAATTACTGAAATTAAACTGACCTAGTCGATCTGAGAATCTGTAGAGAAGATTAGTCGAGCAGAACCTGGATGGAGTTAGTTGATCTCAGTAAAGCTTTCGTCGACCTGAGGACCAAGTTCATCGAGCTGATAATTCTTCATCGTCGAGCTGAGCTCCTAAATCGTCGAATAAAAAATATGCTTGCCAAACTAAGCTCCAAGTTTGTCGAGCTGAGAAAGCACTTCGTCAAGCTGAGATCCTGATATAAGCTCATAGTTCATTGACCTGATCTAGAGTTTCATCGAGCTCAACTCAGAAGAAGCAACTCTGAGTTCTTCGAGCTGGGTTCGACGATCGTCGAGCTTAGTTCAGCTATCGTCAAACACATTTTCTATAATCTTCGAAACTGCCTTGTCTCTTAAGTCTTGTATTCTCTGACGTCTTCTGAAGGTAGGTCTCAGAAATCTAACCTACTGTGATAGACATAAACACAGTGAAACTAATATATGACCCGAGACTATACATGGCGGGTCATCAAACATAATAGTGAACCTAGCCCAAATCACAAGTAGGGTTCCAACACTGTGGAATGCGGAACATCCACCGAAAACAATTCTACCCGGATATCAACCACCATATGCCCCAAAAACTCCCACTCTCGAGGAGGCTTTCAACAAATATACGGCTAGTAATGACGTCAATAACCATAATCTACCTAAATCCATTCGCAATTTGGTGAATCAAATTGGGTAAATCACAAAAATGTTCTCCAATTGTCAACAGGGATGGTTACCGGGCAATATGGAGCCCAACCCAAAGGATCAAGAAAATTCTGTCATGCTACGGAGTGGGAAGGAGGTAACTACTTCCTCAAATCCGGTTTAGACAGATGTAACAATTTGTACATCTACTCATCCTCCTATGGTTTCCATTGAAAAAAAATTAAGAAATTTCAACCGCCTCTTCCCTATAAATCTAAATTAAAGAAGAACCAGATGGATGAGAATTACAGTAAATTATTAGAACTATTTAATCAAATACTTATAAATTTGCTATCTTGCGAAGCGATAACACAAATGCTGATGAATGCAAAGTACCTCAAGAATATTTTATTTAATAAAAAGAAACTTGAGGATATTTCCACTGTTCAATTAAAAGCGAAATGTTCGATGGTTTTGCTTAATAAACTGCCCAATAAATTAACCGATCCGGGTAGTTTCATTATTCCATGTTTATTTGACGATTTATTAGTAGAACATGTGTTGGCTAATCTAGGCGACTCTATTAATTTGACGTCTTATTCCTTATTTTAAAAATTGGGATTAGGAGAGCCTAATCCAACGAGAACGAGCATCTAATTGGCGGATCTGTTTATTAAATACCCTATGGGAATTATTGAGGATGTGCTTGTCGAAGTTGACAAATTTATCTTTCGGATAGATTTCATCATCCTTGACATAGAAGAGGACACCGACGTTCCGCTCATTCTCGTTTACCCTTTTCTTTCCACCTCATGTGCCATAATAGACATTAATAACGGTAAACTTCTCCTTAGAGTCGGAGATGAAGAAGTTGCATTTACTATTGAATCATGTATGAAAAATATGCTTTCCTATGACGACTCATGTTTCTTTTTGGAGGATTCACCCGATGAAGACTCTGTTTTATTTTCAGAAAGTATTTCATCGCCTATATTTCATGAAGAAAATTTTGAAAATCTCGATTTAATTTCACATGAAAATAGTGATAACAATTTGGTCACATGTGCACCTATTATTGAAATTTTAAAATTAGGCAGTGATCGATTAAAAACTTCTTATGAAGAGCCTCCAACTTTAGAATTGAAACAATTACCAGATCAATTAGAATACTTTTTTAATAGCTGAGGGTTCAAAGCTTCCCGTTATTGTGTCGGCATATTTATTTGATGAGGAAAAAAATAAAATTATTAAATGTTTTAAAACATCATCGCCGCACAATTGTGTGGAAAATAACGGATTTGGAAGGGATTAATCCCTACTTTTGTACTCATAAAATTTTATTAGAAGAAAATTCAAAAAAACTATTCAACCTCAATACCACCTAAATCATAATATAAATGAGGTGTTTAAGGTGAAGGAGATCAAATTCTTAGATGCAGGAATAATCTATCTGATTCAGATAGCATTTGAGTAAGTCTGGTCTAAGTGGTGTCATAAAAAGGAGGATTAACAGTAGTGTTGAATGATAAAAATTAATTAATCACTACTAGAACCGTTACCGGATGGCGGGTTTGCATCGACTACCACAAATTAAATGACGTAACCCGTAAGGATATTTTGTTTACAGTTCATCGACCAAATCCTTAAACGGCTATCCTAGTACTATTTTTATTGTTTTCTTCACGGTCTCTCGGGATATTTCCAAATCCCAATTGTGCCTGAGGGCCAAGGGAAAACAATCTTCACTTGTCCATTTGTCACCTTCTTCTATCAGAGTATGTCATTTGGTTTTTGAAACAAGCCAAAAACCTTTCAAAGGTGTATGCTAGCAATTTTTGACAAACAGTTAGATGATATTATGGAAGTTTTCATGGATGATTTCTCTATATTTGGAGATTTGTTTATTTTACGTTTAACTAAACTCTCCTGTATACTCCAAAGATGTGAGGACATTAACTTATCTTTAAATTGGGAGAATTGCCATTTTATGGTACGGGATGGTTTATTGTTAGGCCATAAAATTTCAAGTAAGGGCATAGAGGTAGGCAAAGCCAAAATATAAACTATAGAACAACTACCTCCTCTTACGAATGCTAAGGTTGTACATAGCTTTCTTGGGCAAGCCAGTTTTTATCTCCGGTTTACTAAAGAATTTTCAAAAATAACCAAGCCCCTCACTCATCTTCTTGAAAATGATGTGCAATTTATTTTTGATAAAGATTGTTTGCATGCTTTCTTTATAATTAAAGAAAAATTAATAAACGTGCCTATTGTACAACCCCATGTCCGGCGAGCAAGGTCGCAGGGGAACTCGGCAATAGCAGGCGAGCTCGGCAGCGGCAGGGCGAGGCTGAGCTCGGCATCCGTCGGTCAGAGATCGGGAACAGCAGCCAAGCGGGCTGCAGCTCGCGCCCTCGTAGTGGAGCTCAGCGGCAGCAGGCGAGCAGAGCATGCCGAGGTGGCCAGGGGTCCCAGCTCGCCTGGGGGTCAGAGGTACTTTTTACTGTTTTACCCCTACTGGTCTACCCATAGCCCTTCAAAACAGTGGAGTCTGGCTGTTGGTAGACCCAGCCGAGGGTTTTCTGGTAATTTCAGGTCAGTTATTTTGGTTATTGGCAGTCCGGATTTCAAAAGCTATAAATAGGACCCAAGGGGTACCCAAGAAAGCAGGTTCTCCCTGTGCTCCTCCCCCCAAAAAATCTAAGTGCTTTCTGAGGGTACCTTAGCTCCGCTTCAGGCTAAGGAGGGGAAGCGCTCTGAGATCTTCCGGGTTAGTGGTGGGACCTCCCTGCCGAGCCCTTGGGTTCTGTTTCTCCTTACTTTTGTCGTTTTTCTTGCAGGAACAAAGTAGGCGCACGACCACCCCCTTCCCCAAGGGGCGAGCTCCACAGGAGGCCGAGTTTCGGTTTCAACATTTTGGTGCGGTGAGCGTGGAAAGTGGTCAGCGCAGAAAAGTTTCCGCGAGCTCGATGACGGGACAAGGATCCGACAGGCCGAGCTCGCCGCCCCCCCCCCCCCCCCCCCCCCCGCCTCTCGAAACGGTGGGAATGTTCGAAGACTTCAGAAACGAGGTGCTGAATCTGGTCAAGTTCGCACTCGGCACGCGGGCCGAGTGCTCGACTCCGGCAAACCAGATCGCGGCCGCCCCCTCATTGGGCGAGGACACTCCCGGCAGGCGAGCTGGGAAGGAAGTGGCCGAGGAAGGCCGAGGGTGTGAGCTCCCCGGGCGCGAGCTCTTCCCCGGCTCGGCAGGCCGAGGTCGCTTCGGCGAGCTGGGCTCGCGAGACTCGCCAGCTCGCCCAGTGGGAGGAGGGAGCCCTTTCACGAGTTGGTCTCTTCAGCTCCGGGTCCCGATGGATTCAGGGAGCCCGAGATGTCCTATTACACTGGGAAGGGAGACCCGGTACAGCATGTCCAATGGTTCGAGGACATGGTCTCCATCCGTCAGATGTCGGACGGATTCAAGTGCCGGCTCTTTGCCATCACCCTCTGGGAGAAGGCAAGGGAGTGGTTCCACCAGCTACCGGCCAGCTCCATCTACTGCTTCGAGGACCTGCGCCGAGGATTCATGCTGAGATTCACCACTTCGAAGAAGAGGAAGAAGGAGTCCGAGTCTTTGTTTCACATTAATCAGGGGGTGAACGAGACGTTGGGAAGCTATGTGGACCGATTCCAGGAGGAAGTTACTCAAGTCCAGGAGATGCCGGGTCATAGTCTGATGATGGCCTTTACCCTGGGCCTGCAGCAGGGTTTCTTCCGGATGGAGCTGAAGAGAGTTCCCCCCTCTCCTACGAGGAGTTGATGGAGGGGGCGGCGAGAGAGGTCGACGGGGAGGCGTCGAACCCAGAATTTGCAAGAAAACTGGCCAGGTGGGCCACAGAGGAGGAGAAAGAATCGAGAGGAGGAAAGACACAGGAGGAGAGAAGAGGGGAGCCCAAGCAGAGGGAGCAGAGGCAGCTCCAAGGGCAACAGCAACCGAGATGGGGGCGCCAGGAGCCCGACCGGCGGCTGGGATGGAGGCCCGAGTGGCAGGGCCAGGGGCCGCAGAGGGGGAACTTCGGAAGGGACCACTACCAGGGGAGGCAAGACCAGTTCCACCCCCCGGGCTGGAGGCAGGGCCAGAGGCCCCGGCTCCCCGATCAAGAGGAGGCCATGACCATAGCCCTGGGAGCAAGGAGGGGAGCATGGAGAAGGAGAAGAAGAGAGGTCAGGGTGGAGCTGCCATATTGCGACTTCCACCAGGAAGAGGGGCACGCCACGGCCACCTGTCCGGAGTTCCTCGAGATGAGAGAGAATAGGGAGCGGCGGCAGCAGCAGCAGGAGGCGCGACAGGAAGTAAGGATTGAGGAGGTCCTGCCTCGGCCGGAGGAGGATCGGTGTGAAGACCGGGTGGATGTGGGGACCCGAGGAGGGATCGGGGTGATCCACGGGGGAGTAGGGATCGAGGCTTCCCGTAAGGCAAGCCTCCACACCATGTACCGGCGGAGCGTCGCCTCTACATCCCAAACCCCGCCACCGGAGGAGAGGATCACCTTCTCCAGGAGTGATCTACCAGACCACGAGGATCCGTTCTGTGATGCGCTGGTCATCAAGGCGGCCATTGAGAACTTCACCGTCTCTCGGATCCTCGTGGACAACAGGAGCTCCGTCAACGTCGTCTTCAAAAAGGCGTTCGACGCAATAAAGGTGGAGGCAAAGAGGGTGCTGGCCTCAGATGGCCCCTTATTCGGTTTTTCAGGAGAAAGGAAGGAAGTAGAGGGAGGAGTTGGACTCCATGTCACCTTGGGGGGGGGGGGGGGGCAGTCCCGAAACTGCAAGTTAGTCATCGTGGACGCCCCCAGCAGCTACAGTGCCATCTTCGGGAGGCCTCTCATCAGCGCCTTTCGTTGCGTCCCCTCGTCTTACCACCAGTGTTTGAAGTTCAACACTGAAGGGGTGCAGGTCAGGGTTAGGGGGGACCCAAAGGTGGCACGGGAGTGCTATGTCACTGCGGTGAACACCATCTCTTGGCAGGAGGGAGCCGAGGAGATGGGACGGAGGATGGAAGAGGTCGAGCAGAAAGCAAGAGGGGAAGAGCTGGGAGTGGAGGATCGCGCGGAGAAGGCGGCAGGAGGAGATCTGGAGGAGGTGGCCGAGGTAGGAGCCGTGGGGGGAGAGATGGAGGTAGAGGCCCCCGTTCCGGAGGAAGGGGACGCAGGAGGATGGGGGGAGCGGCCCAGGCTGGAGGCGGCAGAGGAAGTGGTGGAGCTGGAGGTGCTCACCCGGGGAGGAAGGATGGAGAAGGTTCGCGTCAGCGGAGGGCTGACCCCGGAGGACCGAGGCAGGATGCTGGAGTGCATCCAGAAGAACGTGGACATCTTCGCCTGGAACGCCGCGGAGATGCCGGGGGTTGACGCGGATGTGGCTTGCCACCGCCTCAACCTGGACCCGGGAACACGCCCCGTTCAGCAGAAGAAAAGATCCATGGCGGACAAGCTGGCGGAACCCATCCGGGAGGAGGTGGCGAAACTCCTCAAGGCAGGCTTCGTGTCTGAGATTCAATACCCCGGCTGGGTCTCCAACGTGGTTATGGTTAAAAAGGGGGATGGCCGATGGAGGATGTGTATCGACTTTTCCTTACTTAATAAAGCTTGTCCCAAGGATTGTTACCCCTTGCCTCGGATCGACGCGCTGGTTGACTCAGCCGTCGGTTTTTCTGTAATGAGTTTTTTGGATGCTTTTTCAGGTTACCATCAGATCAGGATGCACCCCCCAGACGTCAAGGATGTCTCATTCATCACCAGGGATGGATGCTACTGCTACAATATGATGCTCTTTGGGCTGAAAAATGCTGGGGCTACCTACCAGAAAATGATGGACATGGTCTTCAAGGAGCAAAGGGGAAGGAACTTGGAGGTGTACGTGTACGACCTCATGATCAAAAGCCGGGATGTGGACTCCCACCTCCGGGACCTGGAGGAAACTTTCGCCACCCTGCGCAGGTACAAAATGCGGTTGAATCCCCTTAAGTGTGTTTTCGGGGCCAGCCGAGGAAAGTTCTTGGGGCATCTCCTCACCCCCGCGGGGGTCGAGCCGAATCCAGACAAGGTCAAGGCTATCCTTGAGCTGGGGTCCCCGCAGAATACAAAGGAGGTCCAACGGTTGACAGGGAAGCTAGTAGGGCTGAGTCGCTTCCTTTCTCGAGCAGGGGAGAAATGCTCCCCCTTCTTCAAAACACTGAGGGGGGGTCAGAGGTTCAAATAGACCAAGGAATGCGAGGAGGCGTTTCAGGCCCTCAAGATGCAGTTGACACAGGCTCCGCTGCTCCAAGGGCCGAAGGAGGGGGAGGATTTGTTCTTATATCTCGGGGTCGGGGCAGAGGCACTGAGCTCCGTCTTGGTTCGAGAAGAGGGAAAGAGACAACTCCCTATCTATTATGTCAGCCGGGTCCTGAGAAAGGCCGAGCTCCGGTATCCGATCTTGGAGAAGCTTGCGTTCGCTCTAATCATCTCAGCTCGGAGACTGCGACCTTACTTCCAGGCACACTCAATCCGAGTGGTGACCGACCATCCCATCCGCAACATCTTCGAGGGGGTGGAGCATTCAGGCAGCTTGGCTAAGTGGTCGGTGGAGCTGAGCGAGTTCGACGTCTCTTTCATTCCGCGGCTCTCGATCAAGGCTCAGGCGATGGCCGACTTCCTAGTCGACTACGTGGTTGAAGTGGCGGAGGAAGAACTCACTCACCCGGCTCCTTGGAAGGTGAGAGTGGATGGAGCCTCGGGAAGGCATTCCTTAGGAGTAGGGGTGATCCTAGAAAGCCCTCAAGGGACCCGGATCGAGCAGACGGTGGTGGTGCACTTTCCCATAACCAACAACCAGGCCGAGTACGAGGCCGTGATAGCAGGGCTGCGCCTGGCCAGGGAGCTGGGGGTATCAGATGTGGAGGTCCTCACCGACTCCATGGTAGTGGCTTCCCAGATTAACGGGGAGTTTGAGGCAAGGGAGCCCACCCTGCGATCGTACTTGGCCAAGGTGAAGGGGGTCATTGGCACTTTTCAAACTTTCACCATCCGACACGTGCCAAGGGAAGAGAATGAACAAGCCGATCAATTGGCTAAGCATGGTCCCCGGGTGGGGGGCACCATCACTGACCTGTTTCGCCCCTCCATCGAAGAAGGAGAGCTCATGGAAGTCGATCAGCAAGCTTCATGGATGGATCCAGTGATTGTTTTTCTCTCCACAGGAGAGTATCCGGAGGGGGTGGACAAGAAGAAGCTAAGGCACAAGTCAGCATACTACCTCCTCCAGGATGGGCAGCTATACAGAAAGACCCTCTCAGGGATGCTGGCCCGCTGCGTAACCGAGGGAGAAGCGCGAAGGATCTTGGAGGAGGTCCACTCCGGGGAATGTGGGAGTCATTCCGGAAGTCGGACCCTGGAAGGGAGGGTAGTCAGGCAAGGTTATTTCTGGCCCACCCTAGGCCGGGACGCTGCAGAATTCACAAGGAGATGTCATAAGTGCCAGCTGTTTGCCCCTCTCCAGCTGCAGCCGGCCCGACGGCTCTGTAGTATCACGGCCCCATGGCCCTTCGCAATCTGGGGAATGGATTTGGTTGGGCCGTTTCCCCAAGCCAGCGGCCAGAGAAGGTTCCTCCTAGTGATGATTGACTACTTCTCGAAGTGGATGGAGGTGAATGCATTGGCCAAGGTGACCTCCCAGGTGATCAGGAACTTTGTGTGGGGGGAGATCATCTGTCGCCATGGGCTGCCCCAGGCCATCGTCACAGACAATGGGCCCCAGTTCGCCAGTGCCGAGTTCACCAGCTTCTGCGAACAACTTAAGATCGATCTCAGGTTCGCCTCGGTCCATCACCCCAGGAGCAACGGGCAGGTGGAGGCCGCAAACAAGATCATCGTCAACCTCCTCAAGAAAAAGGTGGAGAATCTGAAGGGGAGCTGGGTGGAGCAGCTCCCTGCGGTTCTTTGGGCCCTAAGGACCACCCCCAACACAGCTACAGGAGATACCCCCTTCAAACTCTCCCACGGGTGTGAGGCCGTGCTTCCCATTGAATTCGAAGTCCAAACACCGCGAGTCGTGGCAACAAAAGAAGGCCGTGAGGATTGGCAAGCAGAGAATGAGGAGGGACTAAGGCTTTCCCTTGACATGGTGGAAAAGGTAAGAGACCTTTCCGCTATCAGGCAGGAGGAGGTAAAGAGAAGAATGGCCAAGTACTTTGACAAGCACGTCAGGGTCAAGCAATTCGTGGAAGGGGACTTGGTGCTGAAGAAAGTAGATGCGGCAGGGCGGTCAGCATCCGTAGGAAAGCTCAATCCTAGCTGGGAGGGACCATTCATTGTAAAGATAGCATTGGGGTCAGGGGGCTACCGACTCCAAAATGTAGAGGGCGAGACCCTGAGTCTCACCTGGAGTGGTGACGACCTCAAGCGATTCTTCCCCTAAAACATGTAAGCAGCACTTTGATTATAATAAATTCCTTCAAGCTCTCTAATAATGTTGTAACTAGCCTGCATGGTAGAATGAGATGTGTAACGGACCCCGAGCAGATCCCGCTGTCAGGCTCTCACTTAGCTGGCAGGGCTGGAAGTCACTCGGTGTCATCCTTAGCCTCGAGCAGATCCCGCTGTCAGGATCTCACCTAGCTGCCAGGGCTGGAAGTCACTCGATGGTGGAAGTATTGGACCCCGAGCAGATCCCGTTGTCAGGCTCTCACTTAGCTGGCAGGGCTGGAAGTCACTCGGTGTCATCCTTAGCCTCGAGCAGATCCCGCTGTCAGGCTCTCACCTAGCTGACAGGGCTGGAAGTCACTCGATGGTGGAAGTATTGGACCCCGAGCAGATCCCGCTGTCAGGCTCTCACTTAGCTGGCGGGGCTGGAAGTCACTCGGTGTCATCCTTAGCCTCGAGCAGATCCCGCTGTCAGGCTATCACCTAGCTGACAGGGCTGGAAGTCACTCGATGGTGGAAGTATTGGACCCCGAGCAGATCCCGCTGTCAGGCTCTCACTTAGCTGGCGGGGCTGGAAGTCACTCGGTGTCATCCTTAGCCTCGAGCAGATCCCGCTGTCAGGCTCTCACCTAGCTGACAGGGCTGGAAGTCACTCGATGGTGGAAGTATTGGACCCCGAGCAGATCCCGCTGTCAGGCTCTCACTTAGCTGGCAGGGCTGGAAGTCACTCGGTGTCATCCTTAGCCTCGAGCAGATCCCGCTGTCAGGCTCTCACCTAGCTGATAGGGCTGGAAGTCACTCGATGGTGGTAGTATTGGACACCGAGCAGATCCTGCTGTCAGGCTCTCACATAGCTGACAGGGCTGGAAGTCACTCGGTGTCATCCTTAGCCCCGAGCAGATCCCGCTGTCAGGCTCTCGCTTAGCTGGCAGGGCTGGAAGTCACTCGGTGTCATCCTTGACCCCGGGCAGATCCCGCTGTCAGGCTCTCACCTAGCTGACAGGGCTGGAAGTCACTCGGTGTCATCCTTAGCCCCGCGCAGATCCCGCTGTCAGGCTCTCACCTAGCTGGCAGGGCTGGGAGTCACTCGATGATGTTGGCCTTAAAATCATCAGGTGCAGGCCAGTCTGTGGTAAGGAGCCAAGGGGAAGGGTCCTGCTAGGACGAGCTCAGGCTCGGCAAACTCAGCTCGGCACAGTCAAGAAGGCAGGCCGGGCTGAAGGGCTCTGCACGGGCGAAGTTTGGGCTCGTCATCTCCAGCTCGGTATTGGCGAGTAGGCCACAAGCCCGGGCCTCGCCAAAGGAAGGCCAGCCGGACCAGGGGATCTCGCCTACATGGCCCATTACACTTCAAAAATTTTCCCCCTTCGACGGGCATAACCTGGGTGGCTCGCATGCAAGCGATAGTGGCGCGATGAGGGGGGAGAGCAACTCACCGTGAAATCGTTTGGGGCTCGGCGAACACCCCAAGCGCGTCTCGCTCGCATGCGCGCTCTCATAATCACTCTACTCGCGGAACCTGTCCCTGCGAGGTCGCGGGAGGAAGCACTCGCATACATTCATAACACAACAAGCATAGTAAAGGAGCACCGGTATGATCAAAAAACTTTCATTTGATTATTCACAAATGTACAGGGATCTCGCCACGGCGAGTAGTCAAAAAAGGAAAGAAAAAAGAAAAATACAAGGCTGTCAGCTGGCCTCGCCCCCTCCGCCGGGTTGGTCCCCGCCGTCGCCCGAATGGTCCTGGAAGCTCTTCCCGAACATTGTGTCCAGGCTATCTTCCTTCTCGCTGGGCGGCGTCGCCGGAAACAGACTCGGCATCAGGTCCCGAGCAGAGATCTCCCCGCATCCTTCCACCAGCACCCCGGAGTCCTTCATCATCGCGAGGGTGCACTCGGTGGTCTGGATCGAGTTGATCCGCAGTCTCTCGACGAGGTCGGCCTCGTCGAAGATACGCGGGCTCTTGTAGGGGAGTGTGGGATCGATGTCGTGCGACGGGAAGAAGATCTCCGCCTGGCGACGAACCTCGCCGAGAAGGTGCTGGTTCTCCCCCTTCAACTTCGCGTTCGCGCCCTCCAGCTCTCCAAGGCGCGCGCGTAGGCGGCCGTTCTCCTCCCCGAGCTCGGCATTGCGAGCCTGGAGCTCGCCAGCAGCGTCGGCATCCGCGGCCAGTTGCGCGCGCAGGCGGCCGTTCTCCTCCCCCAGCTCAGTGTTGCGAGCCTGGAGCTCGCCCGCCGCCTTGGCATCCTGGAAAAAAGCCCACTTAGCGGCAGCAAAGCTTTCTGAGTAAAAGAGAGCGGTGCGTAACACTTACCAGCCCGCCAGTAGTCTGGGCGAGAAGACTATCCGCGATGCCGAGCCGCCTCGCCTGATCGGCAACCTGCTCCTTAGCGAGATCGCGAGCCTGCTCGGCCTTTTCGAGCTGGTGGCTGATGGCAAAGCTGCGTCGCACCAACATGTGGTGTAGCTCCAAAGTCCGCAGGTGGGACTACAGACCCTCATGGCCGAGCTGCCGGAGGGTCGTCCTCTTGTAGGCCTCGGCATCCTCCTGACCATAAAGGCCGAAGCCGAGTGCATAGGCGTGACCGGTGGCGGGCTCGCGGTCGTACCAGGACGGGTGCAGAGTGGAGACGGAGACTCGATGAGCGAGCTCGTCCCACTGCAGCATGGGCTCGCCCGCGGAATCCTTCCAGCGCGCGCCGAAGTTGAAGAGGGGGTGCTGCTTCGGCGACGCGCGCTCGCGGGCAGTCCTCTTCGCCGAAGGAGGAGGGGAGATCGCCGCCGAGGTGGAAGGGCCCTTGCCACCCTTTCGGCCCTTGCTGGTCGTCTCCTTCAGTGGGCTCCCCGGTGACGCGTCGGGAGGAGTCTCCGACGAGCTGATGTACTTGGGGCTGGGCTGATGTTGATGTTGTTGCCCCCGTGGAGCTAGCAGGGCTCTCCGCATCTTTTTCATCTGACGGGGGCCGGATGGTGGGTTCGACCCCGCGTCCTCAGATCGCCTCTTGCCGGAAGAGGGCTGCGATGGGGCCGCCTCATCTCGGCAGGCCGCTACCGCCGCCCTCTCGCGAGCAAGAGGGTCAGTATCAAGCCCCGGGTCCGCAAAAGTCGGGTTCGCAGGGATTATTCGCTCCCCTGCAGGAAAATACTTGGAAAGGTTAGAAAATTCAGATATGATGATGTGCCGAGCTTCGCGAGTAGTCGAGCTCGGCAAAATGAGGAGAGCATACCTTCGCCGGGCAGAACCGGGGGGAGCGCGTCGAGGCCCCTCCGCAGGAAGGCGACCTCGAAATCTTTGTGAAGGAAGAATTTGTGGAGCTCGGCGTCGTTGCCGGACACGGCCGGGGGGCGGTACACCTCCTCGCCTTTCTGTTACGGCGAGTAGGGGATGTTGCCGAGATTGCCCTTGATGAAGGCGATCTTGGTCATCCAGGTATGGTGCTTGTTTGCGATCTCGCGAACTTTGATCAAGGAGCCGCCGAAGTAGGCGACCCCGTCCGTCGTCGCCTTATAGGAGAAGAGTTTCCTGAACACCGTCAGGTTGAACTCGATCCTCTCCCGCCGGAGGTAGCTCGCGAACGCCACCATCATGGCGATGGCGTTTGAGTTCAGCTGCGCGGGGACGGCCCCGTAGTATTTCAGGATCTGTCGGATCTTCGGCCACAAGGTAAGTCGCAGCCCCACCTAGAAGTGCGAGATGGGGAATGCGAGCTCGTTCTCATAGAACGTGTTGATAGCCTCGCCCGGCCCCGGCCTGCGCGCCTCAAAGCCCGGCGGCACATACAAGGCTATGAATTCTGCGAGCTCCTCCTCGCTGGTGTGGCCATCGAAGAAGCAGTAATCCGCGAAGTGTTGCGCGCATTTGGAGCGGCCATCGGCGTCCGGGTTGGTCTTTCCCATGATCGCAGAGAAGAAGCGAAGCGCTGCGCGAGCAAAAAAAGGAAAAAAGCAAGGAAGGGAAAGCAAAGCAATAAAGACAGTACGGGGGTAGGTGAGGGGGGGGGGGCTATTTATAGGAAAAGGAATCTGAGGCAGGCTGTCACATCGGCGCAGCTCGCCACCCCAGCTCGCCACCCCAGCTCGCCGACTTCCGGCGCATCCCAACTGAGGCTAAGTCAAAACATTACGGCTTTTTTATTTAAATAACATAATTAAGAATGTTCTAAGAGTTGTTCATCACAGAAGGGGGAAGTTCAAAACAGAAAAGGAGGCGCGCGAACAGGGAGGGCATCGGGACGCGAGCGACAGGCGGCTCGGCAGAGGAGCCCGCAAACTTACCTACCCCGGCCTCGCGGTCCCCGCCCCCCAAGCTGCCGCGCGCGGAGTAACTCGCGGATCCTCCCGGAATTCCTTTGCGCAACCAAGAGACCGTCGTCTATCTCATCAAGGAGTCGGGAGGGAGACATCAACTCGCGAGCTCGGCCGAGGCGCACCTCCTCAGCAAGGCGCGCGTAGTCGCGCTGCAGCGTCTCGTTGACCCCCTGCACCTCGCGCAGTCCGCACACCAGCTTCTTGAGGAGCTTGACCTCCCTCCTCATCAGCTCGCCTTGATGTCAGCAGAGCAAAAGCTTGCGAAGAACAGGGGTAAGCGAGGCTGACCTGAAGAGCTCGGCGGTTCAAAGGAGATGCGGGGAGGGACAAACCTCAGGTCCTTCCCGCGACCTGGGCCGCGAGCCCTCGGCGAGATGAGCTCGAAGCCCGGGACAGGAATGGACCCCAGGCCTCCCCCGGCGGCCGTATCAATTTTCCGAGGAGGGGAGCCAGGTGGTGAAGCTGGCCTCTGCGAGCTCACAGGTAGGATCCCGAAGAGGAGCGGCGGATCCCGGGGATGGCTGTCCGGTGCCGAGAGTCGCGAAGTGGTGAGCGTGACCTCGCCTCGCGGCGTAGGGACCCGCGGCGCGGTGCCCTCGTCATCTGGTAGGCCACCCTGATCGTCGCCGACAACATCAACTTCCCTGTCATTTTCCAGAATAGTTCGAGTAGAAGATCCGGTCTCGCGAGCCAGCGTGGCCCTCAGGTCGTGGAAGATGGGCTCAGCCGCCTCGGGGAACGGCTTTGTCCTCTTGGAGCTCGGCTCGGCGGCGTCAATTTGAGGAACTTTCGCGGGGACCGCCATCAGCGCGGTAACGCGAGCCGCGGAAGCCTGGCGAGCCCGGTCTATGCGCTCTTGAATCTCCTTAGGAAGGGGCATCTTGGCAAGGCAGCAGGGGGAATGGCAAGAGCCAGGCAGCAGAGCAGGTGCATATATATAGCCGCAGCTGGCCCCCACCAGAAGATTCCCTCCAACTCGCCAGCCAGAGCTCGCCGCACACTTCGGGTTGGATGTTTCTTTCCGAGCTTTTTGACAAGCTCGAAAAGAGCGGGGATTGTGTACAACCCCGTGTCCGGCGAGCAAGGTCGCAGGGGAGCTCGGCAGCGGCAGGGGCGAGGCTGAGCTCGGCATCCGTTGGTCAGAGATCAGGAATAGTAGCCAAGCGGGCTGCAGCTCGCGCCCTCGTAGTGGAGCTCAGCGGCAGCGGGCGAGCAGAGCATGCCGAGGTTGCCAGGGGTCCCAGCTCTCCTGGGGGTCAGAGGTACTTTTTACTGTTTTACCCCTGCTGGTCTGCCCATAGCCCTTCAAAACAGCGGAGTCTAGCTGTTGGCAGACCCAGCCGAGGGTTTTCTGGTAATTTCAGGTCAGTTATTTTGGTTATTGGCAGTCCAGATTTCAAAAGCTATAAATAGGACCCAATGGGGTACCCCAGAAAGCAGGTTCTCCCTATGCTCCTCCCCCCAAAATCTCTAAGTGCTTTCTGAGGGTACCTTAGCTCGGCTTCAGGCTAAGGAGGGGAAGCGCTCTGAGATCTTCCGGGTTTGTGGTGGGACCTCCCTACCGAGCCCTTGGGTCGGTTTCTCCTTGCTTTCGTCGTTTTTCTTGCAGGAACAAAGTAGGCGCGCGACCACCCCCTTCCCCAAGGGGCGAGCTCCACAGGAGTCCGAGTTTCGGTTTCAACACCTATCATGATCGCTCCAAATTGGGATTTTCCTTTGAAATAATGTCTAATGAAAGTAGTTTTGCAATTAGTGCGGTCATAGGAAAACACATTAATAAAAAATTTCATCCTACATATTATGCGAGAAAAACACTAACCGCCGCATAAGAAAAATATACCACAACTGAGAAAGAATTACTTGTCATCATTTTTGCTTTTGATAAATTTCACTCTTTTCTCACGTTGTTAAAAATTAATGTTTTTAGTGATCATTCGGATTTGCGTTATTTACTAACAAAAACATATGAAAAGCATAGATTGATTAGGTGGATTTTGCTTCTCCAAGAATTTCACTTGGAGATCTGTAACAAAAGGGGAGTGGAGAATTTAGCGGCAAATCACCTTTCTCGGTAGGAGAATCCCAATTCAGAGGATCTTATCAAGGAGGATATTTATGATACTTTTTTAGAGGAGCGCCTCCTCTCTTTAAATAGGGTAATAAGTCTCCCCACTCCTTGGTTAGCAGATTTTGCAAATTACCTTTTTGCGAGATTTCTCCCAAAGGATTTTTCTTATCAAGAAAATAAGAAATTCTTTTCTGATTTTAAAAATTATTTTTGGGAGGATCCATTTATTGTTTTAGTTTGTGCATACCAAGTGGTGCGGTGGTTTGTTTTTCATGAGGAGGGTGCTCAAATCTTAAAACATTGCCACGAGGGACCAGTTGGTGGGCACTATAATGCCAATCGGACGGTGCAGAAAGTACTTGAAGCGGGGTTTTATTGGCCGAGCATCTTCAAAGACCCTCACGCTCATGTTAGTCATTGTGAACAATGTCAATGCTCGGGTGATATTTCCCTCCTTGATGAAATGCCTTTAAATTCATTTTTAGAAATAGAGATTTTTGATTTATGGGGGATTGACTTTGTCGGGCCGCTATCAACATACTTTAGAAAACAATATATATTGGTAGCCGTTGACTGCCTATCACGGTGGGAGGAAGCGTAATCCCTTCCCACCAATGATGCCCGATTCGTGAACCAATGTCTCAAAAAGATCTTTTCATAATACGGAGCACGACAGACGATGGTGAGTGATAGGGGCACACATTTATGTAACACACAATTTGCTAAAGAATTATCTATATACGACGTTACACATAGGTTTTCTACACCATATCACCCTCAAACAAGTGGCCACGTAGAAGAAGTAAATCGTGAAATAAAATGATTATTAGAAAAAATGGTTTCTACTAATAAAAAAGATTGGTTGGTTAAGCTTGTCGATGCACTGTGGGCTTATCAAAATGCATATAAAACACCATTATACATCGTCTCGATTACTCTATAGGAAAGCATGTTACTTACCGGTTGAGATTGAGCACCGTGCCTTTCAGTCACTTAAATTTTTAATTCTTGATGAAAATTTGTCATCTGAGCTCCGCAAATTTCAAATTAACAAGAATGATGAGTGGAGCTCTTTCGCCTACGGAAGTAATAAACTATATAAGGAGCTTACAAAATTTTATCATCATATAAAAATTAAACACCCGAAGGAGTTCAAAACAGGATACCAAGTCCTCCTATATAACTCGCATTTTTATCTTTTTCCAACTAACCTTAAGTCCCACTGGTCCTGCCCCTTTAAAGTAAAAGAGGTGTGGCCCTACGGGACAATTATTATCTCGCATCTGGAAAAAGGTGAGTTCAAATTGAATGGATACCGGTTGGAATTATTTTCCGCCTGCGATAATATTAATTTGCCTCGAGATAAAATTATCCTCGCTAACCCGTAAACTAGTGGCCCATTTTGGCCGAGCTCAATGAACATATACAAAGCACTCTTGGGAGGCACCGCATGATTATTTTTTATAAAATTTATATTTAGTTTTCTTACAGGTTTGGAAGTTTATTGATGGATGACGATCACCAGGATCGAATGCCAAGATTATTGTAAACTATTCAAATCGATAATTTGTGTTTTATTTATTTTCTATTTTTTAGAAAATCTAAAAATATAAATAAATAAAAAAATATATATATCTAAAAAGAAAATAAATTGAAAAAAATTCCAACAATTTTGTTTTTACACGCCCCAGTCACGAGCGCGACCTAAGGCTCACGTGCGTGACCGGCAGGCATGTACTCCCAGGAATATGGAACCTAGTGTTAGTTTTGGGGGGCGGGGGGGGGGGGGGGGGTGCTTTTCTCTCCATCTTCCGTTCAAGTCACGGGCATGACCTTCTTTGGTCACGGGCATGACATTGACGGAACATCTCAGACCCGCACGAAAAAAGAAAAATTTAGCTCTACAAAGTCACGTTTGTAACAACTATGTCACGCCCGCGACCTAGGTAAGTCACGCCCATGACTTACTAGGCAAAAAATGATTAACACAAAATTTGAATATTTTATGTTTATACACCCCAGGTTCACGGCCGTGACCCTAGACCATGTCCGTCGAATCCAAGTCATTGATCGGGTTAATGCATCAGATTCCTTTGTTTCATTATTCTATGTTACATGCCCATTGGTCACGGTCGTTACTCAGGGGCGTGACCTGCCGAATAGCTATTCCCGGCCAATTCTCATCCAGATCTTCCCATTTCCTGCCTATGCAGTTTATAGGCCCCTAGTCATGGGCATGAAAGGTGGTGTGACCTCAATTGTTTTTTTCAATTTAGGGCCTTTTCTCCGCTTTCTTTTCTCCACACAACAACTACCCCTCCCCTTTTCCTTCTCTACCCACCTTAGCCGATAATCCCCTCTTCATTTCCAACATGCCTTGCCACCATCCTCGCTCCACTACATCCTCATCCAAGCACCCCGCAAATCCCACCACGGTGGAAGCTATGTTAATATTTTGGAACTAAACCCAGCAAGACCAGAGCGAGCTTTTACGCGCCAAACCGTTTAGCAACTTTCGGATTCTTGACAGGAGAATCCTTGCGGCGTTCGGCGCGACAGATTTGGTTCGAGAATTTATCCACCCCTGGATGGAGTTCTCTTTTTGCAATTTTGGAGCCCGTCTTTAACGAGCTTGTCGTGGATTTCTTATCTTCTTTCTAGTTTCCTTGGGTCACGGATGATGATTTTATTGTCTTTCAGATGGGTGGTGTAGTGCATCAGCTCACCATCCGCCAACTCAATGTTTTCATATGTTTTTGAGATGAGGAGTTCTCTTTCTCTCCTGCTTATTCCACCCTTTATTCTGATTTTACTTCGAACTTCAACCATCTTCTTTTTTGGTTGGAAATCAACAATGACATGGTCCCCTACAATCTTAAAAATCTCCACTATTGGATCTAGTGGCCAACCATTGGCTGGGGGGGTTAATAAGGTTTCAAGCGTTATTTGAAATTTAAAATATTTTGTCCAGAAAAACTAATTCTGGAAGCACCACAGGGCTCTAACTTGTTAGCGCGCGGTGGTAGACCACAGACCTTGTTTTCCAGGCCAAATTTCCCTTTGGAGTAATACACTGACTTTAGAGATTCACCAAAGAACACCTAGAATAATAATCACATAATTAAAGCAAAAATAACTTATTAAAACTGAATCAATAATATTTTTTATTAATTACAAAATCTTGATCTCCATGACGCCGGAGCTCGGAGGATGTGAAAATGAAATCTCTTTAATTTTTTATACCGACACACTACCCGGACCGGTTGGCTATCTCCCTTTCTCTCCAATAATGTTCTTCGAGCCGGCTCTTCACCTCTATGTAAGGAAGGGCCTTAGAGCCCAGCTAGATCTCTAATCTAGACGTCCCTACCGTCGGATGAGTTTTCACGGAATCCTTCCCGGAGTTCGAGGACACTTCGGTCACGAAATCCTTCATGTATTTCAATAACTCTCACGATCGATTTCCCTCACCCCGACAACTGACAGAAGAGTAAAAAGTAAAATACAGGAATAAGAGAAAACTCCCCTCTAACTAGAATCCTTGAGGTTGATGGCGATTTGCTTGCAAAGGTTCGATCTTTGTGGATTAAGAGTCTTCCTCTTTGATGCCTTTAGATCCGCGAAGGTGTGCTATTGATGTGAGTTTTTCATATCGAGTATCCTTCACGTGAACCTTACGACGAAGGCATCTTGATCATCATGTTGGTAGCCTTCAATCATTGTGCAAGAATTCCTTTTGATCTCCTTTTGAAGAAAATTCCTCCTTAATAAGTTGGGATGACCCCTCCCTTACCTTTAGATGGTTATGGCGAACTCCCCTTTCAAATTTCGTGAAAGATCGTCTCCGGAAACTCAAGTTCGGGCTGTTTTAAATAGAGAAGACATTGTAGGAAGCTACAGAGGGGCGGTAACTAGTAATAGAGCAGTGGTAAGTTCCAAAAAACTAAATCCCTCCTTTTATTTGTGTGCTTGCAACCTAACAACTCCTCATAGTCGTTGTTGTACTTGGCTCGCCAGAGATCTTTGTCTGCAAATGGGCGGGAGACAAATTTCTTTTCCTTTGACAGAGACGATTGGGATGGTCTGTAAAGAGAGCGGCCGAACCCTAGATCTGCAAGAACTTTATCTCTCTTCGTCTTGGGTAGCTTGCATAGAAATTGATGGGCCTTATATATGTCTTCCTAAAAATAGGCTATCGCCAGCGGCAAGACTAGCGTCCAGCGTTAGGTTCGTGTGCTTATTGTTCTAGCTGTCATCCAAATCTGGGATAATATTTCGAAACGAATCTTTCTTTTTCATAGAGCTAGCGCCCAGTGGTAGAAGGTAACACCACGCGATAGGTCGATTACTCGAGGAATCCTTCTCGAAACTCATAGAGAGGATAGCGCGGCGTGGTAATAACTATTTCCTAGCGGTAGATCTGTTACTCGAGAAATCCTTCTTGACATTCGTCGAGAGGCTCGCACGGTGCGGTAGGCACTAGCGCTTGGGTGTAGTTTCCCAAGAGGCTGGCCAAAATAATTTCTTGTGTTAGCATGGGCATTAGGGCTAGCGCGGCCCGGTAGGTTCCCGAGAGCTCTCTCCAATTAATTCTTATCTACCGCCTGGCGGTAACTTCTAACGCTCGGCATTATCATCCATAGAAGGCTTCTCCTCTTCACTTGAACCTATCAACCTGCACACTATAAACACAAGATATGTGGAATGCAAGTTCCAACAAACTCCCCCTTTCGATAATAACAAATTTACTATGAAGAAATACTGCATAAAAGTGTCTGTGTTTTTAGTAAATGATAAGCATTCAATACGTACTCCCCCTAGATGGATACTACTCCTACATAGGCTCTTCCTAGTTCAGATATTTCTTCAAAAACATTCTCCCCCTTTTGGTATTATCAAAATATGGTGGGATAGAGCATATTAGCGAGTAGTGCATTTCTATGAGACAACTAGTTGATTGTTATAAGTTGCAATCATGTCTCTTTTTGTCTAAGTTTTTGTGCCTACTACACAAGATGAAAAGAGACGATTGGGACGGTCCGCATATATAGCGGTCGAACCCTAGAAGTGCAAGAATTTTGTCACTTTTCTTCTTGGGTAGTAGGCACAAAAATCGAGGCAGCCTTATATACATCTTTGTGAAAATAGGCTACCGCCGACGGTAAGAATAGCACCTGGCGGTAGGTTCGCGCACTTGTTGTGACAGTTGTCATCCAAACCTATAATAATATTTCAAAACGAATCTGTCTTTTCATAGAGTTAGCGCCCCGAGGTAGAAGGTAGCTCCACATGGTAGGTCAGTTACTCGAGGAATCCTTCTCAACATTTGTCGAGAGGCTTGCATGGCGTGGTAACAACTATTTCCTGGAGATAGATCGGTTACTCGAGAAATCCTTCTAAACATTTGTCAAGAGGCTAACACGCCACTATAAGGACTAGCACTTTGCAGTATTTTCCGGAGAGGCTGGCGCGATAGGTTCCCGAGAGCTCTGTCCTACTAATTCATGGAAATGGCACGACAGTAACTTATAATGCTCGGCGTTATCATCCATAGGAGGCTTCTTCTCTTCACTTGAACGTGTCAACCTTCAAACTATAAACACACAACAAACATGATCAAATACACGCTGAGATTTATTATTCTCAAACCAAGAGATGCGGAACACATGTTCCAACAACCCCCCTGATAATAAAAATCTACTATGAAGAAATACTGAATAAAAGTGTCTGTTTATATTAAATGATAAGAGTTCAATGTGTACTCTCCCAAGATGGATACTACTCCAACATAGGCTCTTCCTAGTTGAGATATTTCTTGAAAAACATTCTCCCCGTTTTGGTATTATCAAAAGAGTGTGGGATAGAGCATATTAGCGTGTAGAGCATTTCTATGAGACCACTGGTTGATTACTATAGGTTGCCACTTGAAAAGGACATGTTATCGCATGTTAAGATAATTATTATGATCAGCCATAAGTAAAGAATCAACGCCCTATGATTACTCCCCCTACATAGATGCTTTATATAGAAAATTTAATGTACTCCCCCTACATAACGAAATTGATGCTCGATGTTCTCCCCGTTTTTGGTGGAATTGGAGGAGGGTAGAGGTGAGTGTATGCAATGATAATTAAAATGGTATATGTTAGGGAAGAAAAATGGGATACATTGAGCAAGATCATAGATAACTCTCTTTCACTTATTGGGCAAAATGTATGCATGATTGAATAAAATCTAAACATAGCACTTTTAAAAAACATAATACCACTTAGTACTCATAATTTACCACTTGGTTTAAGAGTAAATATTCATGATTAAGCACAAGTAGTACGCATAAGAATATGATAAGCACTCTTAAGATGAACATCCTTTTTTTGCAAGCAAGATTTCGAAATATCAAATAGGATGCCTAATACGAAGATGTTTTCAATTCAATACAACTCCAAGGGATGCTATTTCATTGGAATTTTTGCAAGCATGATTTCAAAATATCAAAGAGAGATATTAACCGCAATGTAAGTTTATTTGCATCTCAAGTAAAAATAAGCATTGTAGCGGTCTTGCTTTGTTATCTATGTCATTTACTTATGATTTTAGAGAACAGTATAGGTATGCATTAGGATCCAATTCTCATGAGTAGAAGTTTTATGAGAAATAATTTTGTGTATAAATATTGTTTTGATAACATATACAAGTGAATTAATAAAAACACTTGATATATAGAATGAACAATCATAAAATCAAAATACAAAAATAATATTACTTCCACAATTTTTCAATGCATATAAGTAAGAAGTACAACTACCAAGGTGCTCTACACACAATGCTTATTAAGACTTATCATAAAGTAGAGTAGTGATTGGGGGATTACATTTATGACATTTTTAGTGTTATTTTTATTTTTTGTGATTTGTTGTACTAAGAAAAATGGTGAAAAATTTGTTTGCTGCAAGACACTTTACAATTTTTTTTCTAAGGTGCTCAAAGTCACAATGCTTATTAAGACTTATGAGGTGGGTAAGTTGTGCTTGGTGGAGTTTTCCTTGTCAATTTTTATTTGATATTTATTTTAGTGACAAAGGACTCTGAATTCACTTGTTGCCCAAACAATAGCAATTTTGTAAAGACACTCTTCTCCAAAGAATAAGTGAATAAAAAACAAAAAAATTGAAATACTCAATTCAGTGTAGTGTAGGTAATCTATTTATGCATTTTAATTATTATATTGTTACACTACTCAATAATGCAGGTATAAGATTAAAATCACATATAGGTTATCAAAATAATTGAGTGAATAGAATCATTATCAAACATAAAAGATTACTCATACATAGAGGCACACTAAGCAATTCTATACATGTTTTATATATTCAATTTCATTACACATAGTACAATAATATTCAAGGCAAGATATAACCAAAACAATGTTTTAGGAAACTTGATAGTTAAATCGAACATTGTATTTAATATTTAATTGATAAAATGTATTCATCCTTGACAATGACAATGAATAATATGTTTTAACAAAAAAATTAAAATTTTTAAATAAAAATACAAAACAATAAACACACAAAGAGATATATAAATTTTTTGGTCTTTTAAATTATTTTATAATTATACATATACATACATATATATATATATTTAAAAAATTACTTGTGTTTTTCTAAAAACATGAAGGCTCAAAAAGAAATATGATGTAAACACAAGATAACAAAATAGATTATAGTGCATGAATATAATGAACAAGATAAGTGAAATAATGTTCATGCAATGGATATGTGAATCCTAAGTATGCCCAATAATCTAATACATAAGCTATATGTCTACACCTTAGCCCTGTAATAAGTGACAGATGGACATGAGGTGCTGCACCAGTGCCGTAGGGTGGGGTGTTAATCCCATGTACACAGAGAAGAATCCGCTCAAGCTAACACTCTTTCCCCCTAGCGCCACACAAGGACCTACCGGAACCCTCCTCGGTTAAGGACAAGACGTGGTTTACACGTTAGTATTTCTAAAGCTCACACACACACACGCCCCCGCTATTGTGAGACATACATAATGGGTGAATGATCGTACGCATACTAAGACAACGTGATAGATTTATTATAAAATGTAAATTATGGTCTCTTAGATATAATATGACTTCAATTCCATTTTATTCAGTTATATTGATTAATCCTTAATCCTAATATGAGAAAGTCATAAAAAAAGGTATAGTGTCCATGACATGTTGGATTAACAAAAAATAAACAAAAACAAAAACAAAATAGTGAGAATAGAAAGAACAATGAGCATATCGTGAAGTAGACTATTGAGTAATTTAGGTTTGATGTGTTTCTACTTCACGCAATTGGTGGATACTAATGGATAAGAGAATTAGGTATCCAAAAGGAGCCAGGGGTGACAGTTCCTTTGGGTACCAAAATATAGCGTCGTACATCTTAAAGAGTTGACGGTGAATGGGCCCTTTTGTGTGGAATGGGTGCGCTATTTTGAATGATGAGCCTCCATTCATACTTTGGTTTAATGTTATTTTGATGTTGCAAATTTCCTTTTAGATTTCTACGAGTCCTATTGTGATAAGCTTTAGTTGAACAATCTTACATTTAAGGTTTAGATATGTTGAAATTGTTCTATGAGTTAAGATTATGTTGCTTAATGTAAAGACTCATATTGTATTGATTCTTTGAAGGAAATTTACATTCATTTGATTATAAATTTGGAGTGACTTGAGGTTGCAAAGGATGATGATTTTTCTATTTTGGAATTTCATTTACACACGCTTGAAATTTTCTACTCTCGTTGATTGACTTAGTTATTATATGACAATTCATATTCAACATGCTTTCGGATTTTGCTTGAAATTTCGGTGTTATATTTTGTGAGTGTTTAATAATAATTTCCTTAAACATGTTGATCTTTGTGACTAATTCTTTATTTTTAATTTTAAGATTATGTCTAGCTTTGTCGTACGTGATTATGTTATTTTTAAGAGTGGAGACTACAAATTCAATTTGATGCTCATACTTATTTCTGTATTCCTCAAAGGTCTAATCAATCTCTTTAATTTCATTTTTATAATTTTGGCATCCTGCACAATCACTTTTCAACGATGAGTTTTCTAAACAAAATTTATCATTTTGTTCTTTTGCAAAATGAAGCTCTTGTTCAAGAACATTATAATTTTCTTTTAATTCATTATAATCTATACAAGGTGTAGAAAAGTTATCTAAAGGGCAGTTTGGAGGAAAAGTCACATCACAATAGGGTTCTACAATAAGTTGTGCTTTTAAACTTTGTTTTCTAGTCGTAGGTTTTAATTAATATTTTTAAACTTCGTAATTATACGTCTAACATTTTGTAGCACGCGAAATGTAGAGATAGATTTATAAGCAAAAAGGGAATTTTACTTCCTTACAGAGCTCTTGGATGATGCAAGATTGAGGTATAGAGTTTTTTGACTTCTCCATGTGTTTCCTCATCCTTTGTTAAGATTTCAACTTCCCTTTCATGTGATGCAATTGCCATGTCCTTCTCCAAGAGAAAGTCTCTATTTATTTCTTCACTTGGATCCATGAGAAATTTCTCTATCGTATCATCTGCAGAAAGCGGACTGTAAGTTAACTCAAGAAATTTCCAAACATTATATGCAGTAGGAAGCGTATAGATTTGTTTGAAAATATCTTGACTGTTAACCCCTCAGTCCGCAACATCCTACAAGATGCCAAGACCCCCTTTCAATACTCGCGGACTCAGTTAAGCAGTCCGCCCAGTACGACAAAGCGGTGGTAATCGGCCACCAACGATGATCCCCTAGCGGCGGATTCAAGGCTCTATTCGCCTAGTCCACCATGCCTTGGGATCTCTGGATTCTCTACGACGGCGGACGCAGTCTCTCATCCGCCCAGGCCGCCGTCCTCCTGCAGGATCGCGCCTAGCAACATTAGATGGAAGCTCCAGCCCGCGAGCCCAGTCCGCCCCTTCTGCGCAGACTGGCGTGTTCTTTCTTTTTGCTTCCCGTCACCGCTGCCCGGTTCTCCTGTACCCCGGGCAGTAGGTTATTTTAGCCCTGCCCGTTTGGGCAGGCCCCCCATCCTATAAATAGGGGGTAGGTGGTGCACCCAAGGCATGCTGACTCGTGCCTAGGAGCCTACTTGTTAAAGGCTGCGGACTCGAATCTTGTGCCTTGCGGACTCCTCCTTGCTCTGCTCTTGTCTTCCTTTTTCCTTCACTTGTAACCAAACCTTTCTTCAATCAAGGAAAAGCCCGTCGCAAGAGAGGCATTCAGGCCGCGATGGGCGAAGTCTGTTGTTGCCGTGGCTCACGGCCCTACTCTTCTTCCTGTTCTCGTCCTCTTAGTAGATTGCTACTAGTAGTCTCTCCTTTCCCATCTTTTCCCCTGTGCTCGAACCGTTAGGTGGTGGTGCCCGACTCCCTGTGTGTTTTCGTGCATCAACAATTAACACGCGACCTTCAGATTCGAGTGTCATTTCGAATTCAGCGGACAGAAATGTCAGACCGCAGAACCCGCTCTTCAGACCGCTCTAGTTGTTCAGAGGACTCTCTTTGGGATGCAATTGAACAAGCCCGCTTTTAGGCCGAGCAGTCTCGCAGGCAGACTGACAAGCGTCTCGACGCGATCAGCCAAGCCCTGCTTGTGCTAACCCAGCGGCTTGCTCCTCAGGCCGCAGCAGAACCTGCGGACTCGCCAGCCCGCCAGACTCCAGCTCGCTGAACTCCGCTTCGGCAGTCGCCAGCCAGTCCTCGGAATCCTGCCCAGTCTGCCGCCCCTCTGCACCCTCAGGAGGAGCAGTTTGCTTTCAGGAATTTCTTCAGAGAAGCTGCCAAGGGCACTCCTTCCCGCCAGCTTCATTTTGCTGACCGCTAGTCCGCCGAGCCCGTGGACTCCCCGGCTTCAGTCCGCCCCTTCTACCCTGCTAAGTTCGAGACTCTATCTCCCTTCGTTGATCGAATCCGATGGGAGTCGGCTCCGAACAACTTCAGGGAGCCTCGCCTTCCCTTCTATTCGGGGGAGACTGATCCAGTTTCTCACCTCCAAGCAATTGAAGGGGCAGTTGCTTTGAGATGCCTCTCAGATGACATCAAGTGTAAACTCCTGGTGACCACTCTCGAAGGACAGGAGAGAGAGTGGTTCTATGAGCTGCCTGCGGGCACAATTTCTTCTTTCGCTGAGCTTTGCAGCGAGTTGTTGCTGAGGTTTGCTACCTCAAGGAAGAGGAAGGATGGGCCAGCTGCCCTCATTGAAATCAAACAAACAAACAACGAATCAGTGGCGTGATTCGTTGATCGCTTTCAAAAAGAGATCCAAGGGGTAAGGAATGTGAACCCCGATTACTACAAGGTCGCCTTGATCCATGGCCTCCGGGAAGGCCCCCTGAAGTTCAAAGCAACGACCAAGGCACCTGAGACTTATCAAGAGCTGATTGCCATGGTGAACCGCTTCATAGAAGGCGAGAACGCCAATCCTACTTATGTTTCATCCATGACAGCTAAGGCTGAAGGAAGGGATGCCTCCGCTTCTTCCTCTCACAGCAAGCCCCCTCGCCCAGACTTCCAGCCTCCTTCTCAAAGAGGCCGGAACTTCCGCCATAAGAAACCATTCCTTGGCCATCAACAGTTTCAGGAGCAGAGACTGCCGTTAGCCACCACTCCCGCCATTCCATTGCAAGCTCTTCCTATCCTCCAGCAAGCAGCCTTACCTGCTCCAAGCCGGTCTGATGCAAGCCCATGGAGGATATAGCAGATCTGGACCTTGACGAAGTCATCCAGATTTTGCAAGAGAGATCAGAAGAAAAGAAGCAAGAGCCTCAAAGAGTGTGGAGGCCAAGGAACAATTCGCAGTATTGCCAGTTCCATAAAGAGAAGGGCCATTTGACGAAGATTGCAAGGCCCTTCGCATGCTGATAGAGAAGCTGCTTGCCGAGGGAAAGATTGACTTGGCCAAGAAGGATTCTTCTTCTTCGAAGCCATCCACCTCGAAGGGAAAAGAAGTAGCTGAAGCATACCAGGAATGCGTGGAGGTCGAGGACGAAGGCCGTCTAGGGCCGATCAACGTCTCGGTTGAGTGCTT
Organism: Platanthera guangdongensis; assembly: GCA_039583875.1. Taxonomy (NCBI): domain Eukaryota; kingdom Viridiplantae; phylum Streptophyta; class Magnoliopsida; order Asparagales; family Orchidaceae; genus Platanthera; species Platanthera guangdongensis. The sequence continues at coordinate 138,675,348 of CM077157.1, forward strand.
CGACGCAGATAATGAAGGGGTTCTGGGACGTCTCTTCTTTATCCATGGTGGAGCAGGAACCGAGTCTACTCGGAAATCTTCAATTCTAGGGTCACTCGAGCAGAGGTGGCCTCTTCTTCCGTTGCTCCTCCAAGTGAGGTCGTCACCTTTGGTCTAGCTGATCTACCCCAAACAGCCAATCCGTTTGTTGATGCAGTAGTGATCAAGGTTATGATTGGAGATTTCACAGTTGATAGAATTCTAGTTGACACCGGAAGCTCAGTTAACCTCCTGTTCAAGTCTACTTTTGAGGCCCTGAGGACTGGAAAGCCTCTGCTTTCCACTGAAGGGCCACTCGATGGTTTCTCAGGAGAGAGAAAAGAAGTGGAAGGTAGCATCATCCTGCCCGTGAAGCTTGGAGGGGCAACTAAGCAAGTGCAATTCATAGTGGTGGATGCTCCCAGTAGCTATCATGCCATCTTTGGCTGGCCACTATTGAACAAGTATCAAGTGGTGGTTTCAACTTACCACCTTGCCATCATGTTCTTCGCAGATGGAAGGATGTGCCGGGTCAGGAGCGACCCTAGGAGAGCAAGGGAGTGCTACATTTGCACTATCAACATGGTTAATGCCAGCCCTTCCCTTGTTCCAGCAGCAGTTGCAGAAGCCTCTCAAAATTCAGAAGCTGCTGCTAATGGAGGTGCTCACCTGGAACCTGCCTAGGTGACGCAAGGTGTCCCCATTGCTGAGGGGGAGGGGAGGAAGCTCTCCATCAACTCGGAGCTGCCTGAAGATCAAAAGTCCGAGCTGATCTCCTGCTTATTGAGAAACTTGGATGTCTTTGCCTGGTCAGCAGAAGACATGCCAGGAGTGGATCCAGATGTTGCTTGCCACCACTTGAATGTTGATCCCGGCTGCAAGCCTATGCAACAAAAGAAGAGGGACATTGCAACAAAGCTTGCTGAGCCGATAAGAGAGGAGGTCGTGAAGCTCCTCAAGGCCAATTTCATTAAAACAATTCAATATCCATCCTGGATATCTAACGTTGTAATGGTTAAAAAGCCAGGAGGAAAATGACGCATGTGTGTAGATTTTACCAAACTTAATAAAGCATGCCCCAAAGATTGTTACCCCTTGCCTTGGATAGATTCTTTAGTTTATTCCGCGGTAGGGTACTCTTATATGAGTTCTTTAGATGCGTTTTCTGGTTATCACTAGATAAGAATGCATAAACCTGACGTTCCTCACACGTCATTTATAACCAATGATGGTTGCTACTGAAATCTTGTGATGCCCTTTGGGCTTAAAATGCTGGTGCAACTTATCAACGTATGATGGATCACGTGTTCAAGCATCAGAAGGGGAGAAACCTAGAAGTGTATGTAGACGACCTCTTGATTAAGAGCATGTCGTTTTCACTGCACTTGCAAGATCTAGCAGAGACATTCGCTACTCTGCATAGATACAAAATGAAGCTTAACCCTTTGAAGTGTACCTTTGGTACGAGTAAGGGGAAGTTCCTTTGTCATCTCCTTACTCCGGAAGGACTTTCCCCCAATCCAGATAAAGTGAAAGCCATTCTTGATATGCCTACCCCTCGTTCACCTAAGGAGGTTCAGCAGTTAGGGGGGAGGCTAGCAGGTCTTGCGAGATTTCTTTCTCAGGTTGGAGATAGGAGTGCTCCTTTCTTTAAGACTCTCCGAGGAGCATCCAAGTTTGAGTGGACAGAAGAATGTTCTCAAGCCTTTGAGCAGTTGAAGAAGCAACTGACCTCAACAACTCTACTTCAGAGTCCCCGACCGAAGGAGATTCTTTTGTTATACTTAGGGGTTGGCCCTGAGGCGGTCGGCTCCGTTCTTCTTCAGGAAGAGAGTAGGAAACAATTCCCAGTTTACTATGTCATCCATATCCTGAAGAGTGCCGAGACACGGTACCCAATTTTTGAGAAGTTAGTCCTGGCACTAGTCATGTCAGCTCGCAGACTCCGTCCATATTTCCAAGCACACTCGATTCAAGTTGTTACCAATCAACCTTTGAAAAGTGTATTGGAGAAACCGGAGCATTCTGACAAATTAGCTAAGTGGGCAATAGAGTTGAGTGAATTTGAAATCTTTTATGTGCCCAAGACAGCCATCAAAGCTCAAGTCCTAGCAGACTTCCTAATTGACATGCCAGAGTCCAGTTCTGATCGAGCAGAAAGGTCATCTTTGGCTTGGACCATCTATGTTGATGGTGCCTCAGACAAAAGTTCTTCTAGAGTAGGAGTGGTTCTCATTAATCCAAACGGCGTCAAACTGGAACAGGCCATCAAGTTTTACTTCCCAGTAACCAATAACCAGGCCGAGTATGAAGCTCTTCTAGCAGGCTTGAGACTTCAAAGGGAACTCGGAATCGATCACGTTCATATTAAAACCGATTCTCTTGTAATGGCGTCGCAAGTCCTTGGCAACTTTGAAATAAGAGAGGCCATCCTAAAGAAGTATTTGGCTCTTGTGAAAATAGAGATCGGCAAGTTCAAGAGCTTTATCATTGAGCATATCTCTAGAACCGAAAACGAGGAAGCAGATGTTCTTGCTAAGTATGGGCTGCCATCAGGAGGAACAACTTCCGAGTTCTTCCACCCGGCAGTGGAGGAAGGAGAATTGATGCAAGTAGATCAACGTTCCTCTTGGATGGACCCATTCATTCTCTATCTGTCAACAGGAGATTTTCACCATTCCATCAAAGATAAGAAGAAGTTTAGAATAAAAGCAGCTCATTACTTCTTAGTGGCGGGAATCCTTTACAGAAGAACTTTCCTCTCTACCATGGCCCGGTGTGTTTCAGAAGAAGAAGCTCCCCTTGTTTTACAAGAAGTTCATTCAGGAGAGTGTGGAAGTCACTCGGGAGCAAGAACCTTGGAAAGGCGGATCCTGCGGTAGGGATATTTCTGGCCCACTATGAAGTGAGACTCTGAGGACTATGCTAGAAAGTGCGTTCAATGCCAGAAGTTTGCTCCACTTCAACTCCAAGCAGCTCAGTCACTCAGATCGATTACAACTCCTTGGCTCTTTGCAGTTTGGGGGATGGATCTCATTGGTCCTTTTCCCATGGCAAGTGGACAACGGCGTTTCATCATCGTAATGATCGACTACTTCAGCAAGTGGATTGAAGCCAAGGCATTGTCTAAGACAACTACTCAAGTCATCAAGAACTTCATTTGGGGGGAGATTGTCTGCCAACATGGGATTCCTATGGCTATAATCACTGATAATGGGCCGCAATTCAACAACTCAGAGATGTTAGATTTTTGCAAGCAGGTCGGAACAGAGCTGCGGTTTGCATCAGTTCATCATCCCAGGAGCAATGGCCAAGTTGAAGCAGCCAACAAACAGATCCTAAATTTGCTCAAAAAGAAAGTGCAGAATCTCAAGGCAGCTGGGCTGATCAGCTTCCATCAGTCCTCTGGTCCCTTAGGACAACGCCTTCATCCGCGACTGGGGAGACTCCATTCAAACTTTCTCATGGCTCAGAGGCACTCATTCCAGTTGAGTTTGAAGTCCCGTCACCTAGAGTTCTGCTTGCAAGACAGGGTGTTGAGGACTGGCTTGAGTTGAATAATAAAGAGATGAGGTTGAGCCTGGAACACATCGAGGCAATCAAAGATCAAGCAGCCATAAGGCAGGAGGAGGTCAAAAGAAGGATGGCCAGTTACTTTGATTAGAACGTAAGAATCAAACGCTTTCAAGTGGGAGATCTAGTTCTAAAGAATGTTGATGCTGCTGCAAGAGCTGGTTCAGTTGGAAAGCTTAATCCAAATTGGACCGGCCCTTTCATTATCAAAGAAGTGTTAAAGAGCGGCGCTTACCGCTTACAGACATACGAAGGAGAGGATATGCCGCATACATGGAGCGGGGATGATCTCAAATGGTTCTATTCCTGAACCTCCCTCTTTTCTACCTTGTGTATCCTCTTCAAGAGTCATTATGGATAGAAACTGCTTGCTAACGCTTCTTCAAGTGTTTTGTCTATGTAAGCATAACAGATGGCATGCTAAGAAAGATTTCAAAAACGGTTCGGCCCTTGAACTCTCTTTTCTTTCTTATGCTTGCTTTGCAAATGCATTTTATTAATCAAAGAATTCATATTGATACTTTTTCCTAGTGATCTCTCTCTCTCTCCCAAAGATCTTTAACGGTTCCCTGATACCAGGAGATATCGCCGAGTTCAGCTAGACCTCCCCTAGAGCTGTTGTCATTAGCGTAACACCACGAAGACCACGTGTTGCAAGGATATTTCACACCTTGTAGTGGGAGCTTGAAGGCTCTAGTGCGGTAGGATTCTGGACTTCGGATCCCGGCTAGTACCTGACCCCACCTCTACATTATGGAGGACAGGGTGGGTGTAAAGCTCTACCATGCCGCATTTGGGATATCGTTACAACTTTGATGATCTGGTGAGGAAAGCAATGCCTACCGCACCTACCCACCGATCATCTTATCTTGTAACCCTCGAACACTCCATGGTACCCTCATGCAGTGCCTGCCGGAGACCCACAACTTAGACAGTACTCCAGGCAAGAGGGCAGGGAACCGTTCCGCCACATCGGCATCTTGCTCTTCGCATGGAATCTTCCTAGCACGGACTGGATTTCTTTATCCGCACAGTCCTCCTATCTGGATTGATAGTATAGCTTGTGGCCCGGTGAGGAAAGCAATGCCAGGCGCACCTGCCCACCTGGTCGCAAGTTATGCTTTATTTCTTCTGTTTAGTGCGGACTGGTTTTCTCTATCCGCGCAGTCCGCCAGATTTTACTTGGATTGATTTTATGACTTGTGGCCTGATGAGGAAAGCAATGCCACGCGCACCTGCCCGCCTGGTCGCAAGCTGTAAATTATTTCTTGTTTCAGTGCGGACTGGTTTTCTTTATCCGCTCAGTCCGCCGATTTCCTTGGGTTGATTTTATAACTTGTGGCCTGGTGAGGAAAGCAATGCCAGGCGCACCTGCCCACCTGGTCGTAAGCTATAGATCATTTATTCTGTTTAGTGCGGACTAGCTTTCTTTATTCGCGCAGTCCGCCGTTTTCCTTGGGTTGATCTTGCAGCTTGTGGCCTGGTGAGGAAAGCAATACCATGCGCACCTGCCCACCTGGTCGCAAGCTATAGATAATTTCTTCTGTTTAATGCGGACTGGCTTTCCCTATCCGCACAGTCCGCCTTTTTCCTTGGGTAAATCTTGTAGCTTGTGGCCTGGTGAGGAAAGCAATGCCATCCGCACCTGCCCACCTGGTCGCAAGCTAGAGATCATTTCTATTGGCATATGCGCGAACTATGAAATTATATCAGCCTAGTCCGCCGAATGGCTTCCCATATATTATCATTAAGTTTGAAAGATTAATAAAGAGAATTGCGGACCGCTACTAGAACTCAATGAAGTCCACCTGATATTGTCATCAGCCGATTATTTTCATGAAGTGTTAATTCTTAAGGCGGACAATGACCGGATTGATAAATGGAATTTCCTAATCCGCAAGTCCAAGAATTCATTATGGATGATCTTTGTATCTCGCGGACTGCAATTGGAACTCAACGGGGTCCGCCTGACATTTACGTCTTATCTAATCGGCAAGTGTTGGGTACATTGGTCAAATGTACCTGATTTGAAGAAGCCTCACCTAACTCAATGATATACATCATAATGTATTTGATGATTGTTTGAGTTACTTGTGCAGGATAGGTATTCACTAGACTGAAGCTAAAAGTTTCTAAGTCAATGTGTCGACACCCAGAGGGAAAGTGTCGACACTTGAGAAAGCTTGTGTCGACACCCAGACAAGCAGTGTCGACACTTGGAGTCATTGTGTCGACACCTGGGATGAAGAGTCGACACCAGACAGAAAGTGTCGACACTTGGAGCTGTGTCGACACTCAGTGAAGAAGCATGCAGAAAAGCTGTGTCGACACTTAGCAGAAGTGTCGACACCTAGAATAGCTGAGTCTACATCAGAAAGTGTCGACACTTGGAGTTGTGTCGACACTCAGCAAAATTCTGCAGAGACTAAGGACAAGTGTCGACACTCAACACAATGTGTCGACACTCAATCAGCAGAGTCAACATATGAAGAATGTGTCGACACTCAGCACAATGTGTCGACACACAAACAGAAGAATCAGTAATTGAAGTAAGTGTCGACACTCAACACAATGTGTCGACACTAGGCAGAAGAGTCAACACTTGAAGAAAGTGTCGACACCCAGCACAATGTGTCGACACTTAGTTAAAGAGTCTACACTTGAAGAAAGTGTCGACACAAGGAGCTGTGTCGACACTTAGCAAAGAACAGAAAAGTTTACAAAATATTCTAAGTACAAGTGTCGACACTAAGGGAATGTGTCGACACTCAGCTGAAGGAATAAAATTGAAGACTTGTGTCGACACCAAGAAGTAGTGTCGACACTTGACAGTTTCAACACATGAAGATGTGTCGACACCAAGAAGCAGTGTCGACACTTGACAGTTTCAACACATGAGATGTGTCGACACAAAGGAGATGTGTCGACACTTAGAAGAATTCAACAAGTTACAGAAGATCAAGTACTTGTGTCGACACTTAATTTCAGTGTCGACACTTGAAGAAGAATCTGTGTCGAGACATACAAGGAGTTGTGTCGACACCTTGTAGACTTGTGCCGACACTTACACAACATGTGTCGACACTTGGTCTATAAGTGTCGACACTTAAGAACAGAAAGTCTCGACACTATCTGACAGTTAGAGAATTTCAAGAAGTGACTGGTTGACATGACAGCTGCCAATCCAGCCGGTCTACAGCAACTGTCAGAGAAATCAGAAGTCTGTTATGAACCGGACCAGCCGGTTACCATGAAGGAAGCCTATAAATAGGCACCCATAGTTTACAGAATCTGATTGATTGTTGTTGTTACAAGTAGTTGTCAAGAATACTTAAAGTGGTTGATCAGATTCTTCAAGTAATCAGGAAAGTGATACACAGAGGATCAACACAAGAAGATCTGGCAGTCCAACTGCAGATCTAAGAAGTTGGAGAGAGAGAGCTCCAATCAAGAATTCAGTCTTTGGAACTAAGGCTGAGAAGAAGGATTCAGAATCATCTGGATCTCAAGAAGCAGAGGTCAAGGATCAACTGCAGAAGATTCAGACTAATTCAGTTCTAACTCAAGAAGCTTTGAAGGAAGCTAAGTCAGCTTGGATCTAACTGAGTTCTTCCAAGAACTCTTCAAGAAACTCTCAACTTCTCTCTTATTTTCTGAGTTGTAGAGTTAGCTATTGTATTTCTATTTTAACTTGTAGGATCCATTAGATCTGAGAGAATTGTAAGCCTATATTATAAAGGCTGAGGGTAGGGCTTGGTTGCCTGAGTGTAGGAGTTGAAGAACTCTGAGTGTAGGCCTTAATTGGCTGAGTGTAGGCCTGGGTGGCTGAGTGTAGGCCTTGGTGGCTGAGTGTAAGGCTTTGGGCCTGAGGTGTAGGAACCTAGTCGGGTTCTGAGATAGTGGAGAAGATTGGCCGAATCTAGTACACTGCTAGATAGGCGAAGGGGGAAAGTGGATGTACCCAAAGATTGGGGAACCACTATAAATTAGTGTGTCTGCTGTGCTGTGCTGTGCTGTGTTGTGGATTAACTGTTTATATTCTGTGATTGCTTTTAACTGTAGAATTCTGTGAAATAACTGTTGTGCTGCCAACAAAGTTTCAAAAAGGTTTAGGTCACCTATTCACCCCCCCCCCCTCTAGGTGTTTAGGTACCATATCTTTCAAGTGGTATCAGAGGGAGGTTCCTCAAAAAGGACTAACTGTCTGAGGAGATCCAGTTTGGCAGATTCAGTGTAAGTCAGAACACAGTTTCAAGAAAATCAAGAAACATGGGTTCTTCAGAGAATCACAAGGAATTGGGTTCAATGAAACTGCCCATATGCAGAAAGGAGATTTTTGGAATCTGGAAAGAGAGGGTAAGGCTGTTCATGGAAGCCTCTGACCCTAGAATCTACATCACAGTCAAAGAGGGGCCATATGTGCCCATGAAGATCTCAGTATTGGATGCAAATCAGAGGACTCCAAAGGATTTCTCTGAGATGACCAAGGATGAAATTGTCCTAGCCACTATGGACAAAAGGGCACAAAACATTATAGTAAGTGCCATTGATGATGCAACTTTTCAGAACCTAATTCACTGTAAAACAGCAAAAGAAATGTGGGATACCCTCATTGTCTATATGGAAGGTTCTGAAGAAGTTAGGCAAGATAGAAAGTCCTTGCTTAATCAAGAGTATGAGAGATTTAGGCAAGGAAGAGGAGATAGCATCACTGAATGCTACAAGAAGTTCTATAGAATTGTTAATGAACTCATGTCCTATGGAAGAGAGTTCACTAACTATGAATTGAATGATAAGTTCTTGAGGTCCCTAACCAAAGATTGGGACACTAAGATCTGTGCCATAAGAGAAATGGCAAAGTTGGGAGAAATTCCTCCTCCCACACTGTTTGGCAAGTTGCTGTCTTATGAGATGCAGCTGTCTGTGAGAAAAGTGGAGAAAAAATCAACAAGGACTGAGCACAGGGAAAGGACTGTTGCCTTCAAGTCAGAAGTACCTAGAAAGGGCAGGACTAAGTCATCAACTCCTCCTCCAGAGGTAGTTGAATCAGAATCTGATGAATCTATTAGCACAAAGTCTACAAGCAGTGAAAGTGATGAAGACTTTGCTGCATTCACCAGACATTTTCAGAAATTCCTGAAGAAGAAACAGTGGAGGTCCAGACCTTCATTTTCCAAAGGGAAAGAAGTTCAATATCAGGAGAAGAAGCCTTCAAAGAAGGACAAGAAAAGGACAAAGACTAGCAAGGCAACTGGGTCTAGAATAGTGTGTTACTGCTGCAATAGACAGGGTCATGTTATTGCAGATTGTCCTGAGAGAAGAAAAGAATCCAGTGACAAGAAGAAGACTCACTTCAAAGGAAAGAAGGAGAAGTCCTTTGTTGTAAAGAATGAGAAGACTCTTTCAGACATTTCTTCTTCAGACACTGAGACAGATGCTGAAGCCTATATAGGGCTATTTGCTGAAGAAGAAGAGGAGTTTATGCAGATCATGGAATCAATCTATGAACAAGAATAGTGTCAGTGCCAAGGACTGATGGCATTGACTGAAAGTACCAAAATCCTGGAGCAGCCAGGACCTAGTCAGGTACAAAGTCCAACTCAAAGTTCAGATTTCAGTTCTAGTTCAGAGTCAGATTCATCTTCATCAAGTGATGGAAGTGTTTCTGAATCTGAGGGAGATATTCATCAGCTCTTAGATGAATATAAAGTACTGTTGCAAGCCTATAAGAAAAGCAAGTCCCTTGTCAAAAGTCAGGCAAAGGAAATTGCTGATCTAAAGGCAGCTGCAACAGACTTTGAGAAGGAATTTGATCAAAAGCTCAATGAGGTAGCCAGGCTGAAACACATTACTGTGATTCAGATGGGAACTATCACTTATAAAAATGATCAAATTAAGTTACTGGAGATCAATCTTCAGAAGGAAAAAGAGCTAGTTGCTAGGTTTTCAAAACCTAAATCAGTGCTACCCTTGATTGATGAATTTGTTCATCATAAAGGAAAGGCTGGATTGGGTTTTAAACCAGCTAGGACTGTTCAGGATCAGTCCAAGTCCAAGGGCAAAGCCCCAACATTCAATAAGCCTGCTGTAGTCAAGACAGCCAAGTATGTACCTAAGCAAAGGTACAACAAGTTTGAATGCTGGTGTTGTGGCAAGATTGGCCACTTTGCCTTGGATTGTTGGCACAATGCAAGTGCCAAGTTGAGTAGCAAGTTACCTGGTGGAAAGCCAGCAGGTAGCTATGTCAAGTTGCAAACTAACAATCACCAAGGACCCAAGTTTACTTTGGGTTCTAAGGTTCATTAATTTGTTTTGCAGGTGAATCCAAGTGGCCATACCCCAACATGGTACTTGGATAGTGGATGTTCCAGACATATGACTGGAACAAGGGGACTACTAAAGGACTACATTCCAATCAAAAATGGTCCTAAAGTGACCTTTGGTGGTTCTGAAAAAGGAATCATCAAAGGGTTTGGTAACATCTCTTCAAACCTTGTTACCATTACTCAAGTGGCTTATGTTAAAGGGTTGAAACACAACCTCATTAGTATAAGTCAGTTAAGTGATGTAGGGTATGACATCTCATTTGTTAAAAATGGTTGTCATATCAAGAGGTCAAGTGATCAAGAGATCATTTTGACAGGATATAGAAAGAGGAATGTCTACTGCTTAGACATTATGATTGAGAACAATGGTTCTCCTGTTTGTCTTATAGCTGATGAGACAGTCTCTCATTGTGTCAAGTGGCACAAGAGGCTAGCTCATCTTAACTACAAGACTATTAGCAAACTCTTTAGTAAAGAGTTAGTGAGGAATGGTCCTCAAGTTAAGTGTGTCAAAGATGGCATTTGCTCAGCTTGTCAAAAGGGCAAGCAGACTAAATCCACCTTTAGAAGCTTAGACAACAAAGATGCTGTGAGGTGTTTATACCTCTTGCATATGGATCTATTTGGTCCAATGCCAGTTCACAGCTTAGGTAGGAAGGTCTATACCTTTGTAGTTGTTGATGACTACTCAAGGTTTTCCTGGGTGTTCTTCTTAAGGCAGAAATCTGAAACACCTAGTGTCTTCTATAGCTTTGTTAAGCAAATTCAGAATGAATTGAACTGTACAGTGGTCAAAATTAGAAGTGACCATGGTACTGAGTTTCAGTCTGAAAGCATGACAAAGCTGTGTGAAGACTATGGGATATTTCAAGAATTCTCTTCACCTAGAACACCTCAGCAAAATGGCATTGCTGAAAGGAAAAATAGGACTTTGATAGAGGCTGGTAGAACCCTATTAAGTGATTCATCACTGCCAGAGCATTTCTGGGCTGAAGCAGTTAACACTGCATGCCATGTGATAAATAGGGCTACCATCACTAAAAGGTTAAACAAGACCCCCTATGAAGTTGTGAAAGGCAGGAAACCAAATCTATCCTATTTCAGGATTTTTGGTTGCAAATGCTTCATACTTAACAATGGAAAGTCTTACCTAACTAAGTTTGCTGCCAAGTCCCAAGAGGGAGTGTTTGTTGGGTACAGCAATAATAGTAAGGCTTATAGAGTCTACAACTTGACTACACAAGTTGTAGAGGAGTCTGTGCATGTAGTTTTTGATGAGACAAAACTAATTAACAATAAGTTGTCTAGCAATGTATGCAGCCCCACAGGTCTTACTAAGAAGATGGACAAGCTAACTATAGAAGATGTACCTGCTGCAAGACAACAAGTAGAAGGAGATGGCTTATGTCCAGGGGGAGAACTACATGTACAAGGAGCTGAAGAAGTACAAGGAACTCAGTTTGATGAAGATGCTGAAGAAGTTCAACCAGAAGTAAGGATGCCTCCAGCCAACAGGCATCTAAGAGATCATCCAGTAGAGCTGATAATTGGAGATCCAAGACAAGTTGTTCAGACAAGGAGCAGAAATCAGAATGCTGTAGTATATTCAAGTTTTCTGTCTCAAATAGAACCAAAGAAATTTGAAGAAGCTATACAAGATCCACAGTGGACTGAAGCAATGTAGGAAGAGCTTAATCAGTTCAAAAGGTGCAAGGTTTGGGACCTGGTTCCTAAACCTAAAGATCACAATGTGATAGGAACAAAGTGGATCTATAGGAATAAGTTAGATGAACAAGGAGTTATCATTAAGAATAAAGCAAGACTGGTTGCAAAAGGATATAGGCAAGAAGAAGGTATTGATTTTGATCAAACCTTTGCTCCAGTAGCCAGACTGGAAGCCATAAGGATGTTCTTGGCCTATGCAACCTATCAAGGATTCAAGGTATACCAAATGGATGTGAAGTCAGCATTCCTAAATGGTAATTTGAAAGAAGAAGTCTATGTGGAGCAGCCTGCAGGTTTTGTTGATCCAACTTTACCTCATTATGTGTATAGACTTAGGAAAGCATTATATGGGTTAAAACAAGCACCTAGAGCTTGGTATGAAACCCTATCTAGTTTCCTCATTGAGAACAAGTTCTCAAGGGGAAAATAGATAAGACTCTATTTCTTAGGGAATCTAGAGGCAAAGTCATACTTGTCCAAATATATGTAGATGACATTATATTTGGGTCTACTGAAAGTAGCCTTTGCAAAAAGTTTGCAAAGCTTATGCAAAGTCAATTTGAGATGAGTAGTATGGGAGAACTGAAGTTTTTCTTGGGTCTCCAAGTTAAACAGACTGGAAGTGGACTATCCATATGTCAGTCCAACTTCACCCTAGAACTCATAAGGAAGTATGGTATGGATTCATCCAGTACCATGAAGACTCCTATGGGGTCAAGTATGTCTCTAAGCAAGGATGATGCAGGGAAACCTGTAGATGAAACCTTGTATAGAGGGATAGTTGGCTCCCTACTATACTTGACTGCAAGTAGGCCTGACATTATGTATGCTACATGTGTTTGTGCCAGGTATCAAGCCTGCCCCAAAGAATCTCACTTGACTGCAGTCAAGAGAATCTTGAGATATCTAAAGGGCACTCCCTATCTAGGCCTCTAGTACCCTAGGAATGGAGATTTTGATCTAACAGGCTATTCAGATGCAGACTTTGCAGGATGCAAAGAAGATAGAAAGAGCACTACTGGATCCTGTCAATTCCTAGGTGGAAGACTCATTTCATGGAGTAGTAAGAAGCAAACCAGTGTGGCTATTTCCACAGCTGAGTCAGAATATGTAGCTGCAGGAAGTTGCTGTGCTCAACTTCTGTGGATTCAACATCAGTTAGAAGACTATGGATTTCAGGTAAGTAGAACTCCACTTTACTGTGATTCTACAAGTGCTATTTCAATAGCTAACAATCCTGTATCACATAGTAGAACTAAACATATTGAGATTAAATATCACTTTCTTAGGGAGCATGTAGAAAGAAATGATATTGCACTTGAATATGTTAAAACTGATAATCAGATAGCAGATATGTTTACTAAGCCCTTAGAAGAATCTAAGTTCAATAGGTTCAAAATTGAACTAGGTATGATAAACTTAGACTAAGTTTACAGAACTAAAAATTGGCTAAGTAAAAAGGTGTCGACACATAGACAAGTCTATGTCGACACAGAATAAAAGTGTCGACACTTCAGGAAAAAGGTGTCGACACATCTAGGAATGTAGTGTCGACACTTCAGAATGTTATTGTCGACACATGACAAGTAGGTGTCGACACATGACAAGTAGGTGTCGACACATCCCAAGTGGTGTCGACACTTAGTATTTACTCAGAATTTTTCTAAGTAAAGTCTCGACGATGTGTCGAGTTATGTCGACACTTAACCAAGTGTCGACACATAAAATCTGATGACTTAAACTTGTGTCGACACATGAGTGTCGAGACATTATAAGTCAGTGTCGACACTTATTGCCAGTGTCGACACATCATTAGTAATCCATCCCGCCTGTTCGTCTTCAAACTAGAAAGGTATAAATTGTTGGAGTTACCATGATGATCTGGAAGTGGTCAAACATCTAATCTCACTGCCAACGCAATATGAGCCTGCAGGGTCGCACATAAGAAATGTGGAGAAGTTGGATGACTGACTGTGTTGGTAAAGGTTACCAATCACCGACCTGAATAGGGTTATGGGCAAGGTGTTGCCTTATAGGATCATCGGGTTGGGCAAAGGTTGCCTTGAAGGGCTGGTTAGGTTTGTCATCCGAGGGTCGATGAGAATAGTCGAGAATCATCTTCTGATTCCCGCCGATCGACGAGAATCACCTTGCTGATTCTCGCCGATCGACGAGAATCGTCGAGAATCAATTGTTGATTCTCGACGATCGACTACCTTGGCTATTGTCGTCGACCGCGGCTCGACGATCGTCGAGTATCATTATGTGTCGTCGAGCGTGGCTCGACGATCGGCGAGAATCGTCGAGTATTGTACTCTGATTCTCGCCGATCCAATGTGATACTCGCCGAATGATTCTCACCGAACCTGCTCAGTGATTCTCGCCGATTGTCGCCGATTCTCACCGATTCATTCTCGTCGATTCTGAACCCTAGTTCTGGGTGGTCTGCGGATAGCGATTTTCCTGAGTTTATTTTATACTTTAAGTATAAATATAACACTTAGGGTTTCGGGAATATGTGCGATCTATCCCCTCTGTGCGAATCGAACCCGACGGAAGGAGTTCCGCGTTCGCTCCGCCGATCCCGATCCCGCCGCCGGAAGAGTTACGCCGCCGTGTTTGCTCCCTTGACCACCTTTTCTCCGGCGATCGTCGCTGGCGCTGCAATCCCTGGCGCGGACCTAGCAGTCCGTGGGAAAGCAAAGGTGCGGTCTTCTCCTTCCCGATCTTCCGTGCGACGGAAAGCTCGGCGTTCTCCCGCTCGTGTGGACTTCTGCAGAAACGTGGATACTATTCCACGTAGAACTCGCCACCAGCAAGCAGACAAAGTTTGGAGCTTCTCCGTTGAGTTGTGACTCAACGCCACCGAGGTAATTTTTGCCTAGTTTCATTAACTTCTTGATTCAACCGTCATGGCTCGATCCGCATCTCTTTGGGTTTTCTTGATGTTTTACTTTTCCGCTGCGTGCACAAGTGTTGTGCTAACACTATAGAGAAACCCAACAGTGGTATCAGAGCGAGGTTCCGGCCATGACTGTTGTTTTGGAAGTTGTCTTATTCCAATGCGTGTAAACCTAGAAATTTAGAAGTGTTCTAAATGTCTAGATTTAGTCTTGGCACTTCGCCAAGAACGATTGGAATTTCGGTGGAATTTCTAAGTGTTAGAAATTGTTGTCTCCTTAGCAGTAACCATCCCTCGAGTATGTTTTGGATTTTGAATCCAACATAGAGAGATGAGCTTGTCTACTGCTTAAGTTGAGCTGTCTTTGCCTTTGTCCAATGCATGTAAATCTGAGGATTTGGAAATTTCCGGATGTTCAGATTTAGCCCTTCCTTCTATCAAATGTTGATGGTGTCAGGATGTGCACATAAGGGATGCATGTGGTTTTAGAAGAATTGTTTTTCTTTGGATATGCACATTGATCAAATGTTGATCATGGTTAATCGTTAACCTAAAATTGAAATCCCTTCTTTTAATATTAAGTGTTCGGATGCCTTCCGATGGATGACACTCTTCCTGCCTCGATCGATGAAATGTGGGCTTGCCAAAGCAAGGTGCATTAATCTATCTTGGTAAGGGTGCGAGCGGATAATTGTGATATCCCACTGTTGACATCAGGTCCAGCTTAACTAGGTGACCTCAAAGGTTGAGTGCCTAGAGGCATAGGGTTGGCATGCATCATATGATGGATGCGAATAAGGAGTTATTCACCAACCATACAAGAATTGCATGAGGATGCAATTGGCAAGCGTTGCCTACCTAAATAACCACATCGTGAGAGGAACGCCAAAGCGGACTCATTGTGTTGGTGAAATACGGATCTTGTCCACTAAGAGAGTAGCTCGCATGAACTCTCCGAATTGTTAGTGAGGGCTATCATTTCGAATAAAATAGTGGGAGTATTTTAATTGAAGTCCTAATTAGAATAAATTGCAATTGAAATGTAGGTACTGATTTTATTCTGCATAAATTCTTGTAGAATTCCATGGCAAGCGTTTCACACTCCACGCTGTCTCTGAGAGCCATCCTTGAGAAGGATAAGCTCAGCGGGACAAACTATATGGACTGGTATAGGAACCTGAGAATTGTTCTCAGGCAAGAGCGAAAGCTCTATGTCTTGGAAGAAGAAGCCCCCGAGGTGCCGACCGGGAACTCTTCCCGTGCTGAGAAGGATACTTATAAGAAGTATACTGATGATGCTTTGGATGTCGAGTGCCTTATGCTTGCCACCATGAACTCTGAGCTTCAGAAGCAACATGAGAACATGGGGTGCAAGGAGATTGACGGGCACCTCAAGAAAATGTTTCAAGGGCAGGCTCGTCAAGAGAGGTTCGACATCACTAAAGCGTTGTTTCAGTGCAAGATGGGAGTTCGAGACTCAGTAGGGACTCACGTACTCAAGATGATTGGGTATATAGAGAACCTTGAAAGGCTGGGTTTTCCTCTTGGTCAAGAGTTGGCCACGGATCTGATCCTGCAATCGTTGCCGGACAGTTATGAGCAGTTTGTCTTGAACTACAATATGAACGAGATAGACAAGACACTGCCCGAACTCCTAGGCATGTTGAGAACTGCCGAGATCAACATGAAGAAGGCCAAGCCTGCCAGCCCCATACTGATGGTGCATAAGGGCAAGGGCAAAGCCAAGGGCTCCAAGAAGACGAAGGTAGGACCTAAGTCATATCTTGAGCCCAAGTCTTCAGCACTGATGAAAAAGAAAAGCACGGTGAAGGATGGGAAATGCCACCACTGTGGCAAGGCTGGTCATTGGCGGAGGAACTGTCCTTCGTATATTGAGGGTCTGCAGAAATTGAGGGGAGGTATGACTTCCGCTTCTAATGTTTACGTTATAGAGATAAACCTTTCTGCTCCTTCATCTTGGGTATTGGATACCGGATGTGGTTCTCACATTTGTACAAATGTGCAGGAACTGGGAAGGAGAAGATTGCTGAGTAAAGGGGAGGTGGACCTCCGCGTCGGCAATGGAGCAAGAGTTGCTGCTGTAGCCGTAGGAGTTTACCGTCTTTCTTTGCCCAGTGGGCTTGTAATAGAATTAGATAACTGTTATTTTGTTCCGGCAATAACTAGAAACATTATATCTATTTCATGTTTGGACATGATTGGATTTTCTTTTATAATTAAGAACAATTGTTGTTCTATATTTAAGAATGATGTTTGTTATGTTGTAGCCCAATTGTTTAATGGTCTTTACGTTTTGAACTTGGACCATCTGATCTATAATGTAGAAAATAATAAAAGACTAAGAACAAATGACTCGAACCCTACGTTTCTCTGGCATTGTCGTTTGGGCCATATCAACGAGAAGCGCATATCCAAGCTCCATAGAGATGGACTTTTGGACTCATTTGATTATGAATCATTTGAGCGATGCGAATCTTGTTTGTTAGGCAAGATGACTAAAGCTCCTTTCATTGGTTATACTGAGAGGGCTGAGGATCTCTTGGGTGTTATACATAGTGATGTATGCGGACCCATGAGTTCCATGGCTAGAGGAGGGTATTTCTACTTTGTTACATTTACTGATGATTTCAGTAGATACGGATATGTGTATCTTATGAAGTGCAAATCCGAGACCTTTGAAAAGTTCAAAGAGTTCAAGAATGAAGTAGAAAACCAGTTGGGTAAAAGGGTTAAAGCACTCCGATCTGATCGAGGTGGCGAATACCTGAGTCATGAGTTCCGTGATCATCTGAAAGAGTGTGGTATTGTATCACAGCTCACTCCACCTAGAACACCACAACATAATGGTGTGTCTGAGAGGAGAAATCGTACTCTGTTAGACATGGTACGTTCGATGATGAGTCTTGCAGACTTGCCTGTTTCCTTTTGGGGTTTTGCTTTAGAGACTGCTGCAATGACATTGAATCGCGCTCCAACGAAAACGGTTCTGAAGACACCATATGAGATATGGACTGGGAAGCGTCCTAGTATGTCGTTCATTAAAATTTGGGGCTGTGAGGCATACGTAAGACGTCAAATGCCTGACAAGCTGGAACCCAAATCAGATAAATGTTATCTGGTGGGATATCCTAAGGAAACGAAAGGGTATTACTTTTACCTACCGTCTGAGGGCAAAGTGTTTGTCGCAAGGACTGGTGTCTTCTTGGAGAAAGAGTTCTTATCAAGAAAGACTGAAAAGGTAGAGCTTGAAGAAGTTCAAGAACCACATGTAGTGAATGAACCGGAATTGGATTCTGAGATAGGACTACAAGATGTTGTAGCTGGAGAACCTGCTCAGGGAACACAAGTCCTACGTAGATCTGGTAGACCGAGGTTTGAGCCTGAGAGATATGGATTTCTCGTGTCTCAAATAGGTAATGTGTTGCTTATGGATCATGATGATGAACCAGCAACCTACCAAGAGGCTATGAATGGACCGGACTCCGACAAATGGCTTGAGGCTATGCAATCCGAAATGGACTCCATGTATGCAAACCAAGTTTGGAACTTGGTGGAACCACCTGAAGGGGTACGACCCATAGGGTGCAAGTGGGTCTTCAAGAAGAAGACCGACATGGATGGGAATGTACAGACATTCAAAGGGCGACTGGTGGCTAAAGGTTTCAAGCAAATTCATGGTATTGACTATGATGAAACTTTTTCCCCTGTTGCCATGGTAAAGTCCATTAGGATATTGCTTGGTATTGCTGCGTATTATGACTACGAGATCTGGCAGATGGATGTCAAAACGGCTTTCCTTAATGGAAACCTCCTTGAGGAAGTGTATATGACACAACCCGAGGGTTTTGTATCCCCAGATGAAGCCACTAAAATATGCAAGCTGAATAAGTCCATTTATGGACTGAAACAGGCCTCTCGAAGTTGGAATCTTCGTTTTGATGAGAAGATCAAAGAGTTTGGTTTCATCAAGAATGAAGATGAGCCTTGTGTTTACAAGCGAATCAGTGGGAGCATTGTTGTCTTCCTGATATTGTATGTAGATGACATACTGTTGATTGGGAATGACATTCCTACCCTGAAAGTTGTTAAGAACAACCTAGGGAACTGCTTTTCAATGAAGGATTTGGGCGAAGCGACTTATATACTTGGTATTAAGATCTATAGAGATAGATCGAAGAAGTTGCTGGGTTTGACCCAGAGTACGTACATCGAAAAGGTGTTGAAGCGGTTCAACATGCTTGAGTCCAAGAAAGGATTTTTGCCCATGTCTCATGGTGTGAATCTCTCTAAGGACCAGTGTCCAAAGTCTTGTGAAGATAAGGACCGCATGAAGTTGATTCCATATGCTTCGGCAATTGGATCAATCATGTACGCGATGTTATGTACTCGACCCGATGTTTCCTTTGCTTTGAGCATGACTAGCAGGTATCAGTCAGACCCCGGTGAATGTCACTGGATTGCAGTCAAGAATATCCTGAAGTACTTGAGAAGGACTAAGGACGTGTTCTTGGTGTATGGTGGAGAGGAAGAGCTCGTTGTAAGTGGTTACACGGATGCTAGCTTCCAAACTGATAGAGACGACTCCAAGTCTCAGTCAGGTTTTGTGTTTTGCCTGAATGGAGGAGCTGTGAGCTGGAAGAGTTCCAAGCAAGAGACAGTTGCTGATTTTACAACAGAGGCCGAGTATATCGCAGCAGCTAATGCAGCGAAGGAGGCTGTATGGATTAGGAAATTCATCGGCGAGCTTGATGTAGTTCCTAGCATTGTTGGTCCCGTAGTTCTCTACTGTGATAACAATGGTGCAATTGCACAATCTAAGGAACCTAGATCCCATCAGCGCTCCAAGCACATACTCCGGCGGTTTCATCTTATTCGTGAGATTGTCGAACGAGGAGATGTAAACATTTGCAGAGTGCCGACTGAGGAAAATATTGCGGATCCGCTGACAAAGCCTCTCGCGTAGAGAAAGCATGATGGTCATACTAGATCGATGGGTATACGATACCTAAATGATCAACTCTAGCGAGAATCTTGTGGATTGCATGTTATCTTGTATTTTGTTGGCTGTTTGTTCATATGATGAACTGTGTACCTAGTTTTTCTTTTATAATTAATGGCAAATTCTTTTATTATGAGTTTTTCTATATATGATAGTTAAATGTTAGCATAATAGATACCCTTAGAATGTTTGCTTCCATGGGACATCAAGTACGTGACTTGAATGTGAGAGCCCATGATTTATTTGAAGCTTCATTCTTAAAGGTCCCTGGTCGAGTATCATCATAGAAACTAAGGGTGATGATGATACATGAAGGCTAGCACGTGTGTTGACTGATGACTGGTTCTCACAGGTCATGATATTGTGATATCAAGTCATCACGTGGGTACTTGTTAGTGAACAAGTTGTACTGGACAGACCCAACCTGAGACTACTCTGTGGATTGTCATCCAATAGTGTCACGAGTAGGTCTCAATTGACAATGGTGTTGTGGTCCTTTGACCTGAAGTCACAGCATTCATCAAGTGAGGAAGAGCGTGCTTTGATGCCATCTAAAGTCTTCCTTGAGAAAGGTTGATGATAAGGGTGGTCGTTGGGCATGTTACGAATCATTTGGGTGTTTGTGTGTGAGCAGATATAGGATTTGTCTTCCTGTATGACAGGAGTTGCATCCATGGGCCCCTTGATGGAACTGGACTGAGAAATGCATGGCCATGCTTGGTTGAGTCAATATGTGATATTGGACTCACCATTCTCTGAAAGTCCATCCTGGATCAAGAAAACTTGGATTGAGCTAAAACGAGGGTGACACGGTCCATGCCTCTAGTTCTTTCCGGATGTAAGGGACAAAGGGACAAAGACAGCGCTGATACATTTTTCATAAAGGCTTATGAGTTATTAACTCTTATTGCTTGGGGAGCAATGATGCATTGCTAGATGCCGCTCATTGTTTGTGAGGTTTTTGGTTTGATACTTTCGAGATCAAGTGGGAGTCTGTTGGAGTTACCATGATGATCTGGAAGTGGTCAAACATCTAATCTCACTGCCAACGCAATATGAGCCTGCAGGGTCGCACATAAGAAATGTGGAGAAGTTGGATGACTGACTGTGTTGGTAAAGGTTACCAATCACCGACCTGAATAGGGTTATGGGCAAGGTGTTGCCTTATAGGATCATCGGGTTGGGCAAAGGTTTCCTTGAAGGGCTGGTTAGGTTTGTCGTCCGAGGGTCGATGAGAATAGTCGAGAATCATCTTCTGATTCCCGCCGATCGACGAGAATCACCTTGCTGATTCTCGCCGATCGACGAGAATCGTCGAGAATCAATTGTTGATTCTCGACGATCGACTACCTTGGCTATTGTCGTCGACCGTGGCTCGACGATCGTCGAGTATCATTATGTGTCGTCGAGCGTGGCTCGACGATCGGCGAGAATCGTCGAGTATTGTACTCTGATTCTCGCCGATCCAATGTGATACTCGCCGAATGATTCTCACCGAACCTGCTCAGTGATTCTCGCCGATTGTCGCCGATTCTCACCGATTCATTCTCGCCGATTCTGAACCCTAGTTCTGGGTGGTCTGCGGATAGCGATTTTCCAGAGTTTATTTTATACTTTAAGTATAAATATAACACTTAGGGTTTCGGGAATATGTGCGATCTATCCCCTCTGTGCGAATCGAACCCGATGGAAGGAGTTCCGCGTTCGCTCCGCCGATCCCGATCCCGCCGCCGGAAGAGTTCCGCCGCCGTGTTTGCTCCCTTGACCACCTTTTCTCCGGCGATCGTCGCTGGCGCTGCAATCCCTGGCGCGGACCTAGCAGTCCGTGGGAAAGCAAAGGTGCGGTCTTCTCCTTCCCGATCTTCCGTGCGACGGAAAGCTCGGCGTTCTCCCGCTCGTGTGGACTTCTGCAGAAACGTGGATACTATTCCACGTAGAACTCGCCACCAGCAAGCAGACAAAGTTTGGAGCTTCTCTGTTGAGTTGTGACTCAACGCCACCGAGGTAATTTTTGCCTAGTTTCGTTAACTTCTTGATTCAACCGTCATGGCTCGATTCGCATCTCTTTGGGTTTTCTTGATGTTTTACTTTTCCGCTGCGTGCACAAGTGTTGTGCCAACACTATAGAGAAACCCAACATAAATAGGGTTCTGTCTTTGTTTGTCGACACGCTTTCAGAGTTTCGAGACCAAACTACTGTGTCGACATTTCTCTCTTCTAAAGACTAATTCTCCAAACCCTAATGGCTCCCAAGCTGGAAGAGAACGTTAACGAAGGCTATGAACTGGTTCGTGGCGCGTTCGATGATGGCGATCAAGAAATAAAATCGGTGGTAACCCTAGTCACCGATTCAGGATTGGAGTACTTGGTTTCTGAACCAACTAAAATATGGAAGAAGGAAGTTCTTGAATTCCTAACGGGAGCGTCTGTAGATGACTCAGGCTACAGAATCAAATCAAGGGTGCATGGCACCAAGGTCAAGATTACACCCAAATCTTTGAGAAAGGTACTTTAGCTACCTAAAGTTCAGGAAGAAGAGGAAGTGACAACATCTAAGACCAGGGAAGCACTTACCTGGTGTGGACTAGATCCTATGCTAAAGATAGGATCAGTATTCAACGGGAGAGGAATGAATACTCAAGGAAAATTCTTGTCAGAAATTGTGGGTAAAGTAATACTCAGTAAGACTGGAGGGCATGACAGTGTGTCAGCCTCCATGTTCAGTGTTGCCTCCATGTTCAGTGTTATGACCAGAATCATTTTCAACCTTAAAACAGACTGGTCAATGGTTGTGTTTGAGAAAGTTAAGGAAAGTCTAAAGAAGCCCAATCTGGGCAGGATACTAAGTCTCTACCTGGCTGGTACAATACCAGAGGTCATGAGCAATGCTGCTGGTACTAAAATCAATCATATGAGACGAATGGATATGAGGATCCTTTCAAGATGGGAAAGAGTGTTGTCTAAGGAAGTTCCTACTCCAGAGAAGCAGGTTTCTAAGAAGGATTCCCCTCCAAAGAAGAAGAGGAAGATAGCTGCTGTGACTCAGGAGTCCTCCAGCAGCTCAGGTAGTGAAGAACAGGTTGTTTTCACACCTGATAGTCCAATAGATGTGGCTGCAGAGAAGTCACCTGCTCCTCAAGAGCCAGCAGAAATCCAGGGGGAGCTGCCTACAGCTAGCCCCATGAATAAGGATTCAAGACAGGGGGAGCCTCCAGCTGAAGAACATCCCTCTACACTGGAGAGTGAGCAAGCTACACTCATTATCCAAGAGGTACTTTCTGACCTCAATACTTTAGATTTTTCTGTAATAGATTCTGATTTGTCTGATGTCCATCAGCAAACTCAGCAAGTAAATCAAGAACCAGATGTTGTTCCTGATAAAGTAGTTGAAGAACCAAGTACATCTCCTGCACAGTCACCTCCTGAATACACAATGGAAGATCTATTTCTGAATTTAGATCAAGAGGATTTTGACATGGACAAGAATGCTGCTGATGAAGAGAAGGGTGCTGCTGTTGAGGGGGAGATCTTGGAAGTTCAGGAAGAGCCTATTAGGCAGGAAAGTGAGAAAGCACTTGATGTGCAAGATGACAAACCCTCAAGCCCTAAGGATAGGGTGAATATAGCAAGTACTTCAGAGTCTGAGGATGATGAGACTGAACAAGCTAAAAAGAAGAAATTCTTTGTATTCAAAAGAAGGAGTCAGAGCTACAAGAAGGCTCTACAAACTGTTGCTCAACACTCTCTAGTCCAACAAGCTCCATCAACTGATTATAGTGGATTAATGGTAGCAATGCAAGTTAAGCTGGATGAGCACAGGAGGGCCATAGAAAAATATATTGATGAGGGCCAAAAATCTTTACAATTTGACTTAGCTCAAGACATCAAGTCAATCAGGTTTGAGATGAATCTGAATAAGAAAGAAATGAATGAATGCTTCCACAAAGGTGGAAATGCAGTGGTATTCCTGGCTAAACATCAAGAACAAATTAAGACTCAAGTAGATGATATAGCACTAAAGCAAGGCTATGTGCTGGAGAATCAACTAAGAATGAATGATAATTTGACTGCATCCCACAATGCAATAGTCACTGAACTGAAGAGTAAGTCTGCTGAACCTTCAACATCATCTGCTGCTGCCAAAGCTGAATTTTATAAAGTATTTCAGGAAGAAATTGCTGCTGTCAAGACTGCCATTAAAGATTCACAGAAGGTCATGTCTGAACAGCTTACTAAGCTTAGACCTTATTTTAAGGAAGGAATCAGGTACTTGGACAGTCAGATTAGATTCCAAAAGGATGATGTAAGAGATCATGTAGAACAAGAAGTCATAAAGGGGGAGAGGGTGTTAGTCAAAGCTAGCTCTGACCATGCCAAATGGATATCTAACTCCATCAGAGCTACACTGGGCTATCCTCCCCTGTGTGATGATGATAATGTAGCTGAATCTGGTATTCAAAGTGCATATCTTGGAGGTGAGCAACAGGAAGTAGCTCAGGTGATCTATCCACCTCCAGATTTTGACATGGTTCATGCAGAAGTCAGCTCAATGTATAGCCCAACTGCTGGAAAGTCCAATGTTGTTTTGGAAAAGGTTGTTCAACCTATTACAGCAGCTATGCAAGAGGCTTTGGACAAAGAAGAAGAGACAAGGCTGTCAAAGAAGAGGTTTAGGGAACTAGCAGAACAAAAGCCAGATTTTGAACAGTGGAGCCCTACCTCTAGAAATATCATTCTCACTGCCTGGAAAGCTGCTAAAGACAATACTACTGATAGAAACAAGTGGTTCTCAGAAGCTGAATGGAGGAAGCATGAGATCAGGCAGGAAGCCATTGTCCAGTACAGAAGGAAGGCTAAGTTAGGAAAGCTACCTCCTACAGCTGTGGAGCCTAGCAAGTACTTTCCTAAGCCCTATCATTACTTTGAGAGGCAGAAAATCAAGGCTGAAGAACAAAAGAAGAAAGACTCAAAAGGCAAGAAGCCTGCTGATGCTGAGCCTGCTGCTGCTGCTGCTGTCAAAGCTCAAGTTAAAGCTGGAAAAGGAATTGTTATCAAAGAACCTGATCAGAAATAGATTAGGAATTAAACTTGAAGCTTGTTGTAATCTTTTAAATGAAAAACATTTTTGTACAACATTGAAAATGTATAAGGAACAATGTTAGAACAATATGTGATAAATATAGTATGATTGTTCTGAAATGTGTTTGTTTCTTATTTGTTCTGGAATGTTGAATGTGTATATGTGTGAAGTTTTACATGTTCATGTTAACCCTGTTGATTATAATCTGCTTTTCATCATTTTGTAATTTTTTAATTATGAATGGTGTATATCATTGACTAAGGGTTATGACTTCTCCAAATAGGGGGAGATTGTTGGGTACATTGGTCAAATGTACCTGATTTGAAGAAGCCTCACCTAACTCAATGATATACATCATAATGTATTTGATGATTGTTTGAGTTACTTGTGCAGGATAGGTATTCACTAGACTGAAGCTAAAAGTTTCTAAGTCCATGTGTCGACACCCAGAGGGAAAGTGTCGACACTTGAGAAAGCTTGTGTCGACACCCAGACAAGCAGTGTCGACACTTGGAGTCATTGTGTCGACACCTGGGATGAAGAGTCGACACCAGACAGAAAGTGTCGACACTTGGAGCTGTGTCGACACTCAGTGAAGAAGCATGCAGAAAAGCTGTGTCGACACTTAGCAGAAGTGTCGACACCTAGAAGAGCTGAGTCTACATCAGAAAGTGTCGACACTTGGAGTTGTGTCGACACTCAGCAAAATTCTGCAGAGACTAAGGACAAGTGTCGACACTCAACACAATGTGTCGACACTCAATCAGCAGAGTCAACATATGAAGAATGTGTCGACACTCAGCACAATGTGTCGACACACAAACAGAAGAATCAGTAATTGAAGTAAGTGTCGACACTCAACACAATGTGTCGACACTAGGCAGAAGAGTCAACACTTGAAGAAAGTGTCGACACCCAGCACAATGTGTCGACACTTAGTTAAAGAGTCTACACTTGAAGAAAGTGTCGACACAAGGAGCTGTGTCGACACTTAGCAAAGAACAGAAAAGTTTACAAAATATTCTAAGTACAAGTGTCGACACTAAGGGAATGTGTCGACACTCAGCTGAAGGAATAAAATTGAAGACTTGTGTCGACACCAAGAAGAAGTGTCGACACTTGACAGTTTCAACACATGAAGATGTGTCGACACCAAGAAGCAGTGTCGACACTTGACAGTTTCAACACATGAAGATGTGTCGACACAAAGGAGATGTGTCGACACTTAGAAGAATTCAACAAGTTACAGAAGATCAAGTACTTGTGTCGACACTTAATTTCAGTGTCGACACTTGAAGAAGAATCTGTGTCGAGACATACAAGGAGTTGTGTCGACACCTTGTAGACTTGTGCCGACACTTACACAACATGTGTCGACACTTGGTCTATAAGTGTCGACACTTAAGAACAGAAAGTCTCGACACTATCTGACAGTTAGAGAATTTCAAGAAGTGACTGGTTGACATGACAGCTGCCAATCCAGCCGGTCTACAGCAACTGTCAGAGAAATCAGAAGTCTGTTATGAACCGGACCAGCCGGTTACCATGAAGGAAGCCTATAAATAGGCACCCATAGTTTACAGAATCTGATTGATTGTTGTTGTTACAAGTAGTTGTCAAGAATACTTAAAGTGGTTGATCAGATTCTTCAAGTAATCAGGAAAGTGATACACAGAGGATCAACACAAGAAGATCTGGCAGTCCAACTGCAGATCTAAGAAGTTGGAGAGAGAGAGCTCCAATCAAGAATTCAGTCTTTGGAACTAAGGCTGAGAAGAAGGATTCAGAATCATCTGGATCTCAAGAAGCAGAGGTCAAGGATCAACTGCAGAAGATTCAGACTAATTCAGTTCTAACTCAAGAAGGTTTGAAGGAAGCTAAGTCAGTTTGGATCTAACTGAGTTCTTCCAAGAACTCTTCAAGAAACTCTCAACTTCTCTCTTATTTTCTGAGTTGTAGAGTTAGCTATTGTATTTCTATTTTAACTTGTAGGATCCATTGGATCTGAGAGAATTGTAAGCCTATATTATAAAGGCTGAGGGTAGGGCTTGGTTGCCTGAGTGTAGGAGTTGAAGAACTCTGAGTGTAGGCCTTAATTGGCTGAGTGTAGGCCTGGGTGGCTGAGTGTAGGCCTTGGTGGCTGAGTGTAAGGCTTTGGGCCTGAGGTGTAGGAACCTAGTCGGGTTCTGAGATAGTGGAGAAGATTGGCCGAATCTAGTACACTGCTAGATAGGCGAAGGGGGAAAGTGGATGTACCCAAAGATTGGGGAACCACTATAAATTAGTGTGTCTGCTGTGCTGTGCTGTGCTGTGCTGTGGATTAACTGTTTATATTCTGTGATTGCTGTTAACTGTAGAATTCTGTGAAATAACTGTTGTGCTGCCAACAAAGTTTCAAAAAGGTTTAGGTCACCTATTCACCCCCCCTCTAGGTGTTTAGGTACCATATCTTTCAGCAAGTCAAAAAGCTCATACAGTATGATCTACGTATCGCGCGGACTGCTAAATCAGATCGAACTTATTCGCGTTAGATGTAGATTAAACATTGCAGGAAGCACACAGATATACAAGAATATCCTTTCTATTTCATCAAAAAAATTCTTTACATCTTTCTATCTATCCGGCGGACTGCAATCTTGAGTCCACCACATTTACAAAAACAAAAAAAGCAAAAATACATTAATCGTCTGCAGTCTTTTGTTTCTTTTCAGCTGGAGGTGCAGGGCTTACGCCATCGATGTCGACTTCCGGAGAATAGCCCTCCGAGGCGCTTCCACTACTATCTGATCCAGTGCTTGATGCTGACTCGCTATGCGAGCTCCTGTCAGCAGAGGAGGATGCAGAAGTGTTGGACTCGGCGGACTGTTCTCCGTCTCGCTGGCTTGAGCCAGTGTCGTCCGCTGTTTCCATGATGCCTTGTCCTTCACCTTGCTCTTCGCCTTCTTCTTCTTCTTCTTTTTCGACTTCCTCCTCGATGATAACCTCTTTACCCTTCGCAGCCCGCTCCATGGCTGCGACCTGCGGTGTCAGCTCCAGGAAGAGCTCCAAAAAGGGGACGCCATCCACTCCTTTCTTTGCAAAGCCACCGCGGGCGAATCGCTCTATGGCGACCTCGACGGTTTCCTTCACAAAGGGGAGCATGACGGCCTGGAAATTGTTGTTCTCCAAGTCGTAGGCGACCTGCGCAAAACAAGAGCAAACATCAGACAGATCGCGGCAGACCACAAATTAAAGCCGCTGCGAATTAAACTCACCCTGAGCTCTTCCTTTTGCTGCGCGACATTCTTCCCTAGTCGCGTATTTTTCTCCTTTAGCACTTTGTTATCTTCTTGAAGTTGCTCATTCTGCCTGAGCACGTCTCTTGCCAAGGAAGCGACAAAGTGGTTCGTCACCACACTGTTCGCAGCAGCCTGAGAGGCTAACAGAGGGAGGTCGGCGGCGACCACCTTATTAAGGTCATTCAAGTTGCATTTTCCGTAGAGCGCGGAGATCGCAACATGGGCGTGGCGAGTTATTCGCTGACTCTTCCACGAGGGGAGCGCGGTGGACAAGCGGACATGCTTGTCCTTGTTGTGCCAGTGGATCATTGGGTTTCCCCTAAGATCCTTCTGGTGGTCTCCGAAGCCGCGCATTGTAAAGCTTTCGGAAGAGGAGTAGCCCGCCGCGGGATCCCCCTCCTCTTTTCGCTTCCTTGCAACTTCAGGTTTCTTCTCTCTTTGTGTAGGAACAAAGCCGCTAGGCATCTGCGGCAAGTTGGCGGGTCCCGCCAAGGTCGCTGCAAAAAACAGAAAAGTTAAACACCAGGTTGCCGCGGATACAAGATTTAAGTTCGCAAAAAACTTACTTTCTTCGGGGGAAACGTCTGCCAAGATCGCCAGTAGCAGAATGTAATGCTCAATGTCGAGCCTGGAATCAGCAAGGAACTCGACGATGGAGGACTCCACCGCGTCCAGCGGCACGCTCTTGAAGGTAGAGTCCGCGCGCACTTGTGGATAGGTGTGCGCGAACCCTAGGTCGCCTTCAAAGATCAAGAACCTGGGGGTCCAGTTGTGGCTCTTGTTGGGAAGGCCAACAACCTTCATCCCTCTGCAGTAAAAATATGTCACCCCCTTATAGGGGCGGCCTCCAGATGCGGTTATCGAGCGGACAGAGAACATCTTGCGGTAGACGTTCATGGAGAAAGCAATCTTTTCAGACCGCAAATAGGAGATGAAGCTGCAAATCGCAGCGAGAGTGTTGGGCGCGAGCTGGCCCGACACCATTCCATAGTGCTCGAAGATTTCAGCGAGCTACCATAAAAGCGGAAACCTGAATCCGCTGTCAAAATGATCGACAGGAATAGCGATCTGAGACGCGGTTGAAAAGTTTAGCCTTTCTTCGTGTGCTGGAAGGCGGACAAGAATATTTGAATTCGCCAACTTTTTCTCAACAAAGGCCTCCAGATCGGCCTCAGTTAAGGTGCACTTTCGGTGGTCGGCAGCGTGGAAGGCAACAACCGCATCGGTCCTGGCGGATACCATTTTGCAGGCCGTAGGGTCCTTCTGCTACAACAGTTTTCCTGCATAGAATTAGCGGCAGGGCCATATTTATAGTTATAGGATCTGACAGCTTTTTGCCCAGGCCGCATAGCTCGCATTTTCAATCTGCATAGTCCGCAAAAATCCAATCACTCACACAGCAAAAGTTAAAGATAACGTGGACACAAACATAGATTCACATGCCAAGAAAAGTTCAAAGAAAAAATTAAAGCGGTCACAGTTTCAGTCCGCCCAGATCGTGATGCTTCCTTCCTGCAGACAAGTCAAACATGAGAGGCGGACACAGTTTCAGTCCGCTTAGTTCTCAACATTTCCCACCTGCAGAAGTTAAATTAGGTGAAGCAGACACAACATTAGTCCGCACAGTTCGCCATAGATAACAGCAAAAATAAGCAACATACTTTGCGGATATATTATTCAGTCCGCACAGAGCGCAACACAATCTACAACACAACATTGTTTAAAAGCACAATTATACAATCAAACAAATTGATAGTTCATGGCATCGCGGACTCGGCGGTCCCTAGTTTCGGTCCGCACTGGCCTTTCCGTCCTGTCTTTACACAAGTGCGCAGCTTGGTCGCTAATCTGGAGAATCTCATTATACATGCGGCAAAGGTGATGATGAAGGACGTTAATAGTCTGGTGCATGTGGGCAGCTTCCCGGTCTACCCGGCTAAGGGGCACCATTGGATCCACTACCGGCCTCGGCTCCTCGTCCGCAACCTGTTGACCGCCCGCCGGTGCTGCGAACTCCAGAGCAGCGCGATCTTGCAATCGCGACCTCTGCTCGACAACCTCAGCAGCCCGATTCCCTTTCTCTTTGCTCGCTGACCCCAAGTGTTTCCCCTTGTTAAAGCGGACATCGTCCGCGAGCCTCTTCTTCTCCATATCGGACCTCTCCAGCGCCCTAGAGATGCTGGCGACCTGGTCTCTTATGGCTTTCTCCCGCTCCACGGATGCTTTCTCGCGCTCTTCCGCCTTTTTTAACTCTGCTTTGATATTCTGAATTTCAGCTTGAAATTTCTTTTCTAACTCTTTGATGATGTTCAGGCTGGGCAGCTCATCCCCTGCGGATTGCTCATGAGAGACCGCGTCAACACCAGTATTCGGTGTAACCACGAACTCGCCACTCTCAACGGAGCACGGCGACGACTTTCTACCTGCAAGAAAGAAGGTCAACTTCATCATTCAAAAACAGTCCGCGGCGGAAGTCTGTTGTTGCCGTGGCTCACGACCATGCTGTTCTTCCTGCTCTCGTCCTCTTAGTAGATTGCTACTCGCAGTCTCTCATTTCCCTTCTTTTCCCTTGTGCTTGAACCGTTAGCTGGTGGTGCTCAACCCCCTTTGCGTTTTTGTGCATCAACAGTTAACACGCGACCTTCAGATCCGAGTGTCATTTTGAATTCAGCGGACAGAAATGTCAGACCGCTGAGCCCACTCTTTAGACCGCTCCAGTTGTTCAGAGGACTCTCTCTGGGATGCAATCGAGCAAGCTCGCTTTGAGGTCGAGCAGTACCGCAGTTAGACTGACCAGCGTTTCGACACGATCAGCAAAGCCCTCCTTGCACTAACCCAGCGACTTGCTCCTCAGGCCGCAGTAGAACCAGCGGACTTGCCAGTCCGCCAGACTCCAGCTCGTCGAACTCAGCTTCGGCAGTCGCCAGCCACTCCCCGAGATCCTGTCCAGTCCGCCGCACCTCTGCACCCTCAGGAGGAGCAGTTTGATTTCAGGAATTTCTTCAGAGAAGTTGCTAGGGGCACTCCTGCCCGCCAACTCCATTTTGCTGACTGCCAGTCCGCCGAGCGCGCGGACTCCCTAGCTTCAGTCCTCCCCTTCTACCCTGCTAAATTCGAGACTCCATCTCCCTTCGTTGATCGAATCCGATGGGAGTCAGCTCCGAACAACTTCAGGGAGCCTCGCCTTCCCTTCTATTCGGGGGAGACTAATCCAGTCTCCCACCTCCAAGCGTTTGAAGGGGAAGTTGCTTTTAGATGCCACTCTGACGCTATCAAGTGTAAACTTCTGGTAACCACTCTCGAAGGACAGGCGAGAGAGTGGTTCTATGAGCTGCCTTCGGGCACAATCTCTTCTTTCGCTGAGCTTAGCAGCGAGTTGTTGCTGCGATTTACTACCTCAAGAAAGAGGAAGGATGGACCAGCCGCTCTCTTTGAAATCAAACAAAGGGACAACGAATCAGGGGCGCGATTCGTTGATCGCTTTCAAAAGGAGATCCAAGGCGTAAGGAATGTGAACCCCGATTATTACAAGTTTGCCTTGATCCATGGCCTCCGGGAAGGCCCCCTAAAGTTTAAAGCAATAACCAAGGCACCTGAGACTCACCAAGAGTTGATCGCCATGGTGAACCGCTTCATAGAAGGCGAGAACGCCAATCCTACTTATGTTTCATCCCTGACTGCTAAGGCTGAAGGAAGGGATGCCTCCGCTTCTTCCTCTCACAGCAAGCCCCCTCGCCCAGGCTTCCAGCCTCCTTCTCAAAGAGGCCGGAATTTTCGCCATAAGAAACCTTTCCTTGGCCATCAACAGTTTCAGGAGAAGAGACTGCCGTTGGCCGCCACTCCCGCCATTTTGTTGCAAGCACTTCCTATCCTCTAGCAAGCATCATTGTCTGCTCCAAGACGATGTGATACAAGCCCCATGGAGGATATTGCAGCTCTAGACCTTGACGAAGTCATCCAGATTTTGCAAAGGAGATCGGAAGAAAAGAAGCAAGAGCCTCAGAGAGTGTGGAGTCCAAGGAACAATGCGCAGTACTGCAAGTTCCACAAAGAGAAGGGTCACTTGACCGAGGATTGCAAGGCCCTTCGCATGCTGATAGATAAGCTGCTTGCCGAGGGCAAGATTGACCTGACCAAGAAGGACTCTTCTTCTTCAAAGCCATCCACCTCCGAAGGCAAAAAGGTAGCTGAAGCATACCAAGAATGCGTGGAGGTCGAGGACGAAGGCCGTTTGGGGCCGATCAACGTCCCGGTTGAGTGCTTCGACGCAGATGATGAAGGGGTTTTGGGACGCCTCTTCTTTATCCATGGTGGAGCAGGGACTGAGTCTACTCGGAAATCTTCAATCTCTAGGGTCACTCGAGCAGAGGTGGCCTCTTCCTCTTCCGTTGCTCCTCCAAGTGAGGTCATCACCTTTGGCCCAGCTGATCTACCCCAAACACCTAATCCGTTTGATGATGCAGTAGTGATCAAGGCTGTGATTGGGGATTTTACAGTGGAGAGAATTCTAGTTGACACCGGAAGCTCAGTCAACCTCCTATTCAAATCAACTTTTGAGGCCCTGAAGACTGGAAAGCCTCTGCTTTCGACCGAAGGGCCACTCTATGGCTTCTCAGGAGAAAGAAAAGAAGTGGAAGGTAGCGTCATCCTGCCCATGAAGCTTTGAGGGGCAACTAAGGCTCTGTTTGGCGGAGCAGCAGCACAGCTGCAAGCAGCTGTTTTTGCTGCCGCTCCGCCAAATGAAAATTTGGCGCGGGCGGTGGCATCTTGCCACCGCCCGCAGCAGGCAGCGGCAGCAGTACTGCAGCCCCTTTTCAGGGGCTGAAGTACTTATTTTATTTAAAAGAAATATTTTTTTAAAAAATAAGTTTTATATTTATAATAAATATATATTTTAAATTTTAAATGATTATATATAAATACATTAAAATGATATTTATTTATAAAAAGTAAAATTTAAAATAGTTTAGTGACTGCGGGTCACTCGAGTTGTGCGTGAATCGGGTGAAACGAACCATCCTAGCACTGCAAATTGTTTATTTATGTATTAATATTTTAATTAATATATATTAATATTTTATTATTAATATTGATGATCGTCCGGCTTGAAAATCGGATCGTCGTAACCCCGAGTCGGAGCATGTTTGTTTTGAAAATCTCTAGGGAGAGCCTCATTAATTAATAAATAAAACTTATATTAATTTATAATTAAAACATTTCAACATTCTAATTATTTTGGGGATACGTGTGTTCTGACGTCCTATCTCGTGAGCGAGTCGAGCGCGCATACATGTGTTTTGACGTCTGTTTGAAAATTTTTGGCTCGTTCAAACATATTTTGTGGAACCCCATCAATATTAATATATTTACTTTTATAATTAAATAAAATAAATGCAGAGCAATTAATTTTTTTATTTTTAGCTTTCTTAAATCTCTTGTTTGTTTAATTATTGTTATCACTTTTAATTCTACACCACTATTTCACACAGCACTGCAAATACAGTTTTCCAAACAGTTTCATAAATTTTTCCACCACTGCAAAACAGCTGATTCATACACCACTGTTTCCCACCACTGCTTCCTGCACCGCCACAACTTAGCCAAACAGACCTTAAGCAAGTGCAACTCATAGTGGTTGACGCTCCCAGTAGCTACCATGCCATCTTCGGCAGGCCTCTATTGAACAAGTATCAAGCGGTGGTTTCAACTTACCACCTTGCAATCAAGTTCTTCGCAGATGGACGGATGTGCCGGGTCAGGAGTGACCCAAGGAGAGCAAGGGAGTGCTATGTTTGCACTGTCAACATGGTTGATGCTAGTCCTTCCCTTGCTCCAACAGCAGCTGCAGAAGCCTCTCCAAATTCAGAAGCTGTTGCTGATGGAGGTGCTCACCTGGAACCTGCCCAGGTGATGCAAGGAGTCACCATTGCAGAGGGGGAGGAGAGGATGCTCTCCATCAACTCGGAGCTGCCTGAAGATCAAAAGGCCGAGCTGATCTCCTGCATGTTAAGAAACTTAGATGTCTTTGCCTGGTCAGTAGAAGACATGTTAGGAGTGGATCCTGATGTTGCATGCCACCACCTGAATGTTGATCCCAGCTGCAAGCCTGTGTAACAAAAGAAGAGGGATATAGCAACAAAGCTTACTGAGCCAATAAGAGAGGAGGTCGCGAAGCTCCTCAAGGCCAATTTTATTAGAGAAATTCAATACCCAACCTGGATATCTAACGTTGTAATGGTTAAAAAGCTAGGAGGAAAATGGCGCATGTGTGTAGATTTTACCAAACTCAATAAAGCATGCCCCAAAGATTGTTAACCCTTGCCTCGGATAGCTTCTTTAGTTGATTCCGCGGTAGGGTACTCTTGCATGAGTTTTTTAGATGCGTTTTCTGGTTATCACCAGATAAGAATGCATAAGCATGACGTTCCTCATACGTCATTTATTACCAATGATGGTTGCTACTGCTATCTTGTGATGCCCTTTGGGCTTAAAAATGCTGGCGCAACTTACCAACGGATGATGTACCTTATGTTTAACCACCAGAAGGGGAGAAACCTAGAAGTGTATGTAGATGACCTCTTGATCAAAAGTAAGTCGTTTTTGCTGCACTTGCAAGATCTAGCAGAGACGTTCGCTACTCTGCGTAGATACGAAATGAAACTCAACCCGTTGAAGTGCACCTTTGGGGCGAGTAAGGGGAAGTTCCTAGGTCATCTACTTACTCTAGAAGGACTTGCCCCCAATGCGGATAAAGTGAAAGCCATTCTTGATATGCCTACCCCTCGTTCACTGAAGGAAGTTCAGCAGTTAGGGGGGAGGCTAGCAGGCCTTGTGAGATTTCTCTCTCGGGTTGGAGATAGGAGTGCTCCTTTCTTTAAAACTCTCCGAGGAGCATCCAAGTTTGAGTTGACAGAAGAGTGTTCCCAGGCATTTGAGCAACTGAAGAAGCAGCTGACCTCAACACCACTGCTTCAGAGTCCCCGACCAGGAGAGTTACTTTTCTTATACTTAGGAGTTGGCCCTGAGGCGGTCAGCTCTGTTTTTCTTCGAGAAGAAAGCAGGAAACAGTTCCCAATCTACTATGTCAGCCAAATTCTGAAGAGTGCCGAGACACGGTACCCGATTTTGGAGAAGTTAGCCTTGGCGCTAGTCATGTCAGCTCGCAGACTCCGTCTGTATTTCCAAGCACACTCGATTCAAGTTGTCACCGATCAACCTTTGAAAAGTGTGTTGGAAAAATCGGAGCACTCAGGCAGGCTAGCTAAATGGGCAATAGATTTGAGTGAATTTGAAATCTCTTATGTGCCCAAGACAGCCATCAAAGCTCAAGTCCTAGCAGACTTCCTAGTTGACAGGCCAGAGTCCAGTTCTGATCGAGCAGAAAGGTCACCTTTGGCTTGGACCATCTATGTTGATGGTGCCTCGGGAAGAAGTTCTTCTGGAGCAGGGGTGGTTCTCATTAACCCAAACATCATCAAACTGGAGCAGGCCATCAAGTTCTACTTTCCAGTAACTAATAACCAGGCCGAGTATGAAGCATTGCTAGCAGGCTTGAGACTTGCAAGGGAACTCGGATTCGATCATGTTCATATCAAAACCGATTCTCTTGTAATGGCGTCACAAGTCCTTGGCAACTTTGAAACAAGAGAGGCGATCTTGAAGAAGTATTTGGCTCTTGTGAAGATAGAGATCGGCAAGTTCAAGAGATTTATCATTGAGCACATCTCTAGAACCGAAAACGAGGAGGCAGATGTTCTTGCTAAGTATGGGCTGCCATCAGGAGGAACAATGTCCGAACTCTTCTGCCTGGCAGTGGAGGAAGGAGAGTTGATGCAAGTGGATCAACGTCCCTCCTGGATGGACCCATTCATTCTCTATCTGTCAGCAGGAGATTTTCACCATTCAATCAAAGATAAGAAGAAGTTCAGAATAAAAGCAGCTCATTATTTCTTAGTGGCGGGAATCCTTTACAGAAGAACATTCCTCGCTACCATGGCCCGGTGTGTTTCAAAAGAGGAAGCTCCCCTTGTTTTGCAAGAAGTCCATTCAGGATAGTGTGGAAGTCACTCGGGAGCGAGAACCTTGGAAAGATGGATCCTGCGACAGGGATATTTCTGGCCCACTATGAAGAGAGACTCTGAGGCTTATGCTAGAAAGTGTGTTCAATGCCAGAAGTTTACTCCACTTCAGCACCAGGCAGCTCAGTCACTCAGATTGATTGTAACTCCTTGGCCCTTTACAGTTTGGGGGATGGATCTCATTGGTCCTTTTCCCATAACAAGTGGACAATGTCGTTTCATCATCGTAATTCAACAAGTGGGTTGAAGATAAGGTATTGGGAAAGACAACAACTCAAGTCATCAAGAATTTTATTTGGGTGGAGATTGTCTGCCGGCATGGAATACCTATGGCTATAATCACTGACAATGGGCCACAATTCAACAACTCAGAGATGATAGATTTTTGCAAGCAGATCGGAACAGAGCTGCGGTTTGCATCTGTTCATCATCCTAAGAGCAATGGTCAAGTTGAAGCAGCCAACAAGTAGATCCTTAATTTGTTCAAGAAGAAAGTGCAGAATCTCAAGGGCAGCTGAGCTGATCAGCTTCCATCAGTTCTCTGGTCCCTTAGGACAACACCTTCATCCGCAACTGGCGAGACTCCGTTCAAACTTTCTCATGGCTCAGAGGCACTCATTCCAGTTGAGTTTGAAGTCCCGTCAACTAGAGTTCTGCTTGCAAGACAAGGCATTGAGGACTGACTTGAGTTGAATAATGAAGAGATGAGATTCAGCTCGGAACACATCGAGGCAATCAGAGACCAAGCAACCATAAGGCAGGAGGATGTCAAAAGAAGGATGGCCCGTTACTTTGATCAGAATGTGAGGATCAAACACTTTCAAGTGGGAGATCTAGTTCTAAAGGAAGTTGATGTTGCTGCAAGAGCTGGTTCAGTTGGAAAACTTAATCCAAATTGGGCTGGCCCTTTCATTATCAAAGAAGCGTTAACGAGCGGTGCTTACCGCTTGCAGACGTACGAATGATAGGATATGCAACATACGTGGAGCGGAGATGATCTCAAACGGTTCTATTCCTGAACCTCCTCTTTTCTTTTCTGTGTATCCTCTTCAAGAATCATTATGAATGGAAACTGCTTGCTAATGCTTCTTCAAGTGTTTTATGTATTCAAGCATAACAGATGGCATGCTAAAAAAAATTCCAAAAACGGTTCCGCCCTTGAACTCTCTTTTCTTTCTTATACTTGCTTTGCAAATGCATTTTATTAATCAAAGGATTCATACTGACACTTTTTCCTAGTGTTCTCTTTTTCTCTCCAAAAGATCAATAACGGTTCCCTGATACCAGGAGACATGGCCGAGTTCAGCAAGACCTCCCCTAGAGCTGTTGTTATTAGCATAACACCACGAAGACCACGTGTTGCGAGGAGATTTCACACCGTGTAGTGGGAGCTTGCAGGCTCTAGTGCGGTAGGATTCTGGACTTCAGATCCCGGCTAGTACCTGACCCCACCTCTGCTTTATGGAGGGATAGGGTGGGAGCAAAGCTCTACCATGACGCATTTGGGATATCGTTACAACTTTGATGATCGTGTGTGGAAAGCAATGTCTACCACACCTGCCCACCGATCATCTTAGCTTGTAACCCTCGAACACTCCATGGTACCCTCAAGCAGTGCCTGCAGGAGACCCACAGCTTAGACTGTACTCCAGGCAAGAGGGCAGGGAACCGTTCCGTCAAGTCTACATCTTGCTATTCACAGGGAATCTTCCTAGCGCGGACTGGTTTTCTTTATCAGCACAGTCCACCGGGTTTCTTTGGGTTGATCTTATAGCTTGTGGCCCGATGAGGAAAGCAATGCCACGCGCACCTGCCCACCTGGTCGCAAGCTATAGGTCATTTCTTGTTCCAGTGCGGACTAGTTTTCTTTATCCGCGCAGTCCGCCAGGTTTCTTTGGGTTGATCGTATAGCTTGTTGCCCGGTGAGGAAAGCAATGCCACGCGCACCTGCCCACCTGGTCGCAAGCTATAGGTCATTTCTTTTTTCAGTGCGGACTGGTTTTCTTTATCCGTGCAGTCCGCCAGGTTTCTTTAGGTTGATCGTATAGCTTGTGGCCCGGTGAGGAAAGCAATGCCACGCGCACATGCCCACCTGGCCGCAAGCTATAGGTCATTTCATGTTTCAGTGCGGACTGGTTTTCTTTATCCGAGCAGTCCGTCGGTTTCCTTGGGTTGATTTTATAGCTTGTGACCTGGTGAGAAAAGCAATGCCACGCGCACCTGCCCACCTGGTCGCAAGCTATAAATCATTTCTACTAGCATATGCGCGAACTGTGAAATCATATCAGCCCAATCCGCCGAATGGCTTCCCATATATTATCATTAAGTTTGAAAGATTAATGAAAAGAATTGCGGACTACTATTGGAACTCAACAGAGTTCGCCTTATATTTTCGTCAAGTGTTCATTCTTACGGCGGACAATGACCGGCTTGATAAATAGAATTTCCTAATCAGCAAGTCCAAGAACTCATTATGATGATCTTTGTATCTCGCGAACTGCAATTGGAACTCAACGGAGTCCGCCTGACATTTTCGTCTTCTCATTCTTACGGCGGACAATGGTCGTCTAATCGGCAAGTCAAAAAGCTCATACAATGATCTATCTGCGTATCGCGCGGACTGCTAAATCAGATCAAACTTAATCGCGTTAAATACAGAAAAGGAAGAACAATGCAGGAAGCACACAGATGCCAGAATATCCTTTCTATTTCATCAAAAAATTTTTTTTGCATCTTTTTATCTATTCGGCGGACTGCAATCTTGAGTTCGCCCCATTTACAAAATCAACAAAGCTAAAATACATTAATCTTTAGCAGTCTTTTGCTTCTTTTCGGCAGGAGGTGGTGGACTTAGGCCTTCGACATCGACTTCCGAAGAATAGCCCTTCGAGCCGCTTCCACTACTATTTGATTCCGTGCTTGAGGCGGACTCTCTATGCGAGCTCCTGTCAGCAGAGGAGGATGTAGAGGGGCTGGACTCGACAGACTGTTCTGCTCCTCGCTGGCTTGAACCAGTGTCGTCCGCCGTTACCATGTTGCCTTGTTCTTCGCCTTGCTCTTCGCCTTCTTCTACTTCTTCTTCTCCTTCCTCTTTGCCTTCCTCTTCCTCGATGCTAACATCTTTACCCTTCGAAGCCCGCTCCATTGATGCGACCTGCGGTGCCAACTTTGGGAAGAGCTCCAAGAAGGGAACGCCATCCACTCCTTCCTTTGCAAAGCCGCCGCGGACAATTCGCTCGATGGCGACCTCGACGGTTTCCTTCACAAAGGGGATCATGGCGGCCTGGAAGCTGTTGTTCTCCAAGTCGTAGGCGACCTGCGCAAAACAAAAGGGGCAAACATCAGTTCGCGGCGGACTGCAAATAGAGACTGCTGTGAATTCAACTCACCCCAAGCTCTTCTTTTTGCTGAGCGACTTTCTTTCCTAATCGCATATTTCTCTCCTTGAGCACCTTGTTGTCTTCTTGAAGCTTCTCGTTCTGTCTAAACAGGTCCCTGGTTAAGGAAGCGACAAAGTTGTTTGTCACCACACTGTTCGCACTGGCCTGGGAGGCTAGTATGGGAGATCGGCAGCGGCCACCCTCTTCAGATCGCTCAAGTTGCGTTTTCCGTAGAGTGCGGAAATCGCAACATGGGCATGACGAGTTATTCGCGAACTCTTCCACGAGGGGAGCGCGGTGGAAAAGCGAACATGTTTATCCTAGTTATGTCAGTGGATCATCGGATTCCCCCTAAGATCCTTCTGGCTATTTCCGAAGCCGCGCATTGTGAAACTTTCAGAGGAAGAGTAATCCACCGCGGGATCCCCTTCTTCTTTTCTCTTGCTTGCAACTTCTTGTTTCTTCTCTCTTTGTGTAGGAACAAGCCGCTAGGCATCTGCGGAAAGTTGGCGGGTACCGCCAAGGTCACTGCAAAAACAGATGAGTTAACACTAAGGTCGCTGCGGATACAATGCTTGAGTTCGCAAACAGCTTACATTCTTCTGGCGAAACGTCCGCCAAGCTCGCCAGTAGCGGAATGTAATGCTCAATGTCAAGCCTTGCATTGGCTAAGAATTCGACGATGGCGGACTCCATGGCGTCAAGTGGGACGCTCTTAAAGGCGGAGTCCTCGCGCAATTGCGGATAGGTGTGCGCGAACCCTAGGTCGCCTTCAAAGATCAAGAACCTGGAGGTCCAGTTGTGGATCTTGTTGGGAAGGCCCACAACCTTCATCCCTCTGCAGTAAAAATATATCACCCCCTTGTTGGGGCAGCCTCCAGAAGCAGTTATCGAGCGGACTGAGAACATCTTTCGGAAGACGTTCATGGAAAAAGAGATCTTCTCAGACCGCAAGTAGGAGATGAAGCTGCAAATAGCAGCAAGAGTGTTGGGCGCGAGCTGGCCCGGCACCATTCCATAATGCTTGAAGATTTCAGCGAGCTCCCATAATAGCAAAAACATGAATCCGCTGTCAAAATGATCTATTGGAATAGCGATCTGAGTCACGGTTGAGAAATTCAGTCTTTCTTCATGTGCAAGAAGGCGGACAAGCAAGTTTGAATTCACCATCTTTTTCTCACCAAAGGCCTCCTGATTGGCCTCAGTTAAACTACACTTTCTTTGGTCGGCGGCGTGGAAAGACACTACAGCATCAGTCCTGGCGGATACCATTTTGGCAGGCCGCAGGGTCCTTTAGCTTCAACAGTTTTCCTGCATAGAAAAAGTGGTCGGGCTATATTTTTAGTTATAGGGTCTGACAGCTTTTTTGCCAGACCACGCAGCTCGCATTTTCAATCCGCATAGTCCGCAAAAATTCAATTGTTGATGCACAAAAACGCAAAGGAGGTCGAGCACCACCAGCTAACGGTTCGAGCACAAGGGAAAAGAAGGGAAAGGAGAGATTGCGAGTAGCAATATACTAAGCGGATGAGAGCAGGAAGAACAACAGAGTCGTGAGCCACGACAACAACAGACTTCGCCCGTCGCGGCCTAAATGCCTCTCTTGCGACGGGCTTTCCCTTGATTGAAGAAAGGTCTGGTTACAAGTGAAGGAAAAAGGAAAACAAGAGCTGAGCAAGCTGGAGTCCGCAAGGCACAAGATTCGAGTTCGCAGCCTTCAACAAGTAGGCTCTTGTGCACGAGTCAGCGTATCTTGGGTGCACCACCTCCCCCCTATTTATAGGATCGTGGGCCTGCCCAAACGGACAGGGCTAAAATAACCGACTGCCCGGGGTACAGGAGAACCGGGCAGCGGTGACGGGAAGCAAAAAGAAAGAACACACCAGTCTGCACAGGAGGGGCGGACTGGGCTCGCAGGCTGGAGCTCCCATCTGCTGCTACTAGGCGCGATCCTGCTGGATGACGGCGGCCTGGGCGGACGGGACACTGCGTCCGTCTACGTAGAGAATCCAAAGATCCCAAGGCATGGCGGACTGAGCGAACAGAGACTTGAATCCGCCGCTGGGGGATCATCTTTGGTGGCCGATTACCGACGCTTTGCCGGACTGGGCGGACTTTCTAACTGAGTCCCCGAATATTGAAAGGGGGTCTTGGTATCTTGTAGGATGTTGCGGACTGAGGGGTTAACATAATCCCCGCACATTTTTATGTTTCCAGAAAACTTCGAAAATGTTTTCTTAACCGCCGAGTCCGCAAGCCTCATTAATTCCCCCAGCGCTATAAATATCGCTGGAGGGCCTGGAACTGTTTGAAATTCCGATCAACATGGGGCACTATTCACCACTTGCGGTCTCCAATTTGTAGTCCGGCATGGCAAGGCTTGGAGCTTTCTTCTCTAGTCTCACTGCAAAAGGCGAGACGACACTAACAACACATATGAAGTCCAAGAAGATAATAAAGAGTACGATGAGAAGGGATCCTGTCCGCTCTACTGGAGAAAGTTCCCACAGCCAGAAGCCTGCTGAGAAAGCAGTCCGCCGCGCTGATGTATCTGTGCGCGAGGATGCCGCAGTTCTTGACGCTGAACCACTGAGAAGTGAAAAGTTATTGACTCTGTCGGACACTGCCCCTTCCCAGAAAACTGCGGATTCGGCGGACCCCGCTGGCGAACACACTGGGACCGAAGTAGAATCCCCCAAACGCCCAGGTGCCCATCATTAATCTTGATGAAGATAGGAGGACTTAGGGAGAAGAGGTTGGGCAAGAAGCGCCTTCGCAGGCATTGATTGCTGTGAACCCTGAGACGGTCCGCGAGAGCCAGCCCGACTTAGGAGAGGCTGCCGCGGACTCTGCCGAGAAGAGAGCTTCTAGAAAGAAAAGGAAGAGTGATGGCTCAACCGTGGCTGAGCGGGTTGAGAAGAAATTGCGCGCGATGAAGGAGAAGAATATCTCCAAGCGGACTTGAGATGCGGACTTACAACATACACCGCGTGAGAAAGAAGTTCCCAACAACAATTTGATTACACCGGAGGCCCAAATTCAGGGAGACAATTCCCTCTCCACGGTCAGTTTGTCCACGGATGAGATACTAGACTCTATTGATGTCGATCGACTTGATCTAATCAACGAATCCTTGCTGGTTGTACTACAGCAATCTGAGGTGGAAGTCATTGGGGATAAGGATAGCGAACCCCCTTCTTTGTCCGCTGCTGAGGAAGAAGAGAGGGAAAGACTGAAGTAGAAGATAAAGGAGCAGAAGAAACAAATCGCTGCTCATGTAGCTGTGGTGGAGGCAGCCTCGAAGCAGGTCGTGGTGGATAAGAGTGCTGAGGATCTATGGACTGCCGCAGAGCTATTGCGGACATGTAATCTTCAACCGACGCCTAAGTATTTTAAGCGTCAGTGGCTTTACAGGTCGCCGCCGCGGAAGTCGAGACCAATCAAGATCATCACCGAAACTGACGACATCGTGGTTTCAAAAAGTTCTGCTGTTGAGAAAAGAGCTAAAGTTCACCGCGAATGGAAGAAGCGGTTAAGAGCCTTTGACCCGGAGCGGGCAAGACGGCCTATCATCTTCGATAGTCGGCAACTCGCTGCTGCTATGTCCAAATGTGATCTTTTATCCTTTCTTTGAGTCCGCCGCGGACTGTTTTTGAATGATGAAGTTGACCTTCTTTCTTGCAGGTAGAAAATCGCGGCCAGGCTCTGTTGAGAGTGGCAAGATCGTGGTTACACCGAATACTGGTGTTGACGCGGTCTCGCATGAGGAATCCACAGGGGATGAGCTGCCCAGCCTGAACATCATCAAAGAGTTAGAAAAGAAATTTCAAGCTGAAATTGAGAATATCAAAGCAGAGTTAAAGAAGGCGGAAGAGCGCGAGAAAGCGTCCGTGGAGCGGGAGAAAGCCCTAAAAGACCAGATCGCCAGCACATCCAGGGCGCTGGAGAGGTCCGATAGGGAGAAGAAGAGGCTCGCGGACGATGTCCACTTCTAAAAGGGGAAACACTTCGCGTCTGTGCGAGAAGAAAAGGGGAAGCGGGCTGCCGAGGTCGCTGAGCACAGACCGCGATTGCCAGATCGCGTTGCTCCGGAGGCCGCAGCACCGACAGATAGTCAACAGGCTGCGGATGAGGAGCCGAGGCCGGTAGTGGACCCAATGGTTCCCCTTAGCTGGGTAGACCGGGAGGCTGCCCACATGCACCGGACTTTTAACGTCATTCATCACCACCTCTGCCGCCTGTACAGCGAAGTCCTCTAAATAAGCGACCAAGCTGCGCACTTGTGTCGAGATAGGACGGAAAGGCCAGTGCGGACCGAAACTAGGGACCGCTGAGTCCGTGATGCCATGAACTATAAATTTGTTTAATTGTATAATTATGTGTGTTTTTAAACAATGCTCTGTGCTGAGGATTGCAGTGAACTGTGAGGCGATCTATGCGGACTGAATAATATATCTGCCATTCTGTTGCTTATTTTTGCTGTGATCTCTGGCAAACTGTGCGGACTAATGCTATGTCCGCTTTACCTAATTTAACTTCTGCAGGCGGGAAATGTTGCGAACTAAGCAGACTGAAAATGTGTCCGCCTCTGATATTTTAACTTCTGGAGGGAAGTATCGCGAACTGGGTGGACTGAAACTGTGTCCGCCTTAATTTGCGCTTTGAACTTTTCTTGGCATGTGAACTTGAGTTTGCATCCGCGTTGTTTTTAATTTTTGCTGCGAAAAATTGAAGTTTTGCGGACTATGCGGATTAAAAATGCGAGCTGCGCGGTCTGGCAAAAAAGCTGTCAGACCCTATAACAATAAATATGGCCCTGCCGCTTCTTCTATGCAGGAAAACTGTTGGAGCTGAAGACCCTGCGGCCTGCCAAAATGGTATCCGTCAGGACTGATGCTGTAGTGGCTTTCCACGCCGCCGACCACTGAAAGTGCACCTTAACTGAGGCCGATCTGGAGGCCTTTGTTGAGAAAAATATGGCGAATTCAAACTTGCTTGTCCGCCTTCCTGCTCACGAAGAAAGATTGAATTTTTCAACCGCGACGCAGATCGATATTCCTATAGATCATTTTGACAGCGGATTCAAGTTTCCGCTATTATGGAAGCTCATCGAAATCTTCGAGCATTATGGAATGGTGCCGGGCCAGCTCGCGCCCAACACTCTTGCTGCTATTTGCAGCTTCATCTCCTATTTGCGGTCTGAGAAAATCGCTTTCTCCATGAACGTCTTCAGCAAGATGTTCTCAGTCCGCTCGATAACTGCATCTGGAGGCTGCCCCTACAAGGGGGTGAT
This sequence comes from Platanthera guangdongensis, assembly GCA_039583875.1. NCBI lineage: Eukaryota > Viridiplantae > Streptophyta > Magnoliopsida > Asparagales > Orchidaceae > Platanthera > Platanthera guangdongensis. Next base: position 138,720,021 of record CM077157.1, read on the forward strand.
ATACTTTTACTGCAGAGGGATGAAGGTTGTGGGCCTTCCAAACAAGATCCACAACTGGAAGTCCAGGTTCTTGATCTTTGAAGGCGACCTAGGGTTTGCGCACACCTATCCGCAAGTTCGCGCAGACTCCGCCTTCAAGAGCGTCCCGCTTGACGCCATGGAGTCTGCCATCATCGAATTCCTTGCTGATGCCTGGCTCGACATTGAGCATTACATTCCGCTACTGGCGAGCTTGGCGGACGTTTTGCCCGAAGAAAGTAAGTTCTTTGCAAACTCAAGTTTGTATCCGCAGCGAACTTAGTGTAACTCTTCTACTTTTACAGCGACCTTGGCGGTACCCGCCAATCTGCCTCAGACTCCAAGCGGGTTTATTCCTACACAAAGAGAGAAGAAACAAGAAGTTGCAAGGAAGCGAAAAGAGGAGGGGGATCCCGCAGCAGATTACTCTTCCTCTGAAAGTTTCACAATGTGCGGCTTTGGAAACAGCCAGAAGGATCTTAGGGGGAACCCGATGTTCCACTGACATAACAAGGATAAACATGTTCGCTTGTCTACCACGCTCCCCTCGTGGAAGAGTCCACGAATAACTCACCATGCCCATGTTGCGATCTCCGCACTCTACAGAAAATGCAACTTGAGCGATCTGAAGAAGGTGGCCGCTGCCGATCTCCCTTTGTTAGCCTCCCAGTCTAGTGCGGACAGTGTGGTGACGAACCACTTTGTCGCCTCCTTGGCCAGGGACATGCTGAGACAGAATGAGCAGCTTCAAGAAGATAACAAGGTGCTCAAGGAGAGAAATATGCGGTTAGGAAAGAAAGTCGCCCAGCAGAAGGAAGAGCTTGGGGTGAGTTGAATTTGCAGCGGTCTCTGTTTGCAGTCCGCCGGGAGCTGATGTTTGCTCTTTTGTTTTGCACAGGTCGCCTAAGACTTGGAGAATAACAATTTCCAGGCCGCCATGCTCCGCTTTGTGAAGGAAACCGTCGAGGTCGCCATCGAGCGATTTGTCCGCGGCGGCTTTGCAAAGGAAGGAGTGGATGGCATTCCCTTCTTGGAGCTCTTCCAAGAGTTGGAACCGCAGGTCGCAACAAAGGAGCTGGCTCCAAATGGTAACGATATCATCGAGGAGGAAGAGGAAGGAGAAGAAGAAGAAGACGAAGAGCAAGGCGAAGGACAAGGCAAAGAGCAAGGCATCATGGTAATAGCGGACGACACTGGCTTAAGCCAGCGAGGCGGAGAACAGTCCGCTGAGTCCAGCCTCTCTGCATCCTCCTCTGCGGACAGGAGCTGGCGTAGCGAGTCCACCTCAAGCACTGGATCAGATAGTAGTGGAAGCGGCTCGGAGGGCTATTCTCCGGAAGTCGATGTCGAAGGCCTAAGTCCACCACCTCCTGCCGAAAAGAAGCAAAAGACTGCTGAAGATTAATGTATTTTTGCTTTTTTGATTCTATAAATGGGGCGGACTCAAGATTGCAGTCCGCCGAATAGATAAAAAGATGTAAAAATTTTTTTGATGAAATAGAAATGATATTCTGGTATATCTGTGTGCTTCCTGCGATGTTCTTTATTTTCTGCATTTAATGCAATTAAGTTCGATCTGATTTAGCAGTCCGCGTGATACGTAGATAGATCATACTGAGCTTTTTGACTTGCTGATTAGACGACCATTGTCCGCAGTAAGAACAAAGACGAAAATGTCTGGCGGACTTCGTTGAGTCCAACTGCAGTCCGCGAGATACAAAGATCATCCATAATGAGTTCTTGGACTTGCTGATTAGGAAATTCCATTTATCAATCCGGTCATTGTCCACCATAAGAATGAACACGGCGAAAATATAAGGCAGACTCTGTTGAGTTCCAATAGTAGTCCGCAATTCTCTTTATTAATCTTTCAAACTTAATGATAATATATGGGAAGCTATTCGGCGGACTGGTCTGATATAATTTCACAGTTCACGCATATGCTATTAGAAATGATCTATAGCTTGCGACCAGGTGGGCAGGTGTGCGTGACATTGCATTACTCACCAGGCCACAAGCCATAAAATCAACCCAAGGAAACCGGCGGACTGAGCGGATAAAGAAAACCAGTCCGCACAAAACAGGAAATGATTTATAGCTTGCGACCAGGTGGGCAGGTGCACGTGTCATTGCTTTCCTCACCAGGCCACAAGCCATAAAATCAACCCCAGGTAACCGGCGGACTGAACGGATAAAGAAAACCAGTCCGCACGAAACAGAAGAAATGACCTATAGCTTGCGAACAGGTGGGCAGGTGCGCGTGGCATTGCTTTCCTCACCGGGCCACAAGCTATACGATCAACCCAAAGAAAACTGGCGGACTGTGCGGATAAAGAAAACCAGTGCGCACTAGGAAGATTCCATGCGAAGAGCAAGATGCAGACTTGACAGAATGGTCCCCTGCCGTCTTGCTTGGAGTACAGTCTAAGCTATGGGTCTCATGCAGGCACTGCTTGAGGGTACCATGGAGTGTTCGAGGGTTACAAACTAAGATGACCCGTGGGCAGGTGAGCCGGAGCGGCATACTTTCCTCACGCGATCATCGAAGTTGTAACGATATCCCTAATGCGGCATGGTAGAGCTTTACTCCCACCATGTCCCTCCATAATGCAGAGGTGGGGTCAGGTACTAGCCGAGATCCGAAGTCCAAAATTCTACCGCACTAGAGCCTGCAAGCTCCCACTACATGGTGCGAAATATCCTCGCAACACGTGGTCTTCGTGGTGTTACGGTAATGACAACAACTCTAGGGGAGGTCTTGCTGAACTCGGCGATGTCTCCTGTTATCAGGGAACCGTTATTGATCTTTGGGAGAAAAAGAGAGAACACTAGGAAAAAGTGTCAGTATGAATGCTTTGATTAATAAAATGCATTTGCAAAGCAAGCATAAGAAAGAAAAGAGAGTTCAAGGGCGGAACCGTTTTTGAAATCTTTCTTAGCATGCCATCTGTTATGCTTAAATACATAAAACACTTAAAGAAGCATTAGCAAGCAGTTTCTATTCATAATGATTCTTGAAGAGGATACACAGAATAGAAAAGAAGAGATTCAGGAATAGAAGCGTTTGAGATCATCCCCGCTCTACGTATGTTGCATATCCTCTCCTTCGTACGTCCGCAAGAGGTAAGCGCCGCTCCTTAACGCTTCTTTCATAATGAAAGGGCCGACCCAATTTGGATTAAGTTTTCCAACTGAACTAGCTCTTGCAGTAGCATCAACTTTCTTTAGAATTAGATCTCCCACTTGTAAGTGTTTGATGTTTACGTTTTGATCAAAGTAACGGGGCATCCTTATTTTGACCTCCTCCTGCCTTATGGCTGCTTGGTCTCTGATTGCCTCGATGTGTTCCAGGCTAAATATCATCTCTTCATTATTCAGGTCAAGCTAGTCCTCAATGCCTTGTCTTGCAAGCAGAACTCTAGGTGACGGGACTTCAAACTCAACTGAAATGAGTGCCTCTGAGCCATGAGAAAGTTTGAACGGACTCTCGCCAGTTGCGGATGAAGGTGTTGTCCTAAGGGACCAGAGGACTGATGGAAGCTGATCAGCCCAGCTGCCCTTGAGATTCTGCACTTATTTCTTGAGCAAATTAAAGATCTGCTTGTTGGCTTCTTCAACTTGGCCATTGCTCCTGGGATGATGAACTGATGCAAACTGCAGCTCTGTTCCGATCTACTTGCAAAAATCTATCATCTCTGAGTTGTTGAATTGTGGTCCATTGTCAGTGATTATAGCCATAGGTATTCCAGCCGGCAGACAATCTCCCCCCAAATAAAATTCTTGATGACCTGAGTTGTTGTCTTGGCCAATGCCTTTGCTTCAACCCACTTGCTGAAGTATTCAATCATTACGATGATGAAACGCCGTTGTCCGCTTGCCATGGGAAAAGGACCAATGAGATCCATTCCCCAAACTGCAAAGGGCCAAGGAGTTACAATCGATCTGAGTGACTGAGCTGCCTGGTGTTGAAGTGGAGCAAACTTCTGGCATTGAACACACTTTCTAGCGTAAGCATCAGAGTCTCTCTTCATAGTGGGCTAGAAATATCCCCGCCGCAGGATCCATCTTTCTAGAGTTCTTGCTCCCGAGTGACTTGCACACTCTCCTGAATGAACTTCTTGCAAAACGAGAGGAGCTTCTTCTTCTGAAACACATCGGGCCATGGTAGAGAGGAATGTTCTTCTGTAAAGGATTCCCTCCACTAAGTAGTAGTGAGTTGCTTTATTCTGAACTTCATCTTGTCTTTGATTGAATGGTGAAAATCTCTTGTTGACAAATAGAGAATGAATGGGTCCATCTAGGAGGGACATTGATCCACTTGCATCAATTCTCCTTCCTCCACTGCCGGGCGGAAAAGCTCGGAAGTTGTTCCTCCTAATGGCAGCCCATACTTAGCAAGAACATATGCCTCCTCATTTTCGGTTCTAGAGATGTGCTCAAAGATAAAGCTCTTGAACTTGCTAATCTCTATCTTCACAAGAGCCAAATACTTCTTCAAGATCGCCTCTCTTGTTTCAAAGTTGCCAAGGACTTGTGACGCCATTACAAGAGAATCGATTTTGATATGAACATGATCGATTCCGAGTTGCATTGCAGGTCTCAAGCCTGCTAGCAAAGCTTCATACTCGGCCTGGTTATTGGTTACTGGAAAGTAGAACTTGATGGCCTGCTCCAGTTTGACGCCATTTGAGTTAATGAGAACCACCCCTACTCCAGAAGAACTTCTGCCTGAGGCACCATCAACATAGATGGTCCAAGCCAAAGGTGACCTTTCTGCTCGATCAGAACTGGACTCTAGCATGTCAATTAGGAAGTCTGCTAAGACTTGACCTTTGATGGCTGTCTTGGGCACATAAGAGATTTCAAATTCACTTAACTCTATTTCCCACTTGGATAATCTTCCAGAATACTCCGGTTTCTCCAACACACTTTTTAAAGGTTGATCGGTGACAACTTGAATCGAGTGCACTTGGAAATACGGACGGAGTCTGCGAGCTGACATGACTAGCACCAAGGCTAACTTCTCAAGAATCGGGTACCGTGTCTCGGCACTCTTCAGAATATGGCTGACATAGTAGATTGGACACTGCTTCCTGCTTTCTTCTCGAAGAAGAACAGAGCTGACAGCCTCAGGGCCAACCCCTAAGTACAAGAAAAGCATCTCCCCCGGCCGAGGACTCTGAAGCAGTGGTGTTGAGGTCAGTTGCTTCTTCAACTGCTCAAAGGCCTGAGAGCATTCTTCTGTCCACTCAAACTTGGATGCTCCTCGGAGAGTTTTAAAGAATGGAGCACTTCTATCTCCAACCTGAGAGTGGAATCTTACAAGACCTGCTAGCCTCCCCCCTAACTGCTGAACTTCCTTAGGTGAACGAGGGGTAGGCATATCAAGAATGGCTTTCACTTTATCTGGATTGGGGGCAAGTCCTTCTAGAGTAAGGAGATGACCAAGGAACTTCCCCTTACTCGCCCCAAAAGTGCACTTCAACGGGTTGAGCTTCATTTTATATCTACGCAGAGTAGCGAACGTCTCTGCTAGATCTTGCAAGTGCAGCAAAAACGACTTACTTTTGATCAAGAGGTCGTCTACATACACTTCTAAGTTTCTCCCCTTCTGATGTTTGAACACACGGTCCATCATTCGTTGGTAGATTGCACCAGCATTTTTAAGCCCAAAGGGCATCACGAGGTAGCAATAGCAACCATCATTGGTAATGAACGATGTATGAGGAACGTCAGGCTTATGCATTCTTATCTGGTGATAACCATAAAATGCATCTAAAAAACTCATGCAAGAGTATCCTACCGCGGAATCAACTAAAGAATCTATCCGAGGCAAGGGGTAACAATCTTTGGGGCATGCTTTATTAAGTTTGGTAAAATCTGCAAACATGCGTCATTTTCCTCCTGGCTTTTTAACCATTACAACGTTAGATATCCAGGTTGGGTATTGAATTTCTCTAATGAAATTGGCCTTGAGGAGCTTCGCGACCTCCTCTCTTATTGGCTCAGCAAGCTTTGTTGCTATATCCCTCTTCTTTTGTTGCACAGGCTTGCAGCTGGGATCAACATTCAGGTGGTGGCATGCAACATCTGGATCCACTCCTGGCATGTCTTCTGCTGACCAGGCAAAGACATCCAAGTTTCTCAACAGGCAGGAGATCAGCTCGGCCTTTTGACCTTCAGGTAGCTCCGAGTTGATGGAGAGATTCCTCTCCTCCCCCTCAGCAATGGGGACTCCTTGCATCATCTGGGCAGGTTTCAGGTGAGCTCCTCTATGAGCCGCAGCTTCTGAATTTGGACAGGCTTCTGCAGCTGTTGCTGGAGCAAGGGAAGGACTAGCATCAACCATGTTGACAGTGCGAACGTAGCACTCCCTTGCTCTCCTTGGGTCACTCCTGACCCGGCACATCCGTCCATCTGCGAAGAACTTGATTGCAAGGTGGTAAGTTGAAACCACCGCTTGATACTTGTTCAATAGAGGCCTTCCGAAGATGGCATGGTAACTACTGGAAGCGTCAACCACTATGATGTTGATGCACGAAAACGGACAGGGAGTCGGGCACCACCAGCTAACGGTTCGAACATCGGGGAATAGAGAGGAAAGGAGGAGACTGTCGACCAATCGGTTACTAGCGGGCGCAGCTAAAGGGCAGGAAAAGAGGCCGCTGGCAGCGGCAACAGCAGAGTTCGCCCGCCGCGGCTTAAATGCCACTCTTGCGGCGGGCTTTCCTTTACTTAAAATGAGAAACAGTTACAAAAGGAAGAAAAGAGGAAGCCGGTCGGACTACAAGCCGCAAAACACTAGACTTGAGACCGCAGCTCTTAACAGGCGAGCTCCTGGATACAAGTCAGCGTGTCTTGCGGAGTGCACCCTCCCCCTATTTATAGGCTCGGGGGCCTGCCCAATCCGGCAGGGCTAAAGTTACCGGCTGCCCGGGGTACAGGAGAACCGGGCAGAGGTGAGGGGAAGCAAAAAGGAAAGAAACAAGAAAGGAGGGAAGCCGCGCGGCCTGGCGGATTCCTCCTGGCGAGCTGATGGCTGGGTCCTTGGGCGTTGTAGCTGAGAAGGGAGGCGTTAGCAGCGGCCTGACTTGGAGACCGCCCGGCTTGCGAGGCTTGGCAGCTTGAACAATCAGGCCGCCCGGTCTGGAAAACTGCGCGGACAGGTCGCGGTTTCCGGGCTTATCATAATCCCCGCACATTTTTAAGTTTCCAAAAAACTTCGAAAATGTAGAACTAAGCTGGAGACCGCGACTGCCTCATCGTCGTCTATAAAATCCCCTGGCCCTTGTCATTCTTCAGGATTCCTGCCAAGCCACGGGTCGCTACTCGCCACTTGCGGTCAGCATTTTACAAGCCGACACGATTTTACTCAAGATGGATGTTATGTCATCAATGTTAGCACGCAACAAGAAACCGCCAGAAAAGAAGCAAAGCCGGAGCAAGAACTCGGATGATTCTGCCAGACAGCCTGCCAAGAAGATTGGGAAGTCGGAGACTTCAGCGGCTTCTGGACCTGAAAAGAGGCCGACAGAGACCGTCGGCGGATCATCGCAGGCCGCAGTAGATCCCAAAGCGGTTTCAAAGACTGCTCCACCACAAATCGGAATTGCCAAATCCTTCGACCTGACTTTCTCTCCATCAGGAGAACCACTGCTAAAAATAGGTGGGACGGAGTAGAAAAGTGTTGAATCTGGGAAATCGTCCGAATTGCATGACAAGGTCGACGTAATCGTTGTGAATGACAACGAGCCGGAGAAGGCGCTGGAGACCGAACAGATTTTGGGCGAACAGCGGAAGCGGACTGAAAAGGTGTTCGGTTCCTTGAAACGGCAGAAGGAAAGGCGCGAAAACCTTGAAGAAAGGATGAAGAGGAAGATGAGGAAGTTGCAGGCCAGAAACCGGAATATTTCCGCAAAGACCGGTGCTGACAGTCTTCAACACAGGCCGCACGGGAAGGACGTACCCGAGAACCCGCCCACACCGGATTACAAGCCGAGCGAACTGGAGAGTACACCTGCGGTTAGCGAGTCGCTTAGCGAGCTCCTGAAGGGCATGGAGACCCTTCAGCAGCAAGACGCGCTATTGTCGACACCAGCGGCCTCTGAGGAGGTTGACTGCCCCGATATCCAAGTTATTGGGGAGAAGCCTGGCGAACCGGCTTCCGCGGCTTCTGAGGGAGCCGAGAAACTGAAGCTTCGAGAGAAGATGGAGGAGATGAAGAAACTGATCGCCGAGAAGCCGGTGGCAACCACACTTCCATTGCTGCAAGGTAAACACCGAGACGTTAGGCGAATTATTAAATTCTACAAGTCGCGGTCAAGGAAGAATGGGGCGAACATAATATTAAATCAGCCGGCCAGCTTTTTCCTGACCACGGCTCAACTAAAAAGCCGAGCTAAGGAAGCCGAGCGGCTATGGAAAGAAAAGCTAAAGAAGATAGATCCTGAACGGCTCAGGCGGCCAGTCATTAAAATCCATAACGCGGCCTCTAGAGGAGATAAACATCAAACCGGCGGTCTTATCCTACTGATTTCCTTACTAGAACGTCGCAACAATCCGGCTGAACCTTACTGCGGTTTCTCTTCTACAGGTGTACCGGAGACCGCGATGAAACCGGGCGACTTGACGTCATTTTTGACTATGCTGCCACCGCCTCCGCCTCCGCCTCCAAGTGTTCGCGAGAAGGAGATGGCCGACTTCCAGTAGGACGTCGGAATGCTGCAGGCAGCTTTGAACGCGGCCACCGAAACCCTGCGGATTAAGGACGAAGAGCAGCGGGTTGCCCAGGAGGCCGCGGAAAAAAGGATCCAAGAGTTGCAAACCACCCTGGAGCAAGAGACCACAAGGTTGCAAACTACGGTTGAGCAGGAGACCATAAGGTTGAAGTCCGCGATGGAGCAAGAGACTGCCAGGCTCCAGACCGCGATGGAAGAAGAGACCGTCAGGCTCCAGACCGCGATGGAAACCGCGGAGGCGAAGATTGCTGAGATGCAGGTCGCCTTGGAGCAGGAAAAGGCGGAGAAGTATTTGCTGATGGCTGCGCGGCTGGAAGGAGACAGAGAAGAGATCCCACATGCTGAAGGCGGCGAGAACCAAGACCTGCCAGCGGAGACCGGCGGAGAGCAGCGGACTACACTGCCGACCTTCGGACAACTGTCGGTTATTAGCCGCCCGGCCTCCGGTGAGACTTCAAATCCATCGGAGGCCGCGGCGCCTAGACAGGCAGCAGTTTCAAGCGGGCTCGGGGGTCAGGCGATCCCAATGATACCGTTTGCGAGAGTAGAGTGCGACACTGCGCGGTTTCATCGGTCTCTGCATGCGCTTCATAATCTGGTTAGCCAGGTGTACGTTGCGATTGTGCAGACCGGTGAAAAGGTCGCGCACATAGGGCGAGACAGGCCGGAAGATGACAAGCGAGCCTGAGCGACTTGAGAGAACTAAGCCGCGCGGACAATTGAATATTATGTTGTAATATATATTTTCTCTGGATGTTGAATCATTTGATTACTGTAAACTGTTGTATTTTATTATGCTGCGAACTGAATGCGGCTTATGCGGTTTGTATTTATAATCCTCATGCCTGCTACTTTGTTCTGAAAACTTTAAAGTATAGGATAGTAGCCGAGCGGTCTGGAGAACAGAGCGCCGACTTGAATAGTTGATGTCCACTTTGTGTGCCACAAAAGTTTTCTAAGTGCAGGGTATAGTCGTGCGGACTGCCGGACTAAACTGCGGCTTGGTCATTAGCTGATCTGTACTTCCAGCAGGCTTAGGTCGCGCGGCGTGAAGACTAGCCGCGATTTGACGTTGAGCACTGTACCTTCACAGATTTTCTATAAATAGAGCTGACCCCGGAGATTTCATCACAAATCAAAAAGGATGCGGGCTAAGTCCAAGTCGTTGTGGTCTGACAAGGCCACTGTGGTTAGGACTGACGCGGCCTCCGCATTCCATTCTGCAGATCATAAAGAATGTCGGCTTACAAAAGCCGAGCTGGAGGATTTCATTGAGAAGCACATGTAGGGAAGTCAGCTGGTCGTGCGGCTTCCACGACAGGACGAGCGGATTAATTCTTCCCACACAAATCAGATCGCGGTCCCCATCGACCACTTTGATTGCGGATTTAGCTTCCCGGTCATGTTGGAGGCCGTGGCGGTCTTCGACCATTACGGAGTTGTGCCGGGACAACTACCCCCAAATTCGATAGCCGCGATATATAGCTTCATCTCCTACCTGAGGTCGGAAAGAGTCCGCTTCTCTTTGAGGCTCTTCCGGGAATGCTTTTCGGTGCGGTCTATCCCGGACTCTGGGACAAAGATCTTCCGGGGGCACCTCTACTTCGGCTGCAGAGGGCTGAAGATAGTAAACTTGGCGAACAAGATCTCCAACTGGTCCGAGCGGTTTCTCATCTTCGAGGGAAACCTGGGGTTGCTGCCAGTCGACCCCCAAATCCGCGAAGAGGCCGCCTTCGGCAGCGGCGGCTTAGACGGCTTGGAGAAGGAGATCTACAACTTCTTCAAGGGCGAGCAGCTTGAGGTAAACCACTACATCCCGCTGCTGCCGTCGTTAGTAGGAATAGAAGCGGAAGATAGTAAGCTCTAAGCCGGCCGAAGTGAATTCGTAGTCGCACGGCCTGAAATCTAACATTGCCTTTATCTTTGCAGCTGCTGTGGCGGTCCCGCTGAACAAGCCGCAAACTCCTGGCGGCCTGACTCTCACTCAAAGAGAGAAGAGAGCGAGGCGTGTCAAGCCGGCGCGGGTTGTGGTGGAGGAGGAGTCGGCCTCCTCTGGAGAGTTTATGCTGCATGGAACGGGCAGCAGCCTGAAAGACGTCCACAGCGATCCGGCCTTGCGGTGGAGTCCGGACGGCAAGTCAGTGACGATCTCCACCGCCCTCCCCTACTGGGGGGGAGAAGAAATAAGCCGCCACGCGAGCGTGGTTGGCGGCGCGCTGTATGGCAAGCGCAACCTGAGGGCGATGCGCCAAGTTCCACCAGACGACCTGCCGTGGCTAGCCGCGCAAGTCGGGGCAAGGAGCTTCGTGGCAAATCACTTCATGGGCATTGCCTACAAGCAACTGATGAAGGAGAACAGCGGCCTGAAGAGGTAGTTAAAGGAACAACAAGAAGAGAACAAGCGTCTAAAGGAAAGGGAGGCGGTAAGACATTACCGTTACTCATGCGGTTTGCATTATGTAACCGCGCGGCCTTACCTTTACCTTTTTTTGCAGGAAGTGTACAACCCGGCAAACCCCATCTTCCAAGACAATGTCTTCCCGCAACTCGTCCAGGGGATCGATGGAGCACTTAACCGCCTCCGGGACCTTGGCAGCTTGTCGACCGGCTTCACCAACTTCACTTGTGCCGACATCAACCCCACCATGAAAGAGCAGGTGGCCGATGTCTACAGGTCGATCAAGGGCAAGAGCAAGGTCGGGGAAGAAGTTGGCGAGGAGGAGGAAGACGTCGAGGAAGAGGGCGGCCAGGGAAGCCCGAGTTCACGCACATCGTCTGAGTCCGGCGGTCGAGAATCTGAGACCGTGCGGCCAGACTTGACAACTTCTGGCGGTTCAGGGAGCTCAGCAACCAGCAGAGGATACACTGAATCCCCCGTCGATATTGGTGATGGCGGTGATTTGGATTCTCCTGCGACTAAGAAGCTTAAACAGGGCGATTAGAAAATCTTTAACTTGTTTTTTGTATTTTGAACTTTTTTGGAAATCGGCGGTATTATTTTTGTAACCGCGCGATTAATGCTTTGTAATACTTAATGAAACAGAAATGAAGGCAACTTTATATTTCTCTTTACTACATCTCACTTTTCTTACTTGATTAAATCCGCGCGGTCTCAGTATAACTTTCGATTTAATAAAATGTTAGCATATAAACCGGTCTGAGTCCACACTGCGACTTCAACGAAGTTGTCCGCAAGAGAGATAGATTTCCCTGAGGTTTATTCCCGAATGCACGTCGACAATAAGCGGTGCGGCTAACAAATTAAACCGCAATTTGCCTTAATGAATTACTCAATGTTATCTGCTGGAAGAGCTGAATGGCTGCGACTCGCTTATACACAAACCGTGACCACTAAGCCGCGCGGCCACTTGTCGCAGTCGCCAAACATCCATAACATTGAAGTATAAGATTGCGGCTAGGGCGAACTCTGAAACGAATTTCCCATTTGATAAAAGGAACAAGAATAGAAAAACAATCTTCAGCTTCCGATAATACAGGCCGATATAGGCATATGGAAGCCGAAAATTTTTGTGACGACAGTTCGCTGATTAGCTAATATAATTAATACCATAGAAGTCGACGGATCAAAGCCAGGAATTAAGTGCCAGAAGCAGGTCGGCCGACTTCCTGTCCATATGAATAATAAATCGGCAATTGATATATGGAAGCCAAATAAGATACTGAATAGTGGATAGATGGACGTAAGTCGGCCGAGTTCCCAAATATATGAATAATAATCCGGCAGGTAGGCAGAAGGAAGTCAAATATCTTAAGCCGGAAAATGTAACCGCGCGGCCTATGTAATGAATTATACAACCTACGCAGGCCGCTTAGTAAAACCGCGAGGTAGCGGATAGGCTCGTGTTGTCCTGCAAGAATAGATGAAGACATGCACTTATGTGTCAATGTGGGCAGGTGCGTGCGGCGGTACTTTCCACACAAAGAACACATAAGCGGGATTGAAATTCTTAATATCCATGACCGATGTCAAGCGGGACAAGTACGCAACGTCTGCGACTGAAGTCAAGCGGGACAAGTACGCAATGTCTGCGACGAAGGTCAAGCGGGACAAGTACGTAATGTCTGCGACTGAAGTCAAGCGGGACAGGTACGCAATGTCTGTGACTGAAGGCCAAGTGGAATTTCCACTACACATCTGCGACTGATGTCAAGCAGGATGTGGAGGGCTTAAGAACTCAAAAGGGGCTCTTGCCCCTACATGCATGCATATTGGCATAATAAGTAAAGCTAAAAAATAAGCTTCAAATGAAAAAATAACGTTTGCATGATGTTAAGGATGTGGCAAAGGATATATGTCTGCAGTTTTAGCTCGCCCCATTAATACCGATTGTGAAGGGGACGTTATATACTATTCTGAACATAAGCATTTCTCATCATATAAAGAAAGAGGAATCTCTGCTTGAACCATTGAGTAAGAAATGGAAGAGTGTCTTAGAGAATTACTGAATGACATATTCTTGCAACTTTCCAGCTCTTGCAAGTTGATTAGCTAATTCTCTGAGAGCTATGCAATCTTCTGCTAGATGACCAATATCTTTATGATACTTGCAAAAGAGCTCCTCATGCCGATACTTGATTTTCGATTTCAAACGCTGAGGCTTCTTGAACTCAGGCATTCCTTGAATGATTATCAAAAGATCTTCCATAGGAATTTTGAACTTAACATACTTACCTGATCCTTTTTCACACTTTGGAGTTTTATCCTGGAGAAAAGGAGGAGACTTGCAATATTCAACTTGCGAAACATCTTGGGAGGAAACAGATTGCTGGTGACCAGAAGTCCCTTGAGATAGTTTAGCCATTTGATTCAGAAACGAAACATAACCTTTATTTGCCTCTTCGCCTATTATGAACTTATTAACTATATCAATAAGATCTCCATAGCTTTTGGGATACTTTGTGGTGAGCTTGAATTTCAATGTGCCTTCTTGAAGTGCATTTATGAAAGCATGCAAGTAATAGTCTTGATTGACACTACAAACATCCAGAACCTTCTTTTGAAACCGATCAACAAAATATGGATTAGACTCGTCAATTCCTTACTTGATTCGGAAGAGAGCTCCAACGTCTCTTTTCCGCTTCCTGTAAATAGTGAATCTAGAAATAAATTGACTTCGAAGATCCTTAAAGCTGGTTACTGATCGAGGTGGGAGGCTATAAAACCATTCTCTTGCAACATTGCCAAAGGATATAACAAAGAGTTTGCATTTTACTCCATTTGACACGTTTCTCAGTGAAATAGCTGATTCAAAAGCTTGCAGATGAGAAAACGGATCATCACATCCAGAATACTCCGGGAGACGCGGTACTCTGAAGTTATCGGAGACAGTATCCCACTGAATATGATTAATGAATGGAGAAGGGGCCTCTTCTTCTTCCTTATAAAGAGGTTCGTTTGCAACAGATTCTAGTCCACGCTCAACACTGTTTGCAAAAATTTCTCTATGAGGGTCAACGGACTCATTATTAAAATACGAACAATCCTGTACTTCTAAGAGATCTGTAGTAACTGACATGTGGCTCGATTTATTCCTACCCTTTGCTGGATTCATCTTGAAAAGAGGCAAATAGTTAACTTTTTCAAGAGACCGCAGAATAGCGGCGGCTTGACGGGCAGCTAGACGGTGCAACAAGCTGACAAGAAGACCGGGAGGAAAACCGAGCGGGTATAATGCCAGGTTCTACAGTGCCGGAGGCGGTCTGAAACCCTTAGCCGGCGAAGTCGCGGCTTGCTCGACAGGCCGCCGAACTCTAGAGGATAGAGCGGTCTGACTACCTAGACCGCTGATTTCATCGATTAGTCGAGATCTGAAGGTCACGTGTTAACTGTTGATGCACGAAAATGGACAGGGAGTCGGGCACCACCAGCTAATGGTTCGAACACCGGGGAATAGAGAGGAAAGGAGGAGACTGTCGACCAATCGGTTACTAGCGGTCGCAGCTAAAGGGCAGGAAAAGAGGCCGCTGGCAGCGGCAATAGAAGAGTTCGCCGCCGCGGCTTAAATGCCACTCTTGCGGCGGGCTTTCCTGTACTTAAAATGAGAAACAGTTACAAAAGGAAGAAAAGAGGAAGCCGGCCGGACTACAAGCCGCAAAACACTAGACTTGAGACCGCAGCTCTTAACAGGCGAGCTCCTGGATACAAGTCAGCGTGTCTTGGGGAGTGCACCCTCCCCCTATTTATAGGCTCGGGGGCCTGCCCAAGCGGGCAGTGCTAAAGTTACTGGCTGCCCGGGGTACAGGAGAACCAAGCAGAGGTGGGGGAAAGCAAAACGGAAAGAAACAAGAAAGGAGGGAAGCCGCGCGGCCTGGCGGATTCCTCCTGGCGAGCTGATGGCTGGGTCCTTGGGCCTTGTCGCTGAGAAGGGCGGCGTTGGCAGCAGCCTGACTTGGAGACCACCCGGCTTGCGAGGCTTGGCGGCTTGAACAATCAGGCCGCCCGGTCTGGAAAACTGCGCGGACAGGTCGCGGTTTCCGGGCTTATCATATGAATTGCACTTGCTTATTTGCCCCTCCAAGCTTCACGGACAGGATGACGCTACCTTCAACTTCCTTTCTCTCCCCTGAGAATTCATAGAGCGGCCCTTCGGTGGAAAGCAGAGGCTTTCCGGTCTTTAGGGCCTCAAAAGTAGACTTGAACTGGAGGTTGACTGATCTTCCGGTGTCAACAAGAATCCTATCCACTGTGAAATCCCCAATCACAACCTTGATCACTACTGCATCATCAAACGAATTCGCTGTTTGGGGTAGATCAGCTGGACCAAAGGTTACGACCTCACATGGAGGAGCAACGGAAGAAGAAGAGGCCACCTCTGCTCGAGTGACCCTAGTGATTGAAGATTTCCGAGTAGACTCGGTCCCTGCTCCACCATGGATAAAGAAGAGGCATCCCAGAACCCCTTCATCATCTGCGTCAAAGCACTCAACCGGGACGTTGATCGGCCCTAGATGGCCTTCGTCCTCAACTTCCACACATTCCTGATAAGCTTCAGCCACTTCTTTGCCTTTGGAGGTGGATGGCTTCGAAGAAGAAGAGTCCTTCTTGCTCAGATCAATATTTCCCTCGGCAAGCAGCTTCTCTATCAGCATGCGAAGGGCCTTGCAATCCTCGGTCAAGTGGCCCTTCTGCTTGTGGAACTGGCAGAAGTGTGCATTGTTCCTTGACCTCCACACTCTCTGAGGCTCTTGCTTCTTTTCTTCCGATCTTTTTTGCAAAATCTGGATGACTTCGTCAAGGTCTAGATCTGCAATTTCCTCCGTGGGGTTTGTATCACATCGGCTTGGAGCAGGCACGGCTGCTTGCTGGAGGATAGGAAGTGCTTGCAACGGAATGGCGGGAGTGGTGGCCAATGGCAGTCTCTGCTCCTGAAACTGTTGATGGCCAAGGAAAGGTTTCTTATGGCGGAAATTCTGGCCTACCTGAGAATGAGGCTCGAAATCTGGGCGAGGAGGCTTGCTGTGAGAGGAAGAAGCAGAGGCATCCCTTCCTTCAGCCTTAGCTGTCAGGGATGAAACATAAGTCGGATTGGCATTCTCGCCTTCTATGAAGCGGTTCACCATGGCGATCAGCTCTTGGTAAGTCTCATGTGCCTTTGTTGTTGCTTTAAACTTCAGGGGGCCTTCCCGGAGGCCATGGATCAAGCCAACCTTGTAGTAATCGGGGTTCACATTCCTTCCCCCTTGGATCTCCTCTTGAAAGCGATCAACGAATCACGCCACTGATTCGTTGTCCCTTTGTTTGATTTCAAAGAGAGCGGCTGGTCCATCCTTCCACTTTCTTGAGGTAGCAAACCTCAGCAACAACTCGCTGCGAAGTTCAGCGAAAGAAGAGATTGTGCCCGGAGGCAGCTCATAGAACCACTCTCTCGCCTTTCCTTCAAGAGTGGTTACCAGGAGTTTACACTTAATGGCGTCAGAGAGGCATCTCAAAGCAACTACCCCTTCAAACGCTTGGAGTTGAGAGACTGGATCAGTCTCCCACGAATAGAAGGGAAGGCGAGTCTCCCTGAAGTTGTTCGGAGCCGAATCCCATCGGATTCGATCAACGAAGGGAGACAGAGTCTCGAAATTAGCAGGTTAGAAGGGCCGGACTGACGCTATGGAGTCCGCGGGCTAGGCGTACTGGCGGTCAGCAAAATGAAGCTGGCGGGCAGGAGTGCCCCTGGCAGCTTCTCTGAGGAAATTCCTGAAAGCAAACTGCTCCTCCTGAGGGCGCAGAGGGGCGGCGGACTGGATAGGATCTCGGGGAGTGGCTGGCGACTGCCGAAGCGGAGTTCGGCGAGCTGGAGTCTGGCGGACTAGCGAGTCCGCTGGTTCTACTACGGCCTGAGGAGCAAGCCGCTGGGTTAGTGCAAGGAGGGCTTGGCTGACCGTGTCGAGACACTGGTCAGTCTGCCTGCGGGACTGCTCGGCCTCAAAGCGAGCTTGCTCGATTGCATCCCAGAGAGAGTCCTCTAAAGAACTAGAGCGGTCTGAAGAGCGGGCTCTGCGGTCTGACATTTCTGTCCGCTGAATTCGAAATGACACTCGAATCTGAAGGCCGCGTGTTAACTGTTGATGCACGAAAACGCAAAGGGGGTCGAGCACCACCAGCTAACGGTTTTAGCACAGGGAAAAGAAGAGAAAGGACAGACTGTGAGTAGCAATCTACTAAGCAGACGAGAGCAGGAAGAACAGCAGGGCCGTGAGCCACGGCAACAACAGACTTCGCCCGTCGCGGCCTGAATGCCTCTCTTGCGATGGGCTTTCCCTTGATTGAAGAAAGGTCTGGTTACAAGTGAAGGAAAAAGGAAAACATGAGCTGAGCAAGCTGGAGTCCGCAAGGCACAAGATTCGCGTTCGCATCCTTCAACAAGTAGGCTCCTGGGCACGAGTCAGCGTGTCTTGGGTGCACCACCTCCCCCCTATTTATAGGATGGGGGGCCTGCCCAAACGGGCAGGGCTAAAATAATCGATTGCCCGGGCTACAGGAGAACCGGGCAGCGGTGACGGTAAGCAAAAAGAAAGAACACGCCAGTCCGCACAGGAGGGGCAGACTGGGCTCGCGGGCTAGAGCTCCCATCTGCTACTGCTAGGCGCGATCCTGCTGGAAGACAGCGGCCTGGGCGGACGGGACACTGTGTCCGCCTACGTAGAGAATCCAAAGATCCCAAGGCATGGCGGACTGAGCGAACAGAGCCTTGAATCCGCCGCTGGGGGATTTTCCTTGGTGGCCGATTACCGACGCTTTGCCGGACTGGGCGGACTACCTAACTGAGTCCGCGAATATTTAGAGGGGGTCTTGGCATCTTGTAGGATGTTGCGGACTGAGGTATTAACATCAATTATTCGCAGCTAAAATTAAAAAGCAACGCAGATACAAACAGAAGTTCACAAGCAAAGTATAGTTCAAGCTCAAATTAAGGCAGACAAAGTTTCAGTCCGCCCAGTTCGCGATACTTCCCTCCAGACAAGTTAAAATATGAGAGGCGGACACAGTTTCAGTCCGCTTAGTTCGCAACATTTCCCACCTGCAGAAGCTAAATTAGGTGAAGCAGACACAACATTAGTCCGCACAGTTCGCCACAGATCCCAGCAAAAATAAACAATAGAATGGGCGGATATATTATTCAGTCCGCATAGATCGCAGCACAGTTCATTTCAATCCACAACAGAGCATTGTTTTAAAACACATATAATTATAGAATTAAACAAATTGATAGTTCATGGCATCACGGACTCAGCGGTCCCTAGTTTCGGTCCGCGGTGGCCTTTCCATCCTGTCTCTGCACAAGTGAGCAGCTTGGTCGCTAATTTGAAGAATCTCGCTGTACAAATGACCGAGGTGATGATGAAGGACGTTGATAGTCCGGTGCATGTGGGCAGCCTACCGGTCTACCCGGCTAAGGGGAACCATTGGCTCCACTGCCGTCCTCGGTTCCTCATCCGCAGCCTGTTGACCACTGCCTGCCGGCACTGCGACCTCCGGAGCAGCGCGATCTGGCAATCGCGACCTCTGCTCCGCGACCTCGGCAGCCCGCTTCCTCTTTTCTTCTCGCACAGATGCCAAGTGTTTCCCCTTGTAGAAGCGGACATCGTCCGCGAGCTACTTCTTCTCCCTATCGAACCTCTTCAGCGCCCTGGAGATGCTGGCAATCTGGTCTTTTAGGGCTTTCTCCTACTCCGCGGACGCTTTCTCGCGCTCTTCCGCCTTCTCTAACTTTGCTTTATTACTCTGGATTTCAGCTTGAAATTTCTTTTCTAACTCTCTGATATCATTCAGGAGGGGCTGCTCATCTCTTGCGTACTCCTCATGCGAGGCCGCATCGACATCAGTACTTGGCGTTACCACAATCTCCCCACTCTCGACAGTGCCCGGTGGGGACTTTCTACCTGCAACAAAGAAAGTCAACTTCACATTCAATGACAGTCCGCGACAGACTCAAAAGAAGGATGAAAGATCACATTTGGACATAGCAGCAGCCAGTTACAGACTATCGAAGATAATTGGCGGCCTTGCCCACTCCGGGTCAAAGGCGCTTAACCGCCTCTTCCATTTGCGGTGCACTTTAGCTCTTTTCTCAGCAGCAGAACTTTTTGAAACCACGATGTCGTCAGTTTCGGTGATGATCTTGATTGGTCTCGACTTCCGCGGCGGCGACCTGTAAATCCACTGACGCTTAAAATACTTAGGCGCCGGTTGAAGTTTACCTGACCGCAATAGCTCTGCAGCAGTTCGCAGATACTCATCATTCTTGTCCGCCACGTCCTGCTTCGAGGACGCCTCCACCACAGCTATGTGAGCAGCAATTTGTTTCTTCTGCTCCTCTATCTTCTACTTCAGTCTTCCGCTCTCTTCTTCCTCAGCAGCGGACAAAGAAGGGAGTTCGCTACCCTTATCCCCAATGACTTCCACCTCAGATTGTTGTAGTACAATCAGCAGGGATTCGTTGATTCGATCTACTTCATTGATGTCTATAGAGTCTAGTATCTCATCCGTGGTTAAACTGACCATGGAGAGGGAGTTGTCTCCCTGGATTTGGGCCTCCGGTGTAATCAAATTGCTGTCGGGAACTTCTTTCTCGCGCGGCTTGTGCTGTAAGTCCGCATCTCCATACCGCTTGGAGATATTCTTCTCCTTCATCGCGTGCAATTTCTTCTCAACCCGCTCAGCCACGGTTGAGCTGTCCCTCTTCCTTTTCTTTCTAGATGCTCTCTTCTCGGCAGAGTCCGCGATAGCCTTTCCTAAATCGGGCTGGCTCTCGCGGACAGTCTCAGGGATCACAGCGATCAATTCCTTGGAAGGCACGTCTTTCCCAACTTCCTCTCTCGCAGTCCGCCTATCTTCGTCAAGGATAACGATGGGCTCCTGAGCGTTGTGGGATTCTGCTTCGGTCCCAGTATTTTCACCAACGGTGTCCGCCGAGTTCGCGGTTTTCTGGGAAGGTGCGTTGTCCGACAGAGTTAGTAACTTTTCACTTCTCAGTGGTTCAGCGTCAAGAACTGCGGCATCCTCGCGCATAGATACATCAGTGCGGCGGACTGCCTTCTCAGCAGGCTTCTGGCCGTGGGAACTTTCTCTAGTTGAGCGGACGAGATCCCCTCTCGACGTCCTCTTTATTATCTTCTTAGTCTTCATAGGCGTTGTTAGTGTCGTCTCTCCTTTTGTAGTGACACTAGAGAAGAAAGCTCCAGGCCTTGCCATGCCGGACTGCAAAGTGGGGACCGCAAGTGGTGAATAGCACCCCGTGTCTATCGGAATTTCCAACAGTTCCAGGCCCTTTAGCGATATTTATAGCGCTGGCGGCATTAATGAGGTTTGCAGACTGGACGGTTAAGAAAACATTTTCGAAGTTTTCTGGAAACTTAAAAATGTGCGGGGATTATGTTAACCCCTCAGTCCGCAACATCCTACAAGATGCCAAGCCCCCTTTCAATATTCGCAGACTCGGTTAGGTAGTCCGCCCTGTCCGGCAAAGCAGCAGCAATCAGCCACCAAGGATGGTCCCCCAGTGGCGGATTCAACTCTCTGTTCGCCAGTCTGCCATGCCTTGGGATCTCTGGATTCTCTACGATGGCGGACGCAGTGTCTCGTCCGCCTAGGACGCCATCCTCCAGCAGGATCACACCTAGCAGCAGCAGATGGAAGCTCCAGCCCGCGAGCCAAGTCCGCCCCTTCTGCGCGGACTGGCGTGTTCTTTCTTTTTGCTTCCCGTCACCGCTTCCCGGTTCTCCTGTACCCCGGGCAGTCGGTTATTTTAGTCCTGCCCGTTTGGGCAGGCCGCCCATCCTATAAATAGGGGGGAGGTGGTGCACCCAAGGCACGCTGACTCGTGCCCAGGAGCCTACTTGTTAAAGGCTGCGGACTCGAATCTTGTGCCTTACGGACTCCTCCTTGCTCTGCTCTTGTCTTCCTTTTTCCTTCACTTGTAACCGAACCTTTCTTCAATAAAGGAAAAGCCCGTCGCAAGAGAGGCATTCAGGCCGCGACGGGCGAAGTATGTTGTTGCCGTGGCTCACGGCCCTGCTGTTCTCCTGCTCTCGTCCGCTTAGTAGATTGCTACTCGTAGTCCCTCATTTCCCTTCTTTTCCCTTGTGCTCGAACCGTTAGCTGGTGGTGCTCGACCCCCTTTGCGTTTTCGTGCATCAACAATGAACATCTTCCGCAAGATGTTCTCAGTCTGCTCAATAACCTCATCCGGAGGCCTCCCTTACAAGGGAGTAATCTACTTTTACTGCAGAGGAATGAAGGTTGTGGGCCTTCCTAACAAGATCCACAACTGGACCTCCAGGTTCTTAATCTTCGAAGGCGACCTAGGGTTTGCGCACACCTATCCGCAAGAGCGCGCGGACTCTGCCTTCAAGAGTGTCCCGCTGGACGCGATGGAGTCCGCCATCGTCAAATTCTTAGTCGATGCCAAGCTCGATATTGAATACTACATTCCACTATTGGCGAGCTTGGCGGACATGTCGCGCGAAGAAAGTAAGCTTTTGTGAACTCAGGCTTTGTATCCGCAGCGACCTTTATGTTTGACTCTTCTGTCTTTGCAGCGACCTTGGCTGTACCCGCCAACCTGCCACAAACGCCCAGCTGTTTTATGCCTACACAAATAGAAAAGAAATAAGAGGTTGCAAGGAAGAGGAAAGAAGAAGGGGATCCCGCGGCGGGATACTCCTCCTCTGAAAGTTTTACAATGCAAGGCTTCGGAAACCGCTAGAAGGATCTTAGGGGGAACCCGATGATCCACTGACATAACAAGAACAAGCATGTCCGCTTGTCGACCGCGCTTCCCTCATGGAAAGGTTCAAGAATAACTCGCCATGCTCATGTTGCGATTTCCGCCCTCTATGGAGAGCACGACTTGGGCGATCTGAAGAAGGTGGCCGCTACCGATCTTCCCCTGCTAGCCTCCCAGGCTAGTGCAAACAGTGTGGTGACGAACCACTTTGTCTCCTCCTTGGCCAGAGACCTGCTTAGACAGAATGAGCAGCTTCAAGAAGATAACAAGGTGCTCAAGGAAAGAAATGCGCAGTTAGGGAAGAAAGTCGCTCAACAAAAGGAAGAGCTTGGGGTGAGTTGAATTTGTAGCGGCCTTAATTTGTAGTCCGCCGCGAACTGATGTTTGCTCCTTTGTTTTGCGCAGGTCGCCTACGACTTGGAGAATAACAATTTCCAGGCCTCCATGCTCCCATTTGTGAAGGAAACCGTTGATGTCGCCATCGAACGATTTGTCCGCGGCGGCTTCGCAAAGGAGGCGGTGGATGGCATTTCCTTCTTGGAGCTCTTCCCGGAGTTGAAAGAGTACGTCGCAGCAATGGAGCAGGCTGCAAAGGGTAAAGATGTTATCATCGATGTTGATGCATGAAAACGCACACGGAGTCGGGCACCACCAGCTAACGGTTCGAGCACAAGTGAAAAGAAGGGAAAGGAGAGACTGCGAGTAGCAATCTACTAAGCGGACGAGAGCTGGAAAAAACATTAGGGCCGTGAGCCACGGCAACAACAGACTTTGCCCGTCGCGGCCTGAATGCCTCTCTTGCGACGTGCTTTTCCTTGATCGAAGAAAGGCTTGGGATACAAGTGAAGGAAAAAGGAAGACAAGAATAGAGCAAGATGGAGTCCGCAAGGCACTAGATTCGAGTCTGCAGCCTTTCACAAGTAGGCTCCAGGGCAGGAGTCAGCGTATCTTCGGTGCACCACCTCCCCCCTATTTATAGGATAGGGGGCCTGCCCAAACGGGAAGGGCTAAAATAACTGATTGCCCGGGGTACAGGAGAACCGGGCAGCGGTGACGGGAAGCAAAGAGAAAGAACACGCCAGTCCGCACAGAAGGAGCGGACTGGGCTCGCGGGCTGGAGCTTCCATCTGCTGCTGCTGGGCGCGATCCTGCTGGAGGACGGCGGCCTGGGCAGACGGGACACTGTGTCCACTGTTGTAGAGAATCCAGATCCCAAGGCACGGCGGACTGAGTGAACATAGCCTCGAATCCGCCGCTGGGAACCATCCTTGGTGGCTGATTACCGCTGCTTTGCCAGACTGTGCGGACTGCCTAATTGAGTCCGCGCCTGTTGAAAAGGGGGTCTTGGCATCTCGTATGCTGTTGCGGACTGAGGGGTTAACATAATCCCCGCACATTTTTAAGTATCTAGAAAACTTCGAAAATGTTTCCTTAACCGCGGAGTCCGCAAGCCTCCTAAATGTCGCCTGCGCTATAAATATCGCTCGAGGGCCTGGAACTGTTGGAAATTCCGATCGACACGGGGCGCTATTCACTACTTGCGGTCTCCACTTTCCAGTCCGGCATGGTAAGTCTTGGAGCTTTCTTCTCTAGTCTTACTGCAAAAGGCGAGATGGCACTAACAACGTCTATGAAGACCAAGAAGATAATAAAGAGGCCGACAAAAAAGGATCCTGTTCGCTCTACTGGAGAAGGTTCCCACAGCCAGAAGCTTGCTGAGAAAGCTGTCCGCCGCGCTGATGTATCTGTGCGCGAGGATGCCGCAGTTCTTGATGCTGAACCACTGAGAAGTGAAAGGATGGTGACTCTGTCGGACTCTGCCCCTTCCTAGAAAACTACGAACTCAGTGGACACCATTAGTGAACATAATGAGTCCGAAATATCTTCCCCCAATGCCCAGGTGCCCATCGTTAACCTGGATGAAGAAGATAGGTGGACTTAATTAGAAGAGGTTGGCAAGGATGCGCCTTCAAAGGCATTGATCGCTGTGAACCCTGAGACTGTCCGCGATAGTCAGCCCGACTTAGGAGAGGCCACCGCGGATTCTGCCGAGAAGAGAGCTAAAAGAAAGAAGAGGAAGAGGGATGGGTCGACCGTTGCCGAGCGGGTTGAGAAGAAACTGCGCGCGATGAAGGAGAAGAATATCTCCAAGCGGACTGGAGAAGCGGACTTACAACACAGACCGCGCGACAAAGAAGTTCCGGACAGCGATTTGATTACACCGGAGACACAAATTAAGGGAGACAATTCCCTCTCCACGGTCAGTTTAACCACGGATGAGATGCTTGACTCTATAGACGTCAATGAAGTAGATCTAATCAATGAATCCCTGCTGATTGTACTGCAGCAATCTGAGGTCGAAGCCACTCGGAAAAAAGATAGCGAACTACATTCTTTGTCCGCTGCGGAGGAAGAAGAGAGGGAGAGACTGAAGAAGAAGATAAAGGAGCAGAAGAAACAAATCGCTGCTCATGTAGCTGTGGTGGAGGCGGCCTCGAAGCAGGTCGCGGCGGAAAAGAGCGCTGAGGATCTGCGGAGCTACTGTGGTCAGGTAAACTTCAACCGGCGCCTAAGTATTTTAAGCGTTAGTGGCTTTACATGTCGCCGCCGCGGAAGTCGAGACCAATCAAGATCATTACTGAAACTGAGGACATCGTGGTTTTAAAAAGCTCTGCTGCTGAGAAAAGAGCAAAGGTCCATCGCGAATGGAAGAACCGGTTAAGCGATTTTGACCCGGAGCGGGCAAGGCGTCCGGTCTTTTTCGAAAGTCGCCAAATTGCTGCGGCAATATCCAAATGTGATCTTTCATCCTTTCTTTGAGTCCTCCGCGGACTGTTTTTGAATGATGAAGTTGACCTTCTTTCTTGCAGGTAGAAAGTCGCCGCCTGGCTCCGTTGAGAGTGGCGAGATCGTAGTTACACCGAATACTGGTGTTGACGCGGTCTCGCATGAGGAATCCATAGGGGATGAGCTACCCAGCATTAACATCATCAAAGAGTTAGAAAAGAAATTTCAAGCTGAAGTTCAGAATATCAAAGTAGAGTTAAAGAAGGCGGAAGAGCACGAGAAAGCGTCCGCGGAGCGGGAGAAAGCCCTAAAGGACCAGATAGCCAGCATCTCCAGGGCGCTGGAGAGGTCCGATAGGGAGAAGAAGAGGCTCGCGGACGATGTCCGCTTCTACAAGGGGAAACACTTGGCGTCAGCGAGGGAAGAGAAAGGGAAGCGGGCTGCTGAGGTCGCCGAGCAGAGGTCGCGATTGCAAGATCGCGCTGCTCCGGAGGTCGCAGCACCGGCGGGCGGTCAACAGGTTGCGGACGAAGAGCCGAGGCCGACAGCGGAGCAAAGGTGCCCCTTAGCCGGGTAGACCGGGAGGCTGCCCACATGCACCGGACTATAAACGTCATCCATCATCATATCTGCCGCCTGTACAGCGAGATTCTTCAAATTAGAGACCAAGCTGCTCACTTGTGCAGAGACAGGACGGAAAGGCCGGCGCGGATTGAAACTAGGGACCGCTGAGTCCGCGATGCCATGAACTATTAATTTGTTTGATTGTATAATTGTGTGCGTTTTTTGAACAATGATGTTGTAGATTGAACTGTGTTGCGATCTGTGCGGATTAAATAATATATCTGCAAATGCTGTTGCTTATTTTTGTTGTTATCTGTGGCGAACTGTGCGGACTAATGTCGTGTCCGCTTCACGTATTTTAACTTCTGCAGGTGGGAAATTTTGCGAGCTAAGCGTACTGAAACTATGTCCGCCACTCATGTTTGACGTCTGCTGGAAGGAAACATCGTGAACTGGGCGAACAAAAGCTGTGTCCGCCATAATTATTGCTTTGAATTTTTCTTGGCATGTGAATCTATATTTGTGTCCGCGTTATCGTTAACTTTTGCTGCATGAATGATTGGATTTTTGCGGACTATGCGGATTGAAAATACGAGCTATGCGGCCTGACCAAAAAGCTGTCAGACCCTTTAGCTATAAATATGGCCCTGCCGCTTCTTTCATGCATTAAAACAGTTGAAGTAAAAGAACTCTATGGCCTGCAAAAATGGTGTCCGCCAGAACAGATGCTGTTGTTGCCTTCCACTCCGCCGACCACCGAAAGTGCACCTTAACTGAGGCCAACCTGGAGGCCTTTGTTGAGAAAAAGATGGATAATTCAAATATCCTTGTCCGCCTTCCAACCCACCAAGAAAGGCTAAACTTTTCAACCGCGACTCAGATCGCAATTCTTGTAGACCATTTTGACAGCGGATTCAAGTTTCCGTTGCTATGGGAACTTGTCTAAATCTTCGAGCACTATGGAATGGTGCCGGGCTAGCTCGCGCCCAACACACTCGCTGCGATCTGCAGCTTCATTTCCTACTTGCGGTCTGAAAAAATTGCCTTCTCCATGAACGTCTTTCGCAAGATGTTCTCTGTCCGCTCCATAACCGCTTTTGGAGGCCGCCCCTACAAGGGGGTGATATATTTCTACTGCAGAGTGATGAAGGTTGTGGGCCTTCCAAACAAGATCCACAACTGGACCTCTAGGTTCTTGATCTTTGAGGGCGACCTAGGGTTCGCGCACACCAATCCGCAAGTGCGCGCGGACTCCGCCTTCAAGAGCGTGCAGCTGGATGTGGTGGTGTCCGCTATTGTCGAGTTCCTCGCTGATGCCAGGCTCGATATTGAGCACTATATTCCGCAACTGGCGAGCTTGGCGGATGTTTTGCCTGAAGAGAGTAAGCTTTTTGCGAACTAGCATTTTGCATCCGCAGCGACCTTGGTGTTAACTCATCTGTCTTTGCAGCGATCTTGGCGGTACCCGCCAACCTGCCGCAAACTCCAAGAGGCTTTATCCCTACACAAAGAGAGAAGAAAGAAGAAGTTGCAAGGAAGAGAAAAGAAGAAGGGGATCCCGCGGCGGGCTACTCCTCTTCCGAAAGCTTTACGATGAGCGGCTTCGGAATCCGCCAGAAGGACCTTAGGGGAAACCCAATGATCCACTGGCACAGCAAGAATCACGTCCGCTTATCCACTGCGCTCCCTTCCTGGAAGAGTCCGCGAATAACCCGCCATGCACATATTGCGATTTCCGCCCTTTACGTAAAGCGCAATCTGAGCGAACTGAAGAAAGTGCCCGCTGCCGACCTCCCATGCTAACCTCTCAGGCTGGCGCGAATAGTGTGGTGACAACCCACTATGTAGCCACCTTGGCCAGAGACCTGCTAAAGGAAAACGAGCAGATTCAACAACAAAATAAGGTGCTAAAGGAGAGGAACGCGCGGTTAGTGAAAAAGGTTGCTCAGCAAAAAGAGGAGCTCGGGGTGAGTTGAATTCACAGCGGTTTTAATTTGCAGTTCGCCGCAATCTATCTAATGTTTGCTCTTGTTTTCCGCAGGTCTCCTACGATTTAGAGAATAGCAGCTTTCAGGCCGCCATGCTCCCTTTCGTGAAGGAAACCGTCGAGGTTTCCATTGAGCGACTTATCCGCGGCGGCTTTACAAAGGAGGGACTGGATGGCGTCCCCTTCCTGGAACTCTTCCCAGAGTTGGCACCGCAGGTCGCAGCGATGGAACGAGCTAAAAAGGTCAAGGACATCATCGAGAAAGAGGAAGCCGTAGAAGAAGAAGAAGAAGAAGAAGAAGAGGAAGAAGAAGGCAGAGAGCAAGGCGAAGGGCAAGGCGCCACGGAGACAGCGGACGACACTGGCCCAAGCCAGCGAGGCGGAGAACAGTCCGCCAAGTCCAGCACCTCTTCATCCTCCTCTGCTGCCAGGAGCTCGCATAGCGAGTCCGCCTCAGGCACGGGATCAGATAGTAGTGGAAGTGGCTCGGGGGGCTACTCTCCGGAAGTCGACATCGACAGCGTAAGACCTGCACCTCCAGAAAAGAAACAAAAGACTGCAGATGATTAATGTATTTTTGCCTTTTTTGATTTTATAAATGGGGCGGATGCAAGATCGCAGTCCGCCGAATAGATAGAAAGATGTAAGAAATTTTTTGATGAAATAGAAAGGATATTCTTGTATCTATGCTTCCCGTAATGTTCTTTTTCTGCGTTTAATGCAATTAAGTTCGATCTGACACTTAGCAGTCCGCACGACACGCTGATAGATTGTACTGAGCTTTTTAACTTGCTGAGTAGACGACTATTTTCCGCCGTACGAATGAGAAGAAAATGTCAAGCGGACTCCGTTGAGTTCCAATTGCAGTCCGCGAGATACAAAGATCATCTATAATGAGTCTTGCAGATTAGGGAATTCCATTTATCAATCCAGTCATTGTCCGCCTTAAAGATGAAAAATAATCGGCTGATAACAATATCAGGCGAACTTTATTGAGTTCTAGAAGCAGTCTGCGGTTCAAAATAATATATGGAAGCCATTCGGCGGACTGGACTGATATAATTTCACAGTTCGCGCATATGCCAATAGAAATGATATATAGCTTGCGACCAGGTGGGCAGGTGCACATGGCATTGCTTTCCTCACCATGTCACAAGCTATAAAATCAACCCAACTGGCGGACTACGCGGATAAAGAAAACCAGTCCCCCCGGAACAAGAAATGATCTACAGTTTGCGACCAGGTGGGTAGGTGCACATGGCATTGCTTTCCTTACCAGGTCACAAGACATAAGATCAACCCAAAGAGAAAACAGGCGGATTGCGCGGATAAAGAAAACCAGTTCGCGCTAAGAAGAAGAAATGACCTATATCTTGCAACTAGGTGGGCAGGTGCGCATGGCATTGCTTTCCTCACCAGGCCACAAGCTAGTCAACCCAGAGAAAATAGGCGGACTGCGCGGATAAAGAAAACCATTCCGCACTAAGAAGAAGAAATGACCTATAGCTTGCGACCAGGTGGGCAGGTGCGCATGGCATTGCTTTCCTCACCAGGCCACAAGCAAGTCAACCCATAGAAAACAGGAGGACTGCGCGGATAAAGAAAACCAGTCCGCGCTAAGCAGAAGGAATGACCTATAGCTTGCGACCAGGTGGGCAGGTGCGCATGACATTGCTTTCCTCCCTAGGCCACAAGCTAGTAAACCCAGAGAAAACAGGCGGACTGCGCGGATGAAGAAAACCAGTCCGCGCTAAGAAGAAGAAATGACCTATAGCTTGCGACCAGGTGGGCAGGTGCGCATGGCATTGCTTTCCTCACCAGGCCACAAGCTAGTCAACCCAGAGAAAACAGGCGGACTGCGCGGATTATGAGAACCAGTCCGCGCTAAGTAGATTCCCTGCGAAGAGCAAGATGCCGACTTGGCAAAACGGTTCCCTGCCCTCTTGCCTGGAGTACAGTCTCAGTTGTGGGTCTCCTGTAGGCACTGCTTGAGGGTACCATGGAGTGTTCGAGGGTTACAAGCTAAGATGATCGGTGGGCAGGTGCACATGGCATTGCTTTCCTCACTAGATCATCAAAGTTGTAACGATATCCCAAATGCGGCATAGTAGAGCTTTACACCCACCCTGCCCTCCATAATGCAGAGGTGGGGTCATGTACTAGCTGGGATCCGAAGTCCAGAATCCTACCGCACTAGAGCCTGCAAGCTCCCACTACACGGTGCGAAAACTCCTCGCAATGCGTGGTCTTCGTGGTGTTACGCTAATGACAACAGCTCTAGGGGAGGTCTAGCTGAACTCAGCGATGTCTCCTGGTATCAGGGAACCGTTAAAGATCTTTGGGAGAGAGAGAGAACACTAGGAAAAAGTGTTAGTATGAATCCATTGATTAATAAAATGTATTTGCAAAGCAAGCATAAGAAAGAAAAGAAAGTTCAAGCGCAGGACCGTTTTTGAAATCTTTCTTAGCATGTCATCTGTTATGCTTACACTTACAAAACACTTGAAGAAGCGTTAACAAGCAATTTTCATTCATAATAGTTCTTGAAGAGGATACACAAAACAGAAAAGAGGAGGTTCAGGAATAGAACCGTTTGAGATAATCCCCGCTCCATGTATGTGGTATATCATCTCCTTCATATGTCTGCAAGCGGTAAGCGCCACTCTTTAATGCTTCTTTGATAATGAAAGGGCCGACCCAATTTGGATTGAGTTTTCCAACTGAGCCAGCTCTTGCAGCAGCATCAACTTTCTTTAGAACTAGATCTCCCACTTGAAAGTGTTTGATACTTATGTTCTGATCAAAGTAACGGGTCATCCTCCTTTTAACCTCCTCCTGCCTTATGGCTCCTTGATCTCTGATTGCCTCGATGTGTTCCAGGCTGAATCTCATCTCTTCATTATTCAGCTCAAGCCAGTCCTCAATGCCTTCTCTTGCAAGCAGAACTCTAGGTGACGGGACTTCAAACTCAACTGGAATGAGTGCCTCTGAGACATGAGAAAGCTTGAACGGAGTCTCACCAGTTGCGGATGAAGGCATTGTCCTAAGGGACCAGAGGACTGATGGAAGTTGATCAGCCCAGCTGCCTTTGAGATTCTGCACCTTCTTCTTGAGCAAATTAAGGATCTGCTTGTTGGCCGCTTCAACTTGGCCATTGCTTCTGGGATGATGAACTGATGCAAATCGCAGCTCTGTTCCGACCTGCTTGCAAAAATCTATCATCTCTGAGTTGTTGAATTGTGTCCCATTATCAGTGATTATAGCCATAGGTATCCCATGTCGGCAGACAATCTCCCCCCAAATGAAATTTCTGATGACTTGAGTAGTTGTCTTAGCCAGTGCCTTGGCTTCAATCCACTTGCTGAAGTAGTCGATCATTACGATGATGAAACATCATTGACCGCTTGTCATGGGAAAATGACCAATGAGATCCATTCCCCAAACTGCGAAGGGCCAAGGAGTTGCGATCGATCTGAGAGACTGAGCTGCTTGGATTTGAAGCGGAGCAAACTTCTGGCACTGAATACACTTTCTAGCATACACCTCAGAGTCTCTCTTCATAGTGGGCCAGAAATATCCCTGCCGCAGGATCCGTCTTTCCAAGGTTCTTGCTCCCGAGTGACTCCCACACTCTCCTGAATGAACTTCTTGTAAAACAATGAGAGCTTATTCTTCTGAAACACACCGGGCCATGGTAGAGAGGAAGGTTCTTCTATAAAGGATTCCTGCCACTAAGAAATAATGAGCTGCTTTTATTCTGAATTTTTTCTTATACTTGAATGATGAAAATCTCCTGTTGACAGATAGAGAATGAATCATCCAGGAGGGACGTTGATCTACTTGCATCAATTCTCCTTCCTCCACTGCCGGGCGGAAGAGCTCGGAAGTTGTTCCTCCTGATGGCAGCCCATGCTTAGCAAGAACATCTGCCTCCTCATTCTCGGTTCTAGAAATAGGCTCAATGATGAAGCTCTTGAAATTGCCGATCTCTATCTTCACAAGAGCCAAATACTTCTTCAATATAGCCTCTCTTGTCTCAAAGTTGCCAAGGACTTAGGACGCCATTACAAGAGATCGGTTTTGATGTGAACATGTTCGATTCCTAGTTCCCTTGCAAGTCTCAAGCCTGCTAGCAGAGCTTCATATTCGGCCTGGTTATTGGTTACTAGGAAGTAAAAATTGATGGCCTGCTCCAGTTTGACGCCGTTTGGATTAATGAGGACCACCCCTGCTCTAAAAGAACTTTTGCCTGAGGCTCCATCAACATAGATGGTCCAAGGCAAAGGTGACCTTTCTGCTCGATCAGAACTGGACTCTGGCATGTCAATTAAAAAGTCTGCTAGGACTTGAGCCTTGATGGCTGTCTTGGGCACATAAGATATCTCAAATTCACTCAACTCTATTGCCCACTTAGCTAGCCGGCCTGAGTGCTCCGGTTTTTCCAGTACACTTTTCAAAGGTTGATCGGTGACGACCTGAATCGAGTGTGCTTGGAAATAAGGACGGAGTCTGCGAGCTGACAATACTTGTGCCAATGCTAACTTCTCCAAGATCGGATACTGTGTCTCATCACTCTTCCGGATATGGCTAACATAGTAAATTGGGAATTGCTTCCTGCTCTCTTCCCGAAGAAGAACAGAGCTGACCGCCTCAGGGCCAACCCCTAAGTACAAGAAAGGAATCTCTCCTGGCCAGGGACTTTGAAGCAGAGGGGTTGAGGTCAGTTGCTTCTACAACTGCTCAAAGGCTTGGGAGCATTCTTCTGTCCACTCAAACTTGGATGCTCATCGGAGAGTCTTAAAGAAAGGAGCACTCCTATCTCCAACTCGAAAAAGAAATCTTGCAAGACCTGCTAGCCTCCCCCCTAGCTGCTGAACCTCCTTAGGTGAACGAGGGGTAGGCATATCAAGAATGGCTTTCACTTTATTAGGATTGGGGGCAAGTCTTTCCGGAGTAAGGAGATGACCAAGAAAATTCCCCTTATTCTCCACAAAAGTGCATTTCAAAGGATTGAGTTTCATTTTGTATCTACGCAGAGTAGCGAACGTCTTTGCTAGATCTTGCAAGTGCAGCGAAAACGACTTACTCTTGATCAAGAGATCGTCTAAATACACTTCTAGGTTTCTCCCCTTCTGATGGTTAAACACACGGTCCATCATCCGTTGATAGGTTGCACCTGCATTTTTAAGACCAAAGGGCATCACAAGATAACAATAGCAACCATCATTGGTTATAAATGATGTGTGAGGAACGTCGGGCTTATGCATTCTTATCTGGTGATAACCAGAAAACGCATCTAAAAAGCTCATGCAAGAGTACCCTACCACGGAATCAACTAAAGAATCTATCCGAGGCAAGGGGTAGCAATCTTTGGGGCATGCTTTATTAAGTTTGGTAAAATCTACACACATTCGCCATTTTCCCCCTGGCTTTTTAACCATTACAACGTTTGATATCCAGGTGGGATATTGAATTTCTTTAACAAAATTGGCCTTGAGGAGATTTACGACCTCCTCCCTTATTGGCTCTGCAAGCTTTATAGCTATGTCCCTCTTCTTTTGTTGTACAGGCTTGCAGCCGGGATCAACATTCAAGTGGTGGCATGCAACATCAGGATCCACTCCTGGCATGTCTTCTGGTGACCAGGAGAAGACATCCAGGTTCCTCAGCAGGCAGGAGATCAGCTCGGCTTTTTGATCTTCAGGCAGCTCCGAGTTGATGGAGAGCTTCCTCTCCTCCCCCTCAGCAATGGGGACTCCTTGTGTCACCTGGTCAGGTTCCAGATGAGCACCACTATCAGCAGCATCTTCTGAATTTGGCGAGGCTTCTGCAGCTGCTGCTGGAGCAAAGGGAGGGCTGGCATTGACCATGTTGACAGTGCGGACGTAGCACTCCCTTGCTCTCCTTGGGTCACTCCTGACCCGACACATCCTTCCATCTGCGAAGAACTTGATGGCAAGGTGGTAAGTGGAAACCACCGCTTGATACTTGTTTAACAGGGGCCTACCGAAGATGGCGTGGTAGTTGCTAGGAGCGTCAACCACTATGAATTGCACTTGCTTAGTTGCCCCTCCAAGCTTCACGGGCAGGATGACGCTACCTTCCACTTCTTTTCTCTCTCCTGAGAAACCATAGAGTGGCCCTTCGGTGGAAAGCAGAGGCTTTCCAGTCCTCAGGGCCTCAAAAGTAGACTTGAACAAGAGGTTGACCGAGCTTCCGGTGTCAACAAGAATTCTATCAACTGTAAAGTCCCCAATCACAGGCTAAATTACAACTGCATCATCAAACAGATTGGCTGTTTGGGGTAGATCTGCTGGACCAAAGGTGACAACGTCACTTGGAGGAGCAACGGAAGAAGAAGAGGCCACCTCTGCTCGGGTGACCCTTGAAATTGAAGATTTCTGAGTAGACTCGGTCCCTGCTCCACCATGGATGAAGATGAGGCGCCCTAGAACCCCTTCATCATTTGCGTCGAAGCACTCCACCGGGACGTTGATCGGCCCCAGACGGCCTTCATCCTTTACGAGAATCCTATCAACGAGAATCATATCAATGGATGAAGCTGAGCTTCCAGTGTCAACGAGAATCCTATCAACTGTGAAATCCCCAATAACAGCCTGAATTACAACATCATCATCGAACTGATTTGCTGTTTGGGGCAGATCAGCTGGGCCAAAGGTGATGACCTCGCTTGGTGGAGCAACGGAAGAGAAAGAGGCAATCTCTGCTCGAGTGACCCTTGAGATTGAGGATTTACGAGTAGACTCGGTTCCTGCTCCACCATGGATAAAGAAGAGTCATCCCATGACTCCTTCGTCATTTGCATCAAAGTATTCCACCGGAATGTTGATTGGCCCCAGACGGCCTTCGTCCTCGACCTCCACACATTCTTGATAAGTTTCAGCTACCTCCTTGCCTTTGGAGGTGGACGGCTTTGAAGAAGAGGAATCTTTCTTGCTCAAGTCAATCTTGCCTTCGGCAAGCAGCTTCTCTATTAGCATGCGAAGGGCCTTGTAATCCTCGGTCAAGTGGCCCTTCTCCTTGTGGAACTGGCAGAAGTGCACATTATTCCTTGGCCTCCACTCTCTCTGAGGCCCTTGCTTCTTCTCTTCCAATTTATTTTGCAAAATCTGGATGACTTCGTCAAGATCCAGACCTGCAATTTCCTCCATGGAGTCATTATCACATCGGGTCGGAGCAGGCAGGGCTGCTTGCTGGAGGATCTGAAGTGCTTGGAGTGGAATGGCCAGAGTGGCGGCCAATGACAGTCTCTGATCCTGAAACTATTTATGGTCGAGAAAAGGTTTCTTATGGCGGAAATTCCGGCCTCTTTGAGAAGGAGGCTGGAAATCTAGATGAGGGGGCTTGCTGTGAGAAGAAAAACCTGAAGCATCCCTTCGTTCAGCCTTAGCTGTCAGGGATAAAACATATGTTGGATTGGCGTTTTCTCCTTCAATGAAGCGGTTGATCATGGTGATCAGCTCTTGGTATGTGTCTGGTGCCTTTGTTGTTGCTTTAAATTTCAAGGGGCCTTTCCGGAGGCCATGGATCAAGGCAACCTTGTAGTAGTCGGGGATCACATTCCTTACCCCATGGATCTCCTTTTGGAAGCGATCTGAAAGAGCAGCTAGATCTGATATACTCTAGAGGGGGGGGGGGTGAATAGAGTATATGGTGCTTTTGAAACTTTTTACAACAACTGTTGTAATAAGAGTGAGCAGGGAAGCAGTAAATAAAACTAATCACATCACTAAGTAAAACAGAAGCTAAGCACAGAAAAATCAAGGCCAAAAACAAAAATGAAAACAAGCAAAACCAGAAGACACAAGGAAATATAGTGGTTCCCCAAACTTGGGTACATCCACTCTTCTACCACCCTAGGTAGGAATCCACTGCAGGATGAGTTGATCAGGTGTCCTGGGCACCAATGAGCTTTTGATAAGGTGCTCAATAACCAAGGCAGATTTTTTGATCAGGTGTCTTTCCACCAATGAGCTTTTGACAAGGTGCTCAAAAACCAAGCTCAAACTTTTGAAGGGAGTTTGAGAAACCCTTTACAGAGTGGGGGTGAGAGAATGATGGAAGTCTTCTCTTTCTCAAACAACTGAGAAGACAATGTGGATTGTTGATGTCAAAGCTCCCCCTGAATCCTTGAGATCTTCAGGAAGAAAAGCTTTGTTGAGGGTGATAGGCCTTCAAAGATTGAACTCCAGCAATAGATGATTTCAGCAATAGCTGAAATGTTGAATGTCTGGAGTCTGGAAATATGTTGGCCTTGAACACTTTGAAGACTAAGGAGATCTAAAGATTTGAGAAGGCTTGATCTCCTTGGATGTGTGTTCTTCAGAATTCTTTTGTGACAGAAGATTTTTGAATGCTTCTCTGTAATCTGTATCCTCTCTCTGTATTGTGTGTGTTCTCTTAAGAGATTCAAAAATCCTGTCTTTTATTCTCTGGTATAGAATAGAATAACATTCTCTGTCAAGTATAGCCGTTGGCCTGCATTAATTGCATCCTTAATTGCATAATCTCTTCTGCAGGAAAGTCCACAGATATATTCCTTGAAATATCCCTTGAAACTTGGTCCAGAATTGAATGATAACGGCTAGGAAATCTCTGAATTAATTGCAGAATAACTCCTAACTGATTTGAATTTGAATTAAGAAATATCCTGGAAGTTGTCTGAAATCGTCGAACTGAGCTCTGCTATCGTCGAGCTGAGCTCAGCGATCTGGAAACACACAGCAGCCAAATATCATCGATCTGAGTTCAAAGATCATCGAACTGAGTTCAGAGATAAAGTTCCAAAGCAAAGTCAACATCGTCGACCTGAGCTCACCGATCGTCGAATGGAGTTCGACGATATTATGAAGTTGAGCTCAGCGATCGTCGAATGGAGTTCGACGATCTGTCGAAGTTGAGCTAGACGATCGTCGATCTGAGTTCGACAAATCGTCGTGCTGAGTTCGACGATCAGACTTAGTCTCCAGACAGAAAATCTTGGTCTTCAGGGCAGCTTCCAAACCTAGACTTCTAACCCTTAGACTCAATTCTAATTGACCTATTAAGCTATACAGAAGGTCAAGCAAAGGTTCCTAGAGACATAGTGATCCTGACCCAAATTAGTAATAGGGTGTTCTAACAATCTCTCCCTATTTGGGTTAGGATTACTATTTACAGACTTTGGAAAAACTTAAATAACAACATACAATCAGTAAAACAAAAAAAACAACAGCTAGACATTGCAGAATAATCACAGAGATATATATGGCATCCAGATAATCAGAAATTGCAGAGATTGTCACCTTACAACATCATTTCTTCTCTTTGCCCTTAACCATTTTAATTTCTCTGTTAGGATTTAGGGCTTCCTTCTTAGATCTGGTGTCATCTGCTGCACCTAAGGATGTCTGCTGTTTAAGCCTGGGAACCACTGCTTCAGGGTGTAATTCCATGTATCTGTCAGCATCAAAGAATTTACTTGAACCATATCTCTTTAGTTCTTTTTGTCTTTGTTCATACATTGTAGAAATGTTGGAAGAATCTAATCCTTGTTCTCTGGCCTTTTTAATTTGGTCCAGTGCAGCTAATTCCTTTAACCTTACAGTCCAAGCAGCTGGATTATTTTCAGGGTCCTCATAAGGTACAGGTGGCTCATACCTGTTGGAGGGGTTGTCTTGAGAGAGCCTGGCAGACACAGTTTCTTTTAGCTTGTAAGGGAAGGAGCCAGATGTTGTATCAGTTGAAGTTTATCTTTCCCTGGAATATGGGTGCTGCCTGGAGTAACCTTTAGAATAGACTTGAATATCTCTCTGATTACCCCTATATCCTCCTCTCCTAGAATGTGAACACCTGGATTGGCTTTCCCTGTGATAAGATCTGGCATGAGGTTGATAGGGAGCCTGACTTCTGGCTGGGGGTTGACTTGCAGAGCTTCCACCTGCACCTGCATCAGGAGGAGGTGGTGGAGGAGGATGAGAGTGCTGGAATTGGGATGAACCCTTCTCATATTTTCTCTTTTTCTTCATTGCTTTCAACTGATTTTTGGAATACTGCATCCAGTGTTCAGTGATTAGGCAATCATGTAGAATGTAATAAGGGATATCATTGTTATCTTTAGCTTTAGCAGGAGGTACCCTCTTCATAGCCTTGCTCCTTTCCTTTCTTTTCCTGGCAATGGTAGCAGAAGAATCATCAGAGTCTGTCTTAAATTCATCAGATTCAGAACTCTGGTCCTCATAGAGAGCATCTATTTTCTTCATTAAATCCTTTTTGAGCTGAATAGAAGCAGATGAGGCAGAAGTTGAAACAGCAGCAGCAGCAGCAGGTGTTGAGATGGTAATAGCAGAGACAACAGTAGATGGAGAAGGTGAAGCAGAAACAGCAACAGCAGCAGACAGAGAGCTTGCAGAAACAGCAGCAGCAGCATGAAGAGTCTCTTCATATGGCATCTCCCCCTGCCTAGATGCAGACAGGTCTGGATCAAGGCACACTGCTGTAGGTGCTGCCTGAGGGAAGAGGGAAGAAAGCCTGACAGAAAGGGCTGCCACTGACAGGTGCAGAGGAGCCAAGGAGGTCTCCAACAATAGAGAGAGCCTGGGGGCAAGCAGCTCATACAGCCTGTCAGTAAGGGCTGAGAGGTCTACTTGCTCAAGAGCTGGAGCAGAGGTAGAAGGTATGAAAGCAGCTGGGGATGCTGGAAGGGAAGGTCTGGAGAATTGTGGAAGGGATGGCTGAGGTGTTGGTAGGGTGGATATGGAGGATAGGGGAAGGGATATGGATGGGGTGAAAGATGGTTGATCAATGATCTGGTGTAGTAGGTCTTGAAATGAAGTGGAGGAGGAGGGTAACTCGGGAGGGGATGAAGGGGAATCATCCATAAAGGAGTCATCCAGTAGGGTGAAGGATGGAATGGAGGGTGAGGAGGTGACATCAGGTGGAGGGTAGGAGAACAGTGGGTGGAATTGTTCTTCTGGTGTAGAAAGAACATGGACTGGAGATGGTGTGGATCTTGGAGATGGGCTGGAGATGGTGATGGTGGATGGAGCTGGAATGGTGGATGGTGGGGGAAGGGATGGAATTGGAGAAGGAGGAGAGGAAGCAACAGCAGCCAGGTCATCTGCAGGGGCAGAGACCTGTGGAGGAGTGACTCTTTGAGTCCTTGTGCCTGAAGGAGCACTGGAGGAGGGCCTGCTAGGCTTGCTGATTTGCCTGTCCCACTTTCCAAAGAGGGCACATGTCAGTCTCTTGGAGGCATTGATATGAACTCCAGCGGAGACCAGCAAGGCAGGACACCTGTGCTGCAGAAATACTCCAATAATCCTTCCAAAATTAACAAAAGTTTTGTTTATTTTCTTTTTGATGAGGTCAAAGAAAACCTCTCCCCAGTTCAGATTTTTCTTATCCACAAGAGCTCCCATGAGACAGAGCTGATGTCTGGATATTGTATCATGGGCTGAGTGCTTTGCCAGTAGCACTTTCCCCACCACATCTGTCATGAACCTGTATTCAACATACATGTTCCTTTTGAAGAGCTTGCTAGGGTTTCCCTCTAGATGACCCATCCTGGCAAGCAGTTCAGAATACTCCTCTCCAGATAGCTCAGCAGAGTCTTCTCCATTTCTCAATTCAAACACTTCTGAGAGAATGGTTGGGGTCAAGGGTACCTGATTTCCAGCAATAGACCCAACTATTGTAGAGTTATCTTGATTATGGGCAGTATAAACCCACTCCTTGATCTCGTCTGAAGCCAGCTTGATCCTGGTGGTCATTATAGCAGTCAGATTCTGATCCTTGAACAGACCCAGTATATCTTGAAAAATCTGATGAGTCGTGCTGAAGGATTCTACATCAATGTCAAAACCGGCATCAAACTTCATTGCAGCAAGAACAGCAACTGACACAGCCATTGTACCTGCAAAAACTCAACAAACAAAACGACCAAGAGTAGAACTATTTGGAGGGAAAGAAGATTCTTGCAGAGAAATCGAAAGCGCAAATGAGAACGACGGCGAAAAATGAGTTTTATATTAGGGTTTGACGCAGAAATTGAAAGATCGTTGAACTCAGTTCGACAATCGAGGCTTCTAAAGGAATCTGAAGAGACTTCAACATCGTCGATCTCCGTTCGACGATATTGGAAAGCGTCGAGCTCCGTTCGACGATCGTTTAGAGAACAAAATCGTCGAGCGCCGTTCGACGATCGTTGACCGGAAGAGATAGTTCACACTATCTAAGAGGCGCTGAACTCAGTTCGACGATTTTTGGAAATCGTCGATCTCCGTTCGACGATTTTAGGGCAAATCGTCGAGCGCAATTCAGAGATCAGAGAAATACTAGACACTAAGAAAAATCAGAATGTTTGCCTAGTATTGGTCAATTTTTAAGCTTTCAAAATCTTGGAGATTATTTAAGACTTCCTCCATCTAACATTCCTAACTGATTTAGGAAGAAGGTGTGTTTCTTTTCATCCAAGGGCTTGGTGAAAATATCTCCCCTTTATAAATCGGTTGGGATATATTGTAATTCAATTTTATTCTTTTCAACATTATCCCCTTAGAAATGATGCCTAATCTCTATATGTTTTGTCCTACTATGGAGGACTGGATTTTGAGCTATGGAAATAGCACTAGTATTGTCACAAAAGATTTTTAGACTTCTCTAAGTTGTAGCCATAGTCTAGGAGTTGGTTTTGGATCCACAAGATTTGTGAACAACAACTGCCTGCAGCCATATATTCAGCTTCAGCAGTTGAAGTTGACACAGATGTTTGTTTCTTACAAAATCAAGAGACAAGTCTGTCACCAAGGAACTGACAAGTTCCACTGGTGCTTTTCCTGTCAATTCTGCATCCAACATAATCAGCATCTGAGAATCCAGTTAAATCAAATGCTGAATCCTTTGGATACCAGAGACCTAGATTTGGACAACTTTTAACATACCTGAGAATCGTCTTTACTAAAGTTAGGTGTGACTCTCTAAGGCTTACTTGGAACCTAGCACATATATATGTAGCAAACATTATATCTGGTCTACTAGCTGTAAGATACAGTAAAGAGCCAATCATTGCTCTACATGTTGTCTGATCAACAGGTTTCCCATGTTCATCAGCATCCAATACAACATTAGTAGGCATGGGTGTTTTCATACAAGATGCCTCAGACATACCAAATTTCTTAACCAATTCATTTGCATATTTGGTTTGAGAAATAAAGATGCCTTCAGCATGTTGCTTGACTTGCAATCCTAGGAAGAAGGATAGCTCACCCATGCTGCTCATCTCAAATTTAGAATGCATTAGGTTGGAAAACCTTCTGCACAATTTGGAGTCAGTAGAACCAAAAATAATATCATCTACATAAATTTGTACTAGTAGGGTATGGGACTTATGGGTTCTAATGAAAAGAGTTTGGTCTACTCTACCCCTTATAAAACCATTTTTCAAGAGAAAGCATGCTAGGGTCTCATACCATGCTCTAGGAGCTTGCTTGAGACCATATAATGCTTTGTTCAGTTTAAAAACATGATCAGGATAAGTTGGAGAGATAAAACCTGGAGGTTGTCTAACATAAACTTCCTCTATGATGTATCCATTCAAGAAGGCACTTTTGACATCCATCTGATATACTTTGAAGCCTTTGTGAGCTGCATAAGCTAGAAAAATTCTGATGGCTTCTAATCTTGCAACATGTGCAAAAGTGTGGTCGTAGTCGATTCCTTCTTCTTGAGAGTATCCCTGAGCAACTAGCCTTGCCTTGTTCCTTATAATTACTCCTTGATCATCCAGTTTGTTTCTGAATACCCATTTTATTCCAACAATGGAGTGATTCTTAGGCTTTGGCACTAGTTCCCATACTTTGTTCCTCTCAAATTGATGTAACTCCTCTTGCATTGCAATGATCCAGTGTGGATCTTGCTCTGCATCTTGAATGGACTGAGGTTCAATTTGAGATAGGAAGCAGGTGTGCAACAGGTTTTGGTTGACCTGATTTCTGGTTTGCACACCAGCTGAGATTTCTCCAATTATTTGGGAAATTGGATGGTCTCTTGATGTTACTAAATCAACAGGGGGTGTTGATTGTTCACCAACCTGTGTTGTTGTTTACTCTTGTGGTACAACAACTGGCTCTTAAAGTTGTGCTTCAATGTGTTGAGCATTTTCTTCATCTTCACTGCTTTCATCCCTTTGAGTGACATGTAACTTGTTCAAGTCTTCAACTAGAGAATGTTCCTGCAAGGGTTCTATGGTAGAAGAATTCTTTTCCTTGAAAGACATGTTAGTTTCATCAAATGAAATGTGAACAGATTCCTCAATTTTCAAAGATGATTTATTATAGACCCTATAGGCCTTGCTGATCATGGAGTATCCCAGAAACACTCCTTCATCAGCTTTGGCTTGAACTTTTGCTAAATATTTCTTGTCATTATTGTGAATGTAGCAAATACAGCCAAAGACTCTAAAATAGTCAACTTTAGGTTTCTTCCCTTTGAGTAATTCATAGGGAGTCTTTCCCTTTAGTTTATGTATCAGACTTCTGTTCAGCACATAGTTGGAGGTGTTCACTGCCTCTGCCCAGAAGGATAGAGGTAGATGAGCATCTGACAATAATGTAGTGGCAGATTCAATAAGGGTTCTATTTTTCCTTTCAGCTACCCCATTTTGTTGAGGAGTTCTAGGAGCTGAGAAAGTATGCCTGATCCCTTCACTCTGACAGAACTCTTGCATAAGAAGAGATTCAAACTCTGTCCCATGATCACTTCTGATCAGGGAAATGTGAGTATTGAACTCAATATGTATGCATTTGAGAAACTCTGTCAGACACTTAAAGTTATCAGACTTCTTCCTTAGAAAGAACACCCAAGTGAATCTAGAGAAGTCATCTACAACTACTAAAGTGTAGGATTTCCCTCCTAGGCTTTGTACTGTGATGGGTCCAAAAAGATCCATGTGTAACAGATACAATATCCTATGTGAATCACTCTTATTAAGTGATTTAAAACTGTTTTTAGTTTGCTTGCCTAATTGACAAGCCTTGCAGAGTCCTTCCTTCTTGTAGGGGCCAGAAGGTAGACCTCTAACAAGGTTGTCTTTGGATAGCCTAGCAATAGTTCTAAGGTTTAGGTGTCCTAATCTCTTATGCCATAAAATATTGGGTCTACAGACAGAATTAAACAGGCAGATATTTACATCAGTTGAAAGAAAATCTACTAGGTAGATGTTACCTTTCCTTTTACCTGTCAACACAGTTGTGTTGTCCTCTGACTTGATTTTGCATAAGGCTTTGCTGAAGGTCACCTGGTAGCCTTCATCACACAGCTGACTGATGCTAATTAGGTTGTGCTTCAGTCCTTCCACATAAGCTACCTTCTTGAAAGTTACTGAACCAATCTAGACTGCACCATATCCTTTAGTCTGTCCAAAGTTTGAATCACCAAAGATAACTTTGGGTCCAAGCTTGGCTCTGAAGGATGTGAGGCTGTCCTTGTTCCCTATCATGTGCTTAAAACACCCACTATCCAAGTACCATTGCTGGTTGGATGTTGGATACGTCTTCACCTGCACATAAGACAATTCATTTGTTTTTGACCCAGTTTATCTTGGGCCTAGGTTGATAACCTTTAAATTCTGAAATGAAAGACATCCCAGATTGACTCTTATATCCTTCAGGATGATATCTCCTTGGAGGTATAATCCATTCAGTATAAGGGTTAAAGATTTGGGATGTAGGACCCTTAGGATTCAATTTTGATTTGCCTTTGAAAAATTTTCCAGAGCTCTGACCTCTGTTCGACAATCTGTGAGCTTCGTTCGACGATCTTGGGTCAGATCGTCGAACTCCGTTCGACGGCGACTATAGCTGAGGTCAGGTATTTGAGATCGTCGACCTGCGTTCGACGATGTTGCTTGAGATCGTCGATCTGCGTTCGACGATTTTGCCTGAGATCGTCGAGCTGCGTTCGGCGATCGTCGATCTTCATTCGGCGATCGTCGATCTGCGTTCGACGATTTCTGCTAGGACTTAGTTTTCTGAGGCAGATCAAAATTTTTCCTAGCAACCTCTACAACTCCCTTTCCTTTGTCAGAAATGAATTTGATTGGAGTTGTTAGGACT
The DNA here is from genome assembly GCA_039583875.1 of Platanthera guangdongensis. Taxonomy (NCBI): domain Eukaryota; kingdom Viridiplantae; phylum Streptophyta; class Magnoliopsida; order Asparagales; family Orchidaceae; genus Platanthera; species Platanthera guangdongensis. Next base: position 138,763,465 of record CM077157.1, read on the forward strand.
ATAGGTTGGCTGGATGAAGCACCCAAGCCCAGTGTACTGTTGAATCTGGAGTTCACTATGCTTGTGATGTCCATCAGCTTGATGCTTCTCCCATTTAAGGATTCTTCAAGCTTCTTGGCCTCAGAGAGCTCACTTTTCAATGAAGCTATCTGTTCCCTACAGCACTCCAACTCCTGAGAGAGTTTGAGGTTTTCTGACTTTAGAGTATTGTGTTCAGATAATTGATTTCTGAGAGAGATAATCTCTTTCTCAGACTTTAGCAGGTCTAAACACAGTGCTTTAAATTCAGATTTAAAATCTTCTGAACTAAAATCAAAAGAACCAATTACCTGATCTTCTTCAGGTTGAGTCTCTGAGTCTGACACTGACTCCTCTTCCTCTGAATTGTGCTGTGAGGCATTGATTTCCATCATGCAGAACTTCTTTTCTTCTGCATCATCCTTATCATCACTGAAGCTGGATGAGGCTTCTGACTCTTCTTCTGTCTCACTCCAGGATTCAGCAACAAACTCTTTTCTTGTATGCTTGTTTTTGCTTGAAGAAGGTTTGCCATTGCCATTCCTTTTGAAGTCTTTCTCCTTTCTTCTTTCTTTTCTGTCCCTTCTGTCCTTGTTCTTGTTCTCTGGACAGTCAGGAACTATATGCCCTGGTTTCCTGCAATCAAAGCAAATAATGTCTTTATTATTACTAATGGACTTGTCATACCTTGGCTTGTCCTGCTACTTGTATGATCTTCTTCTGAAGTCTTTTCTGGCCATCTTGTAGAATCTTTTGGCCAGCAGATTGAGTAGTTCATCATTGCATGTGGCTTTGTCTTCAGGCAGATCCTCAGTTGCCTTGAAGGCTATGGTCTTCTCTTTTCTTGTGGCTGGTGAGACAGCCTTCTGTTCTTCCTCTCTATTTTTGATGAGTAGCTCATAAGATTTGAGCTTACCTAATAGAACTTCAGTGGTGATCTCATTTAGACTTCTGGCATCCTTAATTGGCCAGATTCTTGAATCCCAAGTGCTAGGGAAGCACATTAGGATCTTGTCATTAAGTTCAGTTAGAGAGATCTCTTTGTCTAATGTCCTGAGTTCACTGACAATTAGACTTAGTCTGTTGTACATATCTTCCACTGACTCAGTTTCTCCCTTCTTGAAATTCTCATATTGAGAAATGAGATGGGATCTTCTATCCTTTCTCTCATCAGCTGAGCCTGAGACTATTTCTGAGAGTTTGTCCCAAATTTCTTTTGCTGAATTACATTCAGCTACCTTTTGAAATATATCATCTGACATTATCTGGGCTAGGATATTCATAGCCTTAGCATCAGCTACTTTCCATTTCTTCATATGAGCATCTGTTCCTGATGGAGGTGGAACAGCATTTGTACTGGAATTCTCTTGGGGTCTTGGACATACTGTCAAAACAGAATTAAAAATATCTTCGTCAATAGAATTCATGTAAAGTCTAATCCTTGCCTTCCAAAGTGCAAACTTGGATAGATTGCACATTGTAGGTCTGATGCTAGCATAATCTTTGTTTTGGGCCATGATTTGAGTAAACAAAATCTAATAATAAAATACTAGAGAAAAGCAGATCTAGCTTGGGATCTTTGGGTTCAGGTGTTAGCCTGTACAACCAATCAGGTATGGTATGTTTAACCAACCTGGAAGATGTGGTATTTTTAACCGACCTGGCTCTGATACCAATTGAAAGAGCAGCTAGATCTGATATACTCTAGAGGGGGGGGTGAATAGAGTATATGGTGCTTTTGAAACTTTTTACAACAACTGTTGTAATAAGAGTGAGCAGGGAAGCAGTAAATAAAACTAATCACAGCACTAAGTAAAACAGAAGCTAAGCACAGAAAAATCAAGGCCAAAAACAAAAATGAAAACAAGCAAAACCAGAAGACACAAGGAAATATAGTGGTTCCCCAAACTTGGGTACATCCACTCTTCTACCACCCTAGGTAGGAATCCACTGCAGGATGAGTTGATCAGGTGTCCTGGGCACCAATGAACTTTTGATAAGGTGCTCAAAAACCAAGGCAGATTTTTTGATCAGGTGTCTTGCCACCAATGAGCTTTTGACAAGGTGCTCAAAAACCAAGCTCAAACTTTTGAAGGGAGTTTGAGAAACCCTTTACAGAGTGGGGGTGAGAGAATGATGGAAGTCTTCTCTTTCTCAAACAACTGAGAAGACTATGTGGATTGTTGATGTCAAAGCTCCCCCTGAATCCTTGAGATCTTCAGGAAGAAAAGCTTTGCTGAGGGTGATAGGCCTTCAAAGATTGAACTCCAGCAATAGATGATTTCAGCAATAGCTGAAATGTTGAATGCCTGGAGTATAGAAATATGTTGGCCTTGAACACTTTGAAGACTAAGGAGATCTAAAGATTTGAGAAGGCTTGATCTCCATGGATGTGTGTTCTTCAGAATTCTTTTGTGACAGAAGATTTTTGAATGCTTCTCTGTAATCTGTATCCTCTCTCTGTATTGTGTGTGTTCTCTTGAGAGATTCAAAAATCCTGTCTTTTATTCTCTGGTATAGAATAGAATAACATTCTCTGTCAAGTATAGTCGTTGGCCTGCATTAATTGCATCCTTAATTGCATAATCTCTTCTGGAGGAAAGTCCACAGATATATTTCTTGAAAAATCCCTTGAAACTTGGTCCAGAATTGAATGATAATGGCTAGGAAATCTCTGAATTAATTGCAGAATAACTCCTAACTGATTTGAATTTGAATTAAGAAATATCCTGGAAGTTGTCTGAAATCGTCGAACTGAGCTCTGCTATCGTCGAGCTGAGCTCACCGATATGGAAACACACAGCAGCCAAATATCGTCGATCTGAGCTCAAAGATCGTCGAACTGAGCTTAAAGATAAAGTTCCAAAGCAAAGTCAACATCGTCGACCTGAGCTCACCGATCGTCGAATGGAGTTCGACGATATTATGAAGTTGAGCTCAGCGGTCATCGAATGGAGTTCGACGATCTGTCGAAGTTGAGCTAGACGATCGTCGATCTGAGTTCGACGAATCGTCGTGTTGAGTTCGACGATCAGACTTAGTCTCCAGACAGAAAATCTTGGTCTTCAGGGCAGCTTCCAAACCTAGACTTCTAACCCTTATACTCAATTCTAATTGACCTATTAAGCTATACAGAAGGTCAAGCAAAGGTTCCTAGAGACATAGTGATCCTGACCCAAATTAGTAATAGGGTGTTCCAACACGATCAACGAATCGCGTCACTGATTCGTTGTCCCTTTGCTTGATTTCAAAGAGAGTGGCTGGTCCATCCTTCCTCTTTCTTGAGGTAGCAAACCTTAGTAACAATTCGTTGCGGAGCTCAGCGAAGGAAGAGATTGTGCCTGAAGGCAGCTCATAGAACTACTCTCTCGCCCGTCCTTCGAGAGTGGTTACCAAGAGTTTGCACTTGATGGCGTCTAAGAGGCATATCAATGCAACTTCCCCTTCAAACGCTTGGAGGTGGGAGACTGGATCAGTCTCCCCTGAATAGAATGGAAGGTGAGGTTCCCTGACATTTTTTGGAGCCGACTCCCATCGGATTCGATCAACGAAGGGAGAAGGGGTCTCGAATTCAGCAGGGTAAAAAGGGCGGACTGAAGCTGGGGAGTCTGTGGGCTCGGCGGACTGGCGGTCAGCAAAATGGAGCTGGCGGGCAGGAGTGCCCCTGGCAGCTTCTCTGAAGAAATTCCTGAATGAGGCAAACTGCTCCTCCTGAGGATGCGGAGGGGCGGCGGACTGGACAGGATTTCGAGGAGTGATTGGCGACTGCCGAAGGGGAGTTCGGCGAGCTGGAGTCTGGCGGACTGGCGAGTCTGCGGGTTCTGCTGCGGCCTGGGGAGCGAGCCGCTGAGTTAACACAAGTAGGGCTTGGTTGATCGTGCCGATACGCTGGTCATTCTGCCTGCGGGATTGCTCGGCCTCAAAGCGAGCTTGCTCGATTGCATCCCAGAGAGAATCCTCCGAAGAACTGGAGCGGTCTGAGGAGCGGGCTCGGCGGTCTGACATTTCTGTCCGCTGTATTCAAAATGATACTCGAATCTGAAGGCCGTGTGTTAACTGTTGATGCACGAAAATGCAAAGGGGGGGGGGGGGCGAGCACCACCAGCTAACTGTTCGAGCACAAGGGAAAAGAAGGGAGAGGAGAGACTGTGAGTAGCAATCTACTAAGCAGATGAGAGCCAGAAGAACAGCAGGGTTGTGAGCCACGACAACAACAGACTTCGCCCGTCGCGGCCTGAATGCCTCTCTTGCGACAAGCCTTCCTTTTACTGAAGAAGGGTTTGATTACAAGTGAATGAAAAAGAGGAAGGCAAGAGCTGAGCAATCTGGAGTCCGCAAAGCACAAGATTCGAGTTCGCAGCCTTTAACACGTAGGCTCCTGGGCACGAGTCAGCGTGCCTTAGGTGCAGCACCTCCCCCTATTTATAGGATGGGGGGCATGCCCAAACGGGCAGGGCTAAAATAACCGACTGCCCGGGGTACAGGAGAACCGGGCAGTGGTGATAGGAAGCAAAAATAAAGAACAAGCCAGTCCGCGCAGAAGGGGCGGACTGGGCTCGCGGGCTGGAGCTCCCATCCACTGCTGATAGGCGCGATCCTGCGGGAGGACGGCGGCCTGAGCGGACTGGGAACTTCGTCCGCCAAAGAGGGATCAATCCAGAGCTCCAAAGGTATATCGAACTGGGCGGACAACGCACTAAGTCCGCCGCTGAGGTGGTCATCCTTGGGGCTTGAATGCTGCTACTTTGCCGAGCTCGGCGGACGGCAAACCGAGTCCACAGATAATGAAGTAGGGGTCTTGGCATCCTGCGAGTGTTGCGGACTGAGGGGTTAACAGCCGATAACCATGGTTGAAGCCTATATATAGATATGCTCTCTCAATAATTGGATAAAAAAACAAATAGCTAATCAATTATAATCTCTAAAGGATTGAGGATTCATAAGAAGAGAAAGAAGAAACAGTCAACAGATTGTAGAGAGAGAAAAACAAGATGGAGAGAAGTTTTCATCCAGTGAAGGCAGATCCTGAATAGTCTGCCTGAAGAATTCAGTTCAAGTCTGAAAAAGAATTCAGATTAATTCTTGAAGGAAGCTGATTGAAGATCAACTCCAACACCAAGAAGTTTAACCCTACATTGTTCAAATTCACGAAGCTTTGAATAAAGCTAAGACATGTTGATCCTTAAGTAATCAGTTCTATCAAGAACTGATCAAGAAGCCTTCAACCAATACTTAAGTAATCAGTTCTCTCTCCATCTGGTTGAAGATATCATTATCTTTTCATCAATAATTTTTGTAGGATTTGTAATAGATCTGAGTGTAGGTGATTTACTTCTCTGAGTTGTAAGCCTAAATTATAAAGGTTGAGGTAGGGCTGAGTGCCTGAGGTAGCGGAATCAGTTCCCTAAGTTGTAGGCCTGTAAAAGAGGCTGAGGTAGGGCTTTTGCCTGAGTTGTAGGAGTGGGGTGTCACTCTGAGTTGTAGGCCTATGGAAGAGGCTGAAGTAGGGCTTGTGCCTGAGTTGTAGGAGTGTGGATTCACTCTGAGTTGTAGAAACCAGTCTTGGTTCTGAGCTGTAAGATCTCCGGATCTGAGATGAAGGAAGGAAGTTAGGTCGAATCTAGTACACTGCTAGATAGGCAAAGGGGGAAGTGGATGTGACCATCATTTGGGGAACCAATATAAATCTGGTGTGCAATCTGTGGAATGCTCTGTGTATGTGAATGAAGTGCTGTGTTTTCTGCTAATTAAATTGCTAAATTAGATAGAATTATCTGCCTAAGTCAGAAAATTAACTGAACATATTCACCCCCTCTAGGTGTTTAGAACATCTTGAAACCAATTCTTTCAAGTGGTATCAAAGTGAGGTTACTCAAAGAATAGGCTTAACAGTCTGAGTAGATCTCCAAGGCCGAAATCTATTAGGCAAAATTGGTTCCATTGAGAATCATAAGGAGTTTGGTTCCATGAAGTTACCTATATGCAGGAAAGAGATTTTTGGCAAATGGAAAGAAAGTGTTAAACTGTTTATGGAAGCTTCAAATCAAAGAATCTATATGACAGTCAAAGAAGGGCCATTCATCCCAATGAAAGTTTCAGTTCTTGATGCAAAATCTCAGGACACCAAAGGAGTATTCTGAAATGACAAAGGATGAGATCATCTTGTCTACTATGGATAAGAGATCATAGAATATAATAGTCAGTGTTATAGATGATTCAACATTCCAAAATTTGATTCACTGCAAGACCTCCCAAGAAATGTGGACACCCTGATTGTCTACAAGGAGGGTTCAGAAGAGGTAAGAGAAGATAAAAAGTCTATGCTGAATCCGGAGTATGAAAGTTTTAGACAATCTAAAACAGACAGTATAACTAAATGTTACAAGAAGTCCTTTAGAATAGTTAATGAACTGATGTCATATGGAAGAGTATTCAGCACATATGAGTTAAATGATAAGTTTCTGAGATCATTAACAAAGGAATGAGACACCAAGATATGTGTCATTAGGGAAGTGGCCAGACTAGCAGAAATCTCACCTCCAACATTATTTGGTAAACTGTTTTCATATGACATGTAGCTGATGGTCAGAAAGGAGGAGGGGAAAAGTAATAAAGTTGATTACAGAGATAAGTCAGTGGCTTTCAAGACTGAAGCCATAAGAAAGGATAGGAGGATTTCTCTATCTCCTCCTAGGAAAGCTGCAGAAGTAGTTTCATAAAGTTCTGACAGTCACACATCAGATAGTCCAAATTCTGATGAAGACTTGCTGCATTCTCAAAACAATTTTAAAGGTTCTTGAAGAAGAAACAGTGGAGATCCAAGCCATCCTCCTCATAATCCAAGGATGATTACTATCAAAAAAAGAAATCCTCTAGGAAGGACAGGTATGGTTCTAAACCTAGTAAATTTTCTTCAACTAAGATTGTTTGCTATTGTTGCAACAGGCCTTGACATGTGGTAGCTGATTGTCCTGACAAAAGGAAAAAAAATCTAATGATAAGAAGAAACTAAAAAATAAGGGCAAGAAGGAGAAATCCTTTGTTGCAAAGAAGCAAAAAAGCTGGTCAGATTCTTCATCATCAGATTATGAGGCGGAAGCTGAAGCTGAATCATACATAGGACTGTTGGCAACTGAAGAGGATGCAGAAGAGGCTGAGTTCGTGAAATTACTGGACTCAGTTAATGGAATTGAAGAACATTGTTGTAAAGGGCTGACGGCCTTGATAGAAGAAGATCAGTGCCAGAATCAGTCTGGACCTAGTAAGGTAAACAATTCTTCAATAGTTTCTGATTACTATATAGGTTCAGAATCAGAAGCATATGCATCAAGAGATGTGGATGAATCTGAATCTGAAGGAGATGTTCATCAACTTATTGATGAATATGGTGATCTACTGCAAGCACTTAAGAAAAGCAGAATCCTTAACAAAGCACAGGACAAGAAAATTGCTACTCTTAAGCTGGATGCATTAGATTCAGAAAAAATGCTGGATCTAAAGATGAATGATGTAGGTAAACTGAAAAACATAACTGTTATTCAGATGGGTACTATTACATTCAAGAATGATCAAATCAAAAGTCTGGAAGTCAAACTTCAGAAGGAAAAGTATCTGGTGGCTAAATTCTCTAAGCCACAATCAATCTTACCTTTAATTGATGACTTTATTCACAAAAAGGGTAAGACAGGAGGATTGGGCTTTAAGGGAAATGCGAGGGTTGCCAATTCCAAAAGAAAAGGCAAAGCCCCAGTACAACATCTAGCCTTCAAACCCCCATTTCCTTCAGAAAAGTGTGGCAGCCAACTAATAGATATGATTATGATATCATACATGGTTATGGACAAGGGTGTAGCTCCAGCACTCAAGCAAAGAACCACTGTACCAACAGTATTAAGAATATCTGACAGCAATGCTGTTAAAACTGTACCTAAAAAGAAGTATAATAGATGTGAGTGCTGGTGTTGTGGTTAGATAGGGCATTATGCCATGGATTGCTGGCACAACACCAGTATCAGGAAGAATGTCAGCTTACCTTTGAGGAAGGCTGCTGGTAAGAATATCAAGTTTCAATCTAACTTGAACCTACAACCTAATAAACATTGTGGTTCTAAGGTAAATTAATTTTATTTGCTGCAGGTGGGTCCAAGTTGCCATACCCATATATGGTACTTGGACAGTAGATGTTCCAGGCACATGACTGGAATAAGAAGAATGTTAAAGGACTATACGGGAATGTTTGGTGGATCGGAAAAAGGGGTCATAAAAGGGTTTGGTAACATTTCTACTTGTTCTATAACAATCACTCAAGTGGCTTATGTAAAAGGTTTGAAACATAACTTGATAAGCATAAGTCAGCTGATTGATCTTGGGTATGACACTTCATTTATTAAGAATGGGTGTCAGATTAAAAGTACAAGTGATCAGAAGGTGACCTTGTCTGGTTATAGAAAAAGGAATGTTTATTGTTTAAATTTTGATTATGAAAACATGAACACTCCTGTATGTTTAGTTGCAGATGAGAAAGCATCTCAGTGTGTCCAATGACACAAGAGGCTAGCTCATCTGAACTATAATACTATAGACCAACTCTATAGTTTAGAGTTAGTGAGGAATGATCCTCAGTTTAAGTGCATAAAACAGGGTATATGTTCAGCTTGTCAAAAAGGCAAGCAAACTAAATCCTCTTTTCATAGTCTTGATACCAAAGACTCTGTGAGGTGTTTGTACCTCTTGCATATGGATCTATTTGGTTCTATGCCAGTTCATAGTCTAGGTAGGAAAGTCTATACTTTTGTGGTAGTAGATGACTATTCTAGATTTACATGGGTTTTCTTTTTCAGGCAGAAATCTAAAACCCCTACTGTCTTTCATAACTTTGTTAAAACAAATTCAGAATGAATTTAACAATTCAATGGTCAAAATCAAAACTGACCATGGAACTGAATTTCAGTCTGATTGTATGACAAGTTTTTGTGAAGAACTAGGGATTCATCAGGAATTCTCCTCACCTAGAACACCTCAGCAAAATGGAATTGCTGAAAGGAAGAATAGAACTCTTATTGAGGCTGATAGAACTCTACTAAGTGACACTTCACTCCCTAAATATTTCTGGGTTGAGGCAGTAAATACTGCTTGTCATGTTCTCAATAGAGCATCTATAACTAAGAACCACAAAAAGACACCCTATGAGATTATGAAGGGTAGAAAACCAAATATATCCTACTTTAGGATCTTTGGTAGTAGGTGTTATGAGCTTAACACTGGCAAGTCTCACCTAACTAAGTTTGCTGCCAAATCCCAAGATGGGATATTTGTTGGGTACAACAATAACAGTAAGGAATATAGGGTCTACAACTTGACTACACAAGTTGTAGAAGAATCTATTCATGTAGTGTTTGATGAATCTGAGCTAATTAACTGTGAGTTGTCAGACAATTCTTGTAGCTTAATAGGTTTAAAAGAAAAGTTGGACATGCTGACCATTAATGAAGACCAAACTGCAAGGCAGGATGTGGAAAATGATGATTGCTGTCCAGGGGGAGTACAAGGTCCACAAGCTGACATTGAAGATAATGAAGTTCAGCATGGTGGAGAAATTGAAGAAGTTCAAATTGCTGATAGAATGCCTCCAGCAATAAGGAATCTAAAGGATCATCCAGCACAATCATTGGTGATCCTCGACATGGTGTGCAAACCAGAAACAAACACATGAACACAGTGCTTTGCTCAAGATTCCTGTCACAGATGGAACCAAAGAGATTTGAATAAGCCATACAAGACTCCAACTGGATTAATGCAATGCAGGAGGAGCTGAATCAAGTCAGAAGGTGAAAAGTATGGGAGCTGGTTCCAAAACCAAAGGATCATAACATTATTGAGACAAAGTGGATCTACAGGAACAAACTAGATGAAAATGACATCATATGAAGAACAAAGCAAGACTGGTTGCCAAAGGTTATAGATATGAAGAGGGAATTGACTTTGATCAGACCTTTGCCCCAATGGCAAGGTTGGAAGCAATAAGGCTATTCCTTTCCTTTGCTGCTTTCCAAGGGTTCAAAGTATACCAAATGGATGTCAAGTCAGCATTCTTAAATGGTAATTTGAAAGAAGAAGTCTATGTTGTACAACCTTCAGGTTTTTTTGATGCACTTTATCCTGATTATGTTTATAGACTTAAGAAAGCCTTATATAGTTTGAAACAAGCCCCTATGGCTTGGTATGAAACATTGTCTACTTTCCTCATTGAAAATAAATTTTCAAGGGGGAAAATAGACAAGACTCTATTCCTTAGGGAGTCAAAGGGCAAGATGATCCTAGTACAGATTTATGTTGATGACATAATCTTTGGATCTACAAAACAACCTTTGTAGGAAGTTTGCAAAACTTATGCAAGGGAAGTTTGAGATGAGCACTATGGGTGAGCTCAAATTTTTCTTGGGACTCCAAGTAAGACGGACTGATGATGGCTTGTCCATATCACAGTCTAAGTTCACCAAGGAGTTAATTAAGAAATATGGTATGGAGTCATCTACCACCATGAAAACTCCAATGGGAACAAGTATGCCTTTAGGCAAAGATGATGCAGGAAAACCTGTAGATGAGTCTTTGTATAGAGGGATAATTGGCTCCCTTATATACTTAAATACTAGTAGACCAGACATTATGTATGCTACATGTGTCTGTTCTAGGTACCAAGCAAGCCCTAAAGAATCTCATTATACTGCAGTTAAAAGAATTTTGAGATATCTTAAGGGCACACCTAATCTTGGTCGTTGTTACCCCTAAGTATAGGGACTTTCTACTGACTGGTTTTTCAGATGCAGACTTTGCAGGTTGCAAAGAAGATAGAAAAAGCACCACTGGCACATGTCAGTTTCTAGGTGGTAGATTGGTGTCATGAAGCAGTAAGAAGCAGACAAGTGTGACAACTTCCACTACATAGTCTGAGTATGTTTCTGCAGGCAGTTGTTGTGCTCAGCTTTTATGGATTCAACATCAACTTGAAGACTATGGTCTCAAGGTAAGTAGAACTCCACTATTTTGTGATTCTACAAGTGCTATTTCTATTGCTAAAAACCTTGTATCACATAGCAGAACAAAGCATATAGAAATTAGATTTCACTTTATTAGAGAGCATGTTGAAAAAGAAGATATTTGTTTGGAATTTGTCACCACAAATAATCAAATTGCTGACATGTTTACTAAACCACTAGATGAAACTAAATTCAATTGTTTCAAAATTGAATTAGGCATGTTAAACCTAGAGTAACTTGGTAAATCTAACTAAGTATTTCAATGTCGACATATAGTAGTAAATGTCGACACAAAAGGAAATCTGTATCGACATATAGTAGTTTGTGTCGACACATAAGGAAAGTTGTGTCGACACAAATAAATAGTGGTGAGATATTGGTGTCGACACTCAGAGTTTGGTGTCGACACATAGAAGTTCTATCTTTTAGATAGTAGTGTCGACACATACAGTCGTATGTGTCGACACACAGATATTAGAGTCGACTATTAAGAAGTCTGTGTCGACACATCGCAAACTGTGTCGACATATAGTGTTTTCTGACTCTGTCGAGACATTAGAAGTCTGTGTCGACACAATCTCTACAGTGTCGACACATTAAGTATCTATTACCCCGCCTATTGACCTTTTGTGTTGACAAACATATAAATAGGTCACAGAATACCTTTGTCGACTACTCTCTCAACATTTTCGAGACCAAATCTTTGAGTTGACAAACCTTCATCTCTCTTCTCCTCAAATTACTCATCACCAATGGCGCCAAAGTTGGAGGACAACATCAACGAAGGCTATGAGTTAGTTCGTAATGCTTTTGAGAGTGCAACAACTGAGATTAGAGATGTGATAACCCTAATCAAAAAAATGGTTTAGAATATCTAGTTTTAGAACCTACCAAGATCTAGAAGACGGAGGTTCTTGAATTCTATACAAAAACAACCCTAGATTCAACTGGATTGAAGATTAAGTCATCAATTCAAGGAAGCAAGGTGAAACTTACCCAAAAGCATCTGAGGAAGACACTCCAATTGCCCAGGACTCAGGAAGATGATCAAGTCACATCTTCAATGATAAAAGAAGCTCTTCAATGGTGTGGCCTGTATCCCACCACTAAGATTGAATCATCAATGTAGAGGAAGGGGATGAACGCACAAGGAAAGTTTCTCTCAGAGATTATGGGAAAAGTAATTCTCTGCAAATCAGGAGGACATGATAGGATCTCAGCCTATATGTTCAGCTTGATGACCAGAGTTATTTTTCGAATAAAAACTAACTAGTCTGCTGTGATTTTTGACAAGATCAAGGAAAGTTTGAAGAAACCTAATATAGGAAGAATACTGAGTCTGTATCTAGCAATGAATATTGCTGAAGTGCTGAACCACACGACTGGATCTAGAATAAACCACATGAGAAGGATGGATATGAAAATACTATCCAGGTGGGAAAGAGTTCTGACAAAGGATGGTTCTACACCACAAAAACAACCACAACTGAAAAAGAAAAAGACAACCCCCAGGAAACCTGAATCTTCTAGTAATTCAGAAGAATAAGTGATCTTCAGTTCAGATGAAGAACAACAAGAATCTACAAGGAAATCATCTGCCACTAAGAATATAGATGATAGTCAGATGCAGGGGGAGCATATTCCAGAAAGCACCATCCAACTGGATCAAGTTCAGGATGTGCCTCCAGAAGTTACTCCTGAGATAGAGCAAGCTTCATTAGAGAGTGAAACAGCCACTCAAACTTTTCCAGAGGTAATAGATGATATAAATCAATTTATACTAGATACTGAGCCAAATACACTAACTGTGCTTCTAACTGATGTTGAATAGACACACCATGATAATATCCCTACACAGGATGTATCAATGGATGATACATCTGCATTAGATGATGCTCCATTAAATGTACAAGATACAGATATTCCTCCAGTTCAACTACAACAAGAATTCACTATTATGGAATTGTTTCCTGACTTACAAGAAGAAAGAACTGAGGAAGTAGTGCCAAGGACTGAGGGGGAGGAGCCAGGGACTAAGGGGGAGTTGCCAAGGACTGACAAGAAGCTGCCCTCTAGTCCAAAGGACACAGTGAACCTTGGACGTTCCTTTGAATCTGATGATGGAGAAGCACTCAAAGAAAAGAAGAGAAAACTGATGGTTTATAGGAAGAAAAGCTCAAGCTATAAGAAAGCATTACAGACTGCCTCACAACCCTCCGCTCCAACAGTTGACTTCAGTTCACTGTTGGTTACTCTGCAAGTTAAAATGGATGAGCAAAGACAAGCTCTTGAAAAATATGTGGATGAAAGCCATAAGGAACTTCAGTTTTCTTTGGCTCAAGATATAATATCCATCAGATTTGAAGTAAATAAAAATAAGAAAGAGATGACAGCCTGCTTTCATAAAGGAGGTAATGCTGTACTTTATCTATCAAAGCAGCAACAAGAGGAAAGAACACAGATTGATGATATAGTGATAAAGCAAGGATATGTCCTGGAAAATCAGCTCAGGATGATTGATAATCTTACTGAATCATATAATGTGATTGTTACTGAGTTAAAGAATAATGCAACTGCATTAACTGAGGAAAGGGCTAAAGACAAGTCAGAGTTTGATAAGAAACTTCAAGAAGATTTAGCCACCTTCCAATCTGCCATTCAAGCCTCGCAGAAGATCATATTTGCTCAGCTACAGAAGTTTAAAGCTTATGATACAGAAGGAACCAATTATCTTGTTAATCAGATAAGGTTTCAAAAGGATGATCTCAGGGATCATATTGAGAGAGAAGTCAAAAAGGGGGAGAGGTTGTTAGTCAATGCTAGTTCATAGCATGCTAAATGGATAACAAATGTTGTTAGAGCAACTCTGTGATATCCACCCCTATGTGATGATGATAATACAGCTGAGTCAGGTATTCAAGCTGTAGGAATTGAAGGCGGTCAGCATGAGGTAGCTCAAATCATATACCCCTTCTAACTTTGAGGGAATTCAACAACTGGTTCACCAAATGTATAGCCCTCCATAGACTACTAAGAATGTTATAATTGAGAAAGTGGACATGTCAGAGGTAGCACTGAATAAAGAGCAAGAAGCTCAACATTCAAATAAAAGGTTTAGAGAGCAGGATAAACTAAAGCCTGATTTTGAAAGATGGAGTCCCACCTCTAGAAATATAATACTCCCTGCCTGGCAAGCTATCAAAGACAAAATGCATGATAGAGGCAAGTGGTATTCTGAAGTTGAGTGGAACAAATATCTACAGAGACAAGATGTGATAAATCAGTCCAGAAGGGATCACAAGGCTGGGAAAATATCTGCTACAGCTGTGGAGCCCAGTAAATACTTTCCTAAGCCTTATCTTATTTTGAAAGGCAAAAAGTTAAGGCTCAAGAGCTTAAGAAAAAGGATCTCAAAGGCAAGAAGCCAGCTGAAGATACTGAAGCTCCAGTACAAGCAAGGATCCAGTCTGGCAAAGACATAGTGATCAAGGAGCCAGATCAGCCATAGGATAGACTGACTAGATTTTAGAACATTGTAATCTTCAGTTTTAAAATCTATGTAATCTGTTGTCAACAAACTTTTGTGAAGTTTAAACAAAACAATGATTCATGCTTATTATGTTTGTATCATATTCTGTGATGATATAATATATACTTGTTTTGTTTATATGTTTCCCTGTCATTGAATGCTTTTATACATCATATTGTTTATTTTATTATAAGTGATGTATATCATTGAGTAAGGGTTATGACTTCTCCATAAAGGGGGAGATTGTTGGGTACATTGGAAAATGTGTACCAGATTTGGAGAAGCCTCAACTAACTCAATGATATGCATCAAGTTGTATTTGATGTTGTGTTGAGTTATCATGTGCAGGTTATGTAAATGGAAGAAAAATTTTCTAAGTACAAGTGTCGACACTTGGGAATAGCTGTGTCGACACCAAGGGACAGATTGTGTCGATAGCCAGAATTTGTGTCGACATACAGAAAATCTGTCGACAATGCTATGTCGACACTAAGGGCCAGATTGTGACGACATCATCAGGATCTGTGTCAACACACAGAAAAGCTGTCGACACATTCCAGAATTCTGTCGACAACAATTGTGTCGACACATAGAACTTGTGTCAACACACACCAGAATTCTGTCGACACCAACTTTGTCAAGACAAGGAGTGTTTGTGTCGACACACAGGACTTGTGTCGACACATTCCATAGAAGCTGTGTTGACAACATCAAGACTTGTGTCGACACATGGACTATGTGTGTCGATACATGTGAAGTATTCACTCGACATTCTCTGCTGTTGAGTCAAAGTCCAATGAAGGTTGAAGTAATACAACTGGAGACTTGACAATTGTCATTACTGACATTACTGTCACATCTGTCAGAGGTGTCAGAAGACCGTTCGAAACCGGAACAGCCGGTAACTATGGATGAGGCCTATATATAGATATGCTCTCTCAACAATTGGATAAAAAAAAAGATAACTAATCAATTATAATCTCCGAAGGATTGACGATTTAGAAGAAGAGAAAGAAGAATCAGTCAACAGATTGTAGAGAGAGAAAAATAAGAAGGAGAAAAGTTTGCATCCAGAGAAGGCAGATCCTGAACAGTTTGCTTGAAGAATTTAGATCAAGTCTGAAGAAGAATTCAGTTTAATTTATGAAGGAAGCTGATTGAAGATCAACTCCAACACCAAGAAGATCAACCCTACTTTGTTCAGATTCAAGAAGCTTTGAAGAAAGCTAATACAGGTTGATCCTTAAGTAATTAGTTCTATCAAGAACTGATCAAGAACCCTTCAACCAATTCTCTCTCCATCTAGTTGAAGATATCATTATCTTGTCTTCAATAATTTTTGTAGGATCTGTAATAGATCTGAGTGTAGGAGATTTACTTCTCTGAGTTGTAAGCCTAAATTATAAAGGCTGAGGTAGAGCTGAGCGTCTGAGGTAGGAGAATCTGTTACATGAGTTGTAGGCTTGTGAAAGAGGCTGAGGTAGGGATTTTGCCTGAGTTGTAGGAGTGGGGTGTCACTCTGAGTTGTAGGCCTGTGGAAGAGGCTGAGGTAGGGCTTGTGCCTGAGTTGTAGGAGTGTGAATTCACTCTGAGTTGTAGGAACCAGTCTTGGTTCTGAGCTGTAGGATTTGCGGATCTGAGAAGAAGGAAGGAAGTTAGGCTGAATCTAGTACACTGCTAGATAGGCGAAGGGGGAAAGTGGATGTGCCGATCATTTGGGGAACCACTATAAATCCGGTGTGCAATCTGTGAAATGCTGTGTGTATGTGAATGTTGTGCTGTGTTTTCTGCTAAATAATTTGCTAAATTAGATAGAATTATCTGCCTAAGTCAGAAAAAGAATTGAACATATTCACCCCCCCCCCCCCCGCCCCTCTAGGTGTTTAGAATATCTTGAAACCAATTCTTTCACTAGTCGTGTGAAGACAAATAGCGTCAGAGTGGTGTTGCTGAATGGCTGTTGGATGCTTGCGGATAAAGCTTGCGATGTGGCGGTCCAAATAGGAAGTCGGGATTTCAGTTTTACTGCATCGGTATTGCCGATATCGGAATTCGACGTGATATTTGGTATGGATTGGCTTGCGCAGCAGCATGCCTTGATTGATTGCCAGTCCAAAGAGATCACGTTGGGCCAGAATATCGAACAAGAGACAAAGTTCGCAGGTATGCGAGGAGTGGGCGGGACGTTGTTGTCTGCACTCCAAGTCTTGAAGGCTGTTCGGAAGGGTGCGGAGTGCTACTTCGCCCTGATTCAGGCTTTTGAGCGTAAGGACCGTGTGTGTAATGTTCCGATTATGTTGGAATTTGCAGATGTGTTTCCCAAGGATCTCCCTAGGCTACCACCACAGCGTGAGATTGACTTCACGATCGAGTTCGTGCTAGGTGCGAAACCTGTGGCCCGCTCGCCATATCGCGCCGCGCCTAAGGAGATGGCCGAGTTGAAAGTCCAACTGCAGGAATTGATGGAGCAGGGGTATATACGCCCAAGCATGTCTCCTTAGAGCACCCCTGTGCTTTTTGTGAAGAAGAAAAACGGTGGCTTGCGGTTATGTATTAATTATCGCGAATTGAATAAGCTGACCGAGAAGAAAAAATATCCGATTTCGCGGATTGATGAGCTGTTTGATCAGCTAGTGTGATCGTCCGTCTACTCGAAGTTGGACTTGAAATCTGTTTATTACCAATTGAGGATGCGAGAAGAAGATATTCACAAAACCGCATTTGGAACAAGGTACGAGCACTATGAGTTCACGGTCATGTCGTTTGGGCTGTGTAATGCACCCTCGGTATTTATGGACTTGATGCACCGAATATTCCGCGAGTACCTGGATCTGTTCATGATAGTGTTCATTGATGATATCCTGGTGTACTCGAGATCGGAAGCCGACCATGAGAAACATTTGCGTTTGGTGTTGAATACATTGAGGCAGAATCAACTCTATGCCAAGTTCTTGAAGTGCGAGTTTTGCCTATTGTCGGTGGTTTTTTTGGGCCATGTGGTGAGTGGAGCGGACATATCTATGGATCCAGTGAAGATAAGGGCCATAGAGGAGTGGCCAGAGTTGTCTTCAGTGGCCTAGGTCAGGAGCTTCCTTGGACTAGCAGGCTACTACCGTAGATTTATTGAAAACTTCTCACGGATTGCTTTGTTGCTAACCACGTTGACGCGAAAAGAACAGAAGTTTGTTTGGTCGCCAGAGTGCGCGTGAGCTTTTGAAGAGCTGAAGATTCGGTTGACCACGATGCCTATATTGTCATCGCCATGTGGTACCGATGGATTTGTAATCTACAATGATGCTTCAGGGAGCGGCTTAGGCTGCGTGCTTCTACAAAATGGAAAGGTGATTGCTTATGGCTTACGCCAGCTGAAAGTGCACGAACGGAACTATCCCGTCCATGATCTTGAGCTGGCGGAGGTGATCTTTGCAATAAAGCCGTGGCGACACTATCTTTATGGTGTGAAGGTGGAGATCTATACAGATCACAAGAGCCTGAAGTACATATTGGAGAAGAAGGACTTGAATATGCGACAACGAAGGTGGTTGGAGCTCCTCGGGGACCACACCTTTGAGATTCTCTATACTCCCGGGAAGGGGAATGTTGTCGCTGATGCCTTGAGTCGGCGGACTCCGGCAAGAGTAGCTTGGTTGCAGATGCATGATGAACGTCTCATCCAGGTGTTGGAAGCGTTAGAGGTTTCTTGTGTTGACAAGAATGCCACTGTCAATGCATATTTGAACTGGATGGAGGTGCAATGTGACCTTGCGGACCGAGTTCGACGGGAAACAGAGTTGGATGAAGATCTCCTACATCTTTTGCGGAAAGAGGGCCGTTTGTGCATCCCAAATGTGGGTAAATTGAGGGAAGAACTGTTGTATGAAGCGCATTATACGAAGTACTCAATCTACCCAGGGAGCACGAAGATGTTTAGGGATATGAAAAAGCTACTTTGGTGGCCAGGGATAAAGAAAGATGTTGCTCTTTATGTGGCCAAATGCCAAACCTGTGCTATGGTGAAGGCGGAATGCCAGAAACCGGGCGGTTATTTGAAGTCGTTGCCAATTCCAGAGTGGAAATTTGACGATATTTCCATGGATTTCGTGCATAGATTGCCGAGATCTCAGCGAGGGAACGATTCCATCTGGGTGATTGTTGATCGGCTGACAAAAGTAGCACACTTCCTCCCGAACAAGCGAGATGATTCGGTAGAAAGTTTGGAAAAGCTGTACGTGGAACATATTGTACGGCTTCACGGTGTTCCTCGGAGCATCGTGAGTGATCGAGATGGGTGATTCATGTCAAAGGATTGGAGGCTCGTTCACTAGTTGTTGGGCACGAAGTTGACTTTCAGTACGACCTTTCACCCCCAAACGGATGGCCAAACTGAACGAACCAACAGAATGATGGAGGACATGCTCCGAATGTGCGCCCTAGATTTTGGAAAGAGATGGGAAAATCATCTCTACATGGTGGAGTTTGCTTATAATAACAGCTACCAGGCGAGCATCGGGATGACACTGTATGAAGATCTATATGGAAGGAAGTGTCGTACTCCCTTAGCTTGGGTAGAAGTGGGCGAAGCTAAAGTTTATAATCGAAATGAAGTCGATGAAGCAAACTCAACCATTCGTGCTATTCGAGAGAGGCTACTCATAGCCCAAGATTGTCAAGTGAAGTACAACAACGCCAAGCACCGGAACGTGGAGTTCACGGTAGGCGATTGGGTCTACTTGAAGGTCAAGCCCTTCAAAGGTGTATCCAGGATTCGACGTTTGAAAAAGTTGAGTCCAAGATATTTGGGTCCATTTGAAGTGGTTGAGCGAATCGGAGAAGCTGCGTATCAGCTAGCTCTTTCGACAGACTTGGGTGACCTACATGATGTGTTTCACATCTCAGTGCTTCGGAAGGCCGTTAAAGATCCAGATCAAGTAATCACGAATGATCGTGTGCCGGTAGAGTATGGGCTAACAACGAGAGTTTGACCCATTCAGATCGAGGATCGAGCGGAGAAACAGTTGCGCAACAAGACAGTCGGGATGGTTAAAGTCAGGTGGGACAACTGCGGTCGTGAAGAGTTTATATGGGAGCGAGAGCAGACCATGCTAGCTGAATTTTGCGAGCTGTTTCTGTAACTGAGTGGATAGTGAAAAGTTAGTGTAACAAGATATTTTGAGGTTATAACTCTTTAGTTGCTGAGTGCCTTCCTGTGTGCAAATTTCGAGGATGAAATGTCTTGAAGGAGGGGAGGGTTGTAACAGCCCAATTTTTCAGCAGACAAATTTTTCGGTGACACGGCATGGGACACGGGTGTGTCCCAAGGCGTGTCCTGCTCGGGTATGGAGCCGTCACGAGTTCGATGAAAAATACGTTCGACGAAGTGTTCGGGAGGAACACGCCCCTTATCACTGGCGTGACGTATGGCGTGACCTCCCCTATCGACAGTCGAGTTCTTTGGTCGACGAACTGCACTCGACTTTCGTCGAGCATGGGGTACACGGTCTGTGACATGGGCGTGTTCCGCTGTGTCGAGTGGTCGGCACTTTTCTCTCGAGTAGGTGGAAACATACTCGAGTAAGGGGGTGCCACGGGCGGGTCATCCCTATGACACGGGCATGTCCGATCCGCGTACTCGAGTAGTTGGTTTTCTCTCGAGTAAGTCCTCTCGAGTAGGTCTTGAGTGGGTGACACGCCCCGTGACACGGGCGTGTCGGTCATCGTGTGACACGGCCTGTGACACGGGCGTGTCACAGGGCGTGTCGGACTTTAAAAATGATTTTACGGGTTTTCGTGGCCGTCCATTCTTTTTCAGCTGGGATCTAATAGCTGAGAGCCTTCCCTGTTTCCTTAAGGCCGAAAAGTGAGAAGGAAGACTCATTTTTATTTTGCCTTCATCTTTCTAAACTTCTAGAGAGAAAGGGAAATGAAGAAGGAGGAAGAAGAAGAGGGGCTGATCTCTGGTGCAGCTTTAGAGTGTCAAGCTGAGATTCGAGGCCATCGTTGCGGAGGAAAAGCTTTTGCAGTTCTTTTGAGCCAGCTAGGAGTTCATGGCACCGAAATGGTCTTCAAGGGTAATGACCTTTCTTCTTAGCCATGTGAAGGCTTCCTTTTTGGCATATGTATGATTCCCCCACCAAAGGGTGGCTGATGTTGAGAGTCTTTTGGGATGATTCATGGAATCCCCTTTGTTGACATATAGATCCGGAAATGAAGTACGGAATAGGCATGCTGTGTGAAGCCCATCTGGACAGGTTGGTCTGGATTGGTGATGTTGCATACGAACCAGAGAAGACTCCGTGATAAACGTGTACTTTAGGAGCCGATGGGTTGGACCTATGAAAGGAAGTAGCAGGAAGTACTGAAGTGGTAGTCCAGGAAAATACCCGTAGAATGCTTGTGCTACTTGTGCTGTTGGGTTCGACCTGTGAAAGGAAGTACTGCATTGGAATTCTTGGAATTACCCTTTTGTAATGCGTAATGTTCATAGGGAGTCCATCTGTGAAGAGAGTAACATGAAGTACTGGCGTGGTAGCCAAGAAAGACCTCAGACATTCGAAGAGAGTAGCAGAAAGTACTGGTGTGCTCAGGAAAGACCCGCTAATGTTGTGAGATGAATGGGTGTAACAGTTATGCCCAAGCTTGAATGCAAGAACAGGATCGGTTGGACCTACACGCGCCTTTATTTAGTCGTGAGTACGCCATTTTCGGTGATGGCAAGTCTATTTGAACAACGGGGGGTGGAGGATCCGACCTGCGTTATGTCTGTCCGATGTGAGACCAAAAAGTGCGGTTTGTTGGAGCGTATAACAAGAGTCTTAGGCCTACGCGCCGTGATACAATTGGGGGCTACGGGCAAGTCCTGGTTCACTAAGACTATAAAACTCTGGCTGCAGCCATGGAGTAAATGCTCAAGTGAGTTGTCGTTGGGCTCTGACCCTGATATGGTGGTGGGCAACTGGTTTGCCAGTACACCAAGAATGTGCCCTGAGTGCACGGACTATCGGGCCGGGTGGCTGACGGTTGTGATGGCATGTATGCGTGAAAGCACATTATATGAGATATATATCTATATACATGCTTGTGATATGCTAAGCCTGCAGGGAAGATTACTGCTGCCCCGAGAAAGGGGTAGAGTCATTATAATTTGGTCAACTCAATGCTGACCGTTGCCTTTGTTTGCCACCGTTGGGTGGATTGTCCCTGTACAGGTGCTGGAGATTCAAGCAGGACAAAAAAGGGTTGATGTCCATGCTGCTTTAGCTGCTGCTGCTGCTGTTAGCCCTCGAAGCCTAATTTGGATATAATGTTATGTTTTCTTTTGATGTGGCCGGCCTGCGTGCCAAAGTTTGGGCCACTGTTTGAAAGCTCTGTAAGGCCGTAAGACCAACTCTTTATGTGTGTTGCATGACATTCCTATAATGTATAAAATGTGGACTTTTTATATGTTGGATATTCAAGTGAGGAGTTCAAGTGTAGTGTTATAGGCTTTCTCTAGAATGCAATGTGTTAGGTGCGCTGCGTTACTCTGGTATCACTCTGTAGCTTCATCATCTGTTTTGTGGTATATGCTGTGGGGCTCCGGCCGTACCTTCTAGTATATATTATATGAACGGATGGGGTTGTTAAAGGTTGGCTCTCTCCCGTTTTCCCTCCAAGAAAGGTCTTCGAGTCGGCTATTCACCTCCACACAAGGAAGGGTCTCAGAGGCCCGCTAGATCTCCCGATATAGAGGTCCCTTCCCCGGACAATTTCTCACGGAATCCATCTCGGATTCCGACGACCATCTGGTCGATTTTCCACGAAATCCTTACAAGATTTTGACGACCCTCGCGATTGATTTTCCTCACCCAGAAAACTAGACAAAAAGAGTAAAAAGTAAAATACAGGAATATGAGAAAACTCCCCCTCTAACTAAAACCGTTGATGTTGATTGCGATACGCTTGCAATGGTTCGATCTTTTGGGGTTGAGAGCCTTCCACTTTGATGTTCTTCAGATCTGTGAAGGTGTGAGCTTGATGAGAGTTTTTCATAGTGAGGATCCTTCACGTGAAACATAGGATGAAGGCATCTTGATCATCATGTTGGTAGCATTCAATCCATGTGCATGAATTCCTTTTGATCTCCTCTAAAGAATCTCCTGCTTAATGAGTTCGGATGACCCCTCCCTTCCCTTTAAACGGCTAGGTCAAAACCCCTTTCGAATTTCGTGAAAAGCCATCGCAGGAAACTCATGTTTGGGCTGTTTTAAATAGAGAAAACATTGCAGGAAGCTACCGCGTGGCGGTATCTAGTTATAGCACAGTGGTAACTTCCAAAGAACAAAATCCCACCTTTTCTTCGTGTGCTTTCTACAGAACAACTCCTCGTAGTTGTTGTAGTCCTTGTCTAGCCAAAGATCTTTCTGCCTGAATGTGATATAGACAAATTTCTTTTACTTTGACAGAGACGATTGGGACAGTTCGCAGAAAGAGTGGCCGAACCCTAGAAGTGCAAGAATTCTGTCTCATTTCGTGTTGGGTAGTAGGCACAAAAACTGAGGAGGCCGTATATACGTGTTCGTGAAAATAGGCTACTGCCGGTGGTAAGACGAGCACCCAGTGGTAGGTTCGCGCGCTTGTTGTGTCCACTGTCATCCAAATCTGGAATAATATTTCATAATGATTCTTTCTTTTTAAATGAGGTAGCACACCGCAGTAGAAGGTAGAACAATGTGGTTGGTCGGTTACTCGAGGTATCCTTCTCGGCACTAGTCGATAAGCTAGCACGGCACGGTAACACCTATCGCCTGGTGGTAGTTCGGTTACTCGAGAAATCCTTCTCGTCATTTGTTGAGAGGCTTGTGCGGCATGGTAAGCACTAGCGCTTGGCGCTAGTTTCCCGAGAGGCTGGCCAATAAAATTTCTTACGTTAGCCAGGGCGTTAGGGGAAGCGCGGCGTGGTAGGTTCCCGATAGCTCTGTCCAATTAATTTACGGCTACCACCCGGCGGTAACTTCTAACGCTCGGCGTTATCATCCATAGGAGGGTTCTTCTCTTCACTTTAACCTGTCAGCCTGCACACTATAAACACACAACAGACATGATCAAATACACACTGAGATTTATAATTCTCAAACCAAGAGATGCGGAATGCATGTTCTAACATACACAACCTTCTTACATTTACCCTCACCATTCGTGGCAACAACCTTGTCGTGGTGACTTGGTAGATTTATTATATTTATATAGTATGTTCTAAAGGGTCCCACTTAATGTAGGACACATGTTTGTTATTTTCTTAAAGCATTAGGCATAAAATGTGAGGTTGGGAGCAATATATGGCGTTAATTTCATCACTCATCTCGCCAAACATCTGGGTAGTTGATATGCCCTTCTGCGAGTGCACTGCATTTAGTTGCCAATTGCCTTTCAGTTCTAGACCCTCCAGGCCCTCGACTTAGCACAACTACATGATAACAAGTTTGAGGATATCCCTCTAGTAGTGGGTGGTGGAGTCTTTGACTTTGCTCTCGTGGCAGGTACCAGTGGCAATCCTCACTCTCCACCACCACCGCATCCTTCTTTCCCAGCGCTAGGTCCTTTTGCCTAATGGGATCGCTAATTTGGGTCAATTCACACATGACTAGACCAGATGCATACCCATGTTGACGAGCATTTTACGTGCTTTGATGGACGATTTGCCACGCTGGAGTGGAGTCACGCTTCTTCTATGAAGCATACTTCGCGTGAGTTTGTGTAACTGCAGACGTACTATCAGCAATAGGCACACGATAACGATGAGGAATAGGTTTCCTTTTGTATCAAGTTTGTAGCGGTATTGTTATACCGTTATCTTTTTTTTATTATTATTAGCGTTTTAACGTTTTTTTTCTTTTAATAAAAAATATCAACAAAAAAATTCTTGTGTTTTGCATTAATATTTTCTTTCAGGTCAAACTTGGCGAAGATTTGATCTCTCCGGGGAAGTTTTCTATTTCTCCGCCTTTTATTTTAATACATTGGGGACAATATTTCATTTAAGTTTGGGGAGGGATATTTCTCACTAGTTTAACCTCTTTTTGTAACAAAACATAAACAAAAATATTACTTTTTATATAGTTTTTTTCTTTCAAATTTGTTTCCCAAAAATTAAAAAAATTAGAAAATTGAAACTTAATTTTATAGAAATGGATTTTTGGGATATCACCCCATCTTACCTCCTACTACCAATTAGAGTCGTTCACAGGGATACCTCGGTAGGTCTAAGAAATAACAAAAAAATAGGTTTTAATTTTAATTAGAGAAATTATTATTTCTATATTTATTCGTATGCAAAATTACAAGTAATCTAATTTTTACATTGTGTTTAGAGGATCTTTATACTTTAATTGAATTTTTGAATTTTGGAGTAGAGTTGTTGGCCATGCGGTGTTCCTAGTTAAGTACACGTGTTAGTAGAATTTTATGTAGAACAAATTATTCACCAAACAATTAGACTTATTTTTCGAAATGCGTGGAAATAGTTTATTCTTTTTTCGTTTTGAAACCAGTAAAATCCAAATATAATTTTGGTGAATACATAGGAGTTTACTAGAGAAAAATTTCACGAATCAAGAGTAAAAGTATTCTTTTCGATATCTAAAACTTGCCCTATAGTGATTCTCAAGACTTTGCATAAGTTAAACTATTTAGCATGAATAGGTATAATCTTCTCTTTTGGAGAGTTTGTGCCTTTGAACCCATACCTAACATTTTATCTTTGCTAAAACCACTTTGAGCATATTACACTACCTTTTGTTTAAGCTCCACACAATATTTCACAAAGTCCTAAAAATCATCCTAATCGTGCACCTATGTCTGAGCTCGATAATGGTTATATATATATAAAGCTTTGTGAGTGATTTGGAGCTATGTTATTTTAGTTGTTTTTTTATTGAAAAAAGAGCTGCTTTGTTCTTATTTCTCCTGAAAATATTAAAAGAAATCATAAAAAGTGGAATGAAGAAATATAATTAATAAAAAAAGATGTTGAAAAAGTTTTTGAATGAAAAGAAAAAAGGTTTGGGAACTGGCTAAGTTCTTAAAGCCATGACTATTTATTTTGTGCGGGCTTTCTTTAGATTAGTGTGCGACTCGCCATGGTTTTTTATCTTTGATTATCCACACCAAAAACCTAAAGCTACATTTCACCTTGTTAAGGCTTATTAATTTGCCCTGAGATGGACTTGTGTTGTGGCGAGAGTGTGGAAGGGCAAGCCTATGGTCATCGACAATGATGGATTTCTTTGGGGAGTCAATCTTCGATTTGTGTGATGTCAATATTAGTACACATGCTATCTTCTCCCTAAATATAATTTTAAATTAACTGAAATTTCAATTTAAAGTAGAAATAATAAGTGAAAACACATTCTTGAAAAATATAAGCTAATTTGTATGATGTGTAGGTTTTTCTGCTAAAATAGCTACGCGCATAGGCATAAGACTTCAGATTTTACTCAATAGGTTAAATTTTCTTTTCAAGCGTTAAAATATTTCTGCACCCTATGGAAAGATATTTGCTTGGTGAAAGTCTTTAGTTTCAAAAGTAGCTAAACACCTAGAGGGGGGAGGGGGGTGAATTGGTTTTTTTAGTCTTTTTGTGCTTATTCTATTTTAGGTGTGTTATGATTTATTTAAACTTAGCTTTCATGAAAATTACAAATAGCACACAGGAAATTTATACCGGTTCCCCAGATTATGGGTACATCCACTATCCCTCCCACCTTTCTAACTATTTGTTAAACAAGGCAACTTCTCCAACTCAGCACAAAAGGGCTTACAAATTAGATCCCACGGGATCACTCAAACACATCCAAGTCCTACACTCAAGAACAAAGCCCTACCACTCAGAGATATAATCTCATACCATTCAGGCGAACAAGCCCTACCTTAGACTTTAACACAAAGTCCTACAACTCAGATCCAGGCCTGGATCCAACCTCAGATTATCAACTTGAATCCTACAACTCAGATCTACTTAATGATCCTACACTTAGTCATTATAAGTTTAGTCTTACACTCAAATCAAAATGATCCTACAGAAGAATAGTAGATGGTTGATGATGTTATACACCAGAGCTAGAGTCTCAGTGTCTTCTTTCTTCTAAATTGAGATTAACTCTATCCTTTCTTTGTCACAGCTTCAAGAATGGTTCTTCGGGAAAGTTCAGCTTGAGCTGTGAGATCACTGCAGCTAGGGTTTTCCTTTATTGTAATATATACATTAGAAAATTTCCTCTGAACTTGCTCTTAAATATCAACAGCTAACTGTTTTGACTTTCAGATAAGTGACTTGAACAACTTCTCCAAGCTCTACAACATAGTCGTGAGGAAGAAGATGAAGTTCAGTTCTTTTCCAAAAGTAAGTTTAATTTCCCTGATCTGATTCCTTTTCTATCCCACCATCCAATGACTCTTTGAGCTTCGAGACCACCAGTAGTTGGTAACTGCAACCTTGCTTTTGCCCTTGGATCCCCTTAGGAATAGAATATTGAATATCTTTCCCCTTGAGAATTTGTTCTCAATGAGAAAGCTTGATAGGTTTTCATACCATGCCCCAGGGGCTTGTTTCAACCCATTCAAAGCTTTCCTAAGTTTATAAACATAATCTAGAGAGTTATGATTTACAAAACCTGATGGCTGCTCAACATAGACTTCTTCCCTTAATTCACAATTGAGGAAGGCTGACTTCACATCAATCTAGTAGACTTTGAATCCCTTGTGGGCAGCATATGCAAGGAATAGTCTTATGGCTTCTAGCCTAGGTACTGTGGCAAAAGTTTGATCAAAATAAATACCTTTTTATTGTTTATATCCCTTGGCCACCAGTATAGCTTTATTCTTAATTATAACACCATTTTCATCCAACTTGTTCCTGTAGATCCACTTGGTTCCAATGATGTTATGTCCTTGTGGTCTGGGAACCAACTTCCACACCTTACACCTTTTGAACTGCTTCAGTTACACTTGCATTGCCGCAATCCTATATTGGTTTATGTTAGCATCTTCAAATCTCTTGGGCTTAACCTGTGACAGAAAGCTGGAATACATTGCATTGTTTATGCTTTTGCTCCTTGTTGTAACCCCTTGGCTGGCATCCCCAATTATCTGATGTCTGGGATGATCTCTTAGATGCCTAACTATCGGGCTCATTCGTCGTTCAGCAACTTGATCTTCAATGGCTGGATTTTGATGTACTTCATCCACATCATGTGTGTTAAGTTCTTCTTCTGGATTGCACACTTCTTCAACTTCATCTTGGGCAACATGAGAAGATTCCTTGATGGATAGTTTGTCCTTCACCAATTTTATACCTGTACATCTAGATGAGGATTGTGGTAGTTCATTGTTAATCATAGAAGACTCATCAAATACTATATTTATAGACTCTTCCACAACTTGATTTTTTAATTTGTAGACCCTATATGCTTTGCTATGATTGTTGTACCCAACAAATATCCCATCATAGGTGTTGGGTCCATTGTTCCCAATGTCCATGATTTGTGAGAAGTCAAACAAGTCAATGTCACACACATCAACTGTATTTGATGTGTATTTGAGCTCTTGAGTGTAGGTTAGTTCATATAACATTGATTGGACATGTGCATACAATAGGTGGTTGTTGGACATATCAAAAATCGAATAAGTCCACAGGCATTGACTGGAGCAAGATCACTCAATTCCATAGGTATGGATTCAATATTGTCTAGTACAAATGTGCCTAAGTCCACAGGCATTGAGTGAGGACAGCTCACTCAACGCCATATAACAAATATCGTTGAGTCTATCTCAGCCTAACTGTTAGATAGCCAGAAATTTTGCTAAGTATAAAAGCATTGGGTGTAGTCTTCTCACTCAACGACATAGAGTAATAAGGCTGTGAGTCAGGCTGAGTCAGTGTAAGCCTAGAGCAATTGGTTGAAAATGTGGAAAAGTCCACATGCGTTGAGTGTGATCTACTCACTAAATGTCATACAGCTTTTAGCATTGAGTGTTGTTGTGGCTATGAGCTCCACAAGAAAGTTGGGCAAAAATTTGACAAATTCCACAGGCATTGAGTGTAGCTTACACAATCAATGCCTGATAATAAAAAAATTCTGTTAAGTAGTTTGGCATTGAGTGGAGCTTACTATCTCAATTCCAAGGCGTAGAAATATTTGCTAAGGCAAATAGCGTTGAGTGAGCCATGCTCACTCAATGCTCTCGACGCTCTCAACTCCTATACATAGAAAATTGGCTATGTCCAAATGCATGGTTAGCTTGGCTTTCGTCGAGCTCAGCTTCATCGAACTGAGCTTAGCTTTCGTCGAACTGAGCCTGAAGTTCGTTGAACTGAGTTTAGCCTTCTATCGAAGTAAGTCTAAAGCTCGTCGAACTGAATTTATTCATTCGTCGAACTGAGCTTTCCGTTCTTCGAACGGAGCTCAGCATTCATCGAGCTCAATACCTAGACAGACAGAATTTTGTGTAAGTGTTGTTGCGTTGAGTGATACCTACTCACTCAACGCATTCGGTTCTAATGATTAAATTTTGTCTAAGTCCAGAGATTTTGAGTCATGCTGACCTCAGCAAGGTCAAAAATTCAACCAACATTCAAATGTTACAGAAATGCATCTAGAGACATTGGCGGCCAGCTGTTATCATCTTCTGCACTTTCCAAGAATTATTTTCTCCATTAAGTGTTGGGGCCCACACACAGAAAAAACCTATTGAATCGGGAATTAATTGAAAGTATGGGCTGAATGGCTAAATCTCGGCCATCAATTCTAGTGGTGGGACCCACTGCTCAATTGGACTTTAGAGAATAAAAAGAAGCAAATCGGCGAGAGAAATGAATTGATCCTTGTCAAGGTTTTCTGAAAATGAAGGTGCGGCCGAACTTCATCTTCTTCCTCGCCATTTTCATCGAGCCTGAAGAAGTTTTTCTGCACAGAGAACCTTGTTAGGGAAAGAGATAGCTGAAGCAATCACCAATTTCAATAGCAGGATCAGAAGCTATTCTGAGGAAGCAGAACTACATGTTCTGTAGAGAAAAGAAAGCTGGTTGAAGAAACATTCTACTGCCTACTTATTGTCTTCAATAGCAATAGCTTGGACACACAGATCTTGCTCTAGTGTCTATTCATCTCACTCTTTATTCCTTCTTCTGTAAAGATTCTTTGTGAATCTAGAGTTGTAAGCCTGTATTATAAAGGCTAAGGTCTTTGTGACCTGTGTTTGGCTTTGTGCCGGGTGAAAGGTCTTTGAGGCCTGGGTTTGGCTTTTTACCTAAGTTGTAGGTTTGTGTGACCTTTGTGGTCCTGTGCGATCTGTGCTGTAAGCTATTAAGTAGATGAGTTCTAGAGGGAGAGCCGAATCTAACACACTGTTAGATAGGCACAGAGGTGCAATGGATGTATCGAAGATTGGAGAACCACTATAAATTGGTGTCTCGTCTATGATTGATATTGAAAGTGAAAGTGCAAGTTAGATCTGATATACTCTAGACGGGGGGTGAATAGAGTATGGTGCTTGCTAAAAATGTTTTACAACAGTTGTTGTATTCTTATATGAACAGGGAAGCAAATAATATAAAGTAAATCTAAACACAGCAACTATCTAATCACAGAGCAACCTAGTCACAAACCACAGTCAGAAACAAAAATAAAGTAAGCAACCAGATGACACAAGGATCTATAGTGGTTCCCCAATCAATCTAGGTACATCCACTCTTCTACCACCCTAGGTAGGAATACACTGCAGGATGAGTTGATCAGGTGTCCTGGGCACCAATGAGCTTTTGATAAGGTGCTCAAAAACCAAATCAGATTTTTTGATCAGGTGTCTTGCCACCAATGAGCTTTTGATAAAGTGCTCAAAAACCAAACACAAAATTTTGAAGGGAGTTTGAAAAACTCTTTACAGCAGAGAGAGAGAGAGAGAGAGAGGGAAAAAGATGATCTTCTCTGTCAACAGTCAGAGAGAAGATAGTGGATGTTGTCAAAGCTCCCCCTGAGATCTGTAGTTGTTCAGGAAGTGAAGCTTTGTAGTAGGGTGATAGGCCTTCAGAAAATTGATCTCCAGCAAATGATGATTTCAGTAACAACTGAAATGTGAGGTGTCTGGAGTCTTGAATGATGATGACCTTTGAACACTTGAATCAAAAGAGATCTGATGATTTCAGTTTGTTGATCTCCTTTGGTGATGGTGTTCTTGTATGAATCTTTGAGACTGAGAATGTCTGCAACTCTTTCTATTTCTCTTGTGTAATTGTTGTTGTGAGAGCTGTTGTTGTAGAGAATATTTTTCTTTTAACTTCTTGTTCTTCTGCTTCAGGAATAATGAAAAATCTTATCTTTTATTCCTTTTTGTCTGAATAGAAATGATCCACTGTCAAGATAGCCGTTGGGATATCATAAATGACTTCCTTAATTGCTTTTGTCTTCTGGAGGAAAGTCCAATAAAATATTCTTTGATAATTCCTTGAAACTAGCTCCAGATTATTTAAAAATGGCTACAAGATCTGTGAATTAATTGTTGAGAACAATTCCTTAACTGTCTGAATTTGAATCTTGAAAATTGTTGAACTCTTCAGAAAAATGTCGAACTGAGCTCCACTATCGTTGAACTGAGCTCAGAGATTTGGACTTAGATAGAAATAGAGATCGACGATCTGAGCTCAACTATCGTCGAACTGAGCTCAGAGATTGAGAACCAAACTGAAGTCAAGATCGTCGATCTGAGCTCGAAGATCGTCGAATGGAGTTCGACGACTTGTTGAAGTTGAGATTAGTGATCGTCGAATGGAGTTCGACGATTCGTCGTACTGAGCTCGATGAAATGACTTAGTTTTCTGAAACTGAAAATCCTGGTCTTGAGGGCAGGTTCCAAACCTAAGTACTAACCCTTAGACTCAATTCTAATTGACCTTTAGATCTATACAATGAGGTCAAAATAGGTTTCCTAAGAGACATAGTGATCCTGACCCAAATCAGTAATAGGGTGTTACAACAGAAAGCTAAAAACTAACTTAATCACTTACCAAAGAAATCTGCAAACAAGCAAAAAAATTTAAATAGAGACGAAACCTATATACCCCACTCTAGGTGTTTAGCTACCCATGAAAACAAGACTTTCATGTGGCATTAGAGGGAGGTTGCTCACTAAAGGCTTAATAGTCTGAGTAGATCTCCAAGGTTAGCTAGAAGTCTGTTTCCATGGGTTCAGGAATGACCAATATGGAGCTGAGTGCTGTGAGACTTCAAATCTATTGAAAGGAAGATTTTGGCATCTGTAAAGTAAGGGTGAGGCAGTTCATGGAAACTGCTGACCCTAGGATGTATATTTTAGTTGAAGAGGGACCTTTCATCCCAATTAAGGTGTCAGTACTAGATTCTAATGTCAAGACCCCCAAGACATGGGATGAGATGACCAAGGATGATTTGGCCTTAGCCTCAATAGATAAGAGAGCAAAGAATATAATTATGAATGTTGTTGATGACTCTACTCTTTAGAACCTAATCCATTCCTCAAATGTAAAGGAAATGTGGGAAACACTTGTGATTTGCATGAAGGGGACATATGAGGTTTGAGATGATTTGAAGTCCATGCTCAACCAAGAGTATGAGGCTTTCAAGGAATCCATGGGGGACAACATAACCATCTGTTATGAAAAGTTATTTAGGATTGCGAATGAGCTGAAGGCTTATGGAAGAGTATTCAGTCACTATGAACTGAATGACAAGTTTCTTAGATCTATCTCTAGAGAGTGGGACACAAAAATCTTTGCCATCAGAGAAGTGGCATAGCTGGGTGAAACAGTTCCTCACACCTTCATTGGGAAGCTGCTATCATATGAGTGCAGCAGGCTGGTTGGAAAGAAGAGGAGAATAACAAAAAACCTCGGGCAAGAGACAAGTCGGTAGCATTCAAAGCTGAAGGCTCCAGTAATAGCAGAAGGAAGTATCCCTCTACACCAAGGAGAGATGCTGAATCTGATTCTGGAAAATCAGAGAAAAGCACATCAGATTGTCAATGGTCCGGTGAAGATTTTGCTTCCTTCACCAGACAATTCCAGAAGTTCTTGAAGAAGAAGCACTGCAGAGGCAGGCCTTTCTCCTCCTCACATCCCAAGGATGACTACTACAAGGGCAGGAGAAAATCCTCAAAGAAGGACAGGTATGGTTCCAAAACTGGTAAACAGGTTTCCTCTAACATGACTTGTTATCATTGCAGAAAACCTTGGCATTAATAGCCAACTAACCATTCAAAAGAAGAGAACATGGTGAGAAAAAGGATCACCAGCAAAAAGGAAATATGGAGAAATCCCTCCTTGCTAAGAAGCAAAAAATCTGGACTGACTCCTCCTCATCAGAGTCAGAAGAAGAAGAGGAAGAAACATATATTGGTCTGTACTCTACTGAAGAAGGAGCTGTAGAAGTAGACTGCTTCAAAAAGAATGATGCTTTAGAAGAAGCTGAGAGGGTTCATCATGTAGTCAGGATAGAAGACAGGCCCCTCTATCTCAGTTTGATGGTGATTCAGAGGTGGATTATGAAGTAGAAAACTGTTGTCTTGTGCTGATGGCAAGGTCTGATGAAGAAATCAGTCAGGATCAACCTGGTCCAAGCAAGGTAATTTCTTTTACTAGCTCATCTTGTTCAGATTATAAATCTATTCCAAAATCTTGTGCCTTTGCATAAAGTGAGGATGATGGCTCAGAATCTGAGGGAGACATCAATCAAGTGATTGATATTTATGGCGCACCTCTACAGACTCTACAAAAAGCAAGCTCGTGGCCAAACATCAGACTCAGGAAATTGCTTCTTTAAAGCTTGCTACTTCTGAATCAGCAAAATTGTTGGATCTGAAGATTCAAGAAGTTAGCAAACTTAATAATATAACAATCATTCAGGTGAGCACCATAACCTTCTGTTGGAACACCCTATTACTGATTTGGGCAAGGATCAATATGTCTCTTAGGAAACCTGTCTTGACCTCATTGTATGGATCCAAAGGTTAATTAGAATTGAGTCTAAGGGTTAGTAGTTAGGTTTGAAAGCTGCCCTCAAGACCAGGTTTTTCTGTTTTGGAGACCAAGTCATTTCGTCGAGCTCAGTATGACGAATCGTCGAACTCCATTCGACGATCGTTGAGCTCACTTTGACGGATCGTTGAACTCCATTCGATGATCTCTGAGCTCAACTTCAACAAGTCGTCGAACTCCATTCGACGATCTTCGAGCTCAGATCGACGATCTTGACTGCAGTTTAATTCTCTATCTCTGAGCTCAGTTCGACGATAGTTGAACTCAGATCGACGATCTCTGTTTCTGTCTAAGTCCAAGTCTCTGAGCTCAGTTCAACGATAGTGGAGCTCAGTTCGACGTTTTTCTGAAGAGTTCAACGATTTTCAAGATTCAAATTCAGACAGTTAAGAAATTATTGTCAGCAATTAATTCAGAAATCTTGTAGCCGTTTTTAATTAATTTGGAGCAAGTTTCAAGGAATTATCAAGGAATGTTTTATTGGACTTTCCTCTAGAAGACAAAAGCAATTAAGGAAGTTCTTTATGACAGGCCAACGACTATCTTGTACAGTGGATCATTTCTATTCAGAAAAAAAAGGAATAAAAGATTAGTTTTTCACTCTCCTCTCAACAGTTAGAAAATTATTCTCTGCAACAACAACTCTCTGCAACAACAAGAATTACAGCTCTTAAAACAACAACTACACAAGAGAAAGAAAGAGAGTTCCAGACATTCTCAGTCTCAAGATTCATATAAGAACACACATCACAAAAGGAGATCAACCATCTAAAACTTTCAGATCTCTCTTGATTCAAGTGTTCAAAGGCCATCATCATTCAAGTCTCCAGAAACCTCACATTTCAGCTGTTGCTGAAATCATCATTTGCTGGAGATCAATTTTCTGAAGGCCTATCACCCTACTGTAAAGCTTCACTTCCTGAACAACTCAAGATCTCAGGGGGAGCTTTGATAACATCCACTTTCTTCTCCCTGACTGTTGATAGAGAAGATCTTCTCATCCCTCTCTCACTCTCTGCTGTAAAGGGGTTTTCAAACTCCCTTCAAAAGTTTATGATTGGTTTCTGAGACCTTATAAAAACTCAGTGGTGGTAAGACACCTGATCAAAAAATCTGGTTTGATTTTTGAGCACTAAATACCACAGGAAGGTCAATATGGTACTTGGATAGTGACTGTTCCAGGAACATGACTGGAACAAGGATTCTGCTAAGGGATTACACTCCAGTTAGGAATGGACCAAAATTCATTTTTGGAAGGTCAGATAAAGGACTCACCAATAGATATGGTAACAGTTCTAATGGCATTGTTTCCATCATGAAAGTGGCTTATGTTAAAGGATTGAACCATAATCTGATAAGCATATGTCAGATTTGTGATATAGGTTATGAAATTATTTTCCACAATGATAAGTGTCTGATAAGGAATCAAAGTGATCAAGAGATCATCTTGTCAGGCTCTAGGAGTAGGAACATTCATTTTCTAAATTTATTAAGTGTAAATGAGAAATCACCTGTATGTCTAGTAGCTAGTAAAAAAGACTCATTGTGTGTTAAATGGCACAAGAGGCTGGCTCACTTAAACTATAAAGCTATGAGCAAGCTATTCTCTATGGACTTAGTTAGAAATAGTGCACAGCTCAAATGCTCCAAAGAAGGCTTATGTCCAGCATGTCAAAAATGCAAACATACAAAAGTCTCCTTTAAGAGCATTCAGTCCAAAGACATTGAGAGGTGTTTGTACTTACTTCATATGGATCTATTTGGTCTTATAGAAGTTATTAGTTTGGGTAGGAAGTCCTATACCTATGTGATTGTGGATGATCACTCTAGGTTTTCTTTGGTATTCTTCCTAAGGAGAAAGTCTGAAACACTAGCTATCCCTGCTGATTTTTCCGGACAAGTTCAGAATGAGATGGGATGTTCTGTGTTCAAGCTTAAAACTTACCATGGTACAAAATTTCAATCTGAAAAGATGACAAATTTCTGTAAAGAAATAGGGATCTTTCAGGATTTCTCCTCTCCAAGAACACCACAGCAAAATGGAGTTGCTGAGAGGAAAAATAGAACTCTCATTGAGAAACCTAGAACAATGCTGAGTGATACATCTCTCCTAGAATATTTCTGTGCTGAGGCTATAAACACAGCATGCTATGTTCAAAATAGAGCCTTGATCAACAAGAATCACAGCAAGACTCCCTACTTCAAAAATTTTTGTAGTAAGTGTTATGTATTGGACAATGGGAAAACTTATCTAACTATGTTTTTAGAGAAATCTTATGAAGGAATCTTTGTATGGTATAGTGTACATAGCAAAGCTTATAGGATCTACAACTTGAAACATCAAGTTGTAGAGGAATCAATTAATGTAACTTTTGATGAAACTTTTGTACCATATAATGAGATTTCTAACAACTTTAGTCTAGTTGATATAGACTCTAGGATGGAAAAGTTAAATATAGGTGATTCACCTGATCTAGAGTTACACACTAGAGACAATGTAGAAATTCCTCTAGAAGGTACAGTAACTACCCAGGGGGAGGAAGAGAATCATCCTAATCCTCCTGTAGAACTAGGTGATAGTAGGTACCTACCAGTAGCAGTTAGACACCTTAGAGATCATCCTATTGATCAAATGATAGGTGATGTCAGGCTAGGAGTGACTACTAGAAGTAGACATCATAATGAGGTTCTATACTCTAGCTTTCTCTCTCAAATAGAACCTAAAAAGTTTGAGGAAGCCAATTCAGACCCCAACTAGATTATGGCTATGCAAGAAGAGCTCAATAAATTTGAGAGATGCAAAGTCTGGAGTCTATTTCTTAGACCTAGTGATCATAATATCATAGACACTAAGTGGATTTATAGAAATAAACTAGATGAGTATGGAGTTATAGTTAAGAATAAAGCTAGATTAGCGGCTAAAGGATATAGACATGATGAAGGGATAGACTTTGACCAAACCTTTGCTTCTGTAGCTAGGCTAGAAGCCATAAGGTTATTTTTAGCTCACGCGGCATACAAAGGATACAAGGTCTACCAGATGGATGTAAAGTCAGCATTCCTCAATGGTACACTGAAGTAAGAAGTCTATGTAGAGCAGCCACCAGTTTTTGTTAACCCTAAACCCAACTCCTATGTCTTCAGATTGTATAAAGCTTTGTATGGGTTAAAACATGCACCTAGAGCCTGGTATGAGACTATGTCTACCTTTCTTATAGAGAACAAGTTCTCTAGAGGAAAGATAGACAAGACATTATTCCTTAGGGACATCAAAGGACCAAGCATCCTAGTCAAGATATATGTAGATGACATAATTTTTGGGTCTACTAGTGAGAAGCTGTGTAGAACATTTGTCATGCTTATTCAAGGCAAATTTGAAATGAGCAGCATGAGTGAGCTAAAGTTCTTCATGGGATTCCAAGTTAGACAATCTAAGGATAGTATATCTATCTCTTAGTCTAAGTTCACTAAGGAGTTGATTAAAAGGTTTAGTATGGACAATTCATCTACCATGAGAACTCCAATGGGTTCTTCTATGTCACTATACAAGGATGAATCTGGGAAATCAGTTGATGAAATCTTATATAGAGGCATCATTGGATCACACTTGTATTTGGCTGCTAGTAGGCCAAATATTATGTTCTCAACATGTGTATGTGCTAGGTACCAAGCATGCCCCCAAAGAGTCTCATTACACTACTGTAAATAGAATACTGAGATATCTTAAGGGCACACCCAATCTTGGGCTTTGGTATCCTAGGGATTGTGATTTTGAACTCACAGGGTATACAGATGCAGATTTTGCGGGGTATAAAGAAGACAGAAAGAGTACTTCTGGAACTTGCCAGTTTCTAGCGAAAAGACTCATAAGTTAGAGCAGGAAGAAGCAAACAAGTGTTGTAATTTCTACAGCAGAATCTGAGTACATATCTGATGGAAGTTATCGTGCATAGTTGCTGTAAATTCAGCATAAACTACTGGACTATAGTGTATAGCTAAGTAAATATGTTATATTTTGTGATTCTACTAGTGCAATTTATATTTCTACAAATCATGTTTCACACAGTAGAACTAAACATATAGAAATCAGATATCACTTTCTTAGAGAAAATGTTGAAAAAGAAAATATTAGCTTACAGCATACTCCAACAGAAAGACAAGTTGCTGATATCTTTACAAAACCCCTACATGGAAGCATGTTAAATTACTCTAAATTTGAACTAGGTATGTTGAATATTGAGTAAACATTTCCAATTAGTAACAAAAAAGTTTGTACAACTTATAAAAGATGACTAATCAGGTCAACAAATCCAAATAACCAAGATATACTTCATATAAGTCAAGAAATTATATTCAGAATACAAACTTTGTCTAAGTCAAAGGATTGTGTCGAGACACCAGTGTGTGCTTTGACACAATAGGTAGTCGTTTGTCGAGACACCAGACAGTGTGTCGACACTGATTAGATGCAGTGTGTCGACACATTAAAATTTTGTGTTGAGACATAAGTGTGTCGAGACCATGAATTCTGTGTCGAGAGACATGAACCTTGTGTCTACTTAAGTCGACACATCTTGACAGAGTAGGTTTTCCATGTCGACACTGGACATTTTCGGAATATTTAGAAAATTACTAAATGCAGCGCGCCTTCTCGCATTCAGCAAACAGTTACTATAAATAGGAGGTGTAAGGAGTTGTCGACTACGCTTACAAAAAAACTTGAGAGACTGTTCGCTGAGTGACGAGACCTAGAAATTCTTAGTCGACACCTCTCAATCTCAAGCTCACTTAACTCAAACGGCACCCAAGATGGACGACAACATCAACGAGCGTTATGAATTGGTGCGAAACGCATTCGTCTCCGCACAAGAAGAGATCAAGAATGTGATAGATCTTATCAATGAGGCAGGTCTTGAGTATCTGCTTTCTGAACCAACCAAGATATGAAAGAGAGAAGTATCTGAGTTCTATTCCAATGCTTCACTAAACCCTAAGATAGCCAAGATAAAGTCCAGTGTAAATGGAGCAAGAGTAAAGGTCACAATCCAAAGGCTGGCTAAAGTCTTTCAGATTCCTAGAACTTCACAGGAAGATGAATTGGATTCCAACAAGACTACAGAGACCTTAGAGTGGTGTGCACTGGTTCCAACCACTAGGTTTGGTAGTTCACTAAATAGGAAGGGAATGAATTCCCAGGGTAAGTTTCTGTCTGAAGTGGTAGGAAATGTGCTCCTCTGCAAGGCTGGAGCACATGACAGGATTTCAACCTTCATGTTTGGCCTAATGACAAGAATTATTTTCAGAATAAAGACTGATTGGAACAGGGCTGTGTTTGATAAGATTGCAGAAGGGATTCAGAAGCCCAATATGGGCAGAATTGTTAGTCTGTATCTGGTTAAGACAATTTTAGATAATATCAACCAGAAAGTTGGAACAAAGATCAACCACATAAGGAGAATGGACCTAAGGATTTTGTCAAGATGGGACAGGGTCTTGTCTAAGGAGACTCCAAAACCCAAGAAGACAAAGGAGGTAAAAGGAAAGAAAGCGGTGGTAGAGGAAGTTGAGTCCTCAAGTGATTCTGAGGAACAAGTGGAGTTTGGTTCAGATAAGGATGCTGAGGAAGAACAAAGAAAATCTTCCCAGACTCTCACCTGGAACAAGTGATCAGGTGCAGGGGGAGAACATTCCAGAAAAAGAAACAATTGAGGGGGGGAACCTCATTAATCTGCCCAAAACTGAAATGGATGCAGTAGATGTTATGATTATGGATGTGGTTCATGACTTGCATAAAGAGGAAAGACTGAATGATGCAACAGCACAAGATATGCAGATGGCAGATGAAAATAGAAGAAGAAATTATATTGGATAAAACAGATAACATCTAGGGGAGATAACTTTAACTTCTGTGAATCTTGCACAAGATGTGCAGATTCCTGAAAAAGAGTATGAAGATCCTTCCTCTAAAGAGGTAGTGGAAGAAATTCTTCTGTTTAAAGAAACTAACATCCAGGGGAGGGAACTGAAATTCCCCAGATTGAAGTTCCTGATGCTGAAATTCAACATGAAGATGTTAACTTGGAAAGTATCAATATTAATGAGAAAGGTACAAGAGTTGAGGGGGAGTTGGACACAGATACTGACAAAGACAAGGAGACACTATCAGTTGAAGAGATAAATTCTTCTGAATTTGAAGAAGAAGAAGAGTTTCAACTGAAGAAAAGAAAGTTATCTGAAATGAAAAAGAGAAGTAGGAGTTATAAAAAGCTTATTCAGTCTGAACCAACTTCAGCTCCTCCAGTGGACACAAGCTCACTGCTTGTGCAACTACAAATTATGCTTGATCAACATAGACAACAACTTTAAAAGTGTGTGGATAAAAGGAAAAAAGAGCTGCAGTTTCAATTGGCTCAGGATATAAAGTCCATAAGATTTGAAGTAAATCTCCTGAAAACAGACATGGCTACTTTCTTTGAGAAGGGTGCTAATGTTGTAGTTTATATTGTTAAACAATAGTAGGAAGACAAGAAGACTGAAGATGAAATGATTATCAAACAAGGCTATGTCCTTGAAAATTAAAGAATTT
This sequence comes from Platanthera guangdongensis, assembly GCA_039583875.1. Taxonomy (NCBI): domain Eukaryota; kingdom Viridiplantae; phylum Streptophyta; class Magnoliopsida; order Asparagales; family Orchidaceae; genus Platanthera; species Platanthera guangdongensis. The sequence continues at coordinate 138,803,673 of CM077157.1, forward strand.
TGGATGCGAACATGACCATCATGCATACAGAAACAATGGTTAAACTGACTGAGCAGACTACAGAGTTAGAAAACAAAATAGCTGCTGCTACACAAAACATGGACACTCAGCTGACAACCCATTCAGCCTCATTACTTATCGATATAAAAGAATCTGACAAAAAGTTAGATGAGCATTTACTTAAAATCAAGAACTCTTTAACATCAGGAATTAATTATCTAGATGAAAAGGTAAGGTTTCACAAGAATGATCTGAGAGATCATGTTGAAAGAGAAGTCATAAAGGGAGAGAGGGTAATGATAAGGGCTAGTTCAAAACATGCTACCTAGATATCAAACAATATTAGAGACACTTTAGGCTATCCTACCCTATGGTATGATGGAGATCAAACTACTGAGTCTGATTGTCTGCCAACTCAATTTCAAGTCATTCAGGCACCTGGTCCATCTATGTACAATCATGCAGTACAAGTTCCATTTGATGTTATCCAAGTTGTTGTCCAACACATGTACAGTCCTACACCACCAGATCAAAATATTATATGTGAAGAGGTGGAGATGTTTGAATCTGCTATGATTAAAGAAAAAGAAGCTCAGTTATCAAATAAAAGGTTTAGGTAACAAGCTGAAACTAGACCAGACTTTGAGCAATGGAGCTCAACCTCTAGATCAATAATTCTTACTGCATGGAAAGCAGTTAATGCCAATTATACACATAGGGGAAAATGGTACCAAGAGTAAGAATGGGCTAAACATTTGAAGCAGTAAGAGGTTATCCAAAAGTTCAGACAAGATCTGAAGAAAGGAAAGATTCCTGCTAATTCAGTAGAGCCCAGTAAATATTTTCCCAAGCCTTATCACTACTTTGAGAGACAAAGTCTTAAGGCAGAACAGATCTCAAAATCCAATGCTAACAAAGGGAAAAAGATAGCTGATGACAAGGTGCCTGAAGTGAAAGCAAAGATAAAATCTGGAAGGGCATAGTCATCAAGAAACCAGAGTTGCCATAGGATGTTCTTAGTTTTGAATCTCATGTAAAATTTGTTCTGTAAATATTGAATAACCAAAGTTTATAGTTGTAAACCTTTTGACAAACAATTAATGAAAATTTGGTTTCCACAACATTTCTTGTATTATTATTTATGATTGCAATTGTTTGCTTTACTTTCTGTTCTGCATTATTGTAGTTAATGTCAAATGAAATATGTGTTTTTATCTATGTTATTTCACATATTTTATTGCACTGTTATCTTAATATCTTAATCATAATATTTTTGGTATCATGTTGTATATCATTGAATTGGGTTATGACTTCTCCAAATAGGGGGAGATTGTTGGGTACATTGGTCACAATGTACTTGATTTTAAGATGTCCTTTTAGCTCAATGATATAGACATAGTTGTATTTGATGAATGTTAAGTTTTTGTGTGCAGGAAAATAAAGCTCAGTACAAAAGTGTCTCCCCTTAAGAGCCAAAGGCAGATGTGAATGTGCATAGCTAAGGTTAGGCTTCCACTAAAAACTCTCTTAGGGGCGGGAGCGATCCGGTTACAACCTAGGAACTAAGGGTCGGCGACGAGAAAATGCGCGGGAGTGTTTACGAATGGCAAGAAACGAAAAACAAAAATTTAATAATAGCATCCATTTCGACAGAGACAAAAAACTTAGAAAATTTATATTTGTAACTCAAAAAGTATTCTTACAAGTGGAGGTTTCTCCACTAGCATGAATGATTAAGAAAAACACAATACAAAGTTAAACAAGAAAAGCGAAAGACCTTCAGGAGGAGTCACCAAACTTCTCGTTGGAGGATCCCTCGCTCCCGCAGATGGGTGAATCGGCATCATTCCCATACTGGAGATCATCCTCGTCCTCGGGCACGTCGATGGGAACAAAAATCCAGGGGAGGATGTTGCGCGTTGTGAGTCTCCCGCTGCCTTCAGCCAGAAGTATGGCCTCTCGCAACACCTCGATCACGTGCTAGGCCGCCCCCTAAGCATTCTCCAGCATCATCACATCGATCTCGTGGTTTGTGTACTGATGCAGTTTACCCTTCTCACCGAGAGGTGGTGGGACGAGGAGTTCTTGCAGGCGCATTTTCTCAGACTTCAACCTCGTGACCTCGCATTCAAGGCTAGTCACATGTGCACGTAGCAGTTCGGCATTCATGAAGTCCTGCATAAAGGATATTAAAAGAGTTGGTATAAAAACAATATGAGAGTGAGAAAGACATGGGAGGTTTAACTCACCCCTTGCACTGGATGACTGGCGAAAAGCACCTTGGAGGCCTTCAGCTTGTTCTTTAGGGAGGCAACCTCCGCCAAGGCTAAATCCCATGACCTCTGGAAGTGGCCCAGGTTCTGCTCAAGGTTGAGGCTGAGGAACGACGATATGTGCGCTAGCTCGAGGGGGCACAGCTGGGCCTGCGCAGCCTCATGCGCGAGGGTCTGGGCTGACTCCACGTCGAAGATGCTTCCATCCTCCCGGCCAAACAACCCAAAGTATAATGCAAAGGCATCTCCGCATGTGGAATTCTGCTTTAACCATGAGGGGAGGAGCATTGAGATGGAGGCCTGGTTGGCATAGAGGTCCTATTGAAGTAGGGGCTGGCCTGCCTCGTCCATGTACTTCTCGTCGAGACAAAAATTCTAGTGAACTCTCAGCACCGGTCCTATGGGAGCCTTCTCTATCACAGTGGCGATCTTGGCGGAAGTGCCCGTCGTATCCGTCGTGGCCCGAGTTTGGGTGGGGGCTTCGACGACGGTCTTGTCCTTGGCTAGCGCTGACATTTTGGCCTTCTTGGACGATGATGGGGGAGGGTCATCTGGCTTCCGCTTTTGGGCACTCGGCTAAGACGAAGTGATCGGCTCCTCCCTGTAGGAAGCAGCCGCAGATTGGGTAAGAGTCAAATCATGGGAGAGAGACTCAGTTTCCTCACACGGTTGTCGAAGGGGGACCTCTCGCTCACCTGCGCAAAAAGTAAGGGTAAGTTTTGCTTGGCATCCAAGGAGGGGGATTTATATGTATAAGGGGCAGAATGTTACCTTATTCGATAAGAACGGGCAGGCGGAAGTCAAGGTTCCACTGTAGATACCTGACATCAAAATTCTTCATGGCAAAGAATACGTGGAAGGCGGTCTTGTGGCCCCCGAGTGTGGGAGGCCCGTAAGTCGCCTCATCGTAGTGAATTGGCGAGAGGGGAACATTGTCGAAGTTCCCCAGCACGAAGATGAACTTCTGGGGCCAGTAGTGGTTCTTGTTAGCGATCCCACTAGTCATGATCGTCTGGCCTGAGTAGAAGACGATCTCGCCCTTGGCCCTGAAGTTGAATAGCTTGAAGACTAAGAGGTTGAACTCGATCTATTTCTCCCACATATAGAAGGCGAATGCTATAAGGATGGCGACGAAATTTGGATTAAGATGGGTGAGGTTAAGCTCACCTATCTCTAGGAATATCGCTCACCTGGACATTAAAGCTATAACTATGATGACTTCCTCCGGGTTCCTCGGTTCAGCGAGGTCCAATACATACATCTGCTCCTGTCCCCTGCCTTGCCCAAATGGTCCTCGGCCTCAGCCTCGACCACGACCTCATCCTCGACCTCGGCCCTGCTGTACTGGAGGGGCCACCAAAGGTGGAGGAGGGAGTGGATGAAACTAAAGCGGGCACTCTGATCTAATATGACCCGCCTAATGGCACGCAAAGCAAACTATCGGTCGCTGACCACGATCATCCTGCCTCATTTGGCCATGCATCTGTGGTGGTGGAGGAGCTGGTATTATAGGGGTTCCCTGCTCCTGCCTCTAGTTGGGACGATGACGTCCTCCACCTCTCCTGTGCCTAATGACTATGCCCCTCTGCGTGCCCCGGCTATTCTCCCCAAAGAATGACCCATCCTGTGGTCTCTTTCCTCTATTCTGTACCATCGGCTGGTCTGCCTCCAGCTTTTTGGTCATCTCGATGATCTGAGCTGATGTGCCGTGAGAGATGAACAGTAGGGCCTGCCTCAAGTCGTCTCTAAGGCCCCGGTAGAATCTCTTGGCATACCTCTTGTCGTCTGTATCATGTACTCCCGCAAACCTGGCGAGGTGGTAAAACTCCCTCTGGTACTCAATCACCGATCTGGTCCCTTGCTTGAGAGTCAAGAATCTCTCTTCTAACTCATCTCGATCAGTGGTGGACACAAAGTGGTCCAAGAATACTTCGTCGAACTCCTCCCAAGATATTTCTGACAGATCTCAATCTGCATAGGTGGAGTCCATCATGGACTTCCAAGACCTCTTCGCATGGGCATCCAGTGCAGTAGTCGCTAAATGAACTGCCTCGCTGACAGGGCAGCTGATGCCTGCCAGCATTTTATGTATAGCCTCGATCCATTCCTCCGTTTTACTGTATTCTCCGTCCCGTGGTATATGGGCGGGGATAAACTTTTGAACGCACTCATCTAATTTGTTCCCGGATTCGGCAGCGGTGCCGGAATTTGCTGGGCCTTGAACGCCTCAAGGATGGCCATCAAGGTCTGGCCCATCTCTGTCTGTAGAAAGGGAGTGGGATCCAGAGGGGAAGGAGCCACACTCTGCGGTATGGCGACCTTAGGAGGCTGCACAAAGGTAAGGTTTATATTAGAATTGGCCTAACTCATTGCTTATGTGGAATGTTTTATGTGACATTTTACACATGGGCACGCCATTACTTCCGCTAAATAGTTTGTCCGCAAACTAATGCTCGAGCGGGGTGGTCAATGTTGAACTTTAGGGTGGCAAATGAAAGTTAAGAGCAAGGCCTACAACATTCCTATTCATCACTACCTCTGGAACGGTCCCTAAGTACCCTAAAATTTGTGTTTAAAATCACTGTCAGAGTGTGACATATATCAAATATTTCCCTAAGTTAACATTTAATCATTCATTTAAATAAAAATGGACGGCATCGCTTTATCGTCCCCGATCAGCAACGGCTGAGATTGAGCCTGGCTGGGTCACCTTGTCTGGCCATTTCTGGCCACCGCCGGAGATTATTGCCACCACCTCTGTTGAGGTGGGGGCTAGCGTTTCCCAGCGGTGAGGCGGTCGGAGATGGCTCCTCCGGCGATCCCGAGCAAGAAGAAAAGCTCGAGAAATTGACTTCATTTTCACATGGCATCGGGCTCAATTGAGCCTGATATCTCCCCTAAACGATTTAGGATCCTTGTACGGGTAGAGGTGAGGTGAAATGAACCGTTAGGGTGGCTTGATGGCTAGTTTGGTGGCGGTGAGCCATGGACGAGCTTGCTCGGGTAAATCCTCCCCATTTTCTCGATTCTCCAACAATTCCCTTGCTGCAGGACTCGTTCTCCAGTCGTTTCCCCTCTCTGAAGCTGATGGTGTGGCTAGATTGGGCTGAGAGTGGGTGTATGGGGAGATAAGTCCAAGGGGGAGATCGGGTTGAGCTTTGGTTGTTTCACCCATGGTGCCAAGTGGCCACCATGCTCCAAATTCTTCTGAAAATACTTGAGGAGGCCGGCCAACAAGCTTAGGCAGCTGAGTAAGTGGTCATGTGGCCATCCTTCCTCTTCATTCCTCTTCTCTCTCCTCATTTCCCAAAGTTCCTTTTCTACCCCTTTGCATGTAATCTCTCTCCGAATTTTGGGGGTTAGGGGCAGACTTTGACCACTTGAGTTGGTCATGGGCCAAGGTTGGTGGGCTTAACCCTAGGGAAATGGGCTTAGCCCTTATTTGCCTCTTTAGGCCACATGTTTGACCAAGTTTGTTGGAACCCTAGTTCTGATTTAGGCAAGGATCACTATTAGAATTGCTTAGATTGACCCAAAATGTATTGTCATGGGTCATAGGTTTATCTCCTGAATTGCTCAGAATTCCAAGAAATGCAGCAGTCAGAAACTCAGTTCGACGAACGTCGAACTCAGTTCAACGAATGCTAAGTTCCTTCCCTGAACTCAGGTCGACGAACTCAGAGCTCAAGCAAGATGTTCAGCTCGATGAAATCCAGCTGAGTTCGACAAATATCAAACTCAGGTCGACGATCGGTGAACCCAAGGCAGTTTCCCAACTCGACGAAATAGAAGCTGAGCTTGACGAACTGCGGGCTCCAGTCGACGAATTCTGTGCAGAGTTTCCAGGCGTATTAGTTACAGCTGGCGGAGTTAATTAATGCTTAATTAAAGCAGATTATTGCCATCAGAATTAATGCTAAATATTCTTCTGAATATAGCCTTTTGGAGGATGCATTAATTATGGAGTAAATCAGGATTTAATGCTAATTGATTCCCAAAGCAATTACCATTCTCGGGAATCAATTAGTCGTCACAGTCAAAATAAATTCAGAGGTTTTGAATTAATAAACAGAGATATACAGAAGTAGTGCACGACAAGAAGAAGAGCAGTAGAACGACAGTGAAGGCTTTCTACAGAAAGAGAAACTCTGCATCATCAAAGAATATAATCATAAGAGTTCATCTACTCCAAGCTTTCATCAGACAACTAATCAATATCAGTCTAAAAGCTTACTGGAGATCATCATCACTGTGAATGCCTATCACCCTGCAACAAAGCTTCCTGCAAACTTGAACCATTCAACATCTCAGGGGGAGCTTTTGCTAACTTCATATCCACTTAAGTCTTCTCATTATGATTGAGAAAGAGAAGACATAATCAACTCTCTCACCCCACTGTGTAAATGGTTGTCATCTCCCTTCAAAAGTGATTCCTGGTTACAAGTCACCTGATCAAAAGACTTGAGGGTTTGGTTTTTGAGTACCTGATCAAAAGCTCATTGGTGTTAGGCACCTGATCAAAAACCTGAGTGGATTCCAACCAGGGTGGTAGAAGAGTGGATGTACCTAGGTTGGGGAACCACTATAAAATCCTTATGTCTTCTGTGTTGCTTGATTTCTGTCTTTATTTTATTTGTGTTGTGATATATATTCATAGAACTCTAATTAGTGTTGGTTAAGATCTATCACCTTTAAACTTTCAATTGGTATCAGAGGAGGTTACTTTGGTTGTACAGGCAAACACCTGAACCAAAACAATCCGATAGATCTTAAACATCTTTAGAGTTTATCATGGTACAAATTGAAGAGTTTTCAAGCACCAGACTACCCATGTGCAATCTAGATAATCTTGCACTATGGAAGATAAGGATTAGGTTTTATATGAACTCCATTGATGAAAACATTTTTAAATCTATTTTGTCAGGACCAGCTCAACCTCAAGCAACAAATGTTGTTCCATCATCTCAATGGACAGATGCCTAGAAAAGACTAAAAATTGCTGGTGCACAAGCAATGAACATTCTTGCACAACAATGTCTGATGACATTTTTCAGGAAGTTGTTGAATGTTCATCTACAAAAGACATGTGGGACTCTATCACAGCAATGGCTGCTGGATCAACTAAAGAAAGAATAATTGATGCTGAAACCTGGAGTAACTCTGAAGTCTCATCCTGCACAACTGAAGAGGAAGAAGAGGCAAGGGCAAGAGAATTTTGCCTAATGGCAATAAATGTTTGTTACAGCAACCCTGATGAAGAATCAGACTCTGAAGAAGAATCAGAATCTGAATCAGAAGAGGATCAGGTAATCTCTTCCTTTGATTTTTCTTCAAATCATTTTAAAGAAGATTTTAAAAATATGTGTAAAGATTTGATCCAATCTGAGAAGGAAATAAAACTTCTCAGAGAAAAATTAAATAATATTTTTTCAGAAAACATAAATCTTAAAGAAAATTTGAAAAATGCTCTTGAAAAAATAAGTTATTTAGAGTCAGTTAAAGGCAAAGACAAGTTAAAAAGTTTAGACAAACTAACTGAAGTTTTAAAAATTTGGTCAAACAATTTAAGAATTTTCAGAAAAATCATGTTCAAACAATTTCGTCGAACCGAGCTCGACGAACTCTGAACAGAGATTTTGATCTCAACTGGTCTAAAATCTATGCTCGACGAAATAGATATAATTCGTCGAACAGAGGTCGACGAAAGTGGAATAGAGAAAACTACATCCATTGTTCTCTGAGCGGAGATCGACGATCTCAACATCATTCGTCGAACCCAGGTCGACGAAATTACGTCAATTCGTCGAACTCAAAAGTTCAGAGCAGAAATTTTAACTTATTTCAAAATCATAATCAAAATCAACATTCTATAAATCCTTTTACTGAGTGGATAATCCCTCCTAGGAAATATCATCCACTTGGATACAAGGATCAACCTACATGTTCCTTTATTTCTAATTATTATAAAAGAGAACCAGGACCCAAGGTAATCTAGGTCCAGAACTCATAACATCTCCTTGCAGGAAAAGAATTCAGCACCAGCCAATACAGAGGATATATCAGTGGCTGTTTAATTTGAACAAGGAAATGTATATAGGGGGATATTGTTTACTTTATAAGGGGAAAGTGCTTCAGAGATTGCAGCAGTAGATTTATTTTATTTATTTTATTTCTCAAAGCACTCTTGTACATCTGCTGAAACTTTATAATTCAGGCAGATTGTTTTTGCTTTGCATTTTATTTGTTTTTATGTAAATAGTGTCCTTACCCAAATATGGGGAGATTGTTGGAACCCTAGTTCTGATTTGGGCAAGGATCACTATTAGGATTGCTTAGATTGACCCAAAATGTATAGTCATGGGTCATAGGTTTATCTCTAGAATTGCTCAGAATTCCAAGAAATGCAGCAGTCAGAAACTCAGTTCGACGAACGTCGAACTCAGTTCAACGAATGCTGAGTTCCTTCCCTGAACTCAGGTCGATGAACTCAGAGCTCAAGCAAGATGTTCAGCTCGACGAAATCCAGCTGAGTTCGACGAATGTCGAACTCAGGTCGACGATCGGTGAACCCAAGGCAGTTTCCCAGCTCGATGAAATAGAAGCTGAGCTTGACGAACTGCGGGCTCCGGCCAACGAATTCTGTGCAGAGTTTCCAGGCGTATTAATTACAGCTAGCGGAATTAATTAATGCTTAATTAAAGCAGATTATTGCCATCAGAATTAATGCTAAATATTCTTCTGAATATAGACTTTTGGAGGCTGCATTAATTATGGAGTAAATCAGGATTTAATGCTAATTGATTCCCAAAGCAATTACCATTCTCGGGAATCAATTAGTCATCACAGTCAAAATAAATTCAGAGGTTTTGAATTAATAAACAGAGATATACAGAAGCAGTGCATGACAAGAATAAGAACAGTAGAACGACAGTGAAGGCTTTCTACAGAAAGAGGAAGTCTGCATCATCAAAGAAGATAATCGTCAGAGTTCATCTGCTCCAAGCTTTCATCAGACAACTAATCAATATCAGTCTAAAAGCTTACTGGAGATCATCATCACTGTGAAGGCCTATCACCCTGCAGCAAAGCTTCTTGCAAACCTGAACCATTCAACATCTCAGGGGGAGCTTTTGCTAACATCATATCCACTTAAGTCTTCTTATTGTGATTGAGAAAGAGAAGACATAATCAACTCTCTCACCCCCACTATGTAAAGGGTTGTCATCTCCCTTCAAAAGTGATTCCTGGATACAAGTCACCTGATCAAAAGACTTGAGGGTTTGGTTTTTGGGCACCTGATCAAAAGCTCATTAGTGTCAGGCACCTGATCAAAAACCTGAGTGGATTCCTACCAGGGTGGTAGAAGAGTGGATGTACTCAGGTTGGGGAACCACTATAAAATCCTTGTGTCTTCTGTGTTGCTTGATTTCTGCCTTTATTTTCTTTGTGTTGTGATATATATTCATAGAACTCTAATTAGTGTTAGTTAAGATCTATCCCCTTTAAACTTTCAAAGTTGACTTTTAGAGTTGACTTAGTCAACTTGATGAGTGGGCTGACCCCACCTGAAGGTCATGAACCCTATGACACCACCCAACTTGGGTTGGGCCATGGTGGTGTCCCACTTGGACTATTTGGGCCTTTAGGTGTGTGTTTGACCAAATTAAGATTAGGGTTGACTTGGGTCAACTCCAGTCAATTGGTGACCTTGTGACATGTCTCATATGGTTCCTTTAGGTTGGTGTTAGGGCCAATTTGGGCTGGTTTGACTTAAATCATTTTGGGCCCTGTTGTGGGCCCCATGTGATTAGACCCAAATTCCATGGTTCAACCTAGTCTAAACGCATGTCCCCAATATATGTACTAACCCAACCTAAGTAGAGGGGTCTAGTTGAAAGTGGGATGTTACAGGTATTCAGCCTTGTCTTGTTTAAATCCAGGAACTTGTAGACAGATCATAGAGTTATTGTCCTTAAGAATTCCTGGAGTAGAAGTTGAAGAAGACTCTTGATATAAGATTGATGTTCTTATTATATCTTCTGAAAGATCAAGGGGAAAACAAAAAGTCTCAGCACAGAGAAGAAACAGATATTCTTCAGTGTATTTTTGTATCTCTTCTATGTATATCACTGTGTATCTTTCCTTCTTTCTTGCATGTATAACATATGTACTCTATATTCTTCTGAAAGAAAATTCTCTTATATATCCTATTGTCAAACTCTCCTTTTGAATTTTAAATTCCAAGCATTAATTACTGACTAATTCTGGAGAATGAAACGGCTGGAATATATTCTTGAATGACTTTTTCCAACTATCCCATTAAAATAAGCAAGCAATTAACTCTGATAAAATCCATAATTAATGATGCCAAGAACATCTATATTCTTGAGAATATAAGCATTAATTACTCAGAGAATTACTGCTAAATAATAGAAGAAATTGGGGACAGAAATAAGGAAAACTTATCAATTTGACTCGGGACAGAAATCATCGACCTCTGGGTAGAATTCGTCTAATGGAGTTCCAAGTTCGTCGAGCTGAGAAATCATGTTAGTCGACCTGAGCTCAGCGAACTACAAATGGGAAATATCTTTCCAATTCTGCTCTCCAAGTTCGTCGAGTGGAGAATCTGTCTTGAGGAAGAAATCGTCGACCTGAGCTCAAATATCGTCGAGCTCAACCCAGAGAAAGATTTTTGTGTTCGTCGATCTGCGATCAACGATCGTTGAGCTGAGTTCGAATAACTTCGAACTAAGAATCTGAACTCTGAATTCTTCTAAGTCTTGAGTCTACTGAAGTCCTCTGCAGGCTAGTCCATGAAGATTGATACTAATGACTAACCTAAACTCTAGGGCTAACATACTTGACCCTAGGTATACAAAGTGGGTCAAAAATCCTAATTAGTGAACTTAGCCCAAATTCAAACTAGGGATCCAACAATCTCTCCCTATTTGGGTGAGGTCACTAATACAAACAAAAGAAAAACACTCGTAAAGCAAAATAAAAGATATCTGACAGAAAATAAAGATCTAGCAGATATATGTACAATAGGTGCTTTATAATTAAACACAAAATAGTTCAGAAAATAAACAAAACAAACATTTATTTGTGTTTCCTGGACTTCTCTTTCTCAGCTTTGTCAAATGGTTGTCTGAAAATGATTTCTCTGTTGGGGTTTGCAGCTTCTCTCTTAGACATGGTCATGTCAGATGCTCCAATAATATTGTAAAAAGTAACCATTGGTACTACAGCTTCAGGATGGAGACTCATATAATCATCTACATTGAAAAATTTGTTGGCATTATTGTACCTTTTGAGCTCTTCTTTTCTATATGAGGATATGGTGGAGTACTGAGATGGGTCCTTGCCTTCTGCTTTTGCTTTATTGATTAGAAAACGTCCAACTAATTAATGAAATCTGGCCATTTTAGCAGTAGGTTCCTGTTCAGGATCTACAAAAGGAAATGGAGGGGATACTAGCCTTTTGGGACTAGTGTCCTTCTTTTAATCATCACAAGATACTGGATTACTTTTCTTTTCTGAAGCTGGCGGAGGGTTGCTCTTTGAAGATTGTTGTTGTTGATTACTGCTGCCTTGAAAACTAGGCTTGGAGTGTCTTTGATAAGTCTTAGTGACTGGAGCTGATCTATAAGTGACACTTCCAGAGGCCCTAGTTGATGGAGGAGGAGGAGGAGGGTCTTTCCGGAAGTGCTTGGGAGTAGACCTGTATCTTCTTCTCTTCTTCCTTTCTTTCTGCTGATTCTTAGATAACCACATCCATTGTGGCATCCCTAGGGTAAGGTATAATCTTTTGCAAAATGTAGTAAGGTGTGTCATGAGTTGGATTGGGCTTGGGAACAGCCTTAGGAATAGCTTTCCTTATCTTAACTATCTTCTTCTTAGATTTAGGATCATCAGAATCTTCAGAGTCATCATCATTGTCTTCAGAGGATTCAGGAGAATTATCATACATATCATCAATCTCTTTCAGAAATTCCTTAGAGATTTGCTTTTCATCTTGAGGTTGAACTAGAAGTTCTGTCTCTACAATACTTTCAGTAATTGTTTGATTCTCTTCCTCTATATCTACAAGTATGATGTCATCTAGGTTTGGTATAGGACTTTCATCCATTTTGTAAGTCGGAGGGGAGATAGCTTTGGGAACTGATTCTGTGAGTGGCTCAAAAACTGCAAAACTTGCCTTTAGTTGTTTTACAACCTCAGGGCTTATGGGAAGAGTATAGCAAACTATAGCCATAGAATTCTCTAGACAAACTTCTAGTAAGCAATTTATATAAGCGGAGTCAAATGAATTCAATAAACTGAATAAATCTACTGTGGGATTGACAAAGCAATCACCAACAGTCCAAATTTCTGGAAGATCTGCTAGCTCATCTGTACAACTCATATCAATCTCAACTTCCTCAACTCCTATATTCATATATACATTTGCATCTACTGGTATATCTAACTGTATATCTGCTGCTACTGCTGCTACTGCTGCTACTGCTGGAAGAGAGAGCACTAGAACTTCTTCATTAGATATCTCCCCCTGCTTGGTTTAAGATGGTTCTGATGTCAGGACCCCAAAAGAAGAAGGGACAGTGGGGGCAACAGCAATGAGAGCAGAGAGAGGAAATGGAATTAGCAAGAGGTTGAATAGCCTCTGCTATGAGATTTCTGAGGAGAGGAATGATGAGCTCCAAGAGAGTTGAGATGGAAGAGGAATCCAATTAGACAAACTTAGAGGGTGTCTGAGTGGATATAGATAGATGGATGGAAGAGGATGAAGGGAAAGGTATGGTGTCAGTCATAGGTTCATCTATGGATGATGGTGTGTGGATGGGAGATGATGATAAAATATCAAAAGATGGAATGGATAGAAGGTTGGTGATTGGTATGTCAACAAGGTGTTGTGTAAAGGGGATCAAGGGGGTGAGTTGTGCTCTGGAGATTGAATTGGTGTTGGGTGATGCACTGGAGAGATAGGTGGTGTTGGAGCATGAATTTGTGATGTGGATTGTTGTTGGTGTGGAGTAGATGAAGGAATTTGAACTTGTGGAGGAGTAGGTTGTTGTTGGGATGGAGGAGAGGTAATCTGGATGGAGGGAATGATATCTTCTGGAGGTGGGGGATTAGCTGTAACTGCTCTTGTATCCTCAGAGGTTCTGGAAGAGGTTGAAGCCTTAGATGTCTTAAAGATGTTCCTCTCCCATCTTCCAAACAAAGCACAAGTTAGCCTTTTAGAAGCATTTATGAATATGGACTGGGAGACCAGGGATTCAGATGCTTTTTTTTGAAAGAAAATTCCAATAAAACCTGATGGTTATTCCACATAAACCTCTTCTTTAAGTTCACCATTAAGGAATGCACTCTTGACATCCATTTGGTATACTGTGAATTTCTTGTAGGCTGCATAAGCTAGGAATATTCTGATAGCTTCAATCATTGCAATAGGGGCAAATATCTGATCATAATCAATGCCTTACTCTTGTTTATAGCCTTGTGCTACTATCCATGCCTTGTTCCTGATGATAAGACCATGAGCATCTAGTTTGTTCCTAAATACCCATTTAGTTCCAATGACTGGGTAGTCTTGGGGTCTTGGAACTAAATCTCAAACTCTACATCTCTCAAATTGGTTGAGCTCCTCTTGCATTGCTATAAATCCAGTGTGGATCTTGCTCAGCATCTTTTATGGATTGGGGCTCAGTTTGAGATATGAAGCAGGCATGCATCATGTCCTAGTGGAGTCGATGCCTTGTTTGCATACCCAGTGATATGTCTCCAATCACTTGAGATATATGATGATCTCTAAGTGTGATTAATTCAGTAGGAGGAGTTGGTTCAGCAACAACTTGGGGATTAAATTCCTCTTTTGGAATTATGGTAGCTATTGTTAGCTCTTCACTATGTTTAGTGCCATCATCTTCACTGTCTTCAACAACATGTGGAGAAGGATGTGCAACAACCTCATTGGTAAGGGTCAACTCATCTAACTTCTCACACATATGTGGTTCCTGCAAAGTCTCACTGGTAGAAGGAATCTTCTCCGTGTAAAACATGTTAGTTTCATCAAAAGAAATGTGAATAGATTCTTCTATTTTCATAGTTGATTTATTATAAACCCTATAAGCCTTGCTGATTTGGGAATATCCAATAAAAATTCATATTTCAGTTTTAGCTTCAAACTTTCTAATATATCTCTTGTAATTATTATGAATGTAGCAAATACAACCAAAAAATTCTAAAATAATCTACTTTAGGTTTCTTCCCTTTGAGTAGTTTATAGGGGTTCTTGCCCTTATGCTTGTGAATTAAACTTCTATTCAGTACATAGTTTGTTGTGCTTACAGCCTCTATCCAAAAGGATAGGGGCAAATAAGCATCTATAAGTAATGTGCCTGCAGCTTCAATTAGGGTCCTATTTTTCCTTTCAGTTACCCCATTTTGTTGAGGAGTTCTAGGAGCAAAGAAGCAATGCTTGATACCTTCCTTCTCACAGAATTATTGCATGGGAAGAGACTCAAACTCAGTACCATGATCAATTTTGATTAATGCAACTGGAGTAGAATACTCAATCATTATGCTCTTAAGAAAGACTATAAGAACCGTGAAGTTATCAGACTTGTTTCTCAAGAAGAACACTCAAGTGAACTTAGAGAAGTCATCAACTATCACTAAGGTATAATACTTCCATCCTAGGCTCTGTACAACAAAGGGTCCAAAGAGATCCATATGGATCAAATACATAATCCTAGGTGAATCACTCTTATTAAGTGACTTAGAGCTATTTTTAATTTGATTGCCTAATTGACAAGCCCTGCAAAGGCTTTCCTTCTTATAAGGGCAAGAGGCCAATCCTCTAACAAGGTTGTCCCTAGAGAGTTTAGCAATGTTTTTCAAGTTGACATGTCCTAATCTCCTATACCAAAGCTCATTATTATTGCATGTTTGATTAAATAGACATATTTCAGTTTTAGCAGATTTAAAGTTAACTACATGGATGTTTCCTACTCTATTTCCTGTTAATACCACTTTGTTATCTACTGAGGTAATAATACAGGAAGTTTTATTAAATGATACATGAAACCTTTCATCACATAATTGACTTATGGATATAAGGTTGTGCTTCAGTCCACTTACATATGCTATTTTCCTGAAAGTGACAGCTCCAATTTTGACCTTTTCATAGCCTTCAGTTTGGCCATAGTTAGAGTCACCAAATATTACTTTTGGACCTAGATTAGACTTGTAGTTGATTAGATTGTCCTTGCTGCCAGTCATATGCTTTGAACAGCCACTATCCTGATACCACTGTTGCTATGTGGTGGGATAGTCTTTCACCTTCAATAAAACAGATTAACTATTCTTGACCCAGGTTATCTTGGGTCCTTGTTTATTTACATAATTAAAACTGGAGATATAAGAGTATTCAGGTTGATTTTTATAACCAAGGGGATGGTATCATCATGGTGGAATTATCCACTGGGTGAATGGATTAACATATTCTCTTGGTTGATTAAATAATCTGTAGGAATTAAGATTTCTGTTATTTTGAACTGGGGTCGACGAATTTTAGTAAGTTCGTCGAGCTGAGGTCAACGAATTGAGATGAGTTCGTTGAACTCCGCTCAAAGAATGAAAGTAATCATTCTCTGTGCCCCAATATCATCGATCTTCATTCGACAAACCATAATGGTTTCGTCGATCATAATTCAACGAATAATTATAATAAAAATTTTCGTTCGGATTTCGTCAACTTGAGTTTGACGAACTGTACACATTTCAACGATCTAAGTTCGATGAAATCTGCTGAATATTGCTATAGTTATACTTCTTGTTCTTTCTCTTTTTCTTATTTTTCTATTTAAGTTCTATTAGCTTAATATCATCTACTTTCTCTTTACCTTTTTCAGAAACAAATTTAATTGAAGTTGTTAGTATGTTTTTCTGAATTAATAGGGGCTGACTTAATGAATCACCTAAGCCCAGCTTGTCATTAAGTTTGGCATTCACTGTGCTTGTGATGTCCATCAACTTGATGCTTCTCACATTTAGGGATTCTTCAAGTTGCCTTGCCTCAGCCAATTCAGTTCTTAATGAGATGATTTATTCATTGGCTAAAGTTAATTCATCTTTCAGTTTAATGTTTTCAGAAATGAAATTACCTTGTTCAGTCAGTTTTTCTCTAAGTGTTTTAATTTCTTTCTCAGACTTTATTATATCAATACATAATGATTTAAATTTAGTTCTAAAACTATCTGAATTGAAATCAAAAGAGGATAGTACCTGATCAGCCTCAGATTCAGATGGTTCTTTATTGTCTGACTGCTCAGCTTCTGATAGGCTGTCTGATGTATCAATAGCCATCAAGCAAATCTCCTTTTCTTTAGCCTCTTCTTCATCTTTACTGGAGCAGGAAGATGAGGATTCATCTTCAGTTTCACTCCAGGTTTCAGCCACAAAGCATTTCTCCTTCCATTTATGCTTGGTGGAGGAGGGCTTATTGTAGTGCTGCTTCCTAGGCTCCTTTTCTCTTCTTCTCTCCTTCTTTTGGTTCTCTGTATACTTTGATATAAAGTGTACTGGCTTCCTGCAACCATAGCAGACAATTTCTTTAGTTGGGGTTTTATCATACCTTGGCTTGTCATCTTGTCTAGATGACTTCCTTCTGAAATCCTTCTTGACCATCTTGTAGAATCTCTTGGCTAAGAGACTTAGAAGTTCTTCACTAGCTGATGGAGCTTCTATTTTTTCTGAAACTTTGAATGCTATGTTTTGCTCCTTTCTAACTGATGAGGGAGTCTTCTGCTCAGCATCTTCTCTAGTATTCATTAACTGTGAAAGAAAACGGTTGTCAACCTAAATCACCTAGAGGGGGTGAATAGGTGAGTTGTGCGTCTTTTGCGGAATAAAAAATATTTAGAGCACAGCACAAAACTATCTACCAATATCACAGACGACACAAGATTTATAGTGGTTCCCCGACCTTGGGTACATCCACTTTCCCTCACCGATCTAGCAATCAACTAGACTCGGCTACTCCACTATCTCGGATCGAAAAACCAATCCTACCCTCGGAAAAAAGTTCCTACAAACTCGATCCAAACAACGGGATCAACTCCTTGGAAGATAACACTTCCTACAAACTCGGAGTGAAAAACTCCTACACTCGGAGAAACTTTCTCCTACAAGATTAATAAAGTTTTAGAAAAGTTATACAAACAGTAAATCCAATCAGATCTGATGAAATGGCCAGAATCTTCTTCTTATGAACTTTGCAGCACTTTCAGAAATCAGTGAAGAAAATCTCGGCCCAGATCTGGATCTTCTTTGCTTTTACAGAATCAGAGAGAGAAGACGAGCAGTGATGTCGATCTCGATCTGTAACTTTCTTCAGAATGAATCCTCTGAAATTAGAAGCAGTGGCCGGAGAAGATGGCGGCGGCGGCGGCTTCCATTTCGTGAAAACGGAGAGGAGTCGGCTGAAAAACTTTCTTAAAGTAGATTGACAATAAAAGCTTAGAGAATACTTAGGGTTTGTCATTTTCTGATAAGACTTTATATATGAGAGAATAACGGTCATAATCGGTCATAATGATGTACACGTGGACCAATCATGTCGCGTGATTTGAAAATCCCGTCAGAAAAAGACAGACAAAATTTCAGGAAAGTTCAGCCATATACACGAGTAAGAGAAGAGCTACTCGAGTAGTTGAATAACTACTCGAGTACATGAAGGAGAACATACTCGGGTATATAAAGATAGACTATTCGAGTAGGTAGAAATCAACTACTCTAGTAAGCAGATAGAACTACTCGAGTATGTATAGTGACTTACTCGAGTACATGATGGATCTACTCGAGTACAAGAAAGACTACTCGAGTATATTACATAAACTACTCGAGTACATGAAGGACTACTCGAGTGGAATACTTGGAATAATTTCTGAAGACGTCAGCAAGCAGCTACTCGAGTAGTTGAACTAAACTACTCGAGAGGAAGTGATCTACTCGAGTACGTGAAAGTTCTACTCGAGTAAAAGACGTAGAAAATTCTGGAGTTAGGAACATTACAAAGTACACGAGTGAGACATGATCTACTCGAGTAGGTATAATGAACTACTCGAGTATGTTTCTATCTACCCGAGTATGTGAGTATACTTACTCGAGTATATGAGTGTATTTACTCGAGTCCATGACTTAGAAGAATTTTGACGAGTGAAGCCTTTAATACTCGGGTATAATGAATGATCTACTCGAGTATATAAACATGCTACTCGTGTATATGACTAAGTCTACTCGAGTACATGACTTAGCTACACGAGAGATACACTTAAGTACTCGAGTATAAAGTTTCTTTACTCGAGTAAATTATAACCAATCTACTCGAGTAGTTATGGACCTACTCGAGTAAAAGACTTAGAGAATTTTGTTGTTGGAAACTCTTTCTTCTAATGTAGTCAACTTCCAATTCTTTTCCCAAGGTCCAATAGCTTGAATATGAAGTATATCCCAATAGAGAGACCACACATGAGTCAACACCTTAGAACATGAAATGAGGGATTACATTGCACAGTTCCTGTGTTTGGTGACCCACTATGGACTGACATTGTTCTACACTTCCCAGTGAAATTCCTGCAAACATATAACTCAACCCAAGCATCAAATACGACTTAATTCATCTTAGTTCCAGGGTGACTTCATCAAATCTGGGTTAGTGTGGATGTAATACCCAACAAACTGTTTATAGGACTTGAGCTTTCCTAGTATAGATTCAGTGGAGATCTCATTCAGACTTCTAGCCTCCTTGATTGGCCATATTCTGGAATCCCATGAGCTGGGAAAGCACATGAGGATTTTATCAATGACCTCAATGAGTGTTACGTCCTTATCCAGGGTTTTCAGCTCATTGATGATTGAGCTGAGTCTATTATACATGTCACTCACTGACTCTGACTCCTCTTTCTTGAAGTTCTCATATTGAGAGATGAGATTTGATCTTCTGCCTTTCCTCTCATCTGCAGATCCAGCAACCATCTAGTTTAGAGAATCCCCGATAGCCTTAGGTGAGATGCACTCTGCCACTTTCTGAAAAATATCATCTGACATTGTCTGAGCCAGAATGTTCATGGCCTTGGCATCAGCTATCTTGGCTTACTTTTGTGCATCTGTCCACTCAGGTGGTGGAAAATCATGAGTGCTGGAAGTTACAGTAGATGTAGCCTCTGGAATTGGTGGTCCTTTCAAAATAGAATTAAAAATATCTTCATCAATAGAGTTCACATATGACTTAATTCTTATCTTCTATATAGCAAACTTGCTCAGATTGCAAACTGGAGGTCTGGTGCTTGTATAATCCTTATTCTGTGTCATGATATGAAATAACCAAAATAACTAAGAAAAAAGAAATCAGATCTATCAAGGATCTGTTGGTTCAAGTGTTACTTGAGAAACAAAAGGAACCTCGCTTTGATACCAATTGAAAGATAGGGGATATACCTGATTTACTTTAGGGGGGTGAATAGAGTAACTTAAAATCTTTCTACTGTTTTTAGAATTTATCAGAGAATTAGCGATAATAGTAGTAGTATAGAAAGAAATGGAAACTAAGCTAAACTACACTATCACAGCACAACAAAACAAAGAGAAAATGAACAATCAAACAACACAAGAATTTTATAGTGGTTCCCCAAACTGGGTACATCCACTCTTTGACCACCCTGGTAGGAATCCACTATCAGGTTTTTGATCAGGTGACTGCGACCACAAGATCTATTTACAGGACGATCTCACAGCACTTTAGGTTTTTGATCAGGTGCCCAAAAACCAACAATAAACTTTTGAAGGGAGTTAATAAACCCTTTGTACAAGAGGTTGAGAGAGGTGATGATGTCTTCTCTTTTCTCTATTCAACAGAGAAGACTCAGTGGATTGTTATTGTCAAAGCTCCTTCTGAAATGTTGAGATGTTCAGAAAGCCTGGAGCTTTGCTCAGGGTGTAGGTCTTCAGCCTTATCTTATTGAAATCCAGGAACTTGTAGACAGATGTTAGAGTTGTTGTCCTTGAGGATTTCTGGAGTAGAAGTTGAAAAAGACTCTTGATATAAGATTGATGTTCTTCTTCTGTCTTCTGAAAGATCAAGGGGAAACAGAAAGTTTTCAGCACAGAGAAGAAGCAGATATTTTTCAGTGTATTTATGTATCTCTTCTCTGTATATCACTGTGTATCTTTTCTTCTTTCTTGCTTGTATCACATATGTTCTTTATATTCTTCTGAAAGAAAATTCTCTTATATATCCTGCTGTCAAACTCTCCTTTTGAATTTTGAATTCCAAGCATTAATTGCTGACTAATTCTGGAGAATGAAACGGCTGGAATATATTCTTGAATGAGTTTCCCCAACTGTCCCATTGAAATAAGCAAGCAATTAACTCTAATGAAATTCATAATTAATGTTGCCAATAACGGCTATATTCTTGAGAATATAAGCATTAATTACTCAGAGAATTACTGCTAAATAATATAAGATATTGGGGACAGAAATAAGGAAAACTTATCAATCTGACTCAGGACAGAACTTGTCGACCTCTGGGTAGAATTGGTTGACTGGAGTTCCAAGTTTGTTGAGTTGAGAAATCTAGTTCGTCGACCTGAGCTCAGCGAACTACAAATGGGAAATATCTTGCCAATTCTGTGCTCCAAATTCGTCGAGTAGAGAATCTGTCTTGAGGAAGAAATCGTCGACCTGAGCTCGAATATCGTCGAGCTCAACCTAGAGAAAGATTTTTGAGTTCGTCGATCTGCGATCGACGATCGTCAAGCTGAGTTTGAAGAACTTCAAACTAAGAATCTGAACTCTGAATTCTTCTAAGTCTTGAGTCTACAGAAGTCCTCTGGAGGCTGGTCCATGAAGATTAATACTAATGACTAGCCTAAACTCTAGGACTAACAGACTTGACCCTAGCTATAAAAAGTGAGTCAAACATCCTAATTAGTCAACCTAACCCAAATTCAAACTAGGGATCCAACACGAGCGCATTGCTCGATTAGGCAGAGAAGATAACTGTAATCGCGCGGACTGGGAGGTTATGTCCGCAGGATTTGATGCTTTAACCTTGTTGTACGTTGTTCCCCTCCCGAATGAGAGGTATGGGGGCTATTTATAGGCCCGAGGAGGTAATAATATTGGTAACATTACCCTCGGTGAGTCAGTGAGTTGTGCGAGTAGAACGATGAGTCTGCCAAGTCCGCGCCATGTTGTGTGGTTAAGGACTTGTCTTCTTGAGCTGATCTATTGTTGGCAGACAGGGAAGAGTCCGCCTCTGCTGTACTAAGCGAGCCCGCGCCGAACTATGCGAGCTAAGGAGTAGGTCTCCTGCTGCTAGGAAGAGGCCGGTGCTGGAAAGTTGGAGGTCTAAGTGGCGGACTGCATAATGAGTCTGCCCAGCCCACAACGGATAGGATGAGTCCACATCAGCTGGAGGTTTGTCTCCCCTTCTAGGCGATAAGGGCTTGGCGACCTGGCAGACTGAAGAGAGCAGGTCGCTCATGTTGTTGGATGAAGCGAGTTCGTCGGATGGTGAGCGGAGCGTCCACCTCCCTCAAGCGGATAGAGGCTGAGTCCACCACCTTCTGGCGAATAGGAGGAGGTCTCTACTGCTGGAGTTGAGAGCTCTCCATCTTCTGGTGGGCTGGAGTCGAGTCCACGTTGTGTTATGCGGTCTGATGAAGAGTTGTCAGTTCTGCTGCCATCCTTCCACAAGCTGGCTGAGACCGAGTCCGCCACCTGCTGACGGAGTGAAGGAGCAGGTCGTTTGTGCTGGTGGGCGACCTAGAGGCAGGTTGCCTATTGGGTGGACTGAATCTTGTCGCGTACTGTTTGGCGGCCTGGAGTCAGGTCACCTGGCGATGAAGTGGTTTGCCTTTCTTGCTGTGCGACTTACAAGAGTGGGCAGAAGAAGAAGGCCGTAACCCATGTCGAGCATGCGCTACCTGGCGGTCTTAGCGGATGGCAATGCGAGTCCACGACTTAGTCGGTTGGTCCGCACCTGTAGTAATAGAGAGTACCATTGCATGGTTATCTTATCTAACCGCGTGGATTGCATGGGCGGACTGAGGAAGCAGTCCCCAAAGCCTGCATAATAAGCGGCTGTTATGTGACCTGGGCGGACAGACCGGGGAGACTTACCAAGCCGCATGGCCTGCGTGGACAGAGATGTCTGTCTGCCCATCCTTATAGGGGATAGGTCGCGATCTCTAGTGGGAACATGGAGCAGGCCGCAACCTGCAAGCTAGCTACCTTGGGAGGGATCGTCGATTTATGGGTTAACACTGAGGTAACTCCTCCCACTAAAGAAAAACTTTATTATTTATATGAAAAATTATGTGATAAATTAGATGATTTGAGTAAAAAATATTTTTTTAAAAAAATCTGAAAAAAAGCAAATGAAAAAGGATTTAAAGTGTCTCAATAATGAACTGATTAAATGTGGAAAAGAGAAAGTCAGGTGTCAAGAATGTTCTCACTCTTTAAGCACTATAAAAGAATTGGAAGAGAGACTCTCCAAGACTTCCTCCAAAAACAAAACTCTTACCAAAGAGAGGAACGACTTGGAAAGAAAGTTACAAACTTCTCTTAGCCATATTGGGAATGGAAAGAAGCAATTCACAAACCAGCATGTGATGCTTGTCATAGAAAACACTGCATTAAAGGCGAAGATCCATGGCCTGAATCATCCAGCCCTGCCAGCTTGGTGAGAGCCTGGCAGCGAGATCTGCTCGGGTCTGGTTAGACGCCATCGGGCGACATCCAGCCCTGCCAGCTAGGTGAAAGCCTGGCAGCGGGATCTGCTCGGGGTATAGGTAGACGCCATATAGTGACATCCAGCCCTGCCAGCTAGGGGAAAGCCTGGCAGCGGGATCTGCTCGGGGTCCGGTAGACATCATCGAGTGACATCCAGCCCTTCCAGCTAGGTGAGAGCATGGCAGCGGTATCTGCTCGGGGTATAGTTATATGCCATCGAGTGACATCCAGCCCTGCCAGCTAGGTGAGAGCCTGATAGTGGGATCTGCTCGGGGTTTGGGTAGACGCCATCGAGTGACATCTAGCCAGGCGAACTAGGTGAAAGCCTGGCAGCGTGATCTGCTATGGGTCCGGTTAGATGCCATCGAGTGACATCCAACCCTGCCAGGTAGGTGAAAGCCTGGCAGTGGGATCTGCTCGAGGTCTGAGTATATGCCATCGAGTGACATCTAGCCCTGCCAGCTAGGTGAGAGCCTGGCAGCGGGATCTGCACGGGGTTTGTGTAGACTCCTCCTGCCTCGTCAGCTTCCACTACTTCTTCCATGGCCATTGTCTTGGCCGACTCCTACCGAGCTCCTCCTGACTACTCCACCTCGGTGCAGCTCTCCACCTCCATCTCTTCTTCTCCTGCTTCCTACTCCGCCTCCTCCATTCTCCGCTCCATCTCCTCGGTCTCCTCCTGCTAGGAGATAGAGTTTACAGTGGTGACGTAGCACTCCCTTGGTACTTTGGGGTCACCCCGCACCCGGACATGGATCCCCTCGGCATTAAAATTCAGGCATTTATGGAACGACGATGGGGCGCAGAGGAAGGCGTTGATGAGGGGCCTTCTGAAGATGGCATTGTAGCTACTAGGGGCATCGACGATGACCAACCGGCAATTCCGGGACTCCCCCTCCCCCCCCCCCCCCAGAGTGACATGGAGCCCTACTCCTTCTACCTCCTTTCTCTCCCCCGAGAATCCAAAGAAGGGGTTGTATGATGCCAGCACCATCTTCACCTCCACTTTCATCGCATCAAACACCTTCTTAAAGATGACATTGACGGAGCTCCCATTATCAATGAGGATCCTAGAGAAGGTGAAATTTTCGATGACTGTCTGGATGACCAGCGCATCGCAAAATGGATCCTCATGATCTGACATATATTTCCTCGAGAAGGTGATCTTATCTTCCGGGGGTGGGACTAGGATGTTGAGCCAATGCTCTGGCGGTACATGGTGTGGAGGCTCGCCTTCTGGGAAGCCTCGATCCCCACCCACCGTGGATCACTCTAATCCGTCCCAGGGACCCGACGCCTGCCCGGTCTTCATATCGATCCTCCTCCGCCCGAGGTAGGACTTCCTCGATCCTCACCTGCTGGCGGCCCTGCTGCTGGTACTGCTCCCGGTTTCCTCTCATCTTGAGGAACTCTGGGCACGTGGTCGTGGCGTGCTCCTCTTTCTAGTGGAAGTCGCAGTAGGGCAACTCCACCCTGACTTCTCTCCTCCTCCTCTACGCTGCTCTCCTCCTCTCCCCCATGGCTATGGCCATAGCCTGATTCTGATCAGGGAGGGGAGGTCTCTGGGCCTGCCTCCAACTTGTGGGATGGAACTGATCCTGGCCCTCCCTGGAGGTACTCCCTTCCCTAATAACCTCTACATGGCCACTAATCATGCCACTCAGGCCTTTAGCCCAGCCGACATTCCGGCTCCTGACGCACCACCTGGGATGCTACAGTTACTGCTGCTCCCTCTACAGGGACTCAACTATCCTCTCCTCCTGTCCTTTGCCACCCCTTGGCTCCTTCTTCTCCTTTGCGGCCGACCTGGCCAACTTCCAGGCAAACTCCAGATTTGACGCCTCCCCGTCAACTTCTCTCGCCACCCTCTCCACCAGCTCTTCGTAGGAGAGGGGGGCACTCTCTTCAGCTCCATCCTGAAGAAACTTTGTTGCAACCCCAGGGTGAAAGCCATCATCAGGCTATGGCCTGACATCTCCTGGACCTGGGTGACCTCCTCCTGGAACCGAACAACATAGCTCCCCAAGGTCTCATTCACCCCCTACTTGATGTGGAACAGGAACTCCGACTCCTTATTCCACCTCTTGGAGGTGGCGAACCTTAACATGAACCCCCGGCGCAGGTCCTCGAAGTAGTAAATGGAACTGGCCGGCAGCTGGTGAAACCACTCTCACGCCTTTTCCTTCAGGGTGATGGCAAAGAGTCGGCACTTGAACCCATTTGATATCTGTCGGATCGAGACCACGTCCTTGAACCACTGGATGTGTTGGACCGGGTCTCCCTTCCTGATATAGTATGACATTTCGGGTTCCCTGAACCACTCTAGAACTGGGACAGAAGAGACCAGCTCGCTAAAGGGGCTACATCCCCCTACCGAGCGAGCCGGAGGATCCCGCGCGCCCATGTCGCCGAACCGGCCTCCGCTTGCCAAGCCGGGGAAGAGCACGCACTAGGGGAGCTCGTATCCCCTTCCTTCCTCGGTGACATCCTTCCCAGCTTGTCTGCCGGGGCGTCCTCTCCCAGAGACAGGGCGGGCAAGACTGGGACTGCTGGAGTCGAGCACTCGGCTCGCGCGCTGAGTGTGAACTTGATGAGGTTGATCACCTCCTGCCTGAAATATTTGAACATCCCCACCATGGCCAGAGAGGGTGGGGGTGGCGAGTCGGACCTCTCTCAGCCTTGTCCTTCTCCTCCATCCATCGAGTCTGCCGAAGATTTTTTGTGCTGACCACTCTCCACGCTCACCGCACCAAAATGTTGAAACCGAAAACTCGGTTCCTTATGGAGTTCACCCTTGGGGAAGGGGTGATCGCACACCTACTTCTCTCCTGCAAACCAAACAACAAGAGAGATGGAAACTGACCCAAGGGCTCGGTGGGAGGTTCTGCCACACATCCGGAAGATCTTAGAGCGCTTCCCCTCCTTAGCCAAAGGCCGAGCTAAGGCTGCCACAGAAAGCACAAAAAGATCTGAACACTGATAAGTGTGCCTTCTATGGTGCCCCTTGGGTCTTATTTATAGTTTTTTTTGAAAACGGCCTGCAAATAGCCAACCTCCGCTGTTTTGAACAGCTATATGCAGCCCAACTAGGTCTGCCAACAGCATAACTCTGTTATTCTAACAAGCTATTCACACCCATGGGAGGGGCATCCAGGTAATTTTGCCTCTAGGCCGCACTGTATCGGTCCTAGAATCGGGAGGTCGGCTCGCCACTGCACTCTACCCAAACGGCGCGGGTGCGACCTGGCTCCCGCAACTCGCCTTCTCTCCTTAGGAGAGCGCGAGCCAGGCCTCCACAACCCGCCAATTTTTGGTCAGAGGCGGGCTGGCAGACAGGTCTCCTATAGCACAGCGGGCTGGCCGGTCTCAGACTGTCGCTATGGGAGCACCAAAGGGGGCTCACTGTTCTGGGCTCGTCGAGCTCAACCCTGAATATTAGTTCGAAGTATGTCGAGCTCCGTTCGACTATCTCCGAGCTCTGTCCTCTACTCGATGAATGCCGAGCCCAAACTCTGCTCGACGAACTCAAGGCGGGTGCGGGGAGGGGAGCGGCCAGCTCACGCAGCTCGCCCATCTAGCTTTGGCGAGAGCGAGTTGGCCAACTGGTGCCTGCCCACATGCCATTTTGGTGTGGGCAGGGTGCCCTGGTCCGCTCTCCTGGCCTGGCGGGCCCACTCGGCGAACACGGGGTTGTACAGTGATGACCATTACTGACGTCATCAAATTCAACTTACATATACCCATTACGAAAAAGCTGCACTGGCGCCGAAAGGTGCTTTGTCCTTTTCTGAAGGAGGTGGGGCTCACCAATCCTTGGTTGGGCCCACGTACAATTATGTCGTTGATTCAAATCAACGCATATAAAAGGGAAAAATAAAAGTGGATAAGGGCAAGCAACGAAAAATGAACGAAGAACAAACGCAGGAAATACAGAAAGAACACTAGAGGTGGTTGGACACCTTCTTCTCCATTAAGCTTGAAAGCTCAAGTCCAGTAGAGATAGCCATAAGGTAAAGGAAGATAGCTGAAGCTCTTCAAGTTCAGCAAGATAGTTCTCTCCATAACAGAGAAGTTGATTCATCCATTCAGCAAGCTGGTAGCTGTTCATCTTTACAGCAAAAAAGTGTTAGATGTAGAAGAGGATTAATTCTTTCTACAGCAAAAGTGCTGGACTGATATCTGCTCAGTCAAGCAAGGTTGACTCAGAGACTTATCTTTGAGTCAATTGTTTTATTTTTTTTCTTAAACATTCTTTATTCACTTCTTGTAGGATTCAATTTATCAGAATCTGAGTGTAGAGCACTTTGTGCATGATGTAGGTGACTAATTAGTCACTGAGATAGGTGCCCTGTTGGGGTACTGAGGTAGGATCCAAGAGTGGATCTAAGTTGTAGGGCTTAATTTCCTGAGATAGCAGAGTGTTGCTCTCTGAGGTAGGATCCAAATGTGGATCTGAGGTAGGGATGTCCTCCCAGCCTGAGTGTAGGGCCTTGTACCTAAGATAGGTGACTGGAGAGTCACTGAGCTTTAGGTGACAAGTATTTTACTGAGTTGTAGGCCTTGGAGGTGGCTGAGCTGTAGGTACCTGGAAGGGTACTGAGTTGTATGAGTGTTGCAGCACTCTGAGAGTAGGGTTATGTGCCTGAAGTTGTAGGGTTAAAGAGCCTGAGTTGTAGGCCTTATAATTAAGGCTGAGGTAGGCGATTAGTGGATCACTGGGCTGTAGCAGCTCTGCAGGACTCTGAGGTAGGAAACCTTATGGTTCTTAGTTTGGATTCTATGAAGAATCTGTATATAAGGCTGAGGGACTGAGGTTTAAGCTCTAAGGAGCATATTGGTGGAGTTTGTGCCTAGTCCAACAAATTAGTTGGATAGGTTGGAGTGAAAGTGAATGTACCCAATTGGGGAACCACTATGAATCCTCGTCTGTTTGCTGTGTTGCTTGTTTTCTTTCTTATTGTAGGATCTAAGGACAAGCTCTAGATAGATTAATTTAAAATCAGCAAAAGAACTAATAAACTTTCAAATACCTATTCACCCCCCCCCCCTCTAGGTGATTAGCTAACCTTAAGTTAAGCAACTTTCAGCAATGACGATCTTTGATTCACTATAGTAGTTGCTTGCTCCTTCTTAACAGGAAGCTGATCCTTCTCCAACAAGTGCTGGACATGCTCCCCCTTAATAGGAGCATTTCCTGTCATCATTTCTACAGGTGCTGAACTTGCTCCCCCTGAATAGGAGCATCATTATCATCATCTCTAATGGACAAATGAGTCTACCAGAGATTCAAGTTCGTCAACCAGAGCTCAGCGAACTGCATTCAGTGAATAACTTTCCAATTCTGTGGTCCAAGTTTGTCGATTTGATAAGCTGTCTTCGTCGACCTGAGTTCAGAGAAAGTATACTGAACTGAATGTGTTGAAGTTGAACTTCTAGACTTCGTCGAGCTCAACTCAGAGAATTAACTCTGAGTTCATCGAGCGGAGCACGACTGTAACGATCTAGGGAGGACCCCTAGCGCCGCCCGACCCACCAGAAGCCCATGGAGGACCCATGGCACCATGGTGGTACAGCCGGAATCTACAAGGCCTGCAGGTCGTACACCCCAAAGCATCTCCGGCCTGTTTATCAGCACGGTTCAGGCGGAGCTAGGGGTCCTCCCTAGGTCATTACAACGACTATCATCGAGCTGAGTTCGACTAATGTCGAACTCATTTTCTGAACTTTATTTTCTTCTAAGTCTTGAGTCTTCTGTTGGCTGGTCTATATATGGTTGAACATAAAGACTTAGCCTAGACTCTAGGACTCAAAACACATGACCCTAGTTATACATTATAGGTCATACATCCTAGTTAGTGAACCTAGCCCAAATCCAACTAGGGATCCAACAATCTCCCCCTATTTGGGTGAGGTCACTAATAATATAAAAAGAAAAACATTCACAAAGCAGGAAAAATATATCTGGCAGAAAATTGAAACATTCAGCAGATATATACAATTAGTAGCTTTGTGACAGTTAACAAATAAAGTTCAGACAATCAAAATTAAATAGAATATATCATTTCTTCTTCTTCTTTTGCTCATCATATTTGTCTTTCTCAGAGGGCTGTGTAAATTTGATTTCTCTATTTGGATTAGCTGCTTCTCTCTGACATGGTCATATCAGCAGCTCCAATAATATTGAGAGAAGTGGCTCTGGGAACAACAGCCTCTGGATGCAGATTCATGTAAGCATCAACATTGAAAAATTTGTTAGCCTTATCATACCTTTTTAATTCTTCCTTTCTGTAGGTTGATATTGTTGAGTATTGTGATGGATCTCTCCCTTCAGCTTTAGCTTTATTGATCATTGATAATCCAACAAGCTCCTGGAATCTGGCCATTCTTGAAGTGTTTTCAGTTTCAGGATCCACAAATGGGATTGGTGGAGACTCTAGCCTTTTTGGGCTTTCAGCCTTTTTAACTTCAGATGCTTGTTGTTGTTGCTACTGTTGTTGCTTTTGATGTTGTTGTTGATGTTGTTGTCTGCTGGAATACCTGTGTTGACTGCTTTCTTGATATCTTGAGGATCTACCTTGATGTCTTTGATAAGTTTGAGCATAGGAGGTAGACCTCTGAGAACAGCTTCCTGAAGCACCAGCAGCAGGTGGAGGAGGAGGAGGAGGACCTCTCCAGTTCCATTGAGGGGGAGGAGGAGAGTACCTCCTGCTTTTCTTTCTGGCTTTCTGCTCATTCTTTGAAAGCCACATCCATGCTGGCATCCCAGGGTATGGAGTCATCTTCTGTAAGATATAATATGGTGTATCATGAGTAGGGTTTGGTTTGGGAGCAGCAATGGGAACATCTTTTCTCTTCTTAGAGACTTTCTTCTTGGCAGTAGAGCTATCATCATCACCAGAATCATCATCCTCATATTCATCAGAAGATCTCTAAGGATTGTCATATAGATCATCCAGCACCTTTAAAAGATCTTTTGATATTTGCTTTTCAGCCTGGGGCTGCACTGGAGGTTCTTGAAGAGCTGGAACAACTGTTTCAGCAGCATTTTCAAAAATTAACAAGTTTTCTTCTTCTATATCTGCCGTAATGATTTTATCTAAATTAGGGAGGGGACTGTCATCCATCTTGTAAGTGGGAGCTGAGACAGCCTCTGGAGAAGAAATATCCTTGGGAGCTGATACTATTGGAATCTCTATAACTGCAAAACTGGCCTTTAGTTGCTTGGCAACTGTGGGGCTTATTGGTGAAGTATATGGAACTATAGCCATAGAAGGCTTTAAGCAGACTACTGGAAGGAAATTCAAATGAATTGTATCAAAAGAATTTAATAAGCTGAATAAATCAACTGTGGGATTGATAATGCAATCACCAATAGTTATTATTTCTGGCACAACTGAATCATCCATATCTATATCAAAATCAACTGGATCAATTATTTTAGCTGGAATAGCTGCTTCTTCTGAATCATCTAACATCACAGAATCTTCTGCTGCTTCTGATTCTACTGTCACAACTGTAGCTTCTTCATCACAAAGCATCTCCCCCTGACTGGTTTCAGGGGGTCCTGAAGCCAGTCCTCCAGAAGAAGGGATAGATGATAAAGCAGTAATTCTGGATGAAAGGATAGTGATGGAAGCAGAAAGGGGAGCTATAGCAGTGGCTATGAGTTTTTCAAGAGTGGGAGATATAAATGCAAGAAGATCTTTAGCTATATCAGAAAAATTTAGATAAAGAGATTCTGGAGCACTGGAGGAGTAGGGAGTGTGATGTCCACAATTGGAACATACAGAGAATAGACTGAAAGGATCTGTATGTGTGGAGTCTGGAGCAGTGGATGGTATGTCAGTGTGGGGAACTGAAGGAATAGCAGTTGAAGGAGTTGTAGTGGTAGAAAGTTGGACTGTGGTTGTGAGGGAAGAGATGGGTTCCTGATGTGGAGAATGTTGTGGACATGGTGGAGGAAACATTAGATTGAAGGTGTGGGATGACATAAATATGTCAGGGTGTATGTCATTTAAATGAGGTGGAAGTGAAGATAGAGGTGGAGTGATATGCTCAAGAGATTGAACTGGTGTTGATGCTGGTGTGGGTAGATGTTGTTGTTGTTGTTGAGGTTTAGGAGGAGAAGGAATGTTGGTGGAGGAAGGAACTTCTTTTGGAGGAGGAGTGACTGTTACGGCCCTGGTGCTCTCAGAAGTCATGGAGGAGGATGAAGCCTTGGATGGCTTGGTGATTTTCCTCTCCCATCTGCCAAACAGTGAAGATGTAAGCCTTTTGGAGGCATTTATGAACACTATCATGGATACCAGTAGTTCAGGAGCCTTTTCCTGAAGGACTATCCCCAGAATACTTCCAAAACAAACTTCCTTCTTGTTATTTTTCTTCTTAATTAGATCGAACAACAGTTCGCCCCAGTTAACTCCTTTCTTATCAACTAGAGCACCCATCACCAAGAACTGGTGTCTGGTGATGTAGTCGTGGGCAGTGTGCTTTCTCAATAGAACCTTGCCGACAACATCCGCCAAAAACTTATATTCAGTAGATAAGTTTTTCTTCAGCAGTTTGTTTGGGTTTTCTCAAGAATGACTGATGGCCCGCGAACAGACTCTTATGTGGGTGGTTGGTTCGATGAGTCGAACGACGCGGGTTTGCTAAAGGAGGCAAGTGCACCTATCGCAAGTAGTACTTGATATTCGGGGGAATACCGAGGTCGTATTATTCTCGGGGTCGGGTTGATTATTCCAACTCCTCCAGGAGGACTATTTTTTTTACTGAAAGTAAGGTGGAGATTTTAATTAACTAAAGACGAAAAAAATAAAAGAGCGAAAAACAATTTAGAAAAATTCGATGAAGGGTTAACGCTCGGCACCAAATCCGATTAAGACTAAAATAACTTTTAATAATTATTGAACTTAGATATCAAATTAATAAAAGGCAACTTGGTCGTGGAGGTTCCACAGATATGAGCTCACCTAGCTATAGGGATATCGCTCACCTGAACGCTAAGACTATTCGACTTAACATTAGTCCGACGAAGGATTCCTCTTAACACCTGCTTTATGCTAAGAACCCGTTATTGGGTGGGGAACCCAATCCGGTAGAATTACTCTTGTCCTCTCTCGAGGGTATGCACGCAACTCTATTTACCCAGGGGTGATCTATCCATACGCACGGCCTCTCGGCAAGTTAGCGTATGGATAATGGAAATAGGGCCCGCACATCGATATGTGGTCCTACGCGTCGTTAACCCGGGGTAAACCTTAAGTCCTAAAATTAAAGTGAAAATAAAGAACTTTAATTATTTCAAATCATTTTATATGTCCCAATGCTCTTCGATGTCGAGACTAATAACGATTAGTCACTCATCGGTATGGGGACGGCTTTATAATTTGATGAGGCGCGAGTTCGTAACTAAACGCTAAAGGATTATAAGAAGAAGACATGAAAATAACAAACATTTAGAAAGCTTAAAAAGTTAGCTAAAACGAGAACTCACACACACTTCAAATTATAAATAAAAAAACTAAGTTACAAAAAAGGAAAATTACAAGTCATACTCAAATAAGTAGGCAGGAAATAAGGGCGTGCTATTTAACTCTTAACGAGTAGGTGGAAAAAAAAGAAAATAACAAGTCCTCAAACGAGTAGGTGGGAAATAATAGCACGTAATTTAACTTTTAACGAGTGAGCGGAAATAAATGCGCACACACACACACACTCTACACGAATTAAAAGAAAGCAATAAAACTATCTCCTACACACAACGCACTCTACATAATTTAAAGAAAGCGATAAAAATAAAGCGTGAAAATTTATCTCCTACACACACGCACTCTACATAATTAAAGAAAGCATTAAATAAAGCATGAAAAATTTTCTCATAAAGTCACACACACAACATGAAAATTTAAAGAACAAAATGAAAACCTAACTCTTACACTCACACACACTAATAAAGAGAAAAATCAAAGTTGCATACAAATTAAAATCACAAGATTTCTATTCCTAAAGCTTACCAAAAACACATAAAAAGAACAAATAAAAAGAGAATGAGCAAAAAGTTTTCCAAAATAAACCTAAAATCAAAGGTGCTCAAAAATTAAAACTATAACTTTTCATTTTTAAGAGTTCATAAAAGTGATAAAAAAGTGAAAAGAAAATGAAAAGAACAAAAAAGGTTTTACAATCCTAAAACAAAGCTAGGTAAAAAAACAAAATCACTTTCAAACCTCTTTTATAAATTCATAAGAATGAAATTTAAAAACTCTAAAAAGGGACATAGTGAGAAAGAGAAAAGCTAAACATACTACATTTCATTTGGAGATAAAATCTATGATAAAACCTAACATGAAGACAAGTTAAAAACATAGAAAATAAACATGTTACACTCATACACACACACACACACACACTTTTCATAAAGAGAAGAACAAGGAAATACAAAGGGAAAAAATGAGAAAGAAAGTGAGCACACAAGTTCATTCCAAAGCCATTTAAGAAGAAAAAAGCTAACATATTTTATTGATTAAAATGAACTATTACAAAGTTAATACAAAGCTAATACAAACATAAAGAGAGAGGAGGAGAAAGTTCTCCTTACATGGCAAAGGAATCCACAATGGCAGCCCACAAAAACACATTAAATTTCGTCTCAAAAAGATGAACCCTTGGTCATTACAGAAATGGGGTATTTATAGGAAAAAAAATCAAAGTACACATCATCCAACACGGGCATGTCGGGGGGGGGGGGGGGCGTGTCAACACTATTTGCGATGTGATCCGGCGATTTGACTGGAAAGTTAACTTCGGGCTATATATGAGGATGTCACGCCCCAGGTCACGGGCGTGACTCTGGGCGTGTCGGGGAGGTAGAACTGGGCGCAGGTTGCGTCAAAAGTCGCTGGCGGCATATTGTCGGCCAGGTGGAGGAGTCACGCCCCAGGTCACGGGCGTGATGTTAGGCGTGTCGGGTTGGTCGACGATCGTCGAGCGCATTTCATCGAGCTTGAGTGACACGGGCCATGGTCACAGGGCGTGTCAAATGATACGGGCGTGACCCCGGGCCTGTCAAACTTTTCTCATCAAATTCTTCTGATTCCACGGGAAATGAAGTGTCACGGCCTGGTCACGGGTGTGACCCAAAGTGCACGGGCGTGTCAGGTCATTTTTTGACCTTTTTCCTGAAAAATTTCAGAAAACAAAATTAAGCTAAGTTATGTAAATATTTACAAAAAGGAGCAATTTATTAAATAAAACTAACTAAAAAGGCAAAACTAAACTAAAATATCATAATAAAAACATAGAAAAATGCGTATAATTACAACTTATCAAATACCCCCATACTTAAACTTTTGTTATTCCAGAGCAAAAGTTTAAGGTGAACTTATAAGGAATAAAAGAAACTCTAAGTTTATCTACCGCTTAATTAATTATAAGAGAGATCTAAATAAACATACGTAAGAGTTAAGTCCTAAAATTATGTAGATGATTTAAATAGCGCAAATATTTTGGCCAAAAGACTTCTTGATGTAGTCAAATAGAAACTAATAATTGTAATGGTTAGATTAACAAAAATAATTTGGAATTATATGAACTTTAGCTTATAAGAGTTTTACTGGAAATAATGCAATTTACAAATTATGCTCTCAAAAATATTTTTGAATTAATTCTAGAATCGTGAAATTGGCTAAGGGGGTTGATGTTGGTTTATGACGAGGGTTTGGATATTGAGGTGAGGTGATTTTTTCTCGAACCTCCATTTTTTTTCTTTTTGTATTATTAGGAAAATGAACTTTTATTTTCCTAATATCATTTTTTTCAACTTAATAATAAAATTAAGCCAATGTATATATGTAAGAGTAATGAATTTTATCCTCTTACTCCATAATATATAATCTTTTTAAATTATTGGGTGTCTATGTTTACGGAACGAAATCTTATTCCCATTGACATAGTATCTTTTTTTGGATAAAAATTTTATCATGCCAAGTAAGACATGATAAGGGGAGAAAAGAAAACTAGATTTTTAATTAAAAAATTTTGAGAGCAACCTAAATAAACTGTACGTTCCAATTTTTCAGAAAGCTAAAAGTAAACATAATTGAATTTTATAGTCATTAGTTTCTAACATAATACACGTGCTCCTATCAATGAAAAATTAGAAGTAGTGCCTAAAATGAGTTTGCTATTTTTAACAAAGCATAATGAATTCTTTAAAACTTAACTCCGGCTATTTAAATTTTTCAATCAATAATTAACAAATGAATAGTAAACAAAGAATTAATAAAATTCACATATAAATAAGCTCAAAACAAAATTTTTGGATAACAAGAAAATTAAGAATGGTATATTTGATTTATTTGTTTCAAAACATTTTTTGGTTTTTTATAGTTTTTATCATCATTTATTTGTGTTTTTAACTTATTATCTTTTTTTTTTGAATTTTTGTTTTGTTTTACTCAATTTTTTTGAATTTTTGACTCATTATCTTTTTTTTGTTTTGTTTTTAAATTTGTTATTATATACATACGAAAAAAAACGATTTGAAATATATATTTTTTGAACTATTTTTTTTATTTTCTAACTTTTTGGATTTTTTTGTAGTTTTTATAAGCAAATATTTGCAAAATAAGGAAAGAGAGAAACGATAATTACAAAGAAAAGAAAGAAAGGAAGAGGAAAGAAAAAAAGAGAAAAGAACAAAAATATTTACAAAATAAAGCTAATTATGTTTTGGAATTCTTGTTTTTATATTTTTTAGGAATTTGTGTTTTATAATTTTCTTTGAATTTTTGTTTAAAAGAAAGGAAAACTTTTTTTGGTTTTTTTTCATTTAAAAATTTTTTGTTGTGTTTTGTTGTTATATTTTTTTTTGTTTTTAAAATGCAGAAAATAGAAGTGCAGAAAATAAAGCACGAAAATACCATCATACTTAAGTCCAACATTGTCCCCAATGTTGCAACGTAAGTATGCGGAACAAAAGAGAAAACGCAATATTTATAAAGAAAATAAAGAGAGGGGGTAGAAGCTTCCCTGAAATTCGTTCGGGGAGGCCCATCAGAAACCCTGCAGTTATTAGAAAAAGTAGCAAACATAATAAATAAAGAGTGAAAAAGATAAGCGAGGGGTGCCTCCCAGGAGCGCTTTGTTTATAGTCGTGTAGCTTGACTACTTTGGCGGGTTTATAATGTTGAGGAAAGTTATGGTTTCGTTATGCTTGATCACTGGGTCGCCCGCTATATAAGACTTTAACTGATGACCGTTTACTTTAAACGAACATTTTTTCGGGTGGGAGACGAGTACGGTCCCATATGGAAAAACTTCTTCGACTAGGAAGGGGCCGGACCAACGTGATTTTAGTTTACCCGGAAAAAGCCTAAGACATGAATTGTAAAGAAGAACAAGATCGCCCAGAGACAATAATTTTGGGGACTTAATTTTTTGATCGTGATATAACTTAGAATGCTCCTTATAGAACTTATTGCTCTCGTAAGCGTTTGCACGTCATTCATCGAGCTCGTTTAGTTGTAGTTTTTTATTCTGAGCACTAAGTTGGCATCAAAGTTTAAGAGTTTTAAAGCCCAAAGAGTGTGATGCTCTAGTTCTATGGGTAAATGGCATGCTTTGCCATGGACTAACCGGAACAGCGTACAACCAATTTCGGTTTTGTATGTCGTACGATACGCCCATAGCGCATCGTCTAGTTTAACGGACCAATCTTTCCTATTTAGCGAAACGGTTTTTTCTAATATTCGCTTAATCTCTCGATTGACTACCTCTACTTGGCCACTAGTTCGCGGGTGGTAGGGGGTGGCGAGTTTGTGCGTGACTCCGTATTTAGCTAACGTCTTAGCCATAAGAGCATTACAGAAATGCGTTTCCCTATCACTAACAATTGTGCGAGGCGTGCCGAAGCGAGCAAATAGTTTTTTTAAGAAATACAATGATGACTCGTGCATCGTTGGTGGGGAGATCTTGCGCTTCCGCCCACCTCGATACGTAGTCAACCGCTACTAAAATATACATATTTTTGAAAGACGGAGGTAGGGGCCAACAAAATCTATGTCCCATAAATCGAATACTTCGCATTCTAAAAACATGTTTTGTGGCATCTCGTCGCGATGAGAGATGTTACCCGCCCGCTGACAGCTATCGCATGCGCGCACAAAAGTGTGTGCGTCTTGGAAGAGAGTGGGCCAAAAGTAGCTTGCCTCTAGCCCCTTCCGAGCGGTCCGGTTGGCTTGATAATGCCCACCGGCTGGACCCTCGTGGCAGTGCTTAAGAATTTGCAAGCACTCCACACCCGCAGCGCATCTTCGGACCGCTTGGTCCGCGCAGATACGAAAAAGAAATGGGTCCTCCCAAAAAAAATTTGTCAAGTTAGAAAAGAATTTCTTCTTTTGATGACTTGAAAACTCTTTTGGAAACACCCGCGCTACCAAGTAATTTGCTAAATCTGCGAACCAAGGCGAAGATGACGAAGAATTATGAATGGCTAGGAGGCGTTCCTTGGGGAATTTGTCATTTATTTCAGATTCGACGAGCACTTCCAAACCCGGATTTTTTAAACGGGAGAGGTGGTCTGCCGCTAGATTTTTCGCGCCCCTCTTATCTCGGATCTCCAAATCAAACTCTTGTAGGCGGAGAATCCACCGAAGAAGGCGGGGCTTCGCGTCATTTTTAGCTAATAAATATTTAAGGGCGGAGTGATCGGTAAATATGATAACTTTAGAAAGCGTTATATAGGAGCGAAACTTATCAAAATAAAAAAACAACGGCTAAGAGATCCTTTTACGTTGTCTTGTAATTTACTTATGCGGAAGTGAGCGTCTTGCTAGCGTAATAAATTGGATGAAAATGTTTTTCTACGTGTTGGCCAAGAATGGCACCTAATGCAATATCACTAGCTTCGCACATAATTTCGAACGGAAGGGACCAATTAGGGGCCACTAAAATTGGTGAGGTGATAAGTTTTTGTTTTATTAAATTAAAGGCGGACTCGCATTCTCTACTAAAGATGAAACATGATTTATTTTCCAAGAGGTGAGTTAGTGGCTTTGTTATTTTTGAAAATTCTTGAATAAATCGTCGGTAAAAGCCCGCATGGCCTAAGAAACTCCTAATAGATTTTACGTTTGTTGGTTGCGGAAGTTTTTCTATGATTTCTATCTTGGCCTTATCCACCTCCATCCTCTTAGACGAAATTATATGGCCGAGGACCAAACCTCCTCGAACCATAAAGTTGCATTTTTCCCAATTTAAAACAAGGCTTGTGTCCTCGCACCGTTGGAGGACACGATCTAGATTATGAAGGCAATCGGGAAAAGAGCGTCCGAAAATAGAAAAGTCATCCATAAAGGCTTCCATAATGTTTTCTACTAGCTCGCCAAAGATCGCTAGCATACATATTTGGAATGTAGTCGGCGCATTGCAGAGTCCAAATGGCATTCTTCGGTATGCGAAGGTGTCAAACGGGCAAGTAAAAGTTGTTTTCTCTTGATCATCGGGGGAAATGGGGATTTGGAAAAACCCCCGATAAACCATCAAGAAAACAATAATATGGATGACCGGATAAACGCTCTAAAATCTGGTCCAGAAACGGTAGTGGGAAATGGTCCTTGCGGGTGGCATCATTAAGTTTTCTATAATTGATGCACACTCGCCAACCCGTAACAGTACGAGTTGGGACGAGCTCGTTATGCTCATTCGCCACTATGGTTAGACCGCCCTTCTTGGGCACAACATGTACGGGACTAACTCATGCACTGTCCGAAATAGGGTAGATAATCCCCGCATCTAATAACTTAATAATATCGGCTTTAACGACGTCTTTCATGTTTGGGTTAAGATAACGCTGCGGCTGAATCGTTTTGCCGCAATTATCGTTAAGAAATATCTTATGGGTGCAAAAGGAGGGGTTAATCCCCTTTAAGTCAGATATTTGCCACGCAATTGCATGTCGATGTTTAAGTAAAACTTCCAATAAATCGGAAGTCTCCGAATCACTCAAGTCCGAAGAAATAATAACGGGAAGCGTATCTCCTTTTCCCAAAAAAGCGTATTTGAGAGATTCGGGTAGGGGTTTGAGCTCTAGGATGGGCGGTTCTTCTAGGGAGGTTTTAATTCCTATGTATTTCTTACCAATTGGTTCGAAAGGCAAGTCTATAGAGGTATTCTCATCGCATGTAAAATTTTCGAGCGCATAAATATCGTCGTTTAAAAATACGGACTCGAAAATGGGAGAAGAACGATCTCCAAAAAAGGTATCTAAAGAATAGCAGAAATCGTCACTCGATGACAAATTGTCCATCGAGGGATTAATAGAGAAAGTAACTTGATCATCTCCTACCCGGAGGAGAAGACGACCATTACTAACATCTATTAGTGCGCGGGAGGTGGCGAGAAAAGGGCGACCGAGTCATATTGGTACCTCGGCGTCCTCCTCGATGTCTAAGATGACGAAGTCTACCGGAAAGTTAAACTTGTCTACTCGGACAAGGACGTCCTCCACTACCCCGATAGGGAACTTAACCGAGTGATCCGCTAATTGGATGCGCATATTCATAGGACTAGGAGTACCCAAACCTAAATGTTGAAAGAGCGAGAATGGCATCAGATTAATGCTAGCCCCTAAATCAGCTAAGGCGTATTTTACTAATATATTGCCAAAAAGGCACGGGATGGAAAACCGTCCCGGGTCGTTTTGTTTTGTGGGCAATTTATTAGTAAGGGCCGCCGAGCAGACAGCGTTGAGAGATACATGCGAAATATCCTCTAATTTACATTTATTAGAAAGTAATTTTTTAAAAAATTTCGCATATTTGGGCATTTGCGAGATAGCCTCGCAAAAAGGAACATTAATATGAATTTGTTTTAATAATAAAATAAATTTTTTCGTATTGTGCATCCTTACGCTCGTTATCTAATTTATGCGGATACGGCAAGGCCTTGTTTAAAATAATTTTTTCATTTAAAATTGGTAAAGGCGGCGTAGTCGAAGAAGGGGGAAGAGTGGTCGGAGGTGAAATATGTACCTGCGGATCAATCTATTTTGGATCGATCACCTCCTTTCTACTACAGAGGGTTATAGCGTTGACATTCTCCTGAGGGTTGGGCTCCGTGTTTCCCGGCAGTGCCATGAGCGCGCGCTCAGACATCATTCTCGCCAGTTGTCCAACCTGTTGTTCAAGTGTTTTTGGCGATCCGATGATGTTCCGAATATTTGATTCGTTGGATGTTATGTATTTAAAAAAATTCTCCTCCATCGGGGAGGGTTTTGGAAGAGGGGGAGGCGGCGGAAATCCGGGCGCATAAGAAATAAGGGGGCGCTGCGCATTGTTCGGGTTGCTCCAAGAAAAATTGGGGTGATTCCTCCAACCCAGATTATAGTTATTACTATAAGGGTTGTTGTTGGGGTTGAAGGAAGGATGACCCGAATTTCCTACGAAGTCCACGAACTCTTCAGCCACGCAGATGTTAGGGAGAATAAAACAAGGCGGAGTGGAGGAGGCAGCAGACATCTCTGCCACCTACTCTGTTAACCTTTCAACTTGAAGGGTTAAGAGAGTAGTGGCATCCACTTCAAAAAGGCCAACTGCCGGCTTTGGGCATCCCCGTGGGACATTCCATTGGTAGGAGTTCATAGCCATCTCTTCGAATAAAGCCTGGGAGGCCTCGGGCGTTTTGTTGTTAAGGGTACCCCCGGCAGCCGCATCAATCATTTGACGCGTCTGAAAATTCAGGCCATTATAAAAACTTTGTACCTGCAACCACATTGGCAGTGCGTGGTGCGGGCACCGGCAGAGGAACTCCTTAAACCGTTCCCAAGTCTCATATAGATACTCAGGATCGGTTTGCACAAACGAAGAAATGTCTGCCCGCAACTTTGCAGTTTTTGCGGGCCGAAAGAACTTTGTTAGGAACCGCTCCGTCAACTCAGCCCACGTAGTGATACATCCTCGCGGGAGGGAATTCAACCACGCCTTGGCTTTGGACTTAAGGGAAAAAGGAACCAGGCGCAAGAGAATGGCGTCATCAGTGACGCCATTAATCTTGAAGGTGTCGCATATTTTCAAAAAGTTGGACAAGTGGTCTTTTGGGTCCTCATCCCGCAATCCATCGAACTGAACGGCGTTTTGGACCATTTGAATGACACTTGATTTTATTTCAAAATTATTATTCGCCACCGTAGGGCGAACTATATCAAACCCAATATCTTCCAAATTCGGTCGGGCGTAATATGACATTGTACGCTTGACGGCCGCGTTCGGATTAGGGTCGGCCATAACTAAGACAGAGGGTTCACCGATAGATTCTTTGGGGTCTAAAGAAGGAATTTGGCATTGAGATCGAATACGCACAAGGGAGCGTTCGATCTCAGGGTCGAAATCAAAATCTTCAGACTCAAAGGGTTATCCACGGGTCATACACCCTAAAACAAATTAAAACGAAAGAAACTTTTTTTTTTTTGCTTTTTTTTTAGAAAATAAGTAAAAGTAATAGACTCCGGAATTCAAAATAACAACGCAAGAGACTCCCTGGCAACGGCGCTAATAACTTGATGGCCCGCGAATAGACTCCTATGTGGGTGGTTGGTTCGATGAGTCGAACGTCGCGGGCTTGCTAAAGGAGGCAAGTGCACCTATCGCAAGTAGTACTCGATATTCGTGGGAATACCGGGGTCATATTATTCTCAGCAGAATGACATTAGACTTCCCTTCAGTTGGGCTATACATGTGATGAATATCAGCTTGCACCATTTCAAAATCTGGTGGAGGATAGATTACTTGAGCTACTTCTGGTTGCTCACCTCTAAGATATGCAGGGTTAATACCAGATTCTGCTACATTGTCATCATCACAAAGAGGAGGATAGCCCAGTGTAGCTCTGATGGAATTAGATATCCATTTGGCATGATCAGAGCTAGCTTTGACTAAAACTCTCTCCCCCTTTATGACTTCTCTAGCCATATGATCTCTGACATCATCCTTCTGGAATCTGATTTGATTATCTAAGTATCTGACTCCATTTTTTAAGAAAGGTTTGAGCTTTTTAAGTTGTTTAGATATGGCCTTCTGGGAGTCTTCAATGGCAGTCTTAACAGCATTGATTTCTTCTTGAAATACCTTGTCAAATTCAGCTTTAACAGTAGCAGTAGAGGTAGAAGGTCCAGCACCTATATTCTTTAATTCTGTGACAATTGCATTATGAGATGCTGTCAGATTGTCATTCATCCTGAGTTGATTTTCAAGTACATAACCTTGCTTCACAGCTATGTCATCCACTTGGGCTTTTATCTTCTCCTGATGGGTTGCAAGATAGACTACTGCATTCCCACCCTTGTGGAAGCAGTCAGTCATTTCCTTCTTGTTAAGATTCATTTCAAATCTTATGGACTTGATATCTTGGGCCAGATCAAATTGTAGGGATTTCTGCCCTTCATCCACATACTTCTCAATAGCTTTCCTATGTTCATCCAATTTAATCTGCATAGCAACCATCAGTGCACTATAATCAACTGATGGTGCTTGCTGAACTAAATGTTGTGGAGCAACAGTTTGCAAAGCCTTCTTATAACTTTGGCTCCTTCTTTTGAAGACATAAATTTTCTTTTTCCTAGCCCTTGCAGCCTCCTCACCTTCAGATGCTGAGGAGCTGGCAATGTCTACCCTCTCCTTAGGGCTTGGGGGCCTCTCAGTCTGCACAGCTGGTGCCTTCACAGTTTCTTGACTTGCAGATTCTTCATGAATTTGCATTTGCTCCCCCTGAACTGGAGCATTCTCCTCATCAGCAGTAATTTCCTTATCAAAATCTACTTGATCTAGATTTAAGAATAAATCTTCCATGGTGTATTCTTGTGGAGACTGAGCAGGAGAAATTCTGGTCTCTTCAACCACTGGATCAGGAACTATTGGAGCTGCAACAGATGTGTCTTCCATGACAGCATCTGTGACTTGATTATCCAGCTGAGTTTGCTGATGAACATCAGACAAATCAGTATCTTCCATAGGAAATTCTAAAGTATTGAGTTCAGTGATTACCTCTAGGATAATGTTGGTAGCTTATTCACTTTCCAATGTAGTGGGTTCATTTACAAATTGAAGCTCCCCCTGGCTTTGATCCTTGTGTATGGGGCTAGCTTGAGGTAGCTCCCCCTGGATCTCAGCATCATCTTGAGGAGCTGGAGACTTCACACCAGGCTCTTCCTCATTCTCATCTGGAGTAAAAACGATTTGCTCTTCACTTTTAGAGCTGCTTGATGAAACTTGAGCCACTGGGGCAATTTTCCTCTTCTTCTTTGGTGGTGTTACTTTTTCAGGAATGACCTTCTCAGGGGTTGGCATTTCCTTTGACAACACCCTGTCCCATCTGGAAAACAACCTCATGTCCATTTTTCTCATGTGATTTATTTTGCTTCCTGCAGCTTGTTGCATTACCTCTGGTATGGTACCAGCAAGGTAAAGACTTATGATCCTGCCCAGATTAGGCTTCTTCAAGCTTTCTTTGATTTTATCAAATACTATAACAGACCAATCAGTTCTTAGAGTGAAGATAATTCTGGTCATAATATTGAACATAGAGGCAGACACTTTGTCATGCCCTCCTGGCTTACTGAGTATTACTTTTCCAACAATCTCAGACATGAATTTGCCTTGGCTGTTCATGCCTTTTCGATTAAAAACAGAACCAATCTTCATCTTAGAGTCTAGTCCACAGCAGGTTAGAGCTTCCCTGGTCTTTGAAGCTGTAACCTCATCTTCCTTTTTAGTTCTTGGCAATTGAAGCACCTTCCTCAAGCTCTTAGGGGTTACCTTAACCTTTGCTCCATGAACTCTGGATTTGATTTTGTATCCAGATTCATCCACTTCAGCTCCATTGAGGAATTCAAGTACCTCTTTCTTCCATATCTTAGTAGGT
This sequence comes from Platanthera guangdongensis, assembly GCA_039583875.1. Classification (NCBI taxonomy): domain Eukaryota; kingdom Viridiplantae; phylum Streptophyta; class Magnoliopsida; order Asparagales; family Orchidaceae; genus Platanthera; species Platanthera guangdongensis. The sequence goes on from CM077157.1 coordinate 138,847,670, forward strand.
TCTGAAACAAGATAATCCAATCCTGAATCGGCAACTAGAGTTACGACAGACTGGATTTCTTGATCAGCATCATCGAAAGCACCGCGCACCAGCTCATATCCTTCTTTGACGTTCTCCTCTAGCTTAGGCGCCATTAGGGTTTGTAGAATTTGTCTTGAGAGAAGAGAGGTGTCGACACTGAAGTTTGGTCTCGAAACTTTGAAAGCGTGTCGACAAACTAAGACAAAATCCTATTTATACCTTTCTGATTTTGAAGATGAAGATTCCTCTTCAGTATCACTGCAAAGTGCACCTATCGCTTATGATGTCTATCAACTTGATGCTTCTCCCATTTAGGAATTCTTCAAGTTTCCTAGCCTTAGCTAATTCAGATTTTAGTGATATAATTTGTTCTTGTGCTAAAGCTAATTCATCTTTTAACTTAATATTTTCAGAAATATAGTTTTCATGTTCAGATAGTTTTTCCCTAAGCATTTTGATTTCTTTTTCAGAATTTAATAAATCTATATGCATGGATTTAAATTCAGTTTTAAAATTATCAGAATTATAATCAAAAGATGATAATACCTGATCAGCCTCTGATTCTGAAGATTCATTGCTGATTCTTCTGATTGTTCCTCAGCATCAGATGGATTGGAAAAGCATTGATAGCTGGAGCTGGAAGATGGATTGGCAAACTTCCCTTGCCTTAGCTTCTTTTTCATCTTCACTGGAGCTGGAAGATGAAGATTCCTCTTCAGTATCACTCCAGGTTTTAGCCACAAAGCCCTTCTCCTTCTTTTTATGCTTGCTGGAGGAAGGCCTGCTGTAGTGCTACTTAATGGAGTCATTTTCTCTTCTTCTTTCCTTCTTTTGATTCTCAAGACACTCTGAGATGAAATGTCCTGGTTTCCTGCACCCAAAACACATAATTACTTTAGTGGGTGTTTTGTCATACCTAGGTTTGTCATCATGCCTTGATGACTTTCTCCTGAAGTCCTTCTTTGCCATTTTGTAAAATCTCTTTGCTAAGAGACTCAGGAGTTCTTCATTTGATGTTGGAGCCTTAGTTTCTTCAGCAGCTTTAAAAGTTATATTCTGCTCCTTTCTTGCTGGTGGAGGAGTCCTTTATTCTGCAGCTTCTCTAGACTTGATAAACTGCTCATACGATTTGAGCTTTCCCAGGAGAGATTCAGTAGAAATCTCATCCATGATCCTGGCCTCCTTGATTGGCCATATCCTGGAATCCCATGAGCTTGGGAAGCACATGAGGATTTTATCATTCACCTCAGTGAGAGAGATGTCTTTGTCCAAGGTCTTCAGCTCACTGATTATTGAACTTAATCTGTTGTATATTTCACTAACAGATTCAGCTTCATCTTTCTTGAAATTTTCATACTGAGAGATAAGGTTTGATCTTCTATCCTTTCTCTCATCAGTTGAACCAGCAACCATCTGGTTGAGTGAATCCCATATGGCTTTTGTAGATGTGCACTTAGCCACCTTTTAGAATATGTCATCTGACATAGTCTAGGCCAATATGTTCATGGCTTTAGCATCTGCTATCTTTACTTTCTTCTGAGCATCTGTCCACTCAGGTGGTGGAACAGCATAAGTGATTGATGTTGATGTTGATGTTGATGTAGATGTAGCAGTTGTTGGTTGAGGAGGACCTGTCAAAGTAGAATTATAGATGTCCTCATCAATGGAATTCATATACATCCTGATTCTTGCCTTCCAGATTGCAAATTTATTCAAATTACATACTGGAGGTCTGGTGCCTGCATAATCTTTGTTATGTGCCATGTTGTGAAATAAACAAAACTAAGATCGGATCTAACAAAGGATCTTTTGGTTCAAGTGCTACATTGTACAACCAAAGGAACACCGCTCTGATACCAATTGAAAGATGGGGGTTAGATCTGATTACTCTAGAGGGGGGTGAATAGAGTATGTTAAAATCTTTTTTTACTGTTTAAGATTTTTATATTATCAGAGTAAATAATAAGTGATACCAATAATGACAAAAAGTAAAAGCAATCTAAATTAATCTACTCTAACATAGTAACCTAGTTTATCACAGCCACAGCACGAATAATAAGAAAAAGGGGCAACCAGAAAACATACGAAATTTTATAGTGGTTCCCCAACCTAGGTACATCCACTCTTCTACCACCCTGGTAGGAATCCACTAGCAGGTTTTGATCAGGTGACTGCCACCTTTGAGTTTTTGATCAGGTGTCCAAAAACCAAATAAACTTTTGAAGGGAGTTAATAAAACCTTTTTACAGGAGGGGGAGAGAGATTGATGGTGTCTTCTCTTTCTCAAACAACTGAGAAGACAAGTGGATTGCTGTTGTCAGGAGCTCTCTCAATATCACCTGGATCCTTGCACAGGGTGTAGGTCTTCAGCCTTGATTTTAAGTGATCCAGGAACTTCTGACTGATTTGAATATGTTGTCCTTGAAAGCTCCTGGAATGGAAGTTGAAGAAGACTCTTGATTGTGGTGATTGTTCTTCTTCTATAATATCAAGGAGAAAACAAAGTGTTTTCTGCACAGGGAACAAAGCAGATGATGTTGTGTAATTCTTCTTTGTGTACTGTTCTATGTCTTGTTGTTTTTTCATTATGAAAACAAAATCTCTTTTATATCTCTCTGTCGAATTCTCCTTTGAATTTTGAATTCCATTGCATTAAATGTTGATTGCCTACAGAATGAAACTCGGATGGAGAATATTTGCATTGATGAGTTTCCCCAACAGTCCCAATTAATTAAGCAAGTGATTAACCTGATGAAGACCATAATTAATGTTGCCAAATAAAGGTTATATTCAGAGAATATATGCATTAATTACTCAGGAAATTATTGTCAAATAATATATGACATATGGACGGAAAAGAGGGAAAACTCAAGTCTGGAACTGCACAGAAATCGTCGACCATAGAACAGATTTCGTCGACCTGAGATCCAAGTTCGTTGTGCTAAGAAATCCTGTTTGTCGAACTGAGAAAACTTGTTCGTCGACCTGAGAACCAAGTTCATCGACAAGAGATTCAAGTTCGTCGACCAGAGCTCAGCGAACTGCATTCAGTGAATAACTTGTAAATTCTGTGGTCCAAGTTCATCGAGCTGATAAGTTGTCTTCGTCGACCTGAGTTTAGAGAAAGTATACCGAATAGAATATGTTGAAGTTGAACTTCGAGACTTCATCAAGCTCAACTCAGAGAATTAACTCTGAGTTCGTCGAGCGGAGCATGACTATCGTCGAGCTGAGTTCTACGAACGTCGAACTCATTTTCTGAACTTGATTTTCTTCTAATTCTTGAGTATTTTGCTGGCTGGTCCATGTATGGTTGAACCTAAAGACTTAGCCTAGACTCTACGAATCAAAACACATGACCATGGCTATACATTATGGGTTAGACATCCTAGTTAGTGAACCTCGCCCAAATCCAACTAGGGATCCAACAATACCCCAAGCGAAACCTCCAGCGGGAGCTCCAGTGGAACAGCTCAATAGCCTCCATATCCCCTGCTTAGTTCATTATAACCTTGCTTTGATTTTTGTATACTCATTTTTGTGAACTTAACAATCGTAACTTTTGTAAGGGGTGAGATTCCCCCACTGATATTTAACTCTTTTTGTATATTATGTTGGAAAATCTGCTTTGTCGTTGGAATGTTTGTTACCTTGCCGCCAACCCTAGGCTCTTAGGATCTTAGGTGGTGACCACCTCCCTTTCAAATAGTTGGCCAAGTAAAACCTGTCGAAAGAGGCCTGACGAGAGCCTTGCCAAAAGGGCCATGTCAGGAACCCCGCTGAGAGGTGCTTGTCGGGATCCCCAGCGAGATGGTTGTGGCGAGAGCCCTGCCGAGAGCCTGGTCGAGAGAACTACCGGGAGGGTTATATCGAGAGCCCTGTAGAGAGCCTGGCCGAGAGCCATGCCGGGAGGGTTATGCTGAGAACCCTGCTAAGAGGGGTCTGAGTCATCCCATCCCTACCTAGGACTGGTGTTAGCCGTTTGTAAACCTGTTAACAGGAGCTTCGTGACTCTGTCATGATTTCAACAGCCCTGTCCGCTTGGTATGAACCCAGTTATCGGGTCTACCTTGGACCACTTGAACAATAAATCCCCCATTTCCTTCTTCCCCCCGAGAGATCGCACGACCCTATCAGCTAGTGAGAGCCTGACAGCGGGTCTACTCGGGGTCGCGCTTATTTTCTCAATTCTTTCCTCAAACTCCTTTCCTTTCCACCAGGTGTGCCTATAGCCCTGCCCAGCTAATGAGAGCCTGGACAGTGAGTCTACCAAGGGTCGAGTGTGCCTTCCAGCCCTGCCAGCTAGGAGAGTCTATGTAGCGGAATCACCACTAGAGGTATTCCCTTACCCCCCCCCCCCCCCAGGCAAGCCTACGGCCCTGCCAAATAGTGAGAGCCTGGCAGCGGGTCTACTCGGGGCCGAGTGCTCCTTCCAGACCTGCCAGCCAATGGGAGCCTGAGCAGCGAGATCCTCTCGGGGTCTTGCTTAATCTCCCAATTCTTTCCTCGAACTCCTTTCCTTTCCCCCTAGGTGTGCTTATAGCCCTGCCCAGTTAATGAGATCCTGGACAGCGAGTCTACCCAGAGTTGAGGGTGTCTTCCAACCCTACCAGCTAGGAGAGTCTGCGTAGCGGAATCACCACTCGAGATATTCCCTTACCCCCCAGGCAAGCCTACGACCCTGTCAGCTAATGAGAGCCTGGCAGCGGGTCTACCCAGGGCCGAGTGCACCTTCCAGACCTGCCAGCTAATGGGAGCCTGAGCAGCGGGATCCTTTCGGGGTCTTGCTTAGTTTCCCAATTCTTTCCCCGAACTCCTTTTCTTTCCCCCCAGGTATGCCTACAGCCCTGCCCAGCTAGTGGGATCCTGGACAGCGAGTCTACCCAGGGCCAAGCATGTCTTCCAGCCTTGCCAGCTAGGAGAGTCTACGCAGCGAAATCACCAATTGAGGTATTCCCTTACCCCCCCCAGGCACGCCTACGGCCCTGCCTACTAGTGAGAGCCTAGCAACGGGTCTACCCAGGGTTGAGTGCGCTTTCCAGACCTGTCAGCTAATGGGAGCCTGAGCGGCGGGATCCTCTCGGGGTCTTGCTTAGTTTCCCAATTCTTTCCTCGAACTCCTTTCCTTTCCCCCCAGGTGTGCCTACAGCCCTGCCCAACTAGTGGGAGCTTGAACAGCGAGTCTACCCGGGGCCGAGCGTGCCTTCCAGCCCTACCAACTAGGAGAGTCTATGCAGCAGAATCACCACTCGAGGTATTCCCTTACCCCCCCCCCCCCCCCAGGCGAGCCTTCAGCCCTGCCAGCTAGTGAGAGTCTGGATGCGGGTCTGCTCGGGATCGAGTGCGCCTTCCAGACCTGCCAGCTAATGGGAGCCTGAGCAGCGGGATCCTCTCGGGGACTTGCAAACTACCAACCTCTTTTTCCAGTTCTCAAAAGAAACCAATCATGAGACAACTCGATGAATTTATTAAAAATGAGATTTACAATCTTGTCCCCTACTAAGGGTAGAAGCGCTTCGGGTCGTCGCCGCTCCAAGCATGATTCATCGACTCCCCTTCCACATTCTGGAGGTGGTATCCCCCTGACCCCGGGGCCCTTTTTACGATGTAGGGTCCTTCCAGTTGGGGTTGAGTTTACCAACGGCCGCCGACCTTCATGCGGCGTTAAACTTCTTCAAGACCAAGTCCCCTTCCTTGAACTGCTTTATCCTGACATGCTTGTCAAAGTACTTGGACATCCTTTGTTTGATCTCTTCCTTCCTGACTGCGGGCACGTCGTGAAGTTCCTCCACCATGTCCAATGAGAGTCGTAGCTCCGCTTCATTTCCTTCCCTCCATGCCTCGCCTCCTTTGTCTGTGGCGGCAACCCGTGGGGATTGAACCTTAAATTCCACGAGTAGGACCGCCTCACAACCATGTGAGAGTTTGAAGGGGGTTTCACTAGTGGCCGTGTTTGGGATTGTTCGCAGATCCCACCATACTGAGGGGAGCTACTCCACCCTGCTCCCCCTTAGGTTCGCCACCTTCTTCTTAAGCAGGCTCACTATAATTTTGTTTGTTGCCTCCACCTGGTCGTTGCTCCTGGGGTGGTGAACGGAGGCAAACCTGAGGTCGATACCCAGCTGAGTGCAGAAGCTTATGAACTCCTCGCTTGCAAACTGTGGACCATTGTCCGTGATAATGGCCTGAGGCAACCTGTGTCTACAGATGATCTCTCCCCAAACAAAATTCCTGATGACTTGGGAGGTTACCTTGGCCAGTGCCTTGACATCCAGCCACTTTGAAAAATATTCAATCATGACCAAGAGGAACCTTCTCTGCCCACTTGCCGGAGGAAACGACCGAACTAGGTCCATCCCCCAAATGGCGAAGGTCCATGGTGTCGTGATTCTTCGAAGCCGTTGAGCGGGCAGGAGCTGGAGGGGGCGTAGACCTAGCACTTTTGGCACCTCCTCGCAAATTTTGTCCCATCCTTCCTCAGGGTGGGACAGAAGTATCCCTACCTGACCACCCTTGCCTGCAGCGTTCTACCTCCTGAATGGCTTCCACACTCCCTGAAGTGCACCTCCTCCAAAATCCTTGGTATCTCTTCCTCTACCATGCATCGCGCCAAAAGGCTTAATAACATCTTCCGATGTAAGCTCCCTTCATGCATAATATAGTGAGCCGCTTTATGCCGAAATCCCTTTGCCTCCTTGACCCCTTAAAGGAGGCTCCGCGGTGAAGAAGGTCACGAAGGGATCCACCCACGAGGGTCGCCGATCCACTTTCATCAGCTCCCCCTCCTCGATTGCTGGATGAAATAACTCGGTCAAGTCCCCCCCCCCTCAGGGTCCAAACTTGGCCAATCGATCTACTGCTTCATTCTCTTCCCTAGGGACATGCTGAATTTAAAAGGCTCGAAACCCACCAATGATCACCCTCGTCTTGACCAAGTACGTCTGGAGGGTCGGCTCCCGAGCTTCATATTCTCCCTTGATCTGGGACGCTACCACCAGTGAATCTGTGAACACTTCCACGTCGTGAATCCCGAGCTCCTTAGCCAACCGCAACCCAGCTATGATATCCTCATACTCCGTCTGGTTATTGGTGACCGGGAAGTGCAGCGCCACTACTTGCTCTATAGTGACCCCATGGGGGCTTACCAACACTACCCCTCCTCCAATGGAGTGCTTCCCCGAGGCTCTGTCAACGTACATCTTCCATGCTTCCCTTGGCAGTGTTTCCTCCCATTCTAGCTCTATAATGTAGTCGGCCAAGAAGTCAGCCATCGCATGCGCCTTGATGGAGATACTCGGCACAAAAGAGACGTCGAACTCGTTAAGCTCAATGGACCACTTGTCCAACCGCCCTGAGTGCTCCACCCCTTCAAAGATCTTGCATTGTGGGTGGTCGGTCACCACCATGATTGAGTGGGCCTGAAAGTATGGCCTGAGTTTCCTGGCAGAGACGATCAGGGAGAAATCCAACTTCTCTAGGATTGGGTAGCGTAGCTCAGCCTTCTTTAAGAACTTGCTGACATAGTAGATGGGTAACTGCCTCTTCCCATCCTCTCTTACCAACACAGAGCTTATAGCCTCAGCCCCTACCCCAAGGTACAAGTCCAAGTCCTCTCCCTCTGTCGGGCTCTACAGGAGCGGCGCTTGGGATAGTTGAGCCTTCAACGCCCGAAAATCCCCCTCACATTCCTCCGTCCACTCAAACTGTTTGTTCCCCCGAAGCGTTTTGAAGAAAGGCGAGCACTTCTCCCTGGCACGAGAGAGAAACCGACTCAACCCGACTAGCTTTCTCGTCAAGCATTGAACTTCCTTGGCGTTGCGAGGCGATTTCAACTCCACGATGGCCTTCACCTTATTCGGGTTAGGCTCGACCCCGTTGGGGTTAGAAGGTGTCTGAGGAACTTGCCTAGGCTTGCCCCAAAGACACATTTTTAGGGGTTTAGCCTCATCTTGAACCTTCGCAGGGTCACGAACGTCTCCTCCAAGTCAAGCAGGTGTGACCCCACATCCATGCTCTTTATAATGAGGTCATCGACGTAGACCTCCAGGTTCCTTCCCCTCTGGTTTCTAAACCCCTGATCGATCATTCGCTGGTACATATCACCCACGTTCTTTAGCCCGAAGGGCATTATTTTATAGTTGAAGAATCCCTCCCTCGTGAAGAAGGAGACATCCTTGATGTCGGGGGGATGCATACGGATCTGGTGAAAACCTGAAAAAGCATCCAAAAAACTTATAACAGAAAAACTGACACCTGAATCAACCAGCATGTCGATCCGAGGCAGGGGGTAGCAATCCTTAGGGCATGATTTATTCAATAAAGAAAAGTCCACACACATGCGCCACTTCTTATCACCCTTTTTACCATTGCCACATTGGAGACCCAGCCTGGGTACTGGATCTCCAAAATGAAACCTGCGTCGAGAAGCTTCTTCACCTTCTCGCGGATGGGATCCTCTAGCTTGGTGGCGATGGTCCTCATCTTTTGGAGAATGGGTCGCGTATTGGGGTCCAGGTTCAGGCGGTGGCAAGCCACATCAGTGTAAATGCCTGACATGTCTGTCTAGCTCCAGGCAAAGATGTCAACATTCTTTTGGATGCACTCCCGCATCATTGCCTGGTCTTCGGGGCGCAATCCCCCACTGTGTAACACCCCAAATCTTAAGATTTGGTTCAGGTTGGGCAACACGACCTGGGACACGGGCATGTCCCACGTCGTGTCCTGCTCTGCTGAGCAGCCTGTTGAGTGCTCGACGAAATGCACTCGATGAGTTCTCGAGAGGGAACACGCCCTGCGACACAGGCATGTCCGAGGGTGTGTCCTCCTCTGGTAAACGAAATCCACTCGAGTAGATGCGCTCGATGAATTCTCGAGAGGGAACACGGCCTGTGATACGGGCGTGTCACATGGTCGTGTCCTGCTCTGTATACTTGATTGTGTCTCGAGTGGGGCACACAGCCTAGGACACGGGCGTGTTAGAAGCCATGTCCTGTTCTGTGCACTCTAATGGGTCTCTCGAGTGGGTCTCGAGTGTGTCTTGAGTGGGGCACACAGCCTAGGATACGGGCGTGTCTGAAGCCGTGTCAGGTCACACGGCATATGACATGGGCGTGTCACATGGCCGTGTCCTGTTCTGGATAAGTCGGTTCGTGCGCCGCTTAAGGTACACGGCCTGTGATACGGGCATGTCACCGGTCATGTCAGCCCAAAAATAGCCATGTTCAGGGAATTTTATAGCCATTCATTTCCTTCCTCTGGGATCTGATGGCCCAGGCTTCTCCCTGCTGCTTTAAGGCCGAAATTAAGAAGATAAGTCTCATTTACCATTGTCCATTCTCTTTCTAAAAGAGCTAGAGAGAAGGGAGAGCAAGGAGGAGAAGGATAAAGGGATCCAGCCAGCGGTGGAGCTGCAGAGTTCCGAATCGAGATCTGAGGCCAGATTTGTGGAGGCAAGGCCGTTGCGGTGCTTTCCAACTAGCTAGATTTCCATGTCTCCAAATAGGTCATGAAGGGTAATGATCTTCCTTATTGGACATGTGAAGTCCTTCTTTTTGGCATGTGCATGGATTTCCCCCACCAGAGGGTGGATTGCGAAGGGATTTCCTTGGGTTGATTCTTGGAATCCCCAATAGTCTTGCATATAGATCCGGAAATGTGTAGTATGGAATAGGCATGCTGTGTGAAGCCCATCTGGACAGGTTGGTCTGGATTGGTGATGTTTCATTTTGCACACCGGAGAAGACTCCGTCGATAAATGTGTAGTTTGTGGAGTCGATGGTTTAGACCTATGAAGGGCAGTAGCCGGAAGTACTGGAGTGGTAGTCTAGGAAAATACCCTTGTAATGCTTGTGTTGTATGCTATGGCAAGGCCAGTTTTCTGGCACTGCAGGATACTGCAGGGTTTGGGTGGAGTTGGGTGCAAAAAGTGAGTTCTGCGGAACCCACTAAGCGATCGTGAAGGACGTTAGCATGAACTCCCCATGTTGATTGTGAAGCCAGTCCTTGATGGACATTATGGCTATTGTGATGCCAGTCTTGGATGGATAGTGTGGCTATTATGAAGCTAGTCCTTGGTGGACAGTATGGCTATTGTGAGCTTGATGAGCTCTTGAAAAGGCCTCGTGCCGAATAGGAAAGGTGAAACCGACCCGCGCCTTAAATTTGGCCTCGAGTATGTTGGTATTCGGTGATGGCAAGGTGACTTGAGCAACGGGGGGTGGCTGATCCGTACCTGCGTTATGTCCATCCGACTTGAAGACCTGAAAGTGCGATCAGTTGGAGCGCATAATGAGAGTCGTAGGCCTACGCACCGGAAAGACTAAATGCTCAATTTTACCGTTGGGTTTCGGACCTAGAACGGTGGTGGGACCCTGGTTCATCGGTACACCAAGAATTTGCCCTGTGTAATGACTCCATCCGTTCATATAGCATATAATAGAAGGTCCGGTCGGGGCCCCACACCATATGCCACAAAACAGGCGGGGAAGTTACATGTTAATACCACAACACAATCGCATCCTAACTCAGAGCATGCTAGCGGAAGATTTTAACAATAATATTGAACCCCAACCATGAATGTCCACTAATATATATAAACAGCCACATTTATATATCAACTCTCGAAGGAATATACAACAAACACAACATCGTTTTGCCTTATGGCCTTATAGTTACTCTTTACAAGTGTGGATTCCAAACATCGGTACGCAGGCCGGCCACACATGAGCAAAAGACAGCATTCTTTACTTAGCCTTCAAGGGTTAGCAGCAGCAGCAGGGACTTCAACACTTATGTGTCCCACTCGGCTCCCCAGTACTTGCACAAGGACAGCCCACCAAATGGTGGCAAACAAGGCAACGGTCAGCATTCTGCTGACCAATTTATAACGACCCTACCCCTTTCCGGGTCCAGTGGTATTCCTTCCCTGCAGGCATAGCAATTCATAGACAGATATATATATCACACATTGTGCTCTCATGCACAAATAATCCATCACAACCGTCAGCCATGTGGCCTGACGATCCGTGCACTCAGGGCACATTCTTGGTGTACCGGCGAACCAGGGTCTCACCACCGTTCCAGGTCTGAAACCCGACGGTAAAATTGAGTATTTAGTCTTTCCGGCGCGCAGGCCTAAGACTCTCATTATGCGCTCCAACTGACCGCACTTTCATGTCTCTATGCCGGACGGACATAACGCATGTACAGATCAACCACCGCCTGTTGCTCAAGTCGCCTTGCCATCATCGAATACCAACGTACTCGAGGCTTCAATTTAAGGTTTGGGTCGGTTTCACCTTTCCTGTTCGTCACGAGGCCTTTTCAAGAGCTCATCAAGCTCACAAATAGCCATACTGTGCACCAAGGACTGGCTTCACAATAGCCACACTGTCCATCAAGGACTGGCTTCATAATCAACAAGGGGAGTTCATGCTAGCGTCCGTCACGATCGCATAGCGGGTTCTGCAGAACTCACTTTCTGCACCCAACTCCACCCAAACCCTGCAGCATCCTACAGTGCCAGAAAACTGGTCTTGCCACAGCACATAGCACAAGCATTACAAGGGTATTTTCCTGGACTACCACTCCAGTACTTCCTGCTACTACCCTTCACAGGTCTAACCCATCGACTCCACAAACTACGCGTTTATCCACGGAGTCTTCTCTGGTGTGCAAATGAAACATCACCAATCTAGACCAACCTGTCCAGATGGGCTTCACACAGCATGCCTATTCTGTATTACACTTTTCCGGATCTATATGCATGACTATTAGAGATTCTAAGAATCAACCCAAGGAAATACCTTCGCAATCCACCCTCTAGTGGGGGAAATCCATGCACATGCCAAAAAGAAGGACTTCACATGTCCAAGAAGGAAGATCGTTACCCTTGATAAAATCTTTGGATCCATGGAAATCTAGCCCGTTGGAAAGCGTCGCAGTGACCTTGCCTCCACAAATCTGGCCTCGGATCTCGCTTCGGGACTCGGCAGCTCCATCGGTGGCCGGATCCCTTTCTCCTCCTCCTCCTTCCTCTCCCTTCTCTCTAGCACTTTTAGAGAGAGAATGGCACAAGTTAAAATGAGAATCTCTTTCTCATTTCTGGCTATTAACCAGCAGGGAGAAGCCTGTGCCCTTAGATCCCAGCTGAAGGAAATGAATGACAACAAATCATCCATAAATGTCTAATTTTTGGCTGACACGGCATGTGACATGCCCGTGTCACAGGTCGTATACCTTAAGCGGCACACGAATCGACTTATCCAGAATAGGACACGATTATTTAACACGCCTGTGTCACAGGCCGTGTGCCCTGACACGGCTTCAGACATGCCCGTGTCCTGGTCGTATGCCCCACTCGAGACACACTCGAGACCCACTCGAGAGACCCACTAGAGTGCACAGAATAGGATATGGCATTATGACACGCCCGTGTCACAGGCTGTGTGCCCTCTCGAGAATTCGTCGAGCGCATCACTCGAGTGGAGTTCGTCGACCAGAGGAGGACACGCCCTCGGACACGCCCATATCGCAGGGCGTGTTCCTTCTCAAGAACTCATCGAGTGCATTTCGTCAAGCACTCGACAGGCTGCTCGGCTAGAGAGCGGGACACGGCTTGGGACACGCCCGTGTCCCAGGCTATGTTGCCCAACCTGAACCCAAATTTGGGATTTGGTGTGTCATAACCTGAGTGCACGGATCATCGGGCCGCGTGGCTGACAGTTGTGATGGATTGTTGTGCGTGAGAGCATAATGTGTGATATATATGCCTATGAATTGCTATGCCTGTAGGGAAGGAATACCACTGCCCCGGGAAAGGGGTTGGGTCGTTATAAATTGGTCAGCTAAATGCTGACCGTTGCCTTGTTTGCCAACGTTTGGTGGGGTGTTCTTGTGCAGGTGCTGGAGAGCCAAGCGGGACATGTAAGGGCTGAAGTCCCTGCTGTTGCTGTTGCTCCTAGTCCTTGAAGGCTAAGCAAATAATACCGTGTTTTGCTCATGTGTGGCCGGCCTGCTCGCCGATGTTTGGAATTCACTTGTAAAGAATAACTATAAGGCCATAAGGCCAAACGATATTGTATTTGTTGAATACTCCTTCGAGAGTTTATATATAGATGTGGTTTTTTATATATATCGTGGACATTCATGGTTGGGGTTCAATATTATTGTTAAAATCTTCCGCTAGCATGCTCTGAGTTAGGGTGCGATTATGTTGTGGTATTAACCTGTAACTTCCCCGCCTGTTTTGTGGCATATGGTGTGGGACCCCGACCGGACCTTCTATTATATGCTATATGAACGGATGGAGTCGTTACATTTTGGTATCAGCCTGTCTTGATCTTTGCCTTTCGAATTCGTGGTCGAATTCTTTTGTGGGGTGGCGAGCACATATAAGTGCGAACCGCATTAACACTAATGAACTCTTGAATGTCCACTTAGGAATGCAAATACACTTATTTGAGGAACATGCGCTTTCCTAATTATTGTTATTGGTTGTGCGAGGTCGCTAATATATGTTTTGTTCACCTATAGGTGACTCGTAGTGGTGTTGGGCAGTCGGAACCCCAGCGTTCTGATGAGAGTATGGCACCAGCTGAGGTGCCTACACCTCCCCCTTCTGCAAAAACCGTCTGCTTAATTGCTGAGGTGCTGTTTGCAATGTTTCAAGCACAACCTAGTGGGCAAGCGCAGCTGGTAGTGGTGGTAGAACAGGTTGGGGCAAGTCCAGAACCTGTTGTGGCTGTTGATGCTCAAGCAGCTGAACGGTAGTTGAAGCAGTTCATGAGCTTCAATCCCCCTACGTTTACGGGTGTGGGATCCCCAACATAGGCGGAGGATTGGTTGTCGCGCGTCAAGCATATATTGACGGTGATCAGGACGGAGGAATATCAGAAAGTCACCTTGGCCACCTTCTTATTGGAAGGAGAGGCTCGGCTATGGTGGGACGAGATAGGGTTACACCACTTAGCAGGCAGGCAGTTAACACAAGTCTCGATTGAGGAGTTCTCGCGATTATTCCTGGCGAAGCACCTACCAGCGGCACAACGCATTGCCATGGAAAATGAGTTCTAATGGCTAACGCAAGGAGAAAATAGTGTTGAGACATACCTGCATGAGTTCACAAGGTTGGGACGTTATGCGGGTTCTATCTTCGCTGATGAGCAACGGAAAACCAATTAGGTTCTACGAAGGATTGCGGGTTGAGTTGCGATTTCTCCTCTCGAGTTCGGTGAACCAAGGGTTCCAGGCATTGGTCGATACTGCGTGTGCGCTGGAGAAAGATATGAAGCGGCTGCAAGGAAAGAGGGGCTTGGCGGTTACAAAGCCAGAGTTCAAAGCACCCCAACCTGGGAAATCGTACTATCAAAAGATATGGGGCAAGAGTTCCAAGCCTTCTGGGCAAGCTCCTTCAACAGTTCTGTCGAGGGCCACTTCGAGGTCGGAGACTCGTACCTGCTTTACTTGTGGTAGAGTGGGGCACATAGCCCGTGACTGTCGGGCTGCTCCACTAAAGGGTGAAAAGAAGATGGGAGCATCTTATGATGAGAAGGGAAAGGCAATGGTGGAGTCCTCTGCATCCCAGGCGCAGTCCCGAGTCTATAACCTTGGCCAGCAGGAGGTAATCAAGAAAAGTGACGTCGTCACAGGTACAAGTTTAGTTATTGCATGCTTTGTGGGTATCTTGTGTGTGATGTGGTTGTCACGGGCTTTGTTATGATTCAGAACACGCTAGCGAGAGCACTATTTGATACGGGTGCTTTGCATTCATTTATGTCTAAGGACTTTGTAGCTCGAATTGGAGTACCTAGTCATGTAAAGACAGAGAGCGTAAAGGTATTATTACTGAATGGATGCTTGATTCTTGCGGATAGGGCTTGCGATGTGGCAGTTCAAATAGTAAGTCGGGATTTATGTTTAAACGCATCTATACTCTCGATATCGGAATTTGATGTGATCTTTGGTATGGACTGGCTCGCGGAGCAGCATGCCTTTATTAATTGCAAGTCAAAAGAGATCACACTGGGCCAAAATACCAAGCTTGAGACTAATTTCGCTGGTATGCGATGAGTGAGCGGGACCTTGATGTCTGCACTCCAAGTCGTCAATGTTGTTCGGAAGGGCGTAGAGTTATTCTTCACGCTGATTCAGGATGTTAAGCCAAAGGGCAATGTGAGTGATGTTTCGATTGTATCGAAGTTTGCGGATGTGTTTCCTAAGGATCTTCCTGGGCTACCACCCCAGCGGGAGATCGACTTCATGATTGAGTTGGCGCTAGGTGCGAAACCTGTGGCCCGCTTGCTATATCACGTCGCGCCAAAGGAAATGGCTGAATTGAAAGTCCAATTGCAAGAGTTGCTGGAGCAGGGATATATACGCTCAAGTATGTCACCTTGGAGCGCACCTGTTCTATTTTTGAAAAAGGACGGTGGTATGCTGTTATGTATTGATTATCGTGAATTGAATAAGCTGACAGAGAAGAACAAGTATCTGATTCCACAGATAGATGAATTGTTCGATCAGCTAGTGGGATCAACCATCTATTCCAAATTGGATTTGAAATCTGGATATTACCATTTGAGGATTCGGGAAGGTGATATTCCCAAGACTGCATTTTGAACACGCTACGGTCATTATTGGTTCACGGTAATGTCGTTTGGGCTATGTAATGCGTCGTCGGTGTTCATGGACCTAATGCACCAAACATTCCGAGAGTACTTGGACCTATTTGTGATTGTATTCATTGATGATATCTTAGTGTACTCTCAGTCAGAAGATGATCATGCAAACCATTTGCGGTTGGTGTTGCATACCTTGTGAAGGAATAAGCTCTATGTCAAGTTTTCAAAGTGTGAGTTTTGGCTATTGTCGGTGGCTTTTCTTGGCCATGTGGTAAGTGGAGAGGGCATAACGGTGGATCTGTCAAAGATAAGAGTCATACAAGAGTGGTCGGTGTTGTCTTCGGTGGCCAAAGTCAGGAGTTTCCTTGGACTGGCAGGCTACTACAGACGTTTTGTGGAAAACTTCTCGCGGATCGCTTTGCCTCAAACCATACTGACATGAAAGGATCAAAAGTTCGTTTCGACGCCATAGTGCGCACGAGCTTTTGAAGAGTTAAAGAGTCATTTTACCACGGTGCCTGTGCTAACGTCATCGTGTGGTACAGACGGCTATGAGATCTATAGTGATGCATCAAGAAGCGGCTTAGTCTGCGTTCTTCTGCAGTTTGGAAAGGTGATTGCTTATGGCTCACGCTAGTTGAAAGTGCAAGAGCGAAATTATCCCATCCACGACTTGGAGTTGGCGGTGGTGATCTTTGCACTTAAGTTATGGCGGCATTATCTTTATGGCATAAAAGTGGATATCTTTACGGACCATAAGAGCCTAAAGTACTTGTTAGATCAGAAGGATCTGAATATGCAACAATGAAGGTGGATGGAGTTCCTTGGGAACTACACCTTTGATATTCATTATACTCCAAGGAAGGGAAACGTGGTTGCTGATGCCTTGAGTCGTAGGACTCTGTTAAGGGCAAATTATTTGCAGAGGCATGATGAGCGTCTGATCCAGGAGTTGGAAGAGTTAGAGCTTTCTTATGTTGACAAGAATTCCACAGCTGATGCATGCTTAAACTGGACGGAGGTACAATATGACCTTACGGACAGAATTCGACGAGCAACGGAGTTGGATGAAAGTCTCCAACGCTATGCAAAGGATGGTCTAGATGTCCAATTCTCTTGGGATGACGGACTTTTGCGGAAATAGTATCGTTTGTGTGTCCCGAGTATGGGTAAGCTTAGAGAAGAATTGATGTATGAACCTCACATTACAAAATACTCAATTCACCCTAGGAGCACAAAAATGTTCAAAGATATGAAAAAGTTGTTCTGGTGGCCAGGACTAAAGAAAGAAATAGCTCATTATGTGGCTAAATGTCAAACTTGTGCTTTGGTGAAAGCAGAATGCCAGAAGCCTGGAGGTTTCTTGAACTCGTTACAGATTCTGGAATGGAAGTTTGAGGATATTTCAATGGATTTCGTGCACGGGTTGCCGAGATATCAACGTGGGAATGATTAAATCTGGGTGATTGTAGACCGGTTGACGAAAGTGGCTCACTTCCTTCCGAACAAGCGGGACGATTCAGTGGAAGTCTTAGCTAAACTATATGTTGAGCAGATCGTATGATTGCACGGTGTTCCTCGTAGAATCGTGAGTGACCGTGATGGGCGATTCACATCGAACGATTGGAGGCTAATCCATCAATTGTTGGGAATGAAGTTGACATTCAGTACGGCCTTTCATCCCCAAATGGATGGTCGGACTGAGAGGACCAACAGAACAATGGAGGATATTCTCCGAATGTGCGCCCTGGATTTTGGTAAGAGATGGGAAGGTCACCTCTATATGGTGGAGTTTGCCTACAACAATAGCTACCAAGCGAGCATCCGTATGGCACCGTTTGAAGCTTTGTATGGTCGTAAATGTCGTACGCTGTTAGCTTGGGCAGAAGCAAGCGAATCCAAACTATATAAGCGTAAAGACGTCGATGAAGCTAACTCGACGATATGCTCTATTCGGGAGAGGCTACTGATATCCCAGGATCGACAATCAAAATACTACAATGCCAAGCACCGTAATGTGGAGTTCGCGGTGGGCTATTGGGTATATTTGAAGATCAAACCCTTCAAAGGCATGTCCAGGATTCGACGTCTGAAAAAGTTAAGTCTGAGATATCTGGGTCCATTTGAAGTGGTGGAGTGAATAGGGGAAGCTACTTATCGGCTAGCTCTTTTGGTGGAATTGGGTAGATTACATGATGTATTCCACATATCTGTGCTTTGGAAAGCCGTCAAAGATCTAGCTCAAGTGATTGAGAACGATCGTGTGTCGGTTGAGTATGTGCTAATGACAAGGGTTAGGCCCATTCAGATCGAGGATAGAGTCGATAAACAGTTGCGAAACAAGACAATCGGGATGGTCAAAGTCTGGTGGGACAACTGTGTCCGTGAGGAGCTAACATGGGAGCGACAGCAGACCATGCGAGTTGAATTTCCCGAGTTGTTTGTGTAAACTGGTGTACAGTGCATCCCTTATTGTAACATACATTTTGAAGTTATAGCATCTTGCTTTTGTTTCCTTACTGTGTGCAAATTTCGAGACGAAATTTCTTGTAAGGAGGGGAGGGTTGTAACACCCCAAATCCCAAGATTGGGTTCAGTTTGGGCAACGCGGCCTGGGACATAAGCGTGTCCCACGCCGTGTCCTGCTCTGCTGAGCAGCCTGTCGAGTGCTCGACAAAATGCACTCGATGAGTTCTCGAGAGGGAACACGCCCTGCAATACGGGCGTGTCCAAGGGTGTGTCCTCCTCTGGTCGACAAACTCCACTCGAGTAGATGCGCTCGATGAATTCTCGAGAGGGCACACGGCCTGTGACACTGGCGTGTCACATGGTCGTATCTTGCTCTATATACTCGAGTGTGTCTCGAGTGGGGCACACAGCCTAGGAAACGGGCATGTCAGTGTTGGGTTTCTCTATGAGGATGGCACAACGCCTGTACACGCAGCGGAAGAATAAAAACATCAAGAAAACCCAAAAGAGATGGGATCGGGCCATGGTAGTTGAATCAAGAAGTTAACATACAACTAGGCAAAAATTACCTCGGTGGCGTTGAGTCACAACTCAACGGAGATGCTCCAAACTTCGTCTTCTTACTAGTGGCGAGTTCTACGTGGAATAATATCCATGTCTCTGCAGAAATCCACACGAGCGGGAGAACGCCGAGTTTTCCGTCGCACGGATAATCGGGAAGGATGATGACCGCACCTTGCTAATACACGGACTGCTAGGTCCGCGCCAGGAAAAGCAACACCAGCGACGATCGCCGGAGGGGAGGAGGTCGACGGAGCGAGCACGGCGGCGGCGGAACACTTCCGTCGGCGGCGGGGTTCGGGATCGGCGGAACGAACGGAAAGGCGGAACGCTTCCGTCGCGAGATTCGGTTCGGTCAGCTGCCAGAGAGAATACCCGAAAACCCTAAGTGTCTATTTATACCAGAGGCATAAATAGACTTAGGAATATCGCTATCCGCAGACCACCCAGAAAATAGGGTCCCAGAACCGGCGAGTATCAGTCGGCGAGAATCGGCGAGAATCAGAGTACAAAACTCGACGATTCTCGTCGATCGTCGAGCCGCTGTCGACGACTCTCGACGATTCTCGTCGATCGTCGAGCCGCGGTCGACGACTCTCGACGATTCTCGTCGATCGTTGAGCCGCGGTCGACGACTCTCGACGATTCTCGTCGATCGTCGAGCCGCGGTCGACGACTCTCGACGATTCTCGTCGATCGTCGAGCCGCGGTCGATGACTCTCTCGACGATACTCGTCGAACTCTTTAAGGCAACATTTGCCCAAAACTCCATTCAGTTCGGTGATTGGTAACCTTTACCAACACAGTCAATCATCCAACTTCTCCACATCCCTTATGTGCGACCCTGTAGGCTCATATCGCGTTGGCAGTGAGATTATATGTTTGATCACTTCCAGATCACCATGGTAACTCCAACAGACTCCCATTTGATCTTGAAAGTATCAAACCAAAAACCTCACAAACAATGAGCGGCATCTAGCAATGTATCATTGCTCCCCAAGCAATAAGAGTTTATAACTCATAAGCTTTTATGACCAATGTATCAGCGTTGTCTTTGTCCCTTTGTCCCTTACATCCGGAAAGAACTAGAGGCATGGACCGTGTCACCCTCGTAATAGCTCAATCCAAGTTTCTTGATCCAGGACGGACTTCCAGAGAATGGTGAGTCCAATATCACATATTGACTCAACCAAGCATGGCCATGCATTTCTCAGTCCAATTCCATCAAGGGGCCCATGGATGCAACTCCTGTCATACAGGAGGACAAATCCCATATTTGCTCACACACAAACACCCAAATGATTCGTTACATGCCCAACAACCACCCTTATCATCAACCTTTCTCAAGGAAGACTTTAGATGGCATCAAAGCACGCTCTTCCTCACTTGATGAATGTTATGACTTCAGGTTAAAGGACCACAACACCATTGTCAATTGAGACCTACTCGTGACACGATTGGATGACAATCCACAGAGTAGTCTCAGGTTGGGTCTGTCCAGTACAACTTGTTCACTAACAAGTACCCACGTGATGACTTGATATCACAATATCATGACCTGTGAGAACCGGTCATCAGTCAACGTACGTGCTAGCCTTCATGTACCATCATCACCCTTAGCTTCTATGATGATACTCGACCAGGGACCTTTTAAGAATGAAGCTTCAAATAAATCATAGGCTCTCACATTCAAGTCACGTACTTGATATCCCATGGAAGCGAACATTCTAAGGGTATCTATTATGTTAACATTTAACTATCATATAGAAAAACTCATAATAAAAGAACTTGCCTTACCTACGATGGTAAGGCGGACTTCATGATATTGGATGACTGGTTGATTTCCATAGAGGAAATGTTTCATTATTCTGGAGTGTCTGAGGATCAGAAGGTGATGTTGGTCGCCTATCAGCTGAAGGGGTTAGCGAAGAGCTAGTGGATGAGGGAGAAGGAGGGAATGGTAGGAGGAAGCACTTGGGCTTCCTTCAAGGATATCTTGATGCGGAAGTTTCTACTGTCAGTGGAGCGAGACAGGCTGATGAACGACTTCTTGCATCTGAAGCAGAGGCAGCTCATGGTCAGCGAGTATGAGATTGAGTTTAGCAAACTCAGTCGCTTTGCCCCTAGTTTGGTGAGCTCAGAGGAGGATAGAGCGAAGCGTTTCCTCGATGGCCTGCGGAGCAATGTTCAGCAGCTAGCGGTGGCTCATGGAGCGGTGAGTTATGCTGGGGCAGTTGAGGCCGCTTTGAAGGTAGAGGCCATTGAAAGCGCGAAGCAAAGAGGACAGCAGGCGAGGAATGAGAAGAGGAAAGTTGTTGAAGTAAAGAGCCCCCAAGTGCCCGGTGCTCCTTCGAGGAAGAGGAGCAAAGAGGTCTGTAATTTTTGTGGCCGGTCGGGCCATCCTGCTGAGAGATGTTTCAAGAGGGCGGCGGCGCAGAAGGAGCATGTGCATGCTATTCAGGGTGCTCCCAGGCAGAATGTGGTGTGTACTCTGTGCAAGAAAGAGGGGCATGATGTTGTCCATTGCTGGTTGAAGGATAAGGTCTGCTATCAGTGCGGACAGAAAGGTCATACTAAGGCCCGATGCCCGCAGCTCCAGTCTGTGCTCCGACCAGTTCCCCTTCAGTCCTTGCCATCGCCTCAGCCCGTGGATAAGGGCAAAGGGAAGCTGAATGTGATATCATCAGTGGAGGCTCAAACTTCGATGCAAGTCATTTCAGGTAAACCTTCTCGCTAGTATTTTACTTCCATTGCAGATTAGTTTGGCTATTGTTTTCTTAAATGACTGTGCAATTTTTCCCTTTTATATTGATATAGGGAGTTTTAAGGTAAAGAACCGCTGGGCGTGTGTTCTCTTTGACTCAGGTGCTACCCACTCATTTGTGGCTAGGGCCTTTGTAGAGTGGTGTCAGCTGGTTCTTAATCGTGACGGTGATGCCTTTTGCGTCAAATTCCCCTCGGGTGATTCCGTGATATCAGATCAGGGCATTCTGGATTGTCCTATTATGTTGGGGGATTTCGCGGCCAAGGCAGATCTGAAGGTTATAGACTTGGAAGATTTCGACGTCATCCTGGGTATGGATTGGTTGTCCAGATATGATGCGGTGATCCAGTGCAGGGGCAAGCGCTTGGATTTCAGGAAGGACAGCGGTCAGCCTGGGAGTATTTTCGGTGATTCGTGTCAGGGCTCTCCGACGATTTCTGTGGTATGTTTTCAGAGGTTACTTCGTTCTGATTGTTTTGCTTGCTTAGTCTCGGTGCTGGGGACTATTAGCAGTGTGTCGTTGTTGGATGAGATTTCTATTGGGCGGGAGTTTTTTGATGTGTTTCCTAGCGATCTTCCCGGTCTTCCTCCAGACAGAGATGTTGAGTTCGTAATTGATTTGGAGCCCGGTACGCGTCCCATCGCTAAGGCGCCGTATCGAATGGCCCCGCGAGAGCTGGAGGAGCTGTGTACCCAGCTGGATGAGTTATTGGAGAAGGGTTTCATAAGATAGAGCCCGTCGCCCTAGGGTGCGCATGTTCTCTTTGTGAAGAAGAAAGATGGTTCGATGCGCCTTTGCATCGACTATAGGGAGTTGAACAAAGTCACCATCAAGAACAGGTATCATCTGCCCAGAATCGACGACTTATTCGATCAGTTGCGTGGTAGCTCTGTGTTCTCCAAGATTGACCTTCGATCAGGATATCATCAGCTCAGGATCTAGGAGTCGGACATTCCACGGATGGCTTTCCGATCGAGGCATGGACATTTCGAATTCCTATTTGTCTTTTGGGTTGACCAACGCGCCATCAGCATTCATGGACATGATGAACCGGGTGTTCAAAGATTTTCTGGACAAGTTTGCGGTCATATTCATAGAAGACGTTCTGATTTATTCTCGGAATGTTGCGGAGCATGATCAGCACTTGCGGTTGGTATTATCTGCCTTGAGAGATCATCAGTTGTACGCCAAGCTGAGTAAATGTGAATTCTAGTTGCCTCAGGTTTCCTTCCTGGGTCGTGTGGTGAACAAGGATGGCATTTCAGTGGACCCGGAGAAGATTTTTGTAGTGATGGATTGGCATAGGCCGAGCACACCCAAGGAGATTAGGAGCTTCTTGGGGTTGGCTGGCTATTATAGAAGGTTTTTTGAGGGCTTTTCTACCTTGGCAGTGCCCTTGACTAAGCTAACGCAGAAGCATATGGCGTTCATTTGGAGCGAGAAATGCGAGGAGGCTTTTCTGGAGCTGAAAAGAAGGTTGTGTTCCGCCCCTGTGTTGACGTTGCCTATGGAGGGCCAGGACTATGATGTATATGTGGATGCCTCGCATGTTGGGCTCGGAGGCGTGTTGATGCAAGAGGGGAAGGTGATTGCGTATGGGTCGTGGTAGTTGAAGACTCATGAGCGGAATTACCCTACGCATGACCTCGAGTTTGCGGCGGTGATTTTTGCGTTGAAGCTATGGAGGCATCTACTCTATGGGGCTCAGTGCAAGATTTTCATAGATCATAAGAGCCTGAAGTACGTGTTTACACAGAAGCAGCTGAATCTACGCCAGCGGCGGTGGCTAGAGTTTGTGGCCGATTATGACGTGGAGATCCAGTACCATCCACGCAAGTCCAATGTGGTGGCCGACGCCCTGAGCCACAAGACAGGGAAGATCTTCAACCTCATAGTAGACCGTTTAGTGGAAGAGTTCTTGTTGATGGACATCTCCCTGGGATGTTGTGATTTGCAAAGCAGTTTGGCAGTGGCAGAGCCATCTTGGATTTCACTCACCAGGTTGCACCAGAAGGATGATCCGGATTTGTTGCACCTGTACCTCAGGGCTGAGAGAGGGGAGTTGCCGGATTTCTCTATCGATGATTCGGGTACTTTGTAGTACCGCGGCAGGTTTTGCATCCCCGCAGTTGGAGACATCAGGAGTACGGGATGCAAAGATGCTCATGGATCCAATGTTGCCTAACACCTAGGATCCACCAAGATGTATCATGATTTGAAGCAGATCGCCTGGTGGTATGGTATGAAGGGGGATATAGCTCGGTATGTTTCTGAATGTTACACTTGCAAGCGGGTGAAGGCCGACCATGGGAGGCCTGGTGGCAAGTTGACTCCTTTGGAGATCCCGACTTGGAAGTGGGAAAGTATCTCTATGGACTTCATTACGGGCTTACCGAGATCTCCAAGGGGATTTGATTTTGTTTGGGTGATCGTGGACCGATTGACGAAGTGTGCGCACTTCGTACCTTATAAGATCGACTACCCGATGAAGAAGATAGCAGAGTTGTATTTGAACGAGGTCATCAGATTGCACGGTGTGCCTGTTAGCATCATTTCTGATCGAGACTCTCGTTTTACATCTCGCTTCTGGAGGAGTCTGCAAGAGGGTCTGGGTACAGATTTGAGGTATTCTACCGCTTACCACCCACAGACAAATGGGCAAACAGAGCGTGTGAACCAGATAGTGGAGGATATGATCAGGTGTTACATTCTAGACCATGGTGGAGCGTGGGATGAGCGTTTGCGGCTCATGGAGTTTGCCTACAATAACAGTTACCAAGAGAGCTTGCAAATGGCTCCCTTCGAGGCATTGTATGGGAGGCGCTGCAGAACTCCATTGTTTTGGACTGAGGCTGGTGAGAGGCCTTTGTTGGGTCCTGATGCACTCGAGGAAATGGAGGTTGCTGTGAAGCTCATTCGGGAAAAGCTTCGGTTAGCTCAGGAGAGATATGAGAAGAACGCAAACCGGCGTAGGTCCGATTTGGAATTTTTGGTGGAGTATTTGGTCTTCTTGAAGGTGTCTCTGATGGTTGGGGTGAAGAGGTTCGGCAAGAACCATAAGCTGGATCCGAGGTATATGGCCCCATTCAGAATTTTGGAGCGTATTGGTGTGGCAGCATATAGGTTGGATCTACCAGCCAACTTCCCAGGCGTACATAATGTTTTTCATGTAAGCCAGCTGCGGAAGTGTATGTGGAGCAGTGGGCAAGTCTTGGATGTCGTGCCCCAGTTGGAGCCTAACCTCTCATATGTTGAGGTGTCGGTCTGCATTTTGGATACTCAGGATCGGGTGTTGCGGACAAAGTCTATCCCGATGGTGAAGGTTCTTTGGAAGAATCAAGGTTTGGAAAGCGCGACTTGGGAGCTAGAGTCGGCTATGAGGGAGGCTCACCCTCGCCTGTTCTCCTGATTTGTTGGGTATGTTTTCTTTCTAGTAACTTTTGTTTTGTTACTTTCCTTCTATAGTAGAAGTAGTGTACGTAAAGTTTCGGGACGAAACTTTCTTTTAGGGGGAGTGACTGTAACGCCCCCGATTTTTCGGCAATTATTTAAATCCTCGTTTGGCGTTACATTGGCGCATTTCTGGCTCGTGTCGTTGTTAGAGTACCTCGTTAGGTGTTCTTAGAGGTTATAGCCTATTGTATGGTTTCCCCAGCTAGTCGGCGTCTGTTTTGGAGGCCCGGCTGAGCCTCTTAGGGAATCCTTGTGCTTTGGCTTCGGGTGAGGTTAGCCCGAGTGTGTGGTCGTCGGAGGTTGTGTCCGACTTCGCCGATGTTTTCGTAGCCCGAGTGTTTAGCTACGGTGCGGATTTGTTCGGAATCCGAGAGCATTAATTTTCACGTCATTTCGACGGTCGCTAGTTAGCGAGTCGTCATTTATGTGAGCGTATTTACATGTTTACACATTTAGGGCATAGCGAGCGATTTGGGCGTGCCGATGCGTAATTGCACGTGCACGTGTGTGCAAGGTTTTATAAGTTTGTACGTGCGCGTGCGCGTGCGTGTGCATGCGTGCGGGGTAGAAATTTGTGTGCACGGATGCATGTTAATAGACGTGTACATATATATTAGTGTATGTAACTAGTGTGGTTAGTGGTTTTCTTAGTTAATTAGTAAGTATTTTGTTATAAGCTTATAGTATTAAGATTGGTTATGAGATTTTATATATTGGTTAAGATTAGGTTCCATTAAATCCTTAGATTCAATTAGTTAGAGTTATATTATGTATTTAATGTAGTATAGATTTCATTAGGTTTTGATTAGGTAGATATATATATTAAGTTTATTTAGGTTTCCCTTCCCCCCATTCGGCCGACCAGCCAGCAAAGAAAAAGAAACCCGAGCGTCGTTCCTTCATGCGGAAGGAAAGAGGTGGAAGCCCGGTGCTGCTCCAACCGCCTGTTCACCGCCCAGATCCGCTCGAAATCATGATTTGAGGCCGGATCCTCACTCCCCTAGCCGAGAGCTCCATTTGGAGGTATCATTTTTGCGATTCCTCCATGATTTTTGCCCGATCGGTAGTTTAGGTTTGCAGTTTTTGGGGGTTTTATAGTGTTGTTCTTCCCGGTTGGGTTGTCCGGAAATTTTCGTGATCTAGGTTGCTTAAGGCCGGCGGTTTAGGAGCATAGGGCTGACCGAATTCGTTCCGTTTTTCTCAAGGTAAGAGCCCCTTTAGTTGTTTTGATTTTTGCCCAGATTTCTAGTATGTTAGGGTTTAGATTTCAAGCATGCTAGGGATTTCATTTTCTTTTTATGTCCAGATTTTTTTTATGGTGAAAGTATTTCACTTGAAGTTGTGGTTTTGGGGGAAAGAGGTGTTGTCCGATTGTTTTTGGTGGTCGGAGGTTTGGAAGAGGTTGCTGGCTGAAGTTCTTCAAAAATCAAGGCAAGTGTGCCCTTCGCCCTTGCCAAAGTAATTCATGTCATGTCTTTTATTTGCCTGATTTCGGAGCTGGCCAAAGTTCTTCTAAAATCTGTACAATTCCTCATTTTTTTCCCTTTTGATTTGTTGTTAAACAACGAACTTCCCTAGCCCTGTTCTTGTTAAGAATGGTATGGGCGTGTGATGTTTCCAGAGAATGATTACTTGGAGGAGTGTGGCTCTAGGTGATAATGTCAAGTGCACTTTTACCGCCATTTTGCTGTTTAAGCATCTAGTGCTCCATTGTTATAGCTTTGTTCATTTCAATATTGGCATTATAGCGTGCTATTTTCCTTGGGTGTAATCCATGACTAGCTCGATTTATTTTCAAATCACTTGCGCATGATTAGTATCAAACCACTCAAGTAGATAAATGGGAAGTTTAGTCCATTCATATATATAACTCATATGTGTGTGTTCAGTATATATTTAGTATCAAACCACTTAAATATATTTAGGATCAAATCACTTGATACAAACTGATGTTGTAGTACTTTAAGTATTTGAGGTTAAGATATTTTTCACATTTTAAATGTGTGTTTAGTTAACCAGCGTCGTCAGCTGCTAAGCAGCTAAGCTTCTTAGGTGGGTTGCTCTAGTTGGAGTAGGGATGTGTTGACTTCTTGGTGGTTCATGAAACCATCAGTAAGGGTTTTCCCGAGTCACTTAGTGCTGGAGTAGGATGTGATTTAGGGGAGAGTTGGACCGATGCTGCCACCCCTATTTTCTTCTTGTCTTACTAAGACAATATGGGTTGCTTGGCTGAGTGGACCGATGCCACAACCACAACACCATGATGATATTTAGGCCTGAAAGACTTGGTTTGACATGTGGTCACCAGTCTAGGCCCTTGTTACTGATTTTGTCCATCTCCAGTACTAGGTGACTCTTTCTGCTCTAGCTCTATGTTAGGGTTTTCTAGCTGTGCTAAACCTTTTGCAGAGATAGTTGAAGTTCGGCTTCATTCGTGCTCTTGGTGCACTCCCTTTCTACTTAGCTTTGTGGGAATCAGTTTTACCTACTTTACTTATCTTCTTTTACCTGTACTTGTTTTACTTCACTTTCACTTACTTCTGACCTGATTTTAAATCCTGTATAAATCTATTGTACCTTTGTTTTCCTTTTGATATTTGTTTTGCTGAGGTGTTCGTTTTTCTGAATACCTCAGGTACAGGTATTTAGCCGACTATGCGGCTAGTTTGCTCCTGTAGATTTTCTAGCATTTCAGCTGCTATTGTGGTTCTCAGTTCCTCTTGTTTGGGAGGTAGCTTTTCTTTAGACTTGTAGTATAGACATACCTACTCACCAGTGTGTTCGTGTCAGTTGTTGACGCCCACTGGTGGTTTCTCTTTTAGATACTTTGCGCTTGCTTACACTGTTAGTTTTTCTGCATTTTAGATTCATTAAACTTGCTCCTGGGATGATTTATGTTAAGTTGCTAATTACTTTAAAACCTATAAAAAAACAATTATTATATCTAAAACATAGTCAGCATGTTTTTTTTTCTAAAAAGCTTAAACACTACTTTCAAAACGACGTAAAAGGTCATTTTCTATATATATAATATAAGTTAAATCTAGGGTCTTGCATAGTCTAAGGTGTCCCCTGGGGACGCTTATGCATTCTCTTAGAATGTTAAAAAGTGAATAAAGTATTTTCCGCTATGTATAAGTATAATTTTGAGGGTGGACTAGATGATCCACGGAGCCGAGGGATACGGTCTCTAAAATACAATTGATTTTCACATCATTAAAGCTTATGATTTTTTTATAGTCTTAGTAATTGGTGGTTGCTTGAGCGTCGGCAGTTATCCCCAGCCCGACGTGGCATCACAATGCGTGTTTTCTCCTACTCTGATACTTCTTAATTTCGAAGAAAATGCGGGTTGTGACACATGGGCATGTCTGAAGCTGTCTCAGGGCACACGGCCTGTGACACGGGCGTGTCACATGGTCATGTCCTGTTCTGGATAAGTTGGTTCGTGCGCCACTTAAGGTACACAGCTTGTGACACAGGTGTGTCACAGGTCGTGTCAGCTGAAAAATAGCCATGTTCAGGGAATTTTGTAGCTGTTCATTTCCTTCCACAGGGATCTGATGGCTGAGGCTTGTTCCTGGTGCTTTAAGGTAAGAATTGAGAAGATAAGCCTCATTTACCATTGGTCATTCTCTTTATAAAAGAGCTAGAGAGAAGGGAGAGCAAGGAGGATTAGTACAAAGGGATCCGGTGTAAGACCCCCCCCCCCCCCCCCTCTCGGATCTTAAAATACGGCACGTAGGGGGGTCTTATGCCCGAAATAGCCGTTTTGCGGTAGCATTAGCACACAAGCTAACATGTACCACAAGATGCCTATTCTGCCGGCTACAACCAATATCAATATAAACATGTCAACCCAACCATAATATAAGCAAGAAGAAGTCAAATCCACACTAATTCAAGAGTCCAAATACATCAAATAAGAGAGAATCAAAAACATGCTTCCACAAATATCAGAGTACAGATAGTAATTGCCCAAACGGGCTACATCAAAATCTCACGTGACTCACATCCGTAACCGACGGTAGCGACGACACCGTCACATCAGGCACTGTCGTCCTGGCCTGGCTGTCCTGCTTCAAAGTCTGCGGCTGCTCTACCTGTGGGGTGACCTCCTAAAAAGGAAGATGTAGCAACCGTTAGTCGAAAAGACTAAGTGGCTTCACATCCGCTCCCCCCGGCGACTCCTCGGCACCGGGCGGAGAAAGGAACAAGGGTACAAGTATTATAAGCAGTAAAACATGTACAAACAGGTGGTAATGGTACAATAAGATTAATAGCATTTATTCTAGCAGTTCTACATAAACAATAATAAACTATCAAGTACAAGTATCTACAACAGGAAAGTAACTTAACTTATAAGGATGCTCATACAAGCTTATAAGTTAAGAATCGGGTTACATAAAAGTAACTCATCGCATAAGAGTGCCCATACAAACTTATACGATGAGTATCTTGTTGTGCAATGTTATGAAATGTTATGTATGCTATGAAATGACTCACCCATGATCACACAAATGCAATTGCTATGCCGACATAGACTATAGTTCCCACTATTCGAGCAGGTTACTAACCTCTCAGGCGTCAGCCGCCGTGGCCAGGCTGTAATAGTAGAGCGGGCATCTCTACTACTAGGAGGGTATCCACACTACTTCACCTAGGCCTCCGTACGCATCAACGCTAAGAACACAATAGCAGAGCCCATGCGTACTATGGTCCAGCGGGAGCCTCGGGTAGATGTGCACCGAGGACCAAGCCCCGAACTGACCTTGTGTGACCCGGAAGGAGCCTCGGAAGTAAGCACGAGGACCAAGCCCAACCGTTCACCTGGCACGGAAGGAGCCCCGGGACGTGGACACCGAGGACCAAGCCCAACCGCCCAAAGTCTAACTATCAACTCCCTTCGGTGTGACGATCGGCGAGCCCGTAGACCTGCCACACTATCCTTAACCCAGAATTACGACACCGCGTGTCGACTCACACCACATGCAAATTCCACAACACCGTGGCATGGAAGGGGCCTCAGAAGTAAGAACGAGGACACAGCCTAATCATCCACTTGGCACGGAAGGAGCCCCGAGACGTGAACACCGAGGACCAAGCCCAACCGTCCATCTATACCTCATTTCACATTAACTCAACAAGTGACGGCCAACGCCGCACTTACATCCCTCCATAATATTACCCGTAGGGAGACTACGCACTAAGTATTGGACTACTACATTTCATTCTAATCATCATTCATACTCATGACCATGGTTCATCCTTCTATTTGTCATTCCAAATGATTTCAACATATTACAAGCATTATTCGCATAAATAATAATCTACCAATTTGTATCTAGTCAATTCATTTAAGTAAACTTGCTTCACAATTCAGTTATATGAAATCCAATTAATAAGATTTATCATTCGTAGCACTACGGTGGTCAGCATAGAATAGTTCATCAAAATCTAGAGTTAATTAGCAACATCGATTCCACCGAATTCAAATTCATATTATATAAACCCCGGAATTTAAGTGCAGAATAAATCTGGACAGCAACTTCGACCGTAGATTCCCGAAGCTACAGGAATCCAGTGAAGACATGTAACCCCTCGATGGAAAGGTCTTTCCAAGATCTACAACGTTTATGTTCAGACCACAACCCAGATTCAAAGGTATCATACTTGAAATCAGTCTTGACGTTCGCTGCATACAGAACACAATTTCTGCATGCAGGATTTATCGGACGTCATATTCGTTCAGATTTTCCCCTGGCTACATACTTCGCATGAAGGCGTGCAACCACTCGTTGAAACGGTATTTTCAAGGAAGTCAACTTTCATGGTTAGTCGAAGACCCAGATCTGGCCATATAACATCTAAAAATGGACAAGACGATTGTTGCGCGCAGAACACAGATTCTGCACGCATCTTAAAGAGGAATGAACGGCATCAGTTCGTCTTCCTCCTCAAGTCGGTCTTCCAAAATCACACCAGAAATTCCTCGTCCCTTATTCACCCTCAAAGGCCTTTACTCTTCACGAAACCATCCACCCATCATCATTTAGAAGAAAGGGGAGGTTGAAGAGATCTAAAACCTAGAACACATGTCCTAGCATGGCCATCCCTAGAAAATCCCTTCTCTCCATCAAGACTCTCTTGAGTCGATATCTCTCCTTGAAAATAACTAGAGATCTAGCACCAAGGGAGAGGGGAGGAATCTCACCTCATTTTCGGTGTTTCCACCATTTCCGGCCATGGATCTCGTGACTCTTCTCGGCGGCATCTTCTTTTTCACGACGGCGGCGGATCTTCTCCTCTAGAACTAGATCCAGCAACTTCCTTCTCTCAATAGGAGTTTCTCTCAGAAAAATGACTGGAATGAGGAGTGAAAACGGCTAGGGTTATCACTTCCCATTTTATATAAAAGTGACACGGGTAGGGACACGCCCGTGTCCTTACCCGTGTCCTGCTTAGGCGAAGCGTTATGACGGTTTTTATGCGTCATTTCAATACTCAACACGACACATGGGTGGGACACGCCCGTGTCGGCCCAGTCATGCCCGTGACATGAGGCATGTAACCCACTTGAGACCTACTCGAGAGGACTACTCGAGAGAAAACCAACTACTCGAGTACCCGGATAGAACATGCCCGTATCACAGGGATGACACGCCCGTGTCACCCCCTCTTACTCGAGTACTTTTCCACCTACTTGAATATATTTCGAACTACACGAGAGCTACTCGAGGATGAGTGGGACACGCCCTGTGATACGCCCGTGTCACAGGCCATGTACCCCATACTTGACACTCGATGATCGTCGAGCACTGGTCATCGACTAGAGGGAACACACGCCCTCCGACATGCCCGTGTCGGATGGGACACGCCCGTGTCGCTACCCGTGTCATACTATATCGACACACCTCGTCGATCTCGACACACCCCGTCGATCTCAACACGACACAACGACACACGGGTAGGGATACGCCCATATCTCTACCCGTGTCATACAATTCGTCGATCTCGACACGAAGTTCGTCGATCTCGACACGTAGTTCGTCGATCTCAACACGTCGATCTCGACACGGGTAGGGACACGCCCGTGTCTCTACCCGTGTCCCTTCACACGGGTAGTGACACGCCCGTGTCACTACCCGTGTCCTTCTTTGGACATACTCGAGTCATCGACTCGAGAGCTGGCCACTCCCACACAAGTAGGGACATGCCCGTGTCTCTACCCGTGTCCTATGCTTGACTGATTTCTCCTCCTTTTCACATATGTTGCCCTGTTGTCAGCACTCCCCCTGAACCCAAGTCAGCTCTCCTGACTCAAAAACACGTATGAGGGGCCTATTGCGATTCGGGATGTTACAAATTCTATAAACAAAATAAAAGATTTTGTCCCTGAAATCAGAGTTAGGCTATGGAGAGAAAAGTATAACAGAAATATAATATACTTTTAAATAAAATTACCTTGAGCAAACAACTTCGGATAGTGTTTTTGCATCACATCCATCAGCTCCCATGTATATTCCTCCTTCCCATGATTGGACCATAGAACCTTCACCAAGGGAACACTTTTGCGGCATAACTTTCTTGTCTCGCTATCTACAATTCGCACTGGCTCTAGTCGCACAGACCTATCAGATGCCACAACACCATCAGTTGTGGGGATGTATTGATCGGGCCGCAACAGCGCCTTCCGAAGCGACGACACATGGAACATGTCGTGGAGGTTCTCTAGCTCGGACGGAAACTCCAACCGATAGGCCAACGGGCCAATCCTTTACAATATAGTATAAGGCCCAACATACCTTGGGCTGAGCTTTTTCACACCACGCACACGTGACACTCCATGCTTCAGTCGGATTTTCAGGAACACCTTATCACCCACTTGAAACTCCATCATCTGGTGCTTTGCATTATAATACTTCGCTTGTTGACTTTGAACTTTCAACATGCAATCTCGCATCAGTCTAACTGCCACATTGGTATCATCAATATATTCAACACCCAAAGCCTTCGGGTCTTCATCTTGCACCCAAGACAAGGGGGTTCTACACCTTCTTCCATAACGAGCTTCATGAGGAGTCATGCCGATACTAGCCTGGTGGCTGTTGTTATAGGAGAATTCTACCAACAGTAAGAGTCTTTCCCACGGCTCTCCTCTATCCAACACAAATAATCTCAACAAATCGTCCAATGTCCGGATGGTCCTTTCAGATTGCCCATCCGTCTGAGGATGAAACGCGGTGCTGAAGGTAAGGCGCGAGCCCAAATACGCCTGTGCCGCCTTACACTCCTTGGAGGTAAAACGACCATCCCGGTCCAAAACAATTGTCTTAGGCACGCCATGATACCGTACGAACTACTCCACAAAGTGGCGTACTAAGACATCCACATGAGCTTCTTTCTTCATTGGAATAAACTGGGCTACTTTCGCCAGGCGATCAACTATCACCCACACCGAATCATTTCCTGAGCGTGAGCGAGGTAACCCATGGACAAAGTCCATGGAGATATCCCCAAACTTCCACTCGGGGATGGGCAACGATTGTAGCAAACCACCGGGACTCATGCATTCCGCCTTCACCCTTTGACAAGCTTCGCAATGTGTAACAAAATATCGGACATCCTTTTTCATTCCCGGCCAACACATGGTCTTCCGTAAGCCGGCGTACATCTTAGCAATGCCCGGTTGCATTGAATATCGAGAGCAATGAGCCTCTCGCAAGATATCCTCCCGGATTTTACCGCCTTTGGGAATGTAAAGTCGTCCTCAAAAATAAACGAGGCCGTCTTTTAGCGTATACACATCTGTAGTCTGATCTTCGATCGACTTGATTGTCGGGGCCAGGGCCGCATCCACTCCTTGCTCCACTCTAATTCGGTCCCGGATATCACAAACTATGCTCATGCTTGCAAGTCCTCCATATACTCTGCCGAAGGAGCCTTAAACACCAAAGTAACATCCATCTCCTCAATCATCCGAGCCAACTCCATACTCATCAATCGAGCCTCTGGGCTAAGCCTGATACCTCCCTACTCAATGCATCGGCCACCGAGTTTGCCTTTCTGGGGTGGTAGTTCATGGTGAACTCATAGTCGCATAGAAATTCTAACCACCGCCATTGTCTCAAGTTCAACTCCTTCTGAGTGTGAACGTACTTCAAGTTTTTGTGATCTGAAAAGATCTCGTAGTGGACGTCGTATAGATAATGCCTCCAAACCTTCAAGGCGAACACCACTGCTCCAAGCTCCAAATCGTGAACCGGGTAATTGATTTCATGTTTCTTCAGTTGTCTTGAACCATAAGCAATCACGTGTCCATGCTGCATCAACACCGCTCCCATCCCTTGATATGATGCGTCAGTGTAAACTTGAAATCATTCCTTCCCAAACGGAAGTGCAAGGATGGGGGCGGAGGTAAGTCTGTCCTTTAGCTCCTAGAATGCCGCTTCACATTGGGGTGTCCACTCAAATGGCACACCTTTCTTCATCAATGAAGTGAGAGGAAGAGCAATCTTTGAAAATCCTTTTACGAACTTGCGTTAGTACCCGGCAAGTCTAAGGAAATGCCTCACATCGGTAGCCGACTTCAAGGGTGACCACTCCTTCACGGCACGCACCTTGGCCGGATCCACCGTTAGTCCTACTCCACTGATCACATGCCCCAAGAAAGCAACCTCTTTAAGCCAGAATTCGCACTTGCTGAACTTGGCGAACAAGGCGTGCTCTTTTAATTTCTTCAATACCAAGGTCAAGTGCTCAACATGCTCCTCCTCCGTCTTTGAGTAGACCAAGATGTCGTCGATGAAAACAATGACGAAGATATCCAAATAAGGTTCAAACACCTTGTTCTCAGGCTCATGAAGGCCGAAGGGGCATTTGTGAGCCCAAACGGCATTACAGTGAACTCGTACAACCCATATCTTGAACTAAAGGCCGTTTTCTGGATGTCACCTTCTTGTATTCTCAACTGATAATACCCTGAGCGCAGGTCCAGCTTAGAAAACCAATGCGCTTCCACTAGTTGATCGAATAACTCGTCGATCCAAGGTAACGGATAAGTGTTCCGCGCCGTCAGCCGATTGAGTTCCCGATAGTCTATGCACAAATGCAGGGTTCCATCCTTCTTCTTCACGAACAATACAGGGGATCCCCAGGGTGACGAACTAGGGCGAACAATCCCTGACTCCACTAGTTCTTGTAGTTGAACTCTAAACCCCGAGAGTTCCTTTGGGGCCATTCGGTAAGGGGCCTTGGATACCGGCTTGGCGCCCGATACTAGATTAATCTGGATGTCAACCTCTCTATGCGGGGGTAATCCTGGCAGTTTCTCAGGAAATACCTCGGGGAAATCCCGCACTACCCGTACGTCTTTTATATCCAATGCTATCTCCTTCAACTCGAACCAGATCATGAAGACTTCATCCCCCTTCATATGGGCTTTTACTGTATGAACTGAAGATAGCAACATGCGAGGTGTGAAGCTAATACCTTGGAAGATGACATTGGAGTCCCCATGTCTCAAGTAGATTCGTTTCTCTGCACAGTCAATCCTTACAAAGTGGCAGTCCAACCACGCCATGCCCCAAATGATGTCAAACTATGGCATTCTCAAGACCGTGGCAGGTGTCTCAAAGTCCTTTCCTTCAATGAATATCTCGAACTCGCACTTAGCGGTTGCAATCATCTTAGAGCCGTCCGGTAGACGCACTCGTCGAGCTACACCAGTAAAGTATTGTACACCTTCTAGGTTTTAATGAAGTCTGCCACACCAATGACTGTGTGGCACCGGTATCGAATAGAGTGTAGTCCGGTTTCTCACTAACCATTACGCCTTAGTATAAAGATTGTGAAGGGTCAATCCAGAGTCCTAGAACAAACTTAGGCAGCCTAAGGTCGAATGTTTAAATTCTTCCTCGTAGTCCCCATCCTGCTTCAATTAGTCCTTCAGGGAGTTTCTTAATCGTTTGTCTGAACACCCAAAAGACCCGCTTCCAACCACTTAACATATCCATTATCTCCACCAAGCTCAAGTTTGTTATAAACAAAAGTGGTTGCCCTAGGAAATCTGCCATGTTTATTATCTCCGCTAGATTCAATATCCGCTATAAACAAAAGTGCTTGCCCTAGGGGATCTCGCAAGACTTTATACAATCAGTTTATATACCTAGGGTCATCCAAACTTCAAGAGATCAACGTATAAAGATACGTACTTAAGGTCAGTTTGGCTAATCTTAAGGTCAAAGTTGGACAAACTTAGTGTGAATTACATATGGGAACGCCACTGCTTCCGCTAAGTCAGTTTGTCCGCAAACTGACTAATCGAACGGGGGTGGTACCATTGTTGAATGACTTCTTTAGTTGAGGATCGTAGCAAACTGATACCATTTGTAAGACCCCCCCCCCCCCTCCCGGATCCCAAAACATGGCACGTATGGGGGTCTTATACCCAGAACAGCCGCCTTGCGGTAGCATTAGCACACAGGCTAACCTGTACCACAAGACGCCTATTCCGCTGGCTACAACCAATATCAATATAAACATGCCAACCTAACCATAATATAAGCAAGAAGAAGTCAAATCCACACTAAGTCAATAGTCCAAATACATCAATAAGAGAGTAGCTAAAACATGCTCCCACATATATCAGAGTACAGCTAGTAATTGCCCAAACGGGCTACATCAAAATCTCACGTCACTCACATCCGTAACCGACGGTAGCGACGACACCGTCACATCAGGCACTGTCGTCCTGGCCTGGCTGTCCTGCTTCAAAGTCTGCGGCTGCTCTACCTGCGGGGTGACCACCTAAAAAGGAAGACGTAGCAACCGTTAGTCGAAAAGACTAAGTGGCTTCACATCCACTCCCCCGGCGACTCCTCGGCACCGGACGGAGAAAGGAATAAGGGTACAAGTATTATAAGCAGTAAAACATGTACAAATATGTGGTAATGGTACAATAAGATTAATAGCATTTATTCTAGCAGTTCTACATAAACAATAATAAACTATCAAGTACAAGTATCTACAGCACGAAAGTAACTTAACTTATAAGGATGCACATACAAGCTTATAAGTTAAGGATCGGGTTACATAAAAGTAACTCAACGCATAAGAGTGCCCATACAAACTTATACGATGAGGATCTTGTTGTGCAATGTTATGAAATGTTATGTATGTTAAGCAATGACTCACCCATGATCACACAAATGCAATTGTTATGCCGAAATAGACTATAGTTCCCACTATTCGAGCAGGTAGCTAACCTCTCAGGCGTCAGCCGTCGTGGCCAGGCGGTGATAGTAGAGTGGGCATCTCTACTACTAGGCGGGTATCCACACTAATTCACCTAGGCCTCCGTACGCCTCAATGCTAAGAACACAATAGCGGAGCCCATGCGTACTATGGTCCAGCGGGAGCCTCGGGTAGATGTGCACCGAGGACCAAGCCCCGAACTGACCATGTGTGACCCGAAAGGAGCCTCAGAAGTAAGCACGAGGACCAAGCCCAACCGTTCACCTGGCACGGAAGGAGCCCCGGGACGTAGACACCGAGGACCAAGCCCAACCGCCCAAAGTCTAACTATCAACTCCCGTCGGTGTGACGATCGGCGAGCCCGTAGACCTGCCACACTATCCTTAACCCAGGATTACGACACCGCGTGTCGACTCACACCACATGCAAATTCCATAACACTGTGGCATGGAAGGGGCCTCGGAAGTAAGCACAAGGACACAGCCCAACCATCCACTCGGCATAGAAGGAGCCCCGGGACGTGAACACCGAGGACCAAGCCCAACCGTCCATCTATACCTCATTTCACATTAACTCAACTAGTGATGGCCAATGCTGCACTTACATCGCTCCACAATACTACCCGTAGGGAGACTACACTCTAAGTATTGGACTACTACATTTCATTCTAATCATCATTCATACTCATGATCATGGTTCATCCTTCTATTTGGCATTCCAAATGATTTCAACATATTACAAGTATGATGCACATAAATAATAATCTACCAATTTGTATCTAGTCAATTCATCAAAATCTAGAGTTAATTAGCAACATCGATTCCACCGAATTCAAATTCATATTATATAAACCCCAATATTTAAGTGCATAATAAATCTGGACAGCAACTTCAACCGAAGATTACTGAAGCTATAGGAATCCGGTGAAGATGTGTAACCCCTCGATGGAAACGTCTTTCCATGGGCTACAACTTTTATGTTCAGACCACAACCCAGATTCAATGGTATCATACTTGAAATCAGCCTTGAAGTCTGCTGCGTACAGGACACAATTTCTGCATGCAGGATTTATCGGATGTCATATTCATTCAGATTTTCCCGTGGCTACACACTTCGCATGAAGGCATGCAAGCACTCGTTGGAAAGGTATTTTCAAGGGCTTCAACTTTTGTGTTTAGTCGAAAGCCCATATCTGGACATATCACATTTGAAAGTGGCCATGAATATTGATGCGCGCAGAACACAGATTCTGCACGCATCTTAAAGAGGAATGAACGGCATCGGTTCGTCTTCCTCCTCAAGTCAGTCTTCCAAAATCACACCAGAAATTCATCCTCCCTTATTCACCCTCAAAGGCCTTTACTCTTCACGAAACCATCCACCCATCATCATTTAGAAGAAAGGGGAGGTTGAAGAGATCTAAAACCTAGAACACATGTCCTAGCATGGCCATCCCTAGAAAATCCCTTCTCTCCATCAAGACTCTCTTGAGTCGATATCTCTCCTAGAAAATAACTAGAGATCTAGCACCAAGGGAGAGGTGAGGAAGCTCACCTCATTTCCGGCATTTCCACCATTTCCGGCCATGGATCTCGTGACTCTTCTCGGCGGCATCTTCTTTTCCACGACGGCGGTGGATCTTCACCTCTAGAACTAGATCCAGCGACTTCCTTCTCTCAACAGCAGTTTCTCTCAGAAAAATGGCTGGAATGAGGAGTGAAAACAGCTATGGTTATCAATTCCCTTTTTATATAAAAGTGACATGGGTAGGGACACGCCCATGTCCTTACCAGTGTCCTGCTTAGGCAAAGCGTTACGATGGTTTTTATGTGTCGGTTCAATACTCGACACGACACACGGGTGGGACACGCCCGTGTCGGCCTAGTCATGCCCGTGACATGGGGCATGTAACCCACTCAAGACCTACTCGAGAGGACTACTCGAGAGAAAACCAACTACTCGAGTACCTGGATAGGACACGCCCGTGTCACAGGGATGACACGCCCGTGTCACCCCCTCTTACTCGAGTACTTTTCCACCTACTCGAGTATATTTCGACCTACACGAGAGCTATTCGAGGATGAGCGGGACACGCCCCGTGACACGCCCGTGTCACAGGCCGTGTACCCCATACTTGACACTCGACGATCGTCGAGCATTGGTCATTGACCAGAGGGAACACACACCCTCCGACACGCCCGTGTCGGATGGGACACGCCCGTGTCGCTACCCGTATCATACGATGTCGACACACCTCATCGATCTCGACACGCCTCGTCAAGCTTAACTCGACACAACGACACATGGGTAGGGACACGCACGTGTCTCTACCCGTGTCATAAAATTCGTCAATCTCGACACGAAGTTCATCGATCTCAACATGTAGTTCGTCGATCTCGACACGTCGATCTCGACAAGGGTAGGGACACGCCCATGTCTCTACCCGTGTCCCTTCACATGGGTAGTGACACGCCCGTGTCACTACCTGTGTCCTTCTTTGGACATACTCGAGTCATCGACTCGAGAGCTGGCCACTCCCACACGGGTAGGGACACGCCCGTGTCTCTACCCATGTCCTATGCTTGACTGATTTCTTCACCTTTTCACATGTGCTGCCCTGTTGTCAGCACTCCCCCTGAACCCAAGTCATCTCTCCTGACTCAA
Organism: Platanthera guangdongensis; assembly: GCA_039583875.1. Classification (NCBI taxonomy): domain Eukaryota; kingdom Viridiplantae; phylum Streptophyta; class Magnoliopsida; order Asparagales; family Orchidaceae; genus Platanthera; species Platanthera guangdongensis. The sequence continues at coordinate 138,887,478 of CM077157.1, forward strand.
AAACACGTACGAGGGGCCTAGTGCGATTCGGGACGTTATATCCGGCCACCGGTGGAGCTGCAGAGTTGCGAATCGAGATCCGAGGCCAGATTTGTGGAGGCAAGGCCGCTACGGTGCTTTCCAACCGGCTAGATTTCCATGGCTTCAAAGAGGTCGTCAAGGGTAACGATCTTCCTTCTTGGACATGTGAAGTCCTTCTTTTTGGCATATTCATGGACTTCCCCCACCAGAGGGTGGATTGCGAAGGGATTTCCTTGGGTTGATTCTTGGAATCCCCAATAGTCTTGTATATTGATCCGGAAATGTGTAGTACGGAATAGGCATGCTGTGTGAAGCCCATCTAGACAGGTTGGTCTGGATTGGTGATGTTTCATTTGCACACCGGAGAAGACTCCGTGGATAAATGTGTAGTTTGTGGAGTCGATGGGTTAGACCTATGAAGGGCAGTAGCAGGAAGTACTGGAGTGGTAGTCCAGGAAAATACCCTTGTAATCCTTGTGTTGTGTGCTATGGCAAGACCAGTTTTTTGGCATTGCAGGATGCTACAGGGTTTGGGTGGAGTTGGGTGCAGAAAGTGAGTTCTACGGAACCCGCTAAGCGATCGTGAAGGACGCTAGCATGAACTCCCCTTGTTGATTGTGAAGCCAATCCTTGATGGACATTGTGGCTATTGTGACGCCAGTCCTGGATGGACAGTGTGGCTATTGTGAAGTCAGTCCTTGGTGGACAGTATGGCTATTGTGAGCTTGATGAGCTCTTGAAAAGGCCTCGTGTCGAACAGGAAAGGTGAAACTGACCCGCGCATTAAAATTGGCCTCGAGTATGTTGGTATTCGGTGATGGCAAAGCGACTTGAGCAACGGGGGGTGGCTGATCTGTACCTGTATTATGTCCGTCTGACTTGAAGACCTAAAAGTGCGGTCAGTTGGAGCGCAAAATGATAGTCTTAGGCCTGCGCGCCTGAAAGACTAAATGCTCAATTTTACCGTTTAGTTTCGGACCTAGAACGGTGGTGGGACCCTGGTTTGTCGGTACACAAAGAATGTTCCCTGAGTGCACGGATCATCGGGCCGCGTGACAGACAGTTGTGATGGATTGTTGTGCGTGAGAGCACAATGTGATATATATATATATATATATATATATATATATATATATATATATATATATATATATATATATATATATATATATATATATATATATATATATATATATATATATATATATATGCCTATGAATTGTTATGCCTGTAGGGAAAGAATACTACTGCCCCGGGAAAAGGGTAGGGTCGTTATAAATTGGTAAGCTGAATGTTGACAGTTGCCTTGTTTGCCACCGTTTGGTGGGCTGTCCTTGTGCAGGTGCTGGAGAGTCGAGCGGGACACATAAGGGATGAAGTCCCTGCTGCTGCTGCTGCTATCCCTTGAAGGCTAAGCAAAGAATACTGTGTTTTGCTCATGTGTGGCCGGCCTGCGCGCCGATGTTTGGAATTCACTTGTAAAGAGTAACTGTAAGGCCATAAGTCCAAACAATATTGTATTTGTTGAACACTCCTTCGAGAGTTTATATATAGATGTGGTTGTTTATATATTTCGTGGACATTTATGGTTGGGGTTCAATATTAATGTTAAAATCTTCCACTAGCATGCTCTGAGTTAGGGTGCGATTATGTTGTGGTATTAACCTGTAACTTCTCCGCCTGTTTTGTGGCATATGGTGTGGGGCCCCGGCCGGACCTTCTATTATATACTATATGAACGGATGGAGTCGTTACACGCTGACCCTCACCTTCTCTACCTTCCCTGCCCACTGATGACCTCCATCTCCACGACTTCTTCCGCCAGCTCCAACCGAGACTGCTCCCTGCCGGCCCTTTCCTCCTCTCCTCCCAGCTCCTCCTCTCCTTCTACCCTCTCAACCTCCATTTCCTCCAACAGGCCTCCCCCCGACAACTCCACTCCTTCACCCCTCTGGGTCTCCCACGCCGCTTCTCCCTCTACCCCTTGCTCCTCCACTGTCTTCTCTACAGCCTCACTTAGGCTCTCCCCTTCTTTCTCCACAACCTCCTCCTCAATCTCATCCCCAGCATCACCTAGGCTCACTACTCCCTTCCCCATAGCTTCCTCTCCAATCTTCTCCCTGGCCTCATCTAGGCTCATCTCTCCTCCCCCACCAGCTTCCTCTTCCCTCACCATCTCCTTTTTTAGCTCCTCCGCATCCGCCATCCAAGATATGGTATTGACGACAATAATGTAGCATTGCCTCGCTACCTTCAGATCCCCCCTGATCCTGACCTGCACTCCTCCGCTGCTGAATTTTAGGCATTGATGGAATGAGGAGGGGACGCAACGAAAGGCGTTGATGAGAGGATGTCTAAATATTGCGTTGTAGCTGCTCGGAGTGTCAACGATGACGAACAAACAGTTTCTCGATACCCCCCCCCCAACATCGCATGCATCCCTACCCCTCCTTCGACTTCCTTCCGCTCTCCAAAGAACCCAAACAACGGTCCATCCTAGGATAGGACCCTCCGAGCTTCCACCTTCATCTCATCAAAGGCCTTCTTGAAGATTACATTCACGGAGCTCCCGTTATCCACTAGAATCCGGGAGACCGTGAAATTCTCCACCGCCATCTAGATCACCAAGGCATCGCAGAACGGGTCTTCGTAGTTAGGCATGTCATTTACCGAGAAGGTGATTTTTTCCTCCGTTGGGGGGTCTGGGAGGTCGAGGCGACACTCCTTCGATACATGGTCTGGAAGCTCCCCTTACGGTTGGCTTCGATCCCCATACCCCCATGGATCACCCCGATCCCTCCCCGGGCCCCCACGTCCACCCGGTCTTCACACCTATCCTCTCCTCCTCCTGGAAGAACTTCCCCAATCCTCGCGGGGGTTACTGATGGGCCTACCCCCTAGCCACCCTCATTTCTAGAAGTTTTGGGCAAGTTTCCGTCGCATGACCCACCTCCTAGTGAAAGTCACAGTAAGGTAACGCCACCCTGCCTTCTCTTCTCCTTGCTCCTCCCCGAGCTCCTTTCCTTCCTCCTCTTCCCCTCACTATCTCCATTTCGTCCTGCTGCGACGGGAGAGGGACCCTCTGTCCCTACCTCCAGGCCGGCTAGTTGAACCTCATTTGCTCGCGGTGGTTGTCCCTTCCTTGGAAACCACCACCCTATCCCTGAGGGTGACCTTCCTAGGGCCTCCAGCCCAACCTGTTGTTCGGCTCTCTTGTCCCCAAACCTTGCTGCTACCCCTATCCTTGGGGTTCCTCTCTCCTTCTATCCTCCATCTGCTCCCTCTGCTCTCTCTGTCTCCCTACTCTTGGTTCCTTCCTGTCATCCTCCACCAACTTGGCCAACCTCCTGGCAAATGCCAGATTGGCTGCCTCGATCTCGATTTCCTTCGCCGCCCTCTCCATCAGCTTCTCGAAGGAGAGAGGGAATCTCTTCAGCTCCATGCTAAAGAAGCTGGGCATCAACCCCAGGGTGAAGGCAAGCATCACCGTGTACCCTGGGCATCTCCTGCACCTGTAGAATCACCTCATGAACCTGTCGACATAGTGTCCCAGCGTCTCCTCTAACCTCTGCTTGATGGCGAACAAGCACTCTTCTCCCTTCTTTCTCTTCTTGGACGTTGAGAACCTCAGCAAGAACCCGCATCGCAGATCTTCGAAGCAATAAATTGAACTTATGGGCAACTGGTGGAACCAGTCTCTGGCCTTCTCCTTCAGAGTGATGGTGAAGAGTCTACACTTGAAGACATCCGACATTTGCCTTATGGAGACGACATCTTCAAACCACTGCATATGCTGCGTGGGGTCATCCCTCCCCGTATAGTAGGTCATGTCTGGCTCCCGGAATCACTCCGGAACTAGAGCCGATATGATGAGCTCGATGAAGAGGCTCCCGCCCCCTACCTGCCGAGAGGGCTCATTGTGCGACCTCGGCTCGCTCGCCCTGTCCGCACTGGTCTCTCCCGAGAACAGCTTCCGCCTGGGGACATCCCTTTCCGCCGCCTCTACTGGGACCTGATAAGTCATTATTTATAGTTATTTATATATATTTTTTATTTAATAAATAATAATATTTTATTTAGTTTATTTTAATATTGTTATGAAAATGCTTTGTTTTCTTATTTCAGGTCAATCTGGGCTGCTAATAGCTATTTGGAGCTTGTAGAACTGATCAGGAGATGAAACGGAGAAGAGTTGGAAAAATATCAAGAACACGCCCTGGTCACGGGCGTGACCTTCAGGTCACGGGCATGACAAGCAGGCGTGACCTAGGGGCGTGACCTACCAAAAATTCTTCTATAAATTGGAGACAAACCCAGAAGCTGGGAGGCATCTAGGGAGGCATCTAGGAGTAGTTCTTAGCCAGTTTTAGTAGTTTATTTTATTATCTTCGCATTTCTTTCTTGTAATTTTTAAGTCATAGATTTGTTTTACTTTTGCTATTTACAATTCAAGTACTCTTTCATTGTAAGCATGTCTCTCTCTCTTTATATCTTCATGTATTTTGTTTAATCATGTTATGTAGCTAATTACATTGAACTTGGTCATGACAACTTTTAAAATTAAATAAATTTCTTTTCTTTATAAACTATCTTCATTTCTACTTTGATTTATCTTTGAATTATTTTATGTTGAATTCATATTTCGCGGATATGTTCTTTGATCCTAGATCTGTATCCTAAATGACCAATAGGTTGTGTGTACAACCCCGTATCCGGCGAGTGAGCTCGCCAGGAACCAGACTAGTCGGTTCAGATTGTCCAAGCAACAGGTGAGCCCAGCAGAGGAATCTGAAGATAATGTGTAACAGTCCAAATTTCTGAAACAGGAAATTTTTGGGTGACACAGCCTGGGACACGGGCGTGTCCAGGGGCGTGTCAGCGGACACGGCCTACGACACGGGCGTGTCGCAGGGCGTGTCGAGTTTGTGTCGACGATCGGCCTTGGTGTCGACGATTTTTCGATCGACGATGTGTCGAGAGGGGGAACACGGCCCAGGACACGGGCGTGTCCAAGGCCGTATCGTATGCTCGACGACTGTTACTTGACGATCGTCGAGTGTCGAGACATGAGTGTCGAGACGTGGGTGTCGAGTGTCGAGAAGTTGCACACGGCCTGTGACACGGGCGTGTCACAGGGCGTGTCAAGTCGGGTCGACGAACTCAGCCCGACGAAGCATTTCGACAAGGCGTGTCTTTGTGCCGTGTCTGGGCACACGGCCTGGGACACGGGCGTGTCACAGGCCGTGTGAAGTCTCGGGATGTTTTGGGATTTTTTTCGCCCAGGCACACGGCCACAGACACGGGCGTGTCTGAATGCGTGTTGGTGACACGGCCCATGACACGGGCGTGTTCCATGGGCGTGTCACTGGTTTGGATAGGTCGGTTGACCACCGCTTGAGGTACACGGCCTGGGACACGGCCGTGTCACAGGCCGTGTCAGGTCAAATTTAGCGTTTATGGCAGTTTTGTGGCCGTCCATTCCTGCAGCTGAGATCCAAGGGCTGAACCTTCTTTCCTCTTTTCCTAAAGGCCGAAATCTGAGAAGTTATTCTCATTTTACTTGGCCTTGATCTTTCTTCAAGTTGGAGAGAAAGAGAGAGAGGAAGAAGGAGGAAGAAGGGGAAGGGCTGCTGCTGGTGGTGCTGCGGTTTACCGACAAGAGATCCGAAGCCGGTGCTGCGGAGGAAAACTCTTGTGCTTCGTGTAAGCTAGTTTTGCGTTCATGGCACCGAAGCGATCGTCAAGGGTAACGACATTTCTTCCTAGCCATGCGAAGGCTTCCTTTTGGCATATCTTGTGATTTCCCCCACCAAGAGGTGGCTGATTTTGGGAATCTTTGGGTGGATGCGTGCAATCCCCTTTGTTAGCATATAGATCCGGAAATGGAGTACGGAATAGGCATGCTGTGTGAAGCCCATCTGGACAGGTTGGTCTGGATTGGTGATGTTGCATACGAACCGGAGAAGACTCCGTGATAACGTGTAGTTTAAGGAGTCTACGGGTTATGCCTGTGAAAAGGAGTAGCAGGAAGTACTGGGGTGGTAGCCCAGGAAAAATAGCCATGTGATGGTTTTGGATCCAACCTGTGAATGAGGCACAGGATGTACTGGTGTGACCAGGAAAGGCCCTTTGTGATGCTTGATGTCGTAGGGTGTCCACCTGTGAAGCGAGTAACGGGAAGTACTGGCATGATAGCCAGGAAAGACCCCTGACATTTGTGCTTGTGCGGTGTCCACCTGTGAAGAGAGTCACAAGAAGTACTGGGAGGCCCAGGAAAGACCCGCTGTTGTGCTAAGAAAATGGGTATAGAGAAATACCCAAGCTTGAATGCCAAGAACATGATTGGTGAGACCGACCCGCGCCTTTGAGATAGCCATGAGTACGCTGTGCTCGGAGAAGGCAAGGAGATTTGAGCAACGGGGGGTGGAGGATCCGACCTGCGCTATGTCCGTCCGACGTGAGACCAAAAGGTGCGGTCTATTGGAGCGCATAGCAAGAGTCTTCGGCCTGCGCGCCATGACACATTGGGGGGCTACGGGCCATCCCGGTGTAGGAAGACTATAAAACTCTAGCTGCACGCCATGGAGAAAATGCTCAAGAGATTTACCGTTCGGTTGTGACCCTAAGACGGTGGTGGGCAAGGGCTTTGCCAGAACACCAAGAATGTGCCCTGAGTGCACGGACCGTTGGGCCGGGTGGCGAACGGTTGTGATGGCTGGTGTGCGTGAAAGCACATTTTGATGATATATTATCATATTTGTGATTTGATATGCCTGCAGGGAAGAATACCGCTGCCCCGAGAGAAGGGGTAGGGTCGTTATAATTGGGTCAGCTGAATGCTGACCGTTGCTTTTGTTTGCCACCGTTGGGTGGATTGTCCCTGTACAGGTGCTGGAGAGCCGAGCGGGACGCATACAGGTTGATCTTCCTGATGTTGTTGTTGCTACTGCTGCTAGCCCTCGAAGGCTATCTGTGTTGTTGTGTGTTTTCTTTTATGTGGCCGGCCTGCGCGCCAATCTGTTTAGGCCACTGTTTGAAAGCCATGTAAGGCCATAAGGCCAACTCTTTGTACTTGTTGTAAGACATTCTTATATTGTATAAAATGTGGAGTTTTATGTTTGGACATTCATGAGGAGTTCAAGTTGTAGTCTAGGCTTCCGCTAGAATGTTTTGTGATAGGTGCGATGCGCTACTCTGGTATCATCATGTACCTTCACCGCCTGTTTTGTGATATATACTGTGGGGCCCCGGCCGGACCTTCTAGAATAAACCATATGAACGGATGGGGTTGTTACATTTTTGGTATCGGTTGTCTTGGTCTTTCCCTCTCGAAGTCGTGGTCGACTTCTTTTGTGGGGTGGCGCGCACGTGTTTGTGCGAACCAAAGTCTACGGAGGAACTCCTGAATGTCCATGATATGAATGCAAACTTTATGTGTTTACGGAACCTGTGTGTTCTTATTTTGTGTTGTTTGCTTGGGTACGACCGCTAATGTGTGTGTCTTGTCCACCTTTAGGTGACACGAAGTGGAGCTGGGCCATCTAAGCCCCAGCGTTCTGATGAAAGTACGGCACCAGGCGCTGTGCCTACACCTCCACCGTCTGCGGAACATGTGCGTTTAGTTGCGGAGGCCTTATTTACCATGATCCAAGGCCAGCCACTTAGGCAGGAACAAGCGGCTGTGAGGCCAGAACAGGTGGCGGCAAGGCCGGAACCTGTCGTGGATGTGGCTCCTCGAGCGGCTGAGAAGCAGCTAACGCGGTTTATGAGTTTCCATCCGCCTACGTTCTCGGGAGCGGGAACTCCGACGCAGGCTGAGGATTGGTTATCTCGCGTCAAGCGAGTGATGAAGGCGATTGGAACGGCGGAGCATCAGAAAGTTACTTTTGTTACCTTCTTGCTTGAAGGAGAAGCTCGATTATGGTGGGATGAGATGGAGTTGCATCATTTGGTGGGTCGTCCGTTAACCCAAGTATCGATGGAAGAATTCTCCAGACTCTTAATAGCGAAGCACCTTCCTGCGGCTCAGCAGATAGCCATGGAAAATGAATTCCAACGGTTGACCCAAGGCGATGGCAGTGTTGACGCGTACCTACATGAATTTACTCGCTTGGGGCGGTATGTGGGTTCGATATTTGCTGATGAACAGAGGAAGACCAACAGGTTCTATGAAGGACTGAGGGATGAGCTGAGGTTCCTTGTGTCAAGTTCAGTGAACCAAGGTTTCCAAGCATTGGTTGACACTGCGAGCGCGCTGGAGAAGGATATGAAAAGGGTGCAAGGGAAGAGAGCTTTGGCTGTGGCGCAACCGGAGTGGAAGGCGCCCCGATCGGGGAAACCATTTTATAAGAAGAGATGGGGCAAGAAGTCCAAGCCTAATGGACAAGCTCCTTCATCCGTTGTAACGGGAGCAACGTCAGGGGCGACCTCCAAGCCAGATACTCGTATCTGCTTCAATTGTGGCCGAATGGGGCATATTGCGCGAGATTGTAGGATGCCGCCAAAGAGTGAAAAGAAGGCGGGAGCATCTTATGCGGAAAAAGGAAAGGCGGTGGTGGATTCCTCTGCCTCGCAGGCGCAACCCCGGGTCTACAATCTTGGCCTGCAAGAGGCCATCAAGCAGAGTGACATGGTCACAGGTATGAGTTTAGTTTTGCATATGCTATTGTTTGTATGCTTTGCTTAGTACCCATATGTTTGCGGTTTGTGTGTGTGACATGTTTGTCATAGGATTTGTGATGATTCGGGACACGCTGGCGCGAGCACTGTTTGATACGGGTGCATCGCATTCTTTTCTGTCTAGTGAGTTGATTACGCGGCTTGGGATACCCAGTCGTGCAAAGACAGATAACGTCAGAGTGGTATTGCCGAATGGCTGTTGGATGCTTGTGGATCAAGCTTGCGATGTGGCGGTTCAGTTAGGAAGTCGGGATTGTCATTTAACTGCATTTGTTTTGCCAATATCGGAATTTGACGTGATTTTTGGGATGGATTGGCTTGCGGAGCATCATGCTATGATTGATTGCCAGTCCAAAGAAATCACGTTGGGCCAGAATACCGAACAGGAGACAAAGTTCGTGGGTATGCGAGGAGTGGGCGGGACGTTGATGTCTGCACTCCAGGTAGTCAATACTGTTCGGAATGGTGCGGAGTGTTACTTTGCACTAATTCAGGCTGTTGAGCCTAAGGCCAGTTTGTGCGAGGTTCCGATTGTGGCAGAATTTACAGATGTGTTTCCCACGGATCTCCCTGGGCTACCACCCCAGCGGGAGATTGACTTCACGATCGAGTTGGTGCCAGGTGCGAAACCTGTGGCCCGCTCGCCATATCGCGTTGCGCCAAAAGAGATGGCGGAATTGAAGGTTCAACTACAAGAAATGCTAGAGCAAGGTTATATACGCCCAAGCATGTCACCTTGGAGCGCGCCTGTGCTTTTTTTAAAGAAGAAAGATGGTGGGTTGCGGTTGTGTATTGATTACCGTGAACTCAATAAGCTGACCGAGAAGAATAAGTATCTGATACCCCGGATTGATGAGTTATTCGATCAGCTGGTTGGCTCGACCGTCTATTCGAAGTTGGACCTGAAGTCTGGTTATTATCAGTTAAGAATTTGGGAAGGTGACATTCCCAAAACTGCATTTGTAACGCGTTATGGGCACTATGAGTTCACAGTCATGCCATTTGGACTGTGTAATGCGCCCTCGGTGTTTATGGATCTGATGCACCGTATTTTTCGCGAGTACCTGGATCTATTTGTGATAGTGTTCATTGATGACATCCTGGTGTACTCGAAGTCCAAAGCCGAGCATGAGATTCACTTGTGGTTGGTGTTGAACACGTTGAGGCAAAATCAGCTCTATGTCAAGTTCTCGAAGTGCGAGTTTTGGCTATCGTCGGTGGCATTTCTAGGCCATGTGGTGAGTGGAGCGGGCATTGCAGTGGATCCAGCGAAGATAAGGGCCATACAGGAGTGGCCACTATTGTCTTCCGTGGCCGAGGTCAGGAGTTTCCTTGGACTTGCGGGCTACTATAGAAGATTTGTGGAAAACTTCTCGCGGATCGCTTTGCCGCTCACCACATTGACGCGAAAAGATCAGAAGTTCGTTTGGACGCCAGAGTGCGCACGAGCTTTTGAAGAGCTGAAGATTCGGTTGACCACGGCGCCGGTGTTGTCTTCGCCAAGTGGGACCGATGGATTTGTGATTTATAGTGATGCCTCAGGGAGCGGCTTAGGCTGCTTTCTTCTGCAGAGCGGAAAGGTTATTGCTTATGGCTCACGCCAGCTGAAGGTGCACGAGCGAAATTATCCCGTCCATGATTTGGAACTAGCGGCGGTGATTTTTGCACTCAAGTTGTGGCGACACTACCTTTATGGTGTGAAGGTGGAGATCTATACCGATCATAAGAGCCTAAAGTATCTTTTGGAGCAGAAAGACTTGAACATGCGACAACGAAGGTGGTTGGAGTTCCTTGGGGACTACACGTTCGAGATTCACTATATGCCCGGGAAGGGGAATGTTGTCGCGGATGCGTTGAGTCGGAGGGTTCCGGCTAGAGCGAATTGGTTACAAAGGCATGATGAACGACTTATCCAGGAGTTGGAGGCGTTAGAGATCTATTGTGTTGACAAGAATTCCACTGCCACTGCATGTTTGAACTGGATCGAGGTGCAATTTGACCTTGCGGACCGAGTGCGATGGGCAACGGAGTTGGATGAAGATCTCTTACGCTATGTGAATGAAGGGCCGGAGGGCAAATTCACCTGGATTGACGGTCTTTTGCGAAAAGAGGACCGTTTGTGCATCCCAAATGTGGGGAAACTGAGGGAAGAACTGATGTATGAAGCGCATTTTACAAAGTATTCCATTCAACCCGGGAGCACAAAGATGTTCAACGATATGAAGAAGCTTTTCTAGTGGCCAGGGCTCAAGAAAGATGTTGTCCTTTATGTATCCAAATGCCAAACATGTGCAATGGTGAAGGCGGAATGCCAAAAGCCGGGCGGTTATTTGAAGTCACTGCCGATCCCAGAGTGGAAATTTGATGATATTTCCATGGATTTTGTGCACGGGTTGCCAAGATCGCAGCGAGGAAATGATTTCATTTGGGTGATTGTTGACCGGCTAACGAAAGTGGCACATTTTCTCCCGAACAAGCGGGATGATTCAGTTGAAAGTTTGGCAAAGTTATATGTTGACCAGATTGTGCGGCTTCACGGTGTTCCTTGGAGCATCGTAAGTGATCGAGATGGGCGCTTTACGTCAAATGATTGGAGGCTAGTTCACCGACTGTTGGGTACGAAGTTAACTTTCAGTATGGCCTTTCATCCCCAAACGGATGGCCAAACTGAACGTACCAATAGAACAATGGAGGACATGCTCCGAATGTGCGCCCTTGACTTCGGAAAGAGATGGGAATATCATCTCTACATGGTAGAGTTTGCATATAATAACCGCTACCAGGCGAGCATTGGGATGGCACCATATGAAGCTCTATATGGAAGGAAGTGTCGTACTCCCTTAGCTTGGGTAGAAGCGGGCGAAGCTCGTGTTTTTAAACCAAATGAGGTTGATGAAGCAAACTCAACCATCCGGACTATTCGAGAGAGATTGCTTATTGCTCAAGATCGACAAGCGAAGTACTACAACGCCAAGCACCGGAACGTGAAATTTGCGGTTGGCGATTGGGTTTACTTGAAGATCAAGCCTTTCAAAGGTGTCTCCAGGATTCGACAATTGAAAAAGTTGAGTCCAAGATATTTGGGTCCTTTTGAAGTGGTTGAGCGAGTTGGCGAAGCGGCTTATCGGCTAGCTCTGTCGGCCGACTTGGGTGGATTACATGATGCATTTCACATCTCGGTGCTTCGGAAGGTCGTGAAAGATCCAGCTCAAGTGATCGCAGATGATCGTGTGCCGGTGGAGTATGGGCTAACAACGAGAGTTAGACCCATTCAGATCGAAGATCGAGCCGAGAAACAGTTGCGGAACAAGACGGTCGGCATGGTAAAAATCCGCTGGGACAATTGCGGCCGTGAAGAACTGACATGGGAGCGCGAGCAAACCATGCGAGAAGAGTTCCCTGAGCTGTTTTTTTGTAATCTCTAGAGAGGATGTTGTAACATAAAATTTTGCATGTTGTAACATTTTTCTTGCTAGTTATTGTTGTCTTTCCTGTATCTAAATTTCGAGAACGAAATTTCTTGTAGGAGGGGAGGATTGTAACAGTCTAAATTTCTGAAACAGGAAATTTTTGGGTGACACGGCCTGGGACACGGGCGTGTCCCAGGGCGTGTCAGCGGACACGGCCTGCGACACGGGCGTGTCGCAGGGCGTGTCGAGTTTGTGTCGACGATCGGCCTTGGTGTCGACGATTTTTCGATCGACGATGTGTCGAGAGGGGGAACACGGCCCAGGACACGGGCGTGTCCAAGGCCATGTCATATGCTCGACGACTGTTACTCGACGATCGTCGAGTGTCGAGACATGAGTGTCGAGACGTGGGTGTCGAGTGTCGAGAAGTTGCACACGGCCTGTGACACGGTCGTGTCACATGGCGTGTCAAGTCGGGTCGACGAACTCAGCCCGACGAAGCATTTCGACAGGGCGTGTCTTTGTGCCGTGTCTGGGCACATGGCCTGGGACACGGGCGTGTCACAGGCCATGTGAAGTCTCGGGGTGTTTTGGGATTTTTTTCGCCCAGGCACACGGCCACAGACACGGGCGTGTCTGAAGGCGTGTTGGTGACACGGCCCATGACACGGGCGTGTTCCATGGGTGTGTCACTGGTTTGGATAGGTCGGTTGACCACCGCTTGAGGCACACGGCCTGGGACACGGCCGTGTCACAGGCCGTGTCAGGTCAAATTTAGCGTTTCTGGCAGTTTTGTGGCCGTCCATTCCTGCAGCTGAGATCCAAGGGCTGAAGCTTCTTTCCTCTTTTCCTAAAGGCCGAAATCTGAGAAGTTATTCTCATTTTACTTGGCCTTGATCTTTCTTCAAGTTGGAGAGAAAGAGAGAGAGGAAGAAGGAGGAAGAAGGGGAAGGGCTGCTGCTGGTGGTGCTGCGGTTTACCGACAAGAGATCCGTAGCCGGCGTTGCGGAGGAAAACTCTTGTGCTTCGTGCAAGCTAGTTTTGCGTTCATGGCACCGAAGCGATCGTCAAGTGTAACGACTTTTCTTCCTAGCCATGTGAAGGCTTCCTTTTGGCATATCTTATGATTTCCCCCACCAAGAGGTGGCTGATTTTGGGAATCTTTGGGTGGATGCGTGCAATCCCCTTTGTTAGCATATAGATCCGGAAATGGAGTATGGAATAGGCATGTTGTGTGAAGCCCATCTGGACAGGTTGGTCTGGATTGGTGATGTTGCATACGAACTGGAGAAGACTCCGTGATAACGTGTAGTTTAAGGAGTCTACGGGTTATGCCTGTGAAAAGGAGTAGCAGGAAGTACTGGGGTGGTAGCCTAGGAAAAATAGCCATGTGATGTTTTGGGGTCCAACCTGTGAATGAGGAACAGGAAGTACTGGTGTGACCAGGAAAGGCCCTTTGTGTTGCTTGATGTCGTAGGGTGTCCACCTGTGAAGCGAGTAACAGGAAGTACTGGCATGATAGCCAGGAAAGACCCCTGACATTTGTGCTTGTGCGGTGTCCACCTGTGAAGAGAGTCACAGGAAGTACTGGGAGGCCCAGGAAAGACCCGCTGTTGTGCTAAGAAAATGGGTATAGAGAAATACCAAGGCTTGAATGCCAAGAACAGGATTGTTCAGACCGACCCGCGCCTTTGAGATAGCCATGAGTACGTTGTACTCGTAGAAGGCAAGGCGATTTGAGCAACGGGGGGTGGAGGATCTAACCTGCGCTATGTCCGTCCGACGTGAGACCAAAAGGTGCGGTCTGTTGGAGCGCATAGCAAGAGTCTTCGGCCTGCGCGCCATGACATAATGGGGGGCTACGGTCCATCCCGGTGTAGGAAGACTACAAAACTCCGTCTGCACGCCATGGAGAAAATGCTCAAGAGATTTACCGTTCGGTTGTGACCCTAAGACGGTGGTGGGCAATAGCTTTGCCAGAACACCAAGAATGTGCCCTGAGTGCACGGACTGTTGGGCCGGGTGGCGAACGGTTGTGATGGTTGGTGTGCGTGAAAGCACATTTTGATGATATATATTGCCATATTTGTGATTTGATATGCCTGCAGGGAAGAATACCGCTGCCCCTAGAGAAGGGGTAGGGTCGTTATAATTGGGTCAGCTGAATGCTGACCGTTGCTTTTGTTTGCCACCGTTGGGTGGATTGTCCCTGTACAGGTGCTGGAGAGCCGAGCGGGACGCATAGAGGTTGATCTTCCTGCTGTTGTTGCTGCTACTGCTGCTAGCCCTCGAAGGCTATCTGTGTTGTTGTGTGTTTTCTTTTATGTGGACGGCCTGCGCGCCAATCTGTTTAGGCCACTGTTTGAAAGTCATGTAAGGCCATAAGGCCAACTCTTTGTACTTGTTGTAAGACATTCCTATATTGTATAAAATGTGGAGTTTTATGTTTGGACATTCATGAGTAGTTCAAGTTGTAGTCTAGGCTTCCGCTAGAATGTTTTGTGATAGGTGCGATGCGCTACTCTGGTATCATCATGTACCTTCACCGTCTGTTTTGTGATATATACTGTGGGGCCCCGGCCGGACCTTCTAGAATATACCATATGAACGGATGGGGTTGTTACATAATGGGCGAGCTCGGCATGGATAAGCCGAACCCGATCTCGGCATTCGTCGACCGCGAGCTCGGTATTTGCCGAGCTAAGTCAAGACTCGTCGAGCTGAGATCGACTAATGGAGGCCGACGGACGGGCGAGCTCGCCGTGCCAGCTCGCGCTCTCGCAATGGAGCTCGGCAACAGTAGGCGAGCCGGATCTGCCGAGGTAGCCAGGCTCCCCAGCTCGCCTGGATCCACGAGGTACTTTTTACTGATTTGCCCCCGCTGGTCTGCCCATAGCCCTTCAAAACAGCGAAGTTTGGCTGTTGGCAGACCCAACCAAGGGTATTTTGTTAACTTCAGGTCAGTTCAGTTTGGTTATTGGCATTTCAGATTCTGAAAACTATAAATAGGACCCAAGGGGTACCCCAGAAGGTATGCTTCCTGTGCTCTCTTGCTCCAGTTTTTAAGTGCTTTCTGAGGGTACCTTAGCTCGGCCTTTGGCTAAGGAGGGGATGCGCTCTCAGATCTTCCGGGTGTGTGGTGGGTCCTCCCCGCCGAGCCATTGGGTCAGTCCTCCCTTATTTCTTTTGTTGTTTTGCTTGCAGGAGCGAAGTAGGTGCGCGATCACCCCTTCCCCGAGGGTAAACTCCACAGGAGACCGAAATTTCAGTTTCAACATTTTGGTGCGGTGAGCGTGGAGCGTGGTCAGTGCAAAAAAGCTTCAGCGAGCTAGATGACAGGAGGATAGGGACCTGATAGGTCGAGCTCGCCCCCGCCCCCCCCCCCCCCCCCCCCCCCCACTTCTGGCCACGGTGGGGATGTTTGAAGATTTCAGGAACAAGGTGCTGGGCCTCATCAAGTTCGCACTCGGCACGCGAGCCGAGTGCTCGACTCCAGCAGTCCAGATCACAACCGCCCCCTCTCTGGGCGAGGACGCCCCCGACAGGCGAGCTGGGAAGGAAATTGCCGAGGAGGGCCGGGGGTGCGAGCTCCCCGGGCGTGAGCTCTTCCCCAGCTCGGCGGGCCGAGGCCGGTTCGGTGAGCTGGGCTCGCGAGACTCGCCAGCTCTCCTAGTAGGGGAGGCAGCCCCTTCAGTGAGTTGGTCTCTTCAGCTCCATTTCCGAAATGGTTCAGGGAACCCGAGATGTCCTACTACACCAGGAAGGGAGACCCGGTCCAACACGTCCAGTGATTTGAGGACGTGTTCTCGATCCGGCAGATGTCGGATGGGTTCAAATGCTGACTCTTCGCCATCACCCTCAAGGAGAAGGCGAGGGAGTGGTTCCATCAACTGCCGGCCAGCTCCATCTACTGTTTCGAGAACCTCCGTCGGGGGTTCATGTTGTGGTTCACTACCTCGAAGAGGAGGAAAAAGGAGTCGGAGTCTCTGTTTCACATCAAGCAGGGAGTGAGCGATACGCTGGGGAGCTACGTAGATCGGTTCCAGGAGGAGTTCACCCAGGTCTAGGAGATGTCGGGCCATAGTTTGATGATGGCTTTCACCCTGGGCCTATAGCAGGGTTTCTTCAGGATGGAGTTGAAGAGGATACCCCCCCCCCCCCTCTCCTACGAGGAGTTGATGGAGAGGGCGGCAAGAGAAGTTGACGGGGAGGCATCAAACCCGGAGTTTTCCCGAAAGCTGGCCAGGTGGGCCACGGAGGAGTAGAAGGAGCCAAGAGGAGGAAGAGGATATGAGGAGAGGAGAGGAAAGCCCCGATAGATGGAGCAGAGGCAGCTCCAGGGGCAGCATCAGCCTAGGTGGGGGCGTCAGGTGCCTGATCGTCGGCTGGGATGGAGGCCCGAGTGGAAAGGGCAGGGGCCACAGAGAGGGTACCAAGGAAGGGACCGCCACCAATGGGGGCAAGATCAATTCCACCCCCCACCCCCCGGGTTGGAGGCGGTAGCAGAGGCCTCGACTCCCCGATCAAGAAGAGGTTATTGCCATAGCCATAGGGGAGAGGAGGAGAGCAGACAGGAGGAGGAGAGAAGTTTGAGTGGAGTTGCCCTACTGCGACTTCCATCAGGAGGAAGGGCACGCCACAGCCACGTGCCCGGAGTTCCTCGAAATGAGGGGAAATAAGGAGCAGCAGTAGCAGGGGCATCAGGAAGTGAGGATCAAGGAGGTCCTGACTCGGGCAGAGGAGGACCATTGCGAAGACCGCGTGGATGTTGGGACCCGAGGAGGGATCGGAGTGATCCACGGGGGGGAGGGGGGGTCGAGGTTTCACGAAAGGCGAGCCTCCACACCATGTATCGCCGGAGCGTTGGCTCCACATCCCAAACCCCACCCCTAGAAGAGAGGATCACCTTCTCCAGGAGCGATATGGCGGATCATGAGGATCCTTTTTGCGATGCGCTGGTCATCCAGACAGCCATCGAAAATTTTACCGTCTCCAGGATCCTCGTCGACAACAGAAGCTCCGTCAATGTCATCTTTAAGAAGGCATTTGACACAATGAAGGTGGAGGCGAAGAGGGTGTTGGCCTCGGATGGGTCTTTGTTCGGATTTTTAGGGGAGAGGAAGGAGGTTGAAGGAGGGGTGTGCCTCTATGTCACCCTAGGGGCCAGTCCAGGAACTGCAGGTTCGTCATCATGGATGCCCCCAGCAGCTACTGTGCCATCTTCGGGAGGCCCCTTATCAGTGCCTTTCGCTGCGTCCCCTCGTCGTTCTATCAATGCTTGAAATTCAACGCAGAGGGAATTCAGGTCAGGGTCAAGGGGGACCCCAAAGTGGCGCGGGAATGCTACGTCATCACTGTGAACTCCATTTCTTAGCAGGAGGGAGCAGAGGAGATGGAGCGAAGGATGGAGAAGGCGAAGCAGGAAGCTGGTAGGGAGGAGCTGGAGGCGGAGAGCTGAGCCAGGGTAGAGGTAGCAGGAGGAGATCGGGAGGAGTTGGTCGAGGCGATGGCCGTGGAAGAAGAGGTGGAGGCGGAGGTCCTCATCCCATAGGAGAGGGATGTTGAAGAATGGGGAGAGCAGTCCAGGTTGGTGGCTGCGGAAGAGGTGGTAGAGCTGGAGGTCCTCACCCAAGAAGGCAGGTTGGAGAAGGTCCGCGTCAGTGGAGGGCTGACCCCGGAGGCCCAGGTAAGGATGCTAGAGTGCATCAAAAAGAACATGGACATCTTCACATGGAGCATCGCGGAGATGCCGAGGGTTGACGCGGATGTGGCTTGCCACCGCCTCAACTTGGACCCGGGAACACGCCCTGTCCAACAAAAGAAGAGGTCCACCGCGGACAAGCTGGCAGAGCCTATCAGAGAGGAGGTGGAAAAGCTTCTCAAGGTCAGCTCTGTGTCTGAGATCCAATACCCCGGCTGGGTCTCCAATGTAGTCATGGTTAAAAAGGGAGACGTTCGGTGGAGTATGTGTATCGACTTCTCCTTGCTTAATAAATCTTGTCCTAAGGACTGTTATCCCTTGCCTCAGATCGATGCGCTGGTTGACTCAGCCGTTGGTTTTTCTGTAATGAGATTCTATATGCATTTTCAGGTTATCATCAAATCAGAATGCATCCCCCGGATGTCAAGGATGTCTCGTTCATCACGGGGGATGGGTGCTACTGTTACAAGATGATGCCCTTCGGGCTAAAGAACGCAGGGGAGACCTATCAAAAGATGATGGACAGGGTTTTCAAAGAGCAGAAGGGGAGGAACCTGGAGGTGTACGTAGATGATCTCATGATTAAGAGTCAGGATTTGGACTCTCACCTCCAGGACCTAGAGGAGACCTTTGCTACCCTGCGCAGGTACAAGATGCGGTTGAACCACCTGAAGTGTATCTTCGGGGCCAGCTAGCGGAAGTTCTTATGGCATCTCCTCACCCCTGCAGGGGTCGAGCCGAATCCTGATAAGGTCAAAGCTATCATGGAGTTGGGGTCGCCGCGAAATACTAAGGAGGTGCAGCAGCTGACGGGGAAGCTGACAGGTCTAAGTAGGTTTCTCTCCCGGCCAGGGGAGAAGTGTTCACCCTTCTTCAGAGCACTGAGGGGGGTCGAAAATTCGAGTGGACCGGGGAGCACGAGGAGGCATTCCAGACCCTCAAGATGCAATTGACACAGGCTCCATTGCTTCAAGGGCCGAAGGAGGGGGAAGGCCTGTCTTTGTATCTCGGGGTCGGGGCGGAGGCCTTAAGCTCTGTCTTAGTTCGTGAAGAAGGGAATAAGCAGCTCCCTATATATTACGTGAGCTGGGTCCTGAGGAAGGCCGAACTTCGGTATCCAATTTTGGAGAAGCTGGCCTTCGCCCTGGTCATCTCAGCCCGAAGGCTACGGCCTTATTTCCAGGCACACTCAATCCGAGTGGTGACTGACCATCCCATCTGCAACATCTTTAAGGGGGTGGAGCATTCCGGCAGGCTAGCCAAGTGGTCGGTGGAGTTGAGCGAAGTCGACGTCTCCTTCGTCCCCCGCCTCTCGATCAAAGCTCAAGCGATGGCCGACTTCTTGGCCGATTATATGATTGAGGTGGTAGAGGGAGATCTCACTCGTCCGACTCCTTGGAAGGTGAAGGTAGATGGCGCCTCGGGGAGGCATTCCCTAGGAGTGGCGGTGATCTTGGAGAGTCCCCAGGGGACTAGAATTGAGCAGAAGGTGGTGGTGCACTTTTCCATCACCAATAATCAGGTCGAGTATGAGGCCGTGATAGCAGGGTTGCGCCTGGCCAGAGAGCTGGGGGTGTTGGACGTGGAGGTCCTTACTGACTCCAGGTAGTAGCTTCCTAGATCAACGGGGAGTTCGAGGCGAGAGAGCATACCCTACGGCTATATTTAGCCAAAGTAAAGGGGGTCATTGGCACGTTCCAAACTTTTTCCATCCAGCACGTGCCCTGGGAGGAGAATGAGCAGGTCGATCAGCTAGCAAAGCATGGTCCTCGGGTGGGGGGTACCATCACCGACTTGTTCTGCCCTTCCATCGAAGAGGGGGAGCTTATGGAGATAGACCAGCGGCCTTCATGGATGGATTCGGTCATAACTTTCCTTTCTACGGGAGAGTATCCGGAGGGGGTAGACAAGAAGAAGCTCAGGCATAAGTCGGCGCACTACCTCCTCCAGGACGGGCAGTTGTACAGAAAGACTCTCTCGGGGATGTTGGCTCGATGCGTGGCCGAGGGGGAAGTACAAAGAATCTTGGAATAAGTCCACTCCGGGGAGAGTGGAAGTCACTCCGGGAGTCAGACCCTAGAAGGGAGGATTGTTAGGCAGGGGTACTTCTAGCCCACCCTGGGCCGAGATTCGACGGAGTTCGTAAGAAGGTGTCACAAGTGCCAGCTATTTGCCCCCCTCCAGCTACAACCAACTCAGCGACTCAAGAGTATCACAACCCTCTGGCCCTTTGCCATCTGGGGAATGGATTGGGTTGGACCGTTCCCCCAGGCCAATGGGCAGAGAAGGTTCCTACTGGTAATGATCGATTATTTCTCCAAGTGGCTGGAGGTAGAGGCGCTGGCCAAGGTGAATTCCCATGTCATCAGGAACTTCGTTTGGGGGAAGATCATCTGCCGCCATGGGTTGCCCCAGTCAATCGTCACAGTCAATGAGCCCCAGTTTGCTAGCGTGGTGTAACGCCCCGAAACTCAAAGGAGCAAAGGGGGACGTTTTGGGCCAGTTTGGGTTCTGGCTGCAGGCACACGGCCTGGGACACGGGCGTGTCCCAGGGCGTGTCAAGCCTGTGTCGACACTATGACGGGAAGTCGACACTTTGGTCTCGACATTGTGTCGAGACTGGGCACACGGCCTACGACACGGGCGTGTTGCAGGGCGTGTCGACCCGTGTCGACACTTAGCCACGAAGTCGACACTCTGCGTTCGACGAGGTGTCGAGACATGGCACACGGCCTGTGATACGGGCGTGTCGCAGGGCGTGTCGACCCGTGTCGACACTCGTCCCTGGAAGTCGACACTTTGGTGTCGACAATGTATCGAGACAAGGCACACGGCTTAGGACACGGGCGTGTCCAAGGCCGTGTCGATAGGTCGACGATCTTCGCTCGACGAAGTGTCGAGTGTCGAGACCGTGTACACGGACTGGGGTCCATGCGTGTTGAGGTGACACGGGTAAGAACACGGGCGTGTCCTAGAACCCGTGCAGTGCTCGGGTTGATTTTGGGGAAAAATGATGGGGGTACACGGCCGGCCACACGGCTGTGTCAGGTGAAACACGGGCATGTCAGCTCGAACACGGGCGTGTTCGATACCCGTATGAGGTTCCAGGTGAGCCGATTTTGACGGTGAATGAGGCACACGGCCCTGGACACGGGCGTGTGCCAGGCCGTGTTCGGTCCAGATTGGGCATTTCAGTCCCGAATCAAAGCCGTTCGTTTCCTTATTTTGAGATCCAACGGCTGGGGGTTGTTCCTGAAGGGATATACCCGGGATTGGACTTAGAAACCCTCACTTTTCTTAAGTGTTATCTTTCTAAAACTTTAGAGAGAGAGGAGAGCCAAGGGAGGAAGAAGGAGCTAGATCCCGCCATTGGAGGAGCTTCGGAGCTCCGAATCGCGAGCCGACTCCGGATCCACGGAGGCAAAGCTAGTGCGGTGCTTTTCATCCGATTACTTTTCAATGGCGCCAAAGAGGAACGCTAGGGTAACGATCCTCATCTTGAGCATGAGTAGCTCTCTTTCTTTGCATAGGAAGCCCGCTCTCGCGAGTTTGCGGAGAGTTGGAGGCGTTCCTTCGGGTAGATATGTGAAGTCCCCGTTGTTTAGAGTCCGTAAGCGAGAACAGACATAGGCATGATGTGTGAAGCGTAGCCGGACATGTTGGTCTGGATCGGTGATGTTGCATTGCATAAATGCCGGAGAAGACTCCGTGCTATTGGTTGTTTTTCGGGTTTTCTACGCGGTAGATTGCAGCAGGGAGCCTTGGGGACTAACCCAAAGGTGCACCCGGAAAACTGGGCGGATACGAGATCTTGCCAACTTGGTGGCTTGAGAGCCAACTTGAACATAACCGGGTTATGTGACTTGTGATGGAAATGGGACTCGGTGGAAGTTTGACCCGCGCAAATGGCTTAAATTGTCGTTGCGATGTGAGCACGGGTTAGATGGAACCGTACTCATTCTATGTCGTTCGGTTAAAGAGACCTAAAGGCATGTGGCACTTGCCGTTGGCATAGATTAGGGTCTTCGGCGGTCAATGGCTTAAATTGTCGTGACCCAGGCCAGGAAGACAAATTGCTCATAGGTTTGGCCATCAAAGTGGCGGTGGTGAGTCCGGAATGTCTATGGCTTTAATTGACGTGACATCGACCGGTTCACCGAGAATGTGCCCTGAGAGCACGGGGCGTGTGGCCGTGAGAACCAACGTCTGTGATGAAATGGCTAATTATATATTGCTCGCTTATGCTAATGAAATGCAGGGAAGGATCATCGCCGCCCCGAGTTGGGGGCGGGATCGTTATAATTTGTTCAGCATTGCTGACCGTTGCCTTGTTTTTCCACCGTGCAGTGGTATGTTGCTTGCAGGTGCAGCTGGACCAAGCGGTCAATAGCGGACTAAAGCCCGAATGCGAAGCCGGCCCTTGAAGGCCTAATTGGAAGTGTTTACTGCTTTATTCATGTGTGACCGGCCTGCGTGCCGTGATTTGTAAAACATGTAATTTGAAGTGAAACATTTTGTAAGGCCTTAAGGCTTGTACGGTTGTATTTTGTAACATTCCTATTTTGGTATTAGTGGACATTCATGCTTTAATGCTAGGTTCTTTGCTACAACTTTTATAAACTGCTTCCGCTAGAATGCTCTGTGTAGGACGTTGAGATTGGCTGGATGGTTTCCATAAGTAACCACCCGGTCTGTGTGTGGCATACGGCGTCGGGCCCCGGCCGGACCTACTGTTATATGCTATGTGACGGATAGGAGGTGTTACAATTTGGTATCATACTACTGGTTTTGGTCGGGCTTAAAGTGAATTTGTGGGCGAATTCTTTTTAAGGGGTGGTGAGCACATTGTGTGCGTCATCGTTTTAACAGAAAAAAGAACCCATGAATGTCCACTTAGGAATGAAAATACATGTGTTTGAGGAACCTGCGTGTTCCTACAATTGCTGTTTGCAATTTATTTGGTCGCTTAACGGTGTTTTGTACCGCTATAGGTGACCAGAAGTGGTGTTGGGCCGTCAGAACGCCGAGTTTCTGAGGCTAGTAGTGCATCGGATGTTGCTCCTGCAACACCTCTGTCGGCTGAGAATATTCGATTGGTGGTTGAAGCGGTGTTGGCCGTGATAAATGCGCAGCCTGCAAGGCAAACGCAGCAGCCCGCTCCTGTGATGGAGCGAGAATGTGGTGGGAAGGATTGGAGCTGCATCATTTGAGAGGTAGACAACTTATAGACGTTCCGATGGAAGAGTTCTCGGGATTGTTCTTAGCAAGATACCTCCCTTCTACTCAGAGGATTTCGATGGAGAACGAATTTCTGAAGTTGGTTTAGGGTGAGAAGAGCGTGGATGAATATCTCCATGTGAAGGATCAAGCGCATAACCAACTGTTCCAAAAGCCCGGACTGTTGGAAAGGGTGCTACTTAATTTCTTAAATAAGTAGAAGAGCGCAACGGGTCAAGTGAAGGAACGCCGGACCCAACAATCCCCCCCCCCGGCATCCAGCACAACCCGTCGGCTCAGAGGTGGAGTTACCACATGGCCCACATGGCTCAGAGGTGGGGTTACCACATGGCCCACACGGCTAAGAGGTGGGGTTACCACATGTCCACGGTTTCACGGCTCAGAGGTGGGGTTACCACATGTCCACGGTTGCCTGACCCGCCAGACCCACACAGGTAGAAGGGAAAAATCAGGATTTAATAGCGCTCCCCCGGTCTTGAACCCGTGACCTGCTCTGATACCAATTGAAGGATCAAGCGCATAACCAACTGTTACAAAAGCCCGGACTGTTGGAAAGGGTGCTACTTAATTTCTTAAATAAGTATAAGAGCGCAACGGGTCAAGTGAAGGAACGCCGGACCCAACACCATGAGTTCACTCGTTTAAGTCGATATGCTAGCTCCACCATCGTGGATGAGGAGCGCAAGACTAATCTCTTCTATGAAGGGTTGAGAGATGAGTTGAGATTACTACTCTTGGGGCCGATGACGCAGGGTTTCTTAACCTTGGTCAATACTGCCCGGTCCTTGGAGAAGGACATGAAGAATGTACAAGCAAAGAAAAGCTTGGGTGAGAAGAAATCTGAATTTAAAGTGCCGACTACTTCAAAGTCCGGCTATCGGAGGTCTTTCAAGAAGCATAGGACTTCGGGTCCAGCTCCTTCTGGTGCTTCTGGGGCGACTACGAGTCGGACCCCGGGCGCGTGTTTTACTTGTGGAAAGACGGGGCACTTTGCCCGTGACTATTGGAGCGGACGTCCTAAGTCCGAGAGGAAGCCGGGGGCTACTTATGAAGAGAATGGAAAGGCGGTGGAGTCGACCGCATCACATTATGCTCCGGCCCAACCAAGGGTCTACAATCTTGGCCAACAGGAGGTCATCAAACAAGCTGATGTGGTGACAGGTACGGTTTAATTTATAGGAAGTCAATTTCTTTAAATACTTGTTATGCGCATGTTACCTTACCACTGCTTGTTTAGGATTTGTATTGATTTGCGAAAATCCGGCACGAGCACTCTTCGATATGGGAGCTTCACACTCCTTCTTGTCCGAAGGATTTATATCACGCATCGGAGTCACTTCTTCGATGGCGAAGGATAAGTTGGATGTGTTGTTGCCCAATGGTTGTTCGATGCGAGCGGATCGGATCTGCAATGTTAAGATTCGTATTGGGGAGCAGGAGTTCGACTTGCGGGCGTCTTTACTTCCGTTGGTGGAGTTCGATGTCATATTTGGCATGGACTGGCTCTCGGAGCAGCATGCCCATATAGATTGCGGTAGCAAGGAAGTCAAGCTGGGAGCAAGCCGTGAGATGACTTTTACGGGCTTAAAGGGGTCGAGCAAGAGTTGATGTCTGCTCTTCAGGTGGTGAAGGCGGTTCGTGCCGGAGCAGAACTGTTCTTTACACTAGTGGAGGCTGCAAAGCCGAAGCCTATGTTGGATTGTATTTCAGTGGTATCGGAATACCCTGATGTGTTCCCCGCAGATCTTCCTGGAGCCCCGCCTCAGCGGGAGATAGATTTTACGATTGAGCTAGTGTCAGGTGCAAAGCCTGTGTCACGATCTCCTTATCGGCTAGCTCCTAAGGAAATGATGGAGCTGAAAGTTCAACTGCAAGAGTTGTTGGAGCAAGGGTATGTGCGCCCGAGTTCTTCGCCTTGGAGCGCACCGATCCTCTTTGTTAAGAAGAAGGACGGAAGCTTGAGGCTATGTATTGATTATCGGGAGCTCAACAAGCTGACTGAGAAGAACAAGTACCCGATCCCCCGGATTGATGATCTTTTTGATCAGTTAGTCGGGTCGACGGTGTACTCGAAGTTGGATCTCAAGGCTGGGTACTATCAGCTGCGAATAAGGGAGAGTGATATCCCGAAGACAGCGTTTAGTACGAGATACGGGCATTATGAGTTTACGGTCATGCCGTTTGGGCTGACTAATGCGCCGTCAGTGTTCATGGATTTGATGAACAGGACGTTCAGGGAGTACTTGGACCATTTCATGATCATCTTCATCGATGATATTTTGGTGTACTCGCAAAGTGAGGAAGATCACTTCAAGCATCTTCATTTGGTGTTGGAGACGCTAAGGAGAAATCAGTTGTATGCCAAGTTCTCGAAGTGCGAGTTTTGGCTATCCTCAGTGGCGTTCCTCGGTCATATAGTAAGTGGAGAGGGTATTGATGTGGATCCGGCGAAAATTGTTGCGATACGGGAGTGGCTTGAGCTTGCTACTGTAGCGGAAGTCCGGAGTTTTCTGGGGCTTGCCGGCTATTATAGGCGCTTCGTAGAGAACTTCTCGCGGATAGCGTTACCTCTCACTACATTGATGAGGAAGGAGCATAAGTTCGTTTGGACGTCGGAGTGCGCACGAGCTTTTGAGGAGTTGAAGTGTCGGTTGACCATGGCGCCTATGCTGAGTTCGCCATGTGGGATCGAAGGCTATGAGATTTATAGCGATGCTTCGGGCAGCGGTTTGGGTTGCGTGCTACTGCAACACGGAAGTGTAATAGCTTATGGCTCGAGACAGCTAAAAGTGCATGAAAGGAATTATCCGGTCCATGACTTGGAGTTAGCGGCCGTGATTTTTGCCTTGAAGCTGTGGAGACACTATTTGTACGGTGTGAAGATTGATATCTACACCGATCACAAGAGCCTGAAGTATCTTATTGATTAGAAGGATCTGAATATGCGGCAGCGTAGATGGATGGAGTTCCTGGGGGACTATACATTCAAGATCCACTACGTGCCTGGCAAAGGTAATGCGGTTGCGGACGCGCTGAGTCGCCGAGCCCCAGCTCAAGCCAATTGGCTATCGGTGCATGATGAGCGGTTGGTGCGAGAGTTGGAGGCGTTGGAGATTGTTTGTGTTGATAGACAATCAAGTGCTGAAGCAGTTCTGAATTGGACTGAAGTCCAATATGACCTGGCTGATCGTATTTGGCAGGCTTTGGATATGGATGCTCATATGAAGCAGTTCATGGTAGAGGCTCTGGATGGGTCAAATTCCCAATTCGTCGTGGAGGACGGATTGTTTTGGAAAGACGGTCGTTTGTGCGTCCCAAGTGTGGGTAATTTGCGGGTGGAGTTGTTGTACGAGGCACACCATATCAAGTACTCAATTCACCCGGGGAGCACGAATATGTACCGTGATGTGAAGAAACTGTTTTGGTGGTCGGGTTTGAAGAAGGATGTGGCGCTATACGTAGCAAAGTGCCAAACTTGCGCCTTGGTAAAGGTAGAGTGCCAAAAGCCGGGAGGATTTCTTAAGTCCTTGCCTATTCCGGAGTGTAAATTTGACGACATCTCTATGGACTTTGTGCACGGTTTGCCAAGGTCGCAAAAGGGGAACGACGTCATTTGGGTGGTTGTTGATCGATTGACGAAGGTGTCGCATTTTATTCCGCATAGGAAGGATGATCCGGTGGAGAAGTTGGCAAAGCTTTATATGGATAACATAGTACGGCTTCATGGTGTGCCCCGCAGCATCGTGAGTGACCGAGATGGGCGGTTCACGTCCAATGATTGGAGGCTTGTGCAGCAAATGTTGGGAACAAAGCTGAAATTCAGCACAGCCTTCCATCCGCAAACAGATGGGCAGACCGAGAGGGTCAATAGAACTATGGAAGACATGCTTCGCATGTGTGTCTTGGATTTCGGAAAGAAATGGGAAGACCACCTTTATTTGGTGGAGTTCGCATACAACAATAGCTACCAAGCGAGTATTCAGATGGCGCCTTTCGAGGCCCTATATGGTAGAAAATGTCGCACGCCGTTGTCTTGGTTAGAAACGGGCGAGTCAAGGTTGTATAAGCGATCGGAAGTGGAGGGTGCTACTTCTTTGGTGCGAACCATTCGGGAGAGGTTGCTTATCGCTCAGGACCGGCAAGCAAAGTACTATAATGCCAAGCACAGGAACGTGGAGTTCGCTGTGGGCGATTATGTATACTTAAAGATCAAGCCGTTCAAGGGTGTCTCGCGGGTGCGGCGATTGAAAAAGCTAAGCCCGAGGTACCTTGGACCGTTTGAGGTTCTGGAGCGAGTTGGTGAAGCGGCCTATCGGTTGAAGCTCTCAGTGGATCTTAGTGGTTTACATGATGTATTCCATATTTCGGTGCTTCGGAAGGCGGTGCAAGAGCCTACGCAAGTGATCGCGGTTGATCAAGTGCCGGTGGATAGTGGGCTAACGACAAAGGTAAAGCCCGTGCGGATTGAGGACTCGGAGGTCAAGCGGCTACGCAATAAAGAGATCAGGATGGTCAAGGTCCGGTGGGACAATTGCGGTCGTGAGGAGCTCTCTTGGGAGCGAGAGCAGACTATGCTTGACGAGTATCCGGAGTTGTTCCGCTCAGGTACAAATTTTGGTTTTGTACATGTCTTTCCTTTATGTAATTTCGAGGACGAAATTCTTTTAAGAGGGGGAGATTTATAACGCCCCGAAACTCAAAGGAGCAAAGGGGGATGTTTTGGGCCAGTTTGGGTTCTGGCTGCAGGCACACGGCATGGGACACGGGCGTGTCCCAGGGCGTGTCAAGCCTGTGTCGACACTAAGACGGGAAGTCGACACTTTGGTCTCGACATTGTGTCGAGACTGGGCACACGGCCTGCGACACGGGCGTGTCACAGGGCGTGTCGACCCGTGTCGACACTTAGCCGCGAAGTCGACACTCTGCGTTCGACGAGGTGTCGAGACATGGCACACGGCCTGCGACACGGGCGTGTCGCAGGGCGTGTCGACACGTGTCGACACTCGTCCCGGGAAGTCGACACTTTGGTGTCGACAATGTGTCGAGACAAGGCACACGGCCTAGGATACGGGCGTGTCCAAGGCCGTGTCGATAGGTCGACGATCTTCGCTCGACGAAGTGTCGAGTGTCGAGACCGTGTACACGGCCTAGGGTCCAGATGTGTTGAGGTGACACGGGTAAGGACACGGGCGTGTCCTAGAACCCGTGCAGTGCTCGGGTTGATTTTGGGGAAAATGATGGGGGTAAACGGCCGGCCACACGGCCGTGTCAGGTGGAACACGGGCGTGTCAGCTCGAACACGGGCGTGTTCGATACCCGTGTGAGGTTCCAGGTGAGCCGATTTTGACGGCGAATGAGGCACATGGCCCTGGACACGGGCATATGCCAGGCCGTGTTTGGTCCAGATTGGGCATTTCAGTCCCGAATCAAAGCCGTTCGTTTCCTTATTTTGAGATCCAACGGCTGGGGGTTGTTCCTGAAGGGATATACCCGGGATTGGACTTAGAAACCCTCACTTTTCTTAAGTGTTATCTTTCTAAAACTTTAGAGAGAGAGGAGAGCCAAGGGAGGAAGAAGGAGCTAGATCCCGCCATTGGAGGAGCTTCGGAGCTCCAAATCGCGAGCCCACTCCGGATCCACGGAGGCAAAGCTAGTGCGGTGCTTTTCATCCGATTACTTTTCAATGGCGCCAAAGAGGAACGCTAGGGTAACTATCCTCATCTTGAGCATGAGTAGCTCTCTTTCTTTGCATAGGAAGCCCGCTCTCGCGAGTTTGCGGATAATTGGAGGCGTTCCTTTGGGTAGATATGTGAAGTCCCCGTTGTTTAGAGTCCGTAAGCGAGAACGAACATAGGCATGATGTGTGAAGCCTACCCGGACATGTTGGTCTGGATTGGTGATGTTGCATTGCATAAATGCTGGAGAAGACTCCGTGCTATTGGTTGTTTTTCGGGTTTTCTACGCGGTAGATTGCAGCAGGGAGCCTTGGGGACTAACCCAAAGGTGCACCCGGAAAACTGGGCGGATACGAGATCTTGCCAACTTGGTGGCTTGAGAGCCAACTTGAACATAACCGGGTTATGTGACTTGTGATGGAAATGGGACTCGGTGGAAGTTTGACCTGCGTAAATGGCTTAAATTGTCGTTGCGATGTGAGCACGGGTTAGATGGAACCGTATCCGTTCTATGTCGTTCGGTTAAAGAGACCTAAAGGCACGTGGCACTTGCCGTTGGCATAGATTAGGGTCTTCGGCGGTCAATGGCTTAAATTGTCGTGACCCAGGCCAGGAAGACAAATTGCTCATAGGTTTGGCCGTCAAAGTGGCGGTGGTGAGTCCGGAATGTCTATGGCTTTAATTGACGTGACATCGACCGGTTCACCGAGAATGTGCCCTGAGAGCACGGGGCGTGTGGCCGTGAGAGCCAACGTCTGTGATGAAATGGCTAATTATATATTGCTCGCTTATGCTAATGAAATGCAGGGAAGGAGCATCGCCGCCCCGAGTTGGGGCGGGATCGTTATAATTTGGTCAGCATTGCTGACCGTTGCCTTGTTTTGCCACCGTGAGGTGGTATGTTGCTTGCAGGTGCAGCTGGACCAAGCGGTCAATAGCGGGCTAAAGCCCAAATGCGAAGCCGGCCCTTGAAGGTCTAATTGGAAGTGTTTACTGCTTTATTCATGTGTGACCGGCCTGCGTGCCGTGGTTTGTAAAACATGTAATTTGAAGTGAAACATTTTGTAAGGCCTTAAGGCTTGTACGGTTGTATTTTGTAACATTCCTATTTTGGTATTAGTGGACATTCATGCTTTAATGCTGGGTTCTTTGCTACAACTTTTATAAACTGCTTCCGCTAGAATGCTCTGTGTAGGACGTTGAGATTGGCTAGATGGTTTCCATAAGTAACCACCCGGTCTGTCTGTGGCATACGGCGTCGGGCCCCGGCCGGACCTACTGTTATATGATATGTGACGGATAGGGGGTGTTACACGTGGAGTTTACCAGTTTCTGCGAGCAGCTTGGGATCCACCTCAGGTTTGCCTCGGTCCACCACCCCAGGAGTAACGGGCATGTGGAGGCCGCGAACAAGATCATTGTCAACCTCCGAAAAAAGAAAGTAGAAAATCTGAAGGGGGGCAGGGTGGAACAGCTTCCTGCGGTTCTCTGGGCCTTGAGAACCACCCCCAACACAGCTATAGGAGAGACCCTCTTCAAGCTCTCCCATGGGTGTGAGGCAGTGCTCCCCGTGGAGTTCGAAGTTCAAACGCCTCGAGTTGTCACAGCAGGGGAATGCAGGGAAGAATGGTAGGCTGAGAATGAGGAAGAGCTGCGGCTCTCCCTTGACATGGTGGAAGAACTGCGGGACCTTTCCGCCGTCCGACAGGAAGAGGTGAAGAGGAGGATGGCCAAGTACTTTGGCAAGCACGTCAAAGTTAAGCAATTTGTGGAGGGGGACTTGGTACTGAAGAAGGTGGATGCAGCAGGAAGTTCGGCAACCGTGGGGAAGCTCAACCCCAGCTGGGAAGGTCCATTTATTGTAAAAGAAGCTTTAAGATCAGGGGGATATCGACTCCAAAATGTGGAGGGCGAGACCCTAAGTCTCACCTGGAGTGGTGACGACTTAAAATACTTTTTCCCTTGAAACTTGTAAGTGGTACTTTGATTTTTAATGAAAGTTCTTTAACACGCTAATGTTGTCACAATGAGTTTTCCTGGAGAAGTGAAATGTATTTGGACCCCGAGCATATCCCGCTGTCAGGCTCCCACCTACCTGGTAGGGCTGGAAGTCACTCAATGGTATTAGCCTTGAACCCCGAGCAGATCCCGCTGTCAGGCTCTCACCTAGCTAACAGGGCTGGAAGTCACTCGGTGTCATCCTTAGACATCAAGCAGATCCCGCTGTCAGGCTCTCACCTAGCTGACAGGGTTGGAAGATACTCGATGGTATCAGCCTTGGACCCCGAGCAGATCCCACTTCCAGGCTCTCACCTAGCTGGCAGGGCTGGAAGTCACTTGGTGTCATCCTTAGACCTCGAGCAGATCCTACTGCCAGGCTCTCACCTAGCTGGCAGGGCTGGAAGTCACTCTATGGTATCAGCCTTGGACCCCAAGAAGATCCCACTGTCAGGCTCTCACCTAGCTGGCAGGGCTAGAAGTCACTCTGTATCATCCTTAGACCTCAAGCAGATCCCGTTGTCAGGCTCTCACCTAGCTGGCAGGGCTGGAAGTCACTCGATGGTATCAGCCTTGGACCCCGAGCAGATCCCGCTGTCAGGCTCTCACCAAGCTGGCAGGGCTGGAAGTCACTCGGTGTCATCCTTAGATCTCGAGCAGATCCCGTTGTCAGGCTCTCACCTAGCCGGCAGGGCTAGAAGTCACTCGACGGTATCAACCTTGGACCCCGAGCAGATCCCACTGTCAGGCTCTCACCTAGATGGCAGGGCTGGAAGTCACTCAGTGTCATCCTTAGACCTCGAGCAGATCCCACTATCAGGCTCCCACCTACCTGGCAGGGCTGGAAGTCACTCGATGGTATGAGCCTTGGTACCCGAGCAAATCCCGCTGCCAGGCTCTCACCTAGCTGGCAGGGCTGGAAGTCACTCGGTGTCATCCTTAGACCTCGAGCAGATCCTGCTGTCAGGCTCTCACCTAGCTGGCAGGGCTAGAAGTCACTCGATGGTATCAGCCTTAGACCCCGAGAAGATCCCGCTGCCAGGCTCTCACCTAGCTCGCAGGGCTGGAAGTCACTCGGTGTCATCCTTAGAACTCGAGCAGATCCCGCTGCCAGGCTCTCACCTAGCTGGCAGGTCTGGAGGTCACTCAATGGTATCAGCTTTGGACCCCGAGCAGATCCAGCTGCCTGGCTCTCACCTAGCTGGCAGGGCTGGAAGTCACTCGGTGTCATCCTTAGACCTCAAGCAGATCCCACTATCAGGCTCTCACCTAGCTGGCAGGGTTGGAAGTCACTCAGTAGTATTAGCATTGGACCCCGAACAGATCCCGCTGCCAGGCTCTCACCTAGATGGCAGGGCTGGAAGTCACTCGGTGTCATCTTTAGACCTCGAGCAGATCCCGCTGTCAGGCTCTCACCTAGCTGGCAGGGTTGGAAGTCACTCGATGGTATCAGCCTTGGACCCCGAGCAGATCCCGCTGTCAGGCTCTCACCTAGCTGGCAGGGCTAGAAGTCACTCGGTGTCATCCATAGACCTCAAGCAGATCCCGCTGTCAGGCTCTCACCTAGCTGGCAGGGCTGGAAGTCACTCGATGGTATCAGCCTTGGACCCCGAGCAGATCCCACTGCCAGGCTCTCACCTAGATGGCAGGGCTGGAAGTCACTCGGTGTCATCCTAAGACCTCGAGCAGATCCCGCTGTCAGGCTCTCACCTAGCTGGCAGGGCTGGAAGTCACTCGATGTATCAGCCCTTGACCCCGAGCAGATCCTGCTGCCAGGCTCTCACTTAGCTGGCAGGGCTGGAAGTCACTCGGTGTTATCCTTAGACCTCAAGCAGATCTCGCTATTAGGCTCTCACCTAGCTGGCAGGGCTGGAAGTCACTCGATGGTATCAGCCTTTGGCCCTGAGCAGATCCTGCTGCCAGGCTCTCACCTAGCTGGCAGGGCTGGAAGTCACTCGGTGTCATCCTTAGACCTCGAGCAGATCCCGCTGTCAGGCTCTCACCTAGCTGGCAGGGCTGGAAGTCACTCTATGGTATCAGCCTTGGACCCCAAGCAGATCCCGCTTCCAGGCTCTCACCTAGCTGGCAGGGCTGGAAGTCGCCCGATGGTGTCATCCTTAGACCTCGAGCAGATCCCGCTGTCATTCTCTCACCTGGCTGACAGGGCTGGAGGTCACCCAGGGAAGTCCTGCACCCCCCAGGTAGTGCCTAACAAACTTGGCCCTTCTAAGATTAAGAGGAGAGCTTGGCAGGGGCGAGTTCAGGCTCGCTAATTCAGCTCGGCCTCGGCAAAAGGGTGACGAGCCAGGCCCTTGGACCTCGCTAATGGGAGGTGGATCCCGCCGAGACGCCTCGCCCCACACTTTGTTTTTTACTTGGAAAAATTTAGTGAATTTGGTTTCCAAATTGGTAAGATTATGGGCAGCTCGCGAGCGAGCTGGGGCGAGTCCCGAGAATTGGCGAGCCAGGCCCTTGGACCTCGCTAAGGGGAGGTGGATCCCGCCGAGACGCCCCACCCCCCACTTTGTTTTGTACTTGGAAAAATTTAGTGAATTTGGTCTTCAGTTGATAAGATCATGGGCAGCCCGCGAGCGAGCTTTGGCGAGGCCTGAGAATTGCCGAACTCTCAAGATATGCTCGCAGGGGCGAGTCCTAACGACTATCCTACTCGCAGTACCTATCTATGCAAGGTCGCTGGGGAGAATGCTAGCAGACAAACAAGGCACGGCAGAGAAATCCAGCGAAAGAAAATATATGTATAACGACATTACTATAATGGACAAAAGGTATCAAAAAATATTCTTTCATTAAGTAAAAATATTTACAGGTTGAGCTCGCCTCGGCGAGACTACAGGTTATATACACTTAGACCTCGCCCCCCACCCCCCCCCCCCACCAGATTGGTGGTCCTCCACTCCTTCGCCTGACAGATCCTGGAAGCCCTTCCCGAACAACGCGTTCAGACTGTCTTCCTTCTCGCTGGGAGGCATCGCCGGGAGCAGGCTTGGCATCAGGTCCCAGGCCAAAATCTCCTTGCATCCCTCCACCAGCACTCCAGTGTCCTTCATCATCTGGAGGGTGCATTCGGCGGCCTGGATGGAGTTGATCCGCAGCCTCTTGGCGAGGTCGGCCTCGCCAAAGATCCTCGGCCTCTTGTAGGGGAGGGTAGGATCGGCGCCAGTGGGTGGGAAGAAAATCTCCGCCTGACGGTGGACCTCGCGGCTAAGGTTTTGGTTCTCATCCTTTAGCTTCGCGTTCGCCCCCTCAAGCTCGGCAAGCCGGGCGCGCAGCTGGCCGATCTCCTCCCCCTGCTCGACATTGCGAGCCCGCAGCTCCCCGGCAGCCATGGCATCCTGACAGAAGAAATGTTCATTAGTGACAACGCCAAATATTTCAAGTAAAAGAGGGAAAAGGAAGCCTGATACTCACAAATCCGCTAGTGGCCTGGGCGAGAAGACCCTCAGCAATGCCGAGCCGCCTGGTCTGGTCGGCGACCTTGTCCTTGGTGACGTCACGGGCCTGCTCGGCTTTTTGGAGTTGGTTGCTAAGGCCGAAGCTACGCAGGACCAGCATGTGATGAAGCTCCATGGCCCGCAGGTGGGCCTGCATGCCCTCATGGCCGCACTGTCGCAGGGTCATATTCTTGTAGGCGCATCCTCCCGGCCATAGAGGCCGAAGCCAAGGGCGTAAGCGTGACCGGTGGCGGTCTCACGGTCATGCTAGGAAGTGTACAGGGTGGAGATGAAAACTCGGTGGGCCAGCTCATCCCACTGCACCATGGGCTCGCCCTCCGAGTCTTTCCACCGCCCCCCAAAGCTGAAGAGTGGATGAAGTTTCGGGGCCCCACGCTCGCGAGCCGCCCTCTTCGCCAAAGGAGGTGGGGAGATCGCCGCAGGGGGAACAGGAGCCTCGCCGCCCTTCTGCCCCTTACTGATGATCTCCTTCAGTGGGCTCTCCAACGACGCATCAGGGATGGTCTCGGGCGAGCTTATGTACTTGGGGCTGGATTGATGTTGTTGATGTTGTTTCCCCCGCTGAGCAAGCACGGCTTTCTTCATCTTTTTTGGTAATTGCTGGCGGTGTGGCGAGCTTGATCCCGCGTCCTCAGAGTGCCTCTTGCTAGAAGAGTGTTGGGAGAAGGCCGCCTCATCTCGGCAGGCTGCCGCCGCCTTCTAGCGAGCAAGAGGGTTCGGGTACAACCCCAAGTCCGCAAACGGCGGGTCTACGGGAATTAGCCGCTCCCCTGCAAGAAAAAACTTTGAAAAAGTTAGAAGATTTTCAAAAGCAATATGGCGAGCTCGGCAACCTGGTGAGCTCGGCAATGTGGAGAGAACAATACCTTCGCCGGGTAGGACGGGAAGAAGTGCATCGAGGCCACTTCGCAGGAAGGCGACCTCGAAGTCCTTGCGGAGGAAAAACTTATGGAGGTCGGCATCGTTGCCGGACATGGCCGAGGGGCGGTAAACCTCCTCGCCCTTCTGCTGCGACGAGTACGGGATGTTGTCGAGATCGCCCTTGATAAAGGCGATCTTGGTCATCCAGTTATGGTGCTTGTTCGCGATCTCACGAACATTGATCAGCGAGCCGCCGAAGTAGGTAACCCCATCCGGCATCGCCTTATAAGAGAAGAGTTTCCTGAATACTATCAGGTTAAACTCAATCCTCTCTCGCCGGAGATAGCTCGTGAATACCACCATCATGGCGATGGCGTTGGAGTTCAGATGCGCGGGCACCGCGCCATAATACTTTAGAATCTGTCGGATCTCCGGCCAGAGGGGGAGGCGCAACCCCACCTCAAAGTGAGAGATGTGGAAGGCGAGCTTGTCGTCATAAAAGGTATTGATGGCCTCCCCCCCCCCCCACCTCGGCCGGTGCGCCTCGAAGCCCAGCGGAACGTGGTCGCCAACAAATTCCGCGAGCTCCTCCTCGGTGGTATTCCCCTCGAAGAAGCAGTAATCGGTGAAGTGTTGGGGGCACTTGGTGCGGCCATCAGCGTCGGGGTTGGTTTTACCCATGCTCGCGAGAGAAGGTGGAGCGCGAGTAAACAAGAAGAAAACCGCAGGAAGAGAGAGAAAGAGTAAGCAGTAAAAGCAGCGGTACAGGGGTTGGTGGGGGCCTATTTATAGAAAAAGTAATCAGAGGGTCAAACTGTCCAATCGGCCCAGCTCGCCAACCCCCAGCTCGCCAACTTCCAGCGCGTTCCAACCAAGGCTAAGTCAAATAAAAAGCAATATACTATTTGAATATCGCATGCCTAAGAATGTTTAAGGTTATTTATTACAAAGACCAAGTGCAAGAATAAGAAAGTGCGACGCACGGGCAGGGGGGAAACCAGGAGGCGAGTACCAGTCGGCTCGTCAAAAGAGCCGCCCTTTATCTACCCCAGCCTCGCACCTCCCGTCCCCCAGACTGCCGCGTGTGGAGCAGCTCGCGGATCCTCCCCGAATTCCTCTGCGCCACTGAGAGGTCGTCGTCTATCTCATCCAGAAGCCGGGAAGGGGACGTCAGCTCGCCAGCCTGGCCGCTTCGCACCTCGTCAGCAAGACGCGCATAGTTGCATTGTAACGCCTCGTTGACCCCCTGCACCTCGCGCAGCCAGCACACCAGTTTCCTGAAAAGCTTAACCTCCCTCCTCGTCAGCTCGTCTTGATCCACTTCGGGTCCCAGGTAAGAGTCCAGCGAGCTTGGGGAGGGGAGGGGAGAGTAATGGGCTGCCCATGAAAATTCCTCGACAGTAGATTGGCTGGGGGGAACTTTGGAGGAAAACATCAGCAAAAGGAGGTATGCTGGAAAATCGCATGAGGCAGGAATCCAGGCAAAGTTTAGTTGACGAGCTCGGCAACTAAAAAGAGATGTGGGGAGGGATAAACCTCAGATCCTTCCCGTGACCTGGGCCGCGCATTCTCGGTGAGAGAAGCTCGAATCCCGGGATGGGGATGGTTTCCAGACCCGCCCCCGTGGTCACGACAGCTTGCTGAGGAGAGCGGGCATGCACCGGCGAGCTCGGCCTCTGCGAGCTCACCCCCAAGGTCCCAAAGGGAGGGTACGGGTCCCAGGGACGGCTCTCCGGAGTCGTGAACCGCGAGTCCCCAAGAGTGGTCTTGGCTCGCGGGGTGGTGTCTCGCGGCGCGGCGTCCTCCGCGCCACCAGGGTGGCTGTCTGGGCCATCGCAGATCTCGACAATATTCCTCCCCTCTTCAGGGGCAGGCAGAGTGTAGGAGCCGGTCCCGTGCTCCAAGGTGGTCCTCAGGTCATCATAGATGGGCTCGGCCGCCTGAGGGAATGTTTTCATCTTCTTAAAGTTAGGCTCGGCAGAGCCACCCTGCGTTATGGCAGCTGGGACCGCTGTCAGGGCGGCTACGCGAGCAGCTGAGGTCTGGCGGGCACGTATGAGCCGCTCTTGAATCTCCTTGGGAATTGGAATCTTAGCAGGATTAGAGCAAAGGGAATGGCAAAAGTCAGGCAGGTATGCAGGTGCATATATATAGCCACAGGTCGACCCCACCCGAAGATTCCCTCCATTCCACCTCGCACTCGCCGAACACTTGGGGTTGGATATTTCTTTCAGAGCTTTGTCAAGCTCAAAAAGAGAGGGGATTATGTACAACCCCGTATCCGGTGAGTGAGGTCGCTAGGAACCAGACTGGTCGGTTCAGATCATCAAATCAATAGTCGAGCCCAGCAGAGGAATTTGAAGATAGTGGGCGAGCTCGGCATGGAGAAGTCGAACCCGAGCTCGGCATTCGTCGATCGCGAGCTCGGCATTTGCCGAGCTAAGTCAAGACTCGTCGGGCTGAGATCGACTAATGGAGGCCGACAGACAGGCGAGCTCGCCGTCCCAGCTTGCGCTCTCGCAACGGAGCTCGGCAACAGTAGGCGAGCTAGATCTGCCAAGGTAGCCAGGCTCCCCAGCTCGCCTGGATACACGAGGTACTTTTTACTGATTTGCCCCCGCTGGTCTGCCCATAGCCCTTCAAAACAGCGGAGTTTGGCTATTGCCAGACCCAACAAAGGGTATTTTGGTAACTTCAGGTCAGTTCAGTTTGGTTATTAGCAGTTCAGATTCTGAAAACTATAAATAGGACCCAAGGGGTACCCTAGAAGGCATGCTTCATGTGCTCTCCTGCTCCAGTTTTCAAGTGCTTTCTGAGGGTACCTTAGCTCAGCCTTTGGCTAAGGAGGGGAAGCACTCTCTGATCTTTCGGGTGTGTGGTGGGTCCTCCCCGCCGAGCCCTTGGGTCAGTCCTCCCTTGTTTCTTTTGTTGTTTTTGCTTGCAGGAGAGAAGTAGGTACGCGATCACCCCTTCCCCGAGGGTGAACTCCACAGGAGATCGAGATTTCGGTTTCAACATTGCAGATACAAGGAGATCACTCAAGGATAAATGGAGTTGATTGCACTCCTCGAGAGAGGACGCCATAACTTTTATGGATTGGAGTCAAATCCAATAGAGGGGTTCACCGCCTAAAGCAAGCTTAGGGGTTTCGACTGGCCGAGAGATCTTAATCGATCAACCTAAGGTTAGTCAAAAGCATGAGCTCGAGAGAGATGCTTTCGTACTTTGTGAACCTCTACGGTCGAAGTAGATAATTAAAAGTTTACATTTTATAGAAGTTTATTTGAGTTCAAAGGGAGTCTTGATCAAGTGTTTGATTCATTTTCATTTTTCTTCATTTAGTTTAAATTTACCTCTAAATAATTATTAGATAAAATAATATTAATTTGCGTGAGTAGAAGTACTCAACAGGCCCCGGATCTAATATGACAATTTCTATACTATATTTTGATAGGTACACTTGCCTATTTCGGGATTTTAGTTTAAAATTAATTTTAAAACATATAAATTTTTCATCAAGTTTTTTGCGTCGTTGCCGGGGAACTTTTTTTGTTGATATTTTGAAAGCGCAAATTTTATTACTTTTATCATTCTTCTTCTCTTCCTCAATTCCCTTTTCTTTTTATATTCATTTCTATTAGGTAACGGTTATTTTTATTTTCTTTCTTAAAAAAATGTTATCTAAATTGGCTGCCGAACTTGCCCAGCTTCAACATAAATTAGATATTTTGGAAGCCACAAAAAAGAGCCAAAGTGCTTGTTATTATTGTGGCGGTTCTCATCGAAGTGAGTATTGTTATCATTATAATTATTATAAAAATCTTTCTTATGAAAATAATTTTGATACTAATTATGATAATAATTCTTCTCACTTTTATGATAATTCAAATTTTCATGAAAACAATTATTCCAATTCTTTTAATTTTCTTAAAAATAATTTTTAAAATTTAAACGAGAATAATTATTTTGATTCAAATAATTTCTCTTCTAAATTGGATTTTGGTTTTTCTTGTTCGCGAGATCAATCAGAAAACTTCCCGCATTATGAGAATAATTACTTAAATCAGAATTTTTATTCTTCTTTTATCACTCCTCACACTTCTAATTTTGGGGACTTTACACAATTTCAAGTTGATCCTCCCAAAATTTTAGAAGAAATTTTTGCTTGTCCTAATAATGTTTCTCCTTCTTTGCAAATTTCACCTATGACGGAATATGAATCTTCATGTGCCCCTATAGTGTCTTATTCAGAAGTGGAAGACAAATTATTATATAAAGAATTTATTAATACTTTTTCTAATGATTCTTCCCCCTCTTCAAATATTTCACCTAGTACGAAACATGAATCTTCATGTGCCCCCTTGATGTCTTATTCGGAAGAGGATGAAAAATTATTATATCAAGAATTTATTAAAATTATGGGCACTCCGGGAGAAATAGTAGAAGAACATTGAAAGTGGTGGTATGCACTGATACCACCAGTGAGGTTAGACTGTTTAACTCTAGAGGGGGGTGAATAGAGTGTTTTAAAATATTATCAGATTTTTATTTAAGAGTTAAAGATAGTGATACTTATAAGTGTAATCGGAATGTGCAGAAATAAAAGCTAAACTACACAGCAAACAGCACACAGAAAAATTAAGATAGCATCACAGACGACACAAGAATTTTATAGTGGTTC
Source organism: Platanthera guangdongensis (assembly GCA_039583875.1). Classification (NCBI taxonomy): domain Eukaryota; kingdom Viridiplantae; phylum Streptophyta; class Magnoliopsida; order Asparagales; family Orchidaceae; genus Platanthera; species Platanthera guangdongensis. The sequence continues at coordinate 138,927,215 of CM077157.1, forward strand.
CCCTAAAAATTGGGTACATCCACTCTTCTACCACCCTAGTAGGAATCCACTCATGTTTTTTGACCAGGTGCCCTGTCACCAATCAGGTTTTTGTTCAGGTGCTTGTCACCACAAGATCTGCTTCAGGTAGATCAGGAAACCCTTCAGGCTTTTGATCAGGTGCCTAAAAACCAAGTCAAGTCTTTTGATCAGGAGACTTGCAACTAAGTGATTAACTTTTGAAGGAAGTTATAACCCTATGTACAGTGGGGTGAAACAAATAAACAAGATGTTGTCTTCTCTTTTTCTCAGAGCAACAGAGAAGATTTGTGGATCCTTGATAGTGTCAAAGCTCCCCCTGAGATGAAGATTTGTTCAGTAAGATTGGAAGCTTTGTAGGGTGAGTAGGTCTTCTTGAAAAATCTCCAGAAAGCTGTAGACAGATAAAAGTTGATTGTCATTTTTTAGCTTGCTGGAGGAAGAACACTTGATAAAGACAGTCAGAGCCTTTTCTTGCAGAATTTCTGGTGCCTGTCTTGTTCTCTATATTCTGCTATTCCTGTTATCTATTGTCGACTGAAAGATAAGAATATCTTTTATATATCTCTATCTAATTTATCCTTTGAATTTTAATTATATGCATTGAATGATGACTGCTTGGAGAATGAAAATTCGGCTGGAGAGAATATTGCATTAATGGATTTCCCCAACTGTCCTATTAAAAACGGCAAGTAATAATCCTGATGAATACCATAATCAATACTGCCACTAACGGTTATTTCCATAGAATATAAGCATTGATTATTCAGGAATTACTGTAATAGAATAAGGACAAAAAGAAGGGAAAATTCCAAGTCTGGAACTGCACAGCAATCGTCGAGCAGAGAACAGATTTTGTCGACCTGAGTCCAAAGTTCGTCGAGCTGAGAAATCTTGTTTGTCGACCTGGGAATCCTTGTTCGTCAACCTGAGAACTAAGTTCGTCGACCTGAGATCAGCTAACTGCTTTCTGTGAAGAACTTCCCATTTCTGTGCTCTTAGTTTGTCGAGCTAATAATGAAACTTCGTCGACCTGAGTTTAGAGAAAGGATTCTGGACTTAATGTGTTGAAGTTGATCACCCATAATTCGTCAACCTGAGCTCGAATATCGTCGAGCTCAACTCAGAGAATTTACTCTGAGTTCGTCGAGCGGAGCATGACTTTCGTCGAGTGAGTTCGACGAATGTCGAACTGACTTTCCTGAACTTGATTTTCTTCTAAGTCTGAGTCTTCTGCAGTCCTTTGTTGGCTGGTCCATGTGTGGTTGAAACTAAGAACTTAGCCTAAACTCTAGGATACAGACATGACCCTGGCTATACATGTTGGGTCAATGATCCTAGTTAGTGAACCTAGCCCAAATCAGACTAGGGATCCAACAATTTCCCCCTATTTGGGTGAGGTCACTAATAGAAAATGAAAACAAAAATATTCACAAAGCAGAAAAATATATCTGGCAGGAAAAATTTAAAACATGCAACAGATATTTACAATGTCGTTTTGTGACAGTAAATAAACAAAGAGTTTTGGATCAACAGAAAACTAAGCAGAATATAAGTTAATTCTTTTTCTTCATTTTCTCTTTTTGCTTATCCTCCTTTTCTTTGTCAGCTGGTTGAGTAAATTTGATCTCTCTATTAGGATTTGCTGCTTCCTTCTTGGACATGGTCATGTCAGCAGATCTAATGATATTGAGAGATATGGCTCTAGGCACAACAGCCTCTGTGTGCAGATTCATATATGCATCAACATTAAAGAATTTATTTGCTTTGTCATACCTTTTAAGTTCTTCTTTCCTGTATTTTGATATTGTTGAATACTGAGAGGCATCCTTTCCTTCAGCTTTAGCCTTGTTTATCAGTGATAGTCCAACTAATTCCTGGAACCTTGCCATTATAGCAGTAGTAGTTATTTCAGGATCCTCAAATGGAATGGGAGGAGACTCTAGCTTCTTAGGATTGTCAGCTTTAACTGGTTCAGGGGCTTGTTGTTGTTTTTGCTGAGGTTGTTTTTGTTGTTGATGTTAATGTCTGCTGGAAGGATACCTCTGTTGGCTTCTTCCTTGAAAGGATGAGGATCTACCATGTTGTCTCTGGTATGTTTGAGAATATGAGGTAGACCTCTGAGAAGTAAGTCCTGAAGCACCAGCAATAGGTGGAGGAGGAGGAGGTGGTCCTTTCCTATGCTTCTGAGGAGGAGGAGGAGAATATATCCTACTTTTCTTTCTATCCTTATGCTGATTCTTGGATAGCCACACCCAGGCTGGCATTCCAGGATAAGGAGTAATTTTCTGGAGAATGTTATAAGGAATGTCATGATTTGGATTAGGCTTGGGGGCTGCAACTGGAGGGGCTTTCCTTTTCTTTGAAACTTTCTTCTTTTTAGCAGAGGGGCTATCATAAGAATCATTATTATCTTCATCATCTTCTTTGTCAGAGGAGGATCCCTGAGTATTATCATACAAATCATCTAGAGCCTTTAGAAGATTTTTGTCAACTGACTTGTCAGCCTGAGGCTGAGCTTGAGGTACTAGAGCTGGAGCTGGAGGTTCTGGAGCCTAAGGCTCTTCAGCAACTATTATATTTTCAGTAATTAATAAATTTTCTTCTTTTATATCTGTCATTATGATTTCATCCAAATCTGGAAGAGGACTGTCATCCATTATATATGTTGGAGCAGAGATGACCACTGGAGAAGAGATAACTTTGAAAGAAGATATTGTTGGAGTCTCTGAAACAACAAAACTGTCCTTGAGTTGCTTAGCAATTGTGGGACTGATAGGTGATGTATAGGGAGCAATAGCCAGGGATGGCTTTAAGCAGACAGATGGAAGAGAACTGAAATAAACTGAATCAAAAGAATTCAACAAATTGAATAAATCCACTGTAGGATTGACAAAGAAATCACCAACAGTTATTATTTCTATATCCTCTATAAATGTATCTATATCTTGAACCATATAAATATATGTATCTGAATCTGTAACTGCTGATGCTGCTGCTGAAGCTAGAGGGGCTTCTTCATTGAGCATCTTCCCCTGCCTAATTTTAGCAGGAGCTGGAGTCAGGCCCCTAGTTAAAGAAGGAGGGAGAGAGGAAGCAGCAAAGAGAGCAGCAAGGGAGGAAATAGAATTAGTAAGAGGTGTAATGGCCTCTATTATAAGGGTACTGATCACTGGAGTAATGTGCTCCATGATGGTAGACAGAGAAGGGGAAACTGAATCCATAAACTCAAGGGGAGTTTGAGTGGATACATAGAGAGAAGCAGAGGGAGTGACATCAGGGAGGATGTCATCCTGAGGAGATGATGGTGAAGGAGATGGTGTTGGACTGTGAATGTTATGAACAGGTGAAGTGGGTGTAGATGGTGGTGAGGTGAGTAGATTAAATGTGTGGGATGACAGAAATGTGTCAGGGTTGATGTTTTGGAGGTGGGATGGTAGAGGAGATTGAGGGGGTGTGATATGGAGTGGAGAGTGAGGAGGTGTTGGCACATGAGTTGGTGAAGGGATTGAGATGGCTGGATGTTGCATAGGAGGAACTGAAGAAGATGGTTGGGTAGATGGAGGAGGTATTGGTGGAATGGATATGGTTGAATAAGGTGGTGGTGGAGGATCTTCTTCAGAACTAGGGTCGGGAGTGGTTGTATCAGTCCTTGTGCCCTCAGAAGGCCTGGAGGAGGAGGAAGCCTAGGATGGCTTTGTGATCCTCTTCTCCCATCTGCCAAACAGGGCAGAGGTTAGCCTTTTTGAGGCATTTATGAACACTTGGGTGGAAACCAGATGTCCAAAAGCCTTTTCCTGCAAGAATATCCCCAGTACCCGGCCAAAGCAGACCTCTTTCTTGTTGTTCTTCTTCTTAATCAGATCAAACGGTAACTTTCCCCAATTAATTCCTTTATTATCCACCAAGGCAGCCATCACCAAAAATTGGTGCCTTGTGATATAGTCATGTGTTGTATGCTTGTCTAACAGCACTTTTCCGACGACATCAGCTAAGAACTTGTATTCAGCAGACAAGTTATTTTCTGTAGTTTGTTAGGGTTATCTCCACAATGACCCATTCTAATCAACATATTATTATACTCCTCAGAGTCCATCACTATGTCATCAGCACCATTTAATAGACCGAAAATGTCGGTTAGTATAGTTGGAGAGAGAGAAATCTGGTTACCAGAAATAGTTCCAGTCATGTTGTCTTCTGTTGTGGTGGAGGAAAAGACCCATTCTTTAATTTCAGTCATCGCTATCTTGATTCTTTGAGTCATAAAATTCTTCAGATTATGATCTTCAAACAACTTCAGTATTTCCACAAATATTGCGTCAGAGTGTTGGAAGGAATCAAAATCTATATCGAAGCCCATATCGAATTTCATGGTGGAGAGAGCGCTTGCTGGAATCGCCATGAATGCACCTGCAAGAGAGAAACAAAGATCAAGTGAAAATGAAATGAAAGCGCGGGACGGAGGTCGAAGAAAACCTAGATATAAGGTTTTCAGAATATGAACCGCCAATCTCCGTTCGACGAAAAAGTAAAAGATCTTTGATCTGAGTTCGATTAAGTATTTTAATAGAAAATGAGTTCGTCGATCTCAGTCTGAAGAAGGCGAATAAATCGTCAATCTCAGTTCGACGAAAAATTCACTGAAGCAGGGATCGTCGATCTCCGTTCGACGAAAACTGTTTCACTAAGAAGTGATCTTCAAACTCCGTTTCACGAACTCTTCATGAGGAGTTCATAGATCGTCGATCTCCGTTCGACGAACTGTCAACAAATCGTCGACCACAGACAGAAATTAAATTAACTCATCTTCATTGATCATTCCTAACTGATTTAAGAAAAACAGATGTTTCTTCTCATCCAATAGCTTGGTGAAGATGTCTGCCCTTTGTAAATCAGTGGAAATGAAGACAAGATTAATTTTCTTTTTGTCTACACAATCTCTAATGAAATGATTCCTTATTTCTATATGCTTGGTCCTACTATGATGCACTGGATTTTATGTTATGGATATAGAACTAGTACTATCGCAATATATAGTTGAATTATTTAAGTTGTATTCATAATCTAGTAGTTGGTTTTGTACACACATGACTTATGAGCAACAGCTGCCAGCAGCTATATATTCTGCTTCTGCAGTTCATGTGGACATAGAGGTTTGCTTTTTATAGAACCAGGACACTAGCCTATCACCAAGAAACGGGCATGTTCCTGTGGTGCTTTTTCTGTCCACTCTATATCCAGCATAGTCAACATCAGAAAATCCAGTTAAATCAAATTCTGACTCTGATGGATATAGAAGTCCTAGATTTGGGCAACCTTTTATATATCTCAAAATTCTTTTTAGCAAAGTATAGTGAGATTCTTTAGGATTCACTTGGAACCTAGCATAAATACATGTAGCAAATATTATGCATGGCCTACTTACTGTGAGATATAAGAGGGACCCAACAATGGCCCTATACAACTTCTGATCAACAGGTTTTCCATGCTCATCAGAATCTATCACAGCATTTGCAGCCATAGGTGTCTTCATTGCTGAGGCATCACACATCCCAAATCTTTTGATAAGCTCCTTAGCATATTTAGATTGGGAGATGAAGATACCATCAAATGATTGTTTCACTTGGAGACCAAGGAAATATGAAAGTTCACTCATGCTACTCATCTCAAACTTTGAATGCATAAGGTTAGAGAATCTTTTGCATAATTTGGGATCAGTTGAGCCAAAGATAATATCATCTACATAAATTTGTACTAATAAAATTTTATCTTTATGATGCTTAATGAAAAGAGTCTTATCTATAATGTCTCTAGAAAATTTATGCTCTAATAAGAAGCTAGCTAAGGTCTCATACCAAGCTCTTGGAGCTTGCTTTAAACCATAGAGAGCTTTATGCAATCTAAAGACATGAGAGGGATGAGTTGGTGAGATGAAACCTGGAGATTGTTCAACATAAACCTCTTATTTAAGTTTTCCATTCAGAAAGGCACTCTTGACATCCATTTGATAAACTTTGAACTTCTTGAATGCAGTATAAGAAAGGAAGATTCTTATAGCCTCAAGTCTTGCAACAGGAGCAAATGTTTGATCATAATCAATGCCTTCCTCTTTCCTACAGCCTTGAGCTACTATCCTTGTCTTGTTCCTCATAATGTTTCCTTCTACATCCAATTTATTTCTGAATACCCATTTGGTTCCAATGACTGGATAGTCTTTGGGTATAGGAACCAATTCCCAAACTCTACATCTCTCAAATTGATTGAGCTCCTCTTGCATTGCAATAATCCAGTAGGGATCTTGTTCTACATCTTTAATGGATTGGTGCTCAAGTTGAGAGATAAAATAAGTAAACATCAAGTCAGGGTGGAGTTGATGCCTTGTTTGCACACCAGCCTAAATGTCTCCAATCACTTGAGATCTAGGGTGATCTCTAAGTGTGATAAAATCAGTGGGAGGAGCTAGTTGGGCAACAGCTTGGGGAATTAATTCCTCTTGTGGAATTATATTGGCTGTTGTTGGCTCTCCACTGATCTGATTGTCTTCATCTTCACTTTCTTCAGTAACTTGTGGAGAAGGATGTATTGGAATCTCATGGGTGAGGCTTAAATCATCCAATCTCTCACACAAGTGAGGTACCTGCAAAGTGCCATTGGTAGAAATTTCTTTCTCCTTATAAGACATGTTAGCTTCATCAAAAGTCACATGAACAGATACCTCAATTTTTAAAGTAGATTTATTAGACACCCTATAAGCTTTGCTGACTTGGGAATATCTTAGAAATATTCCCACTACAGCCTTAGCTTCAAACTTTCTAATATATTTCTTGTCATTATTATGAATATAGCATATACAACCAAATATTTTAAAATCGGTGATTTTAGGTTTCTTCCCTTTAAGCAATTCATATGGAGTCTTATTCTTAAGTTTATGTATTAAACTTCTATTCAGTACATAGTTTGTTGTGCTCACAGTCTCTGCCCAAAAGGATAGGGGCATGTAAGCATCTGCAAGTAATGTGTCTGTAGCTTCAATTAAGGTTCTATTCTTCCTTTCAGCTACCCCATTTTGTTGAGGAGTTCTAGGAGCTGAGAAGAAATGTCCGATACCTTTCTTCTCACAGAACTCATGTATAAGAAGAGACTCAAACTCAGTACCATGATCACTTCTGATCAATACAACTAGAGTAGAGTACTCAATCTATATGGTCTTGAGAAAATCTGTAAGAACCTTGAATGTATCTGACTTAGATCTCAGTAAGAACACTCAAGTGAATCTTGATAAGTCATTTACAATAACTAGAGTATAAGATTTCTCTCCTAGGCTTTATACAGCAATTGGGCCAAAAAAGTCCATGTGTAGCAAGTACAAAATCCAAGGTGAATCACTTTTATTAACTGATTTAAAGCTAGATCTAGTTTACTTGCCTAATTGACAAGACATGTAGAGGCCTTCCTTGTTGTAGGGACCAGAAGGCAAACCTCTAACAAGGTTGTCTTTAGATAGCCTAACAATGTTTTTCATGTTGACATGTCCTAATCTTTTATGCCATAAATCATTTTGATTGCTAACAAGATTAAGTAAACAAATATCTGAAGTTGTAGAATGAAAATCAACTACATATGTGTTGCCTCGTCTATTTCCAATTAAAACAGTTTGGTTTTCTTTAGTAGAAATAATACAATAACTTGAGTTAAAATGTACCTAATAACCTTCATCACATAGTTGACTTATGGAGATGAGATTATGTTGTAGTCCACTTACATAAGTCACCATTTGGAAGGTGATTGCTCCAATCTTAACTTCTCCAAAGCCTTCAGACTGATCATAATTTGAGTCACTAAAGATCACATTTGGTCTCAGCTTGGACTTGTAGTTATTTAAGTTGTCCTTGCTGCCAGTCATATGCTTTGAGCATCCACTGTCTAGATACCAGAGTTAATTTAAAGCTGGACAGCTCTTTACCTGCAAAGAAAATAATTAGTTGTTCTAGACCCAGATTACTTTGGGTCCTTTATTTTTCTGATAAGAAAAACTTGATATAACTGAAAATCTAGGTTGGGATTTATAACCTAAGGGATGGTATCTCCTCGGTGGAATTTCCCAATCAGCAAGAGGATTAAAAGGTTTACTAGATTGATGAATGTTTCTGTTAAAATTATGATGTTTGTCAAGTCTGACTGGGTTCGACAAAAAGTTATAAGTTCATCGAACGGAGTTCGACTAAGTGGGATGAGATCATCGATCTCTGCTCAGAGAATGAATATATTCATTTTTTGCGCCCCAAGTTCGTCGATCTCTGCTCGATGAACCATACACAGTTCGTCAATCGCAGTAAGACGAATTATTGTTGCTAATATTTGCATTCATAGATCGTCGATCGGAGTTCGACGAACTAGCCACATTTCGTCGATCTGAGTTTGACGAAATCTGTTGAACTTTGTTTTTACTTAGATTTTTCTTGTTTCTGTTCTTTTGATTTTTAGTGTTAGGTAATTCTTTTGTGGGTTGTTTACTACTTATTACCTCTTTACACTTAGCTGAAACAAATTTTATGGGGGTTGATAATATATTCTTCTTAAGTATGGGGGGTAAGCTTCATGAAGCACCCAAGCCCAGCTTGGCATTTAGTCTGGCATTGACTGTACTTGTGATGTCCATCAGCTTAAGGCTTCTCCCATTGAGAGATTCCTCAAGTTATTTAGCCTCAAATAACTCTATTTTTAAAGAAATAATTTGTTCATTACCTAAAACTAGATCATCCTTAAGCTTATTGTTTTCAACAAATAAATTATCAAACTCAGATTGCCTATCTCTTAGCATTTTAATTTCATTTTCAGATTTAATTAAATCATTACATAAAGATTTGAATTCAATTTTAAAATCAATAGAATTAAATTCAAAAGATGAGATTACTTGATCCTCATCTGTCTCAGATTCCTCTTCTAATTCTTCAGAATGACCTTCTGCTTGATCTTCAGCATCAGGTCTGCTGCATGAGGGATTAATTGTCATGAGGCAAACCTCTCTTGCCTTGGCTTCTTCTTCATCTTCAATGGAGCTGGAAGATGATGTCTCTTCATCAGTATCACTCCATGTTTCAGCAATGAAACCTTTTTCCTTCCTTTTGTATTTGCTGGAGGAGTGTTTGCTTGACTTCTTCTTGTTCTCTTTCACTTTTCTCCTATCTCTTTTCTGAGCTTCTAGGCATTCATGAAGGATGTGTGCAGGCTTTTTGCATCCAAAGCAGACAATCTCCTTGGTAGGAGTTCTGTCATACTTTAGGTTTGTCATCATTTTTGGATGGCCTTCTCCTGAAATCTTTCTTGGCCAGCTTGTAGAATCTTTTGGCCAGCAAGCTCATCAACTCTTCATTGGCTGGAAGGGTTTCAGGTTCTTTTGTTGCTTTGAAAGCAATATTGTGCTCCTTCCTTGAAGAGGTTGAGGCCTTTAGTTCAGCAGCCTCTCTGGTTTTGATCAATTGCTCATAGGATTTGAGTTTTCCCAAGAGAGACTCAGTGGATATCTCATTCATACTTCTGGCTTCTTTGATTAGCCAGATCCTGGAATCCTAGGTGCTGGGGATGCACATCAGGATCTTGTCATTGATCTCAGTCAATGAGATATCTTTATCCATGGTTTTCAGTTCATTGATGATAACATTTAGCATGTTATACATCTCAGCCACTGTTTTAGATTCCTCCTTCTTGAATGAAAGTTTATAGTTGCATACCTAAATTACCTAGAGGGGGTGAATAGGTAAGATGTGCGTCTTTTTGCAGAATAAAAATTTCAAACCAATGCACAGAACTAACTACCAATCAATCACAGACGAGGCAAGATTTATAGTGGTTCCCCAACCTTGGGTACATCCACTTTCCCTCACCGATCTAGCAATATACTAGACTCGGCTACTCCACTATCTCGGATTGAAAATCAATCCTACCCTCGGAATAATGTTCCTACAATCTCGGTCCACAAAACGGATTTACACTAGGAAGGTAAAACTTCCTACAATCTCGGAGACAAAAGCTCCTACACTTGGAGAAATTTCTCCTACAAGAATGAAAGAAATTTTGTATAGAAATACAAACAGTAATTCCTTTTTCAGATCTGCAACAGTCGGCCAGAAATTTCTTCTTCTAGGCTTTGCGGCTTTATCAGAATGATGAAGAGAAATCTCGGCAAGATTGGATCTGAAACTTCTTGGCTTCACGCGATTGATCGAATCAAAAGATGAGGAGTTGAGCAAATCTCGATCTGGAAAGCCTTCTTGATCTGAATCCACTAAAGGCGAAACCCTAGCTGGTCGGGAATCAGCGACGGCGGAGGCGGCGGTTTTCGTTTCTTGGAGAGAGAAAGAGGAAAATAGAAAAGCACAGGGCTGCAAAACTTCTGAATATTCTCTTAGAATAAACTTCTTAGGATTAGGGTTTGTCGGTTTAGACAAGACCATTTATAGGATCAGACAAGATTAGACATGATTAAGTCATTATGAGATACACGTGGACCAATCACGTCGAGGTTCATAAAGAATTCTGTTATTCTGGACTTAACAAAATTTTCGGAAAAATCAAAGTAAAATACTCGAGAGAGAAAGAACTACTCGAGTACATTACAGCACTACTCGAGTGGGTAGAAGATGACTACTCGAGTATATAAGAAAACTACTCGAGAGAGAATGAGATAGTTACTCGAGTACATGGAGTCAACTACTCGAGTAAAAAGAATTCAGCTACTCGAGTATCAAAAATGACATACTCGAGTACTTGAGTAGTTACACGAGAGGTGGAGTGGATTACTCGAGTATAAGGAAAACTACTCGAGTAGATGGGAACGAACTATAAGAGTGGTTGAGAAACTACTCTAGACAAGGACTTAGAAAATTTCTGGAATTGGAATACTGGACTACTCGAGTATAGAAGTTGAACTACTCGAGACGAATAGAACTACTCGAGTATATGGAAATGACTACTCGAGTAATTCACTTGGAGAAATTTTCTGGAGTATAATTCTGGGTTACTCGAGTATTAATTCTGAACTACTCGAGTAGTAGATGAACTACTCAAGTATATGACTTAGACTACTCGAGTAAGTGAGAACTACACGAGAGTCAGAATTCAATTACTCGAGGCAGAAAATAAAACTACTCGAGTACTATATAGTACCACTCAAGTATTTAACTTAGAAAACTTTTGAGGAGAAAAATTCTGTAAACCCGAGAGGAGAAGGAAACTACTCAAGTAGTTGTCTTAACTACTCGAGAGCCATAATTAGACTACTCGGGATATACCATACCTACGCGAGTAAGAGTATTATTACTCGAGTATGAACTCAACATTTTACTCGAGTAAGTATAGAACTACTCTAGTATAATACTTAGGAAATTTTGTTGACAGAATGTTTTTCTTCTTCTAAGGTGAGACCAGCATCAAGTCTTTTCACTTAGTCCTAGAGCTTGAATATGAAGTGCATCCCAATAGAGAGGCTACACATGAGTCAACACCTTGGATCACACAATGAGGGATTACATTGTATGGTCTTGTGCTTAGTGACCCATTGTAGACTGACATTGGTCTACACTTCCCATAATAATCCTACAAACATATAACTCAAACCAAGCATCAAATACAACTTAATTCATCTTAGTTCAAGGATGACTTCATCAAATCTGGGTTAGTGTGGATACAATACCTAACATTGAAGTTCTCATATTAAGATATTAAGAGGGATCTTCTATCCTTTCTTTCATTTGAAGAGCCTGCCACCATCTGGTTTAGAGAGTCCCAGATTTCTTTTGCAGAGGTGCACCCAGCCACCTTTTGAAAGATATCATCTGACATGGCTTGTGTCCATATGTTCATAGCTTTAGCATCAGTTACTTTGGCTTTCTTCTGAGCATCAGTCCACTCAGGTGGTGGAACAACATGAGTGCTAGAAGTTGTTGTAGATGTGGATGTTGATGGTTGAGGAGGACCTGTCAAAATAGAGTTGAAGATATTCTCATCAATAGAGTTCATGTATATCATAATTCTTGCCTTCCAGATTGCAAATTTGTTTAAGTTGCAGACTGGAGGTCTGGTGCTAGCATAATCTTTATTTTGTGTCATTGCTATAAAAATAGAAAAATTGGAGAAGAGAGAAACAATCTAACAAGGATCTTGGTTCAGATGTGAATCTGTGAAACCAAAGACAACCTGCTCTGATACCAATTGAAAGTGGTGGTATGCACTGATACCACCACTTTCAATTGAAAGTGAGGTTAGACTGTTTAACTCTAGAGGGGGGGTGAATAGAGTGCTTTAAAATCCTATCAGATTTTTATTTCAGAGTTAAAGATAGTGATACTTATAAGTGTAATCAGAATGTGCAGAAATAAAAGCTAAACTACAAAGCAAATAACACGGAGAAAAATTAAGATAGTATTACAGATGACACAAGAATTTTATAGTAGTTTCCCTAAAACTTGGGTACATCTTCTCTTTTATCACCCTGGTAGGAATCCACTCAGGTTTTTTGATCAGGTTCCCTATCACCAATCATGTTTTTGTTCAGGTGCCTGTCACCACAAGATCTACTCTAGGTAGATCAGGAAACCATTCAGGCTTTTGATCAGGTGCCTAAAAACCAAGTCAAATCTTTTGATCAGGAGACTTGCAACCAAGTGGTTAACTTTTGAAGGGAGCTATAACCCTGTGTACAGTGGGGTGAAACAAATAAACAAGATGTTGTCTTCTCTTTTCTCAGAGCAACAAAGAAGATTTGTGGATCCTTGATGGTGTCAAAGCTCCCATTGAGATGAAGATTTGTTTAAGAAGAATGGAAGCTTTGCAGGGTGAGTAGGTCTTCTTGAAAAGATCTCCAGAAAGTTGTAGACAGATAGAAGTTGATTTTCTCTTTTTAGCTTGTTGGAGGAAGAACACTTGATGAAGACAGTCAGGGCCTTTTCTTGAATAATATATGGTGCCTGTCTTGTTCTCTTTGTGTTCTGTTATTCATGTTATCTATTATCGACTGAAAGAGAAGAATATATTTTAAATATCTCTGTCTAATTTCTCATTTGAATTTGAATTATCTAGATTGAATGCTGACTGCCTGGAGAATGAAAATCCGACTGGAGAGAATATTGCATTAATGGATTTCCCCAACTGTCCTATTAAAAACGACAAGTAATAATCCTGATGAATACCATAATCAATGCTGCCACTAACGGCTATTTCTAGAGAATATAAGCATTGATTATTCAGGAATTACTACAATAAAATAAGGACAAAAAGAAGGGAAAATTCCAAGTCTGGAACTGCACAGCAATCGTCGAGCAGAGAACAGATTTCGTTGACCTGAGTCCAAAGTTCGTCGAGCTGAGAAATCTTGTTTGTCAACCTAGGAATCCTTGTTCGTCGACCTGAGAACTAAGTTCGTCGACCTGAGATCAGCTAACTGCTTTCTGTGAAGAACTTCCCATTTCTGTGCTCTAAGTTCATCGAGCTGATAATGAAACTTCATCGACCTGAGTTCAGAGAAAGGATTCTGGACTTAATATGTTGAAGTTGATCACCCAGAATTCGTCAACCTGAGCTTGAATATCATCGAGCTCAACTCAGAGAATTTACTCTGAGTTCGTCGAGCGGAGCACGACTTTCATCGAGCTGAGATCGATGAACGTCGAACTGATTTTCCTGAACTTGATTTTCTTCTAAGTCTGAGTCTTCTGCAGTCCTCTGTTGGCTGGTCCATGTGTGGTTGAAACTAAGGACTTAGCCTAAACTGTAGGACACAGGCATGACATTGGCTATACATATTGGGTCAATGATCATAGTTAGTGAACATATCCCAAATCAAACTAGGGATCCAACAAACATGTTTCTTCTCCCATTTCTCTCGATTTTCCTTATCATCATGAATTTTCAATTATCACTTATAAATATTTAGGAATTCAAATTCATGAAAATTTTGTGCCTAATGATTTTATAAATGAAAATTAAAATAGTAACTTTACTTTAGAAAATAAACAATCGGAGTCTAATCATATAATTTCGCAAGAGCCTCCTCCTTGCGAAGATTTTTCTGACGCATTTTTTCTTGATTTCTCCCTAACTAACAAATTTCCGGAAGAAGATGAGTCGTTGCAAAACAACGTTGTCCCTGATCCATTTGCCGCTCATCTACAAAGATTCGAATCACCTCAGGTATGGAGAGGTGATTTGAATCTACATTTTCAAGGTAATTGTTCAAAGAAGAAAAATCAAGAAGAATGCGGAGGAGTAGCCCGACGAGCGACTTTGGCATTTTCGCCAAAGCGTGAATTAAGGGAGTTGCCCGTTCACTTCAATTTTTATTTTCCATTCTCTTAACCCCAACCGTCTAGCTTAAAGACGTGAAAAAGAAAAGCGCTCTTGGGAGACACCCCTTGTTTATCTTTAATAACTTTTTTTTAAAAAAATATTAAAATTTTTTAATTTATTTCTTTTTGCTTTCCCCCTCCTACTTGACCTATAAACATTGGGGACAATATTTATCTTTAAGTATGGGGGTGAAATATTCTTTATTATTTTTAATTACAAATTTCAAAAAATATATTAAAAAAATCTTTAAAAAATTTTGTTCTTTTTTTTTATTTTAACAAAAAAATAGAAAAAAAAGAAAATACAGAAAAAATATAATAAACCCCTGCTTAAATTTTTGTGACTTTTCAGAAATTTATTTTGAGTTAATTTATAAGAATCTATATATTTTTTGATTTTCTAATCTTTTATTTCATCATAATTAGTTAGATTTAATTTTTAAGTGATTTGATTTTAAGAAATATATTTATGAAACAAATTTATTTAGAGAAATTTATTTAGTCTCTTTCTCTTGAATTCTAATTAGTTTCATTTTTATAGTGCTTTGTTTAACAATCTTTAGATTTTAATTATATTCACTTAAGATTTAAGATTCTTAGGAAATTTTAATTTACTATTGATAGATCTTTATATGCGCATCATGTTTATAATATGTTGTTATCATTTGGAAAGATTGATAGATCTTTATATGCGCATCATATTTATAATATATTGTTATCATTTGGAAAGTCATGTAGAAGAATAAACTGTGGGCATGAGTATGTTTGATTAATGATATGATTTTAGTAGTCCAATACTTAGAGCGTTGTCTCCCTACAGGTAGTATTGTGGAAGAATGTAAGTGCGGTGTTGACCGTCACTAGTTTGGTTTGTGTTGAGATAAGGTATGGATGGATGGTTGGGCTGTGTCCTCGTGCTTTCTTCCGAGGCCCCTTCCATGCCACGGTATTGTGGAATTGCATGTGGTGTGAGTCGACACGCGGTGTCGTAATCCTGGGTTAAGGATAGTGAAAGAAATTGTACCTAATCACCTAGAGGGGGGTGAATAGGTGACTTAATCTTTATTAACTTTTTAGGCAGATTTCAGATTATATCACAGATTCTTACCTAATTCTACACTGCAGTCAATCAGCAATCACAGCAATCAATCAAGCACACAGTGAACACACAAATTTATAGTTGTTCCCTAAGGTTTGGGTACATCCACTTTCCCCCTTCGCCTATCTAGTAGTGTACTAGATTCGGCCAAACTCCTCCACTATCTCAGATCCTCGGATCTTACACTCAGAACCCCAAAACAGGTTCCTACACCTCAGGCCCAAGGCCCTACAACTCAGTCTTCTCCAAAGACCTACACTCAGCTTTTTCACAAAGCCTACACTCAGCCACAGCAGGCCTACACTCAGCCACAACAGGCCTACACTCAGAGATACAAATCTCCTACACTCAGGCCCACAGGCCCTACACTCAGCCTTTATAATTGCAGGCTTACAACTCAGATCCCTAAGGATCCTACAAGAAATATAAAATACAAAATGTATATACCTACAACTCTGAATAGAGAGATGAGTTGATAGGTTCTTGATGAGTTCTTGGAAGAACTCTGCTGAGATCAACCTCACTTGGCTTTTCTTCAAAGCTTCTTGAATGTAGAACACAATAGGGTTGATCTTCTCTACAGCTGATCCTTGATCTCTGCAACTTAAGATTCAAAACAAATTCTGAACCCTTCTTCTCAGCCTAGTTCCAACGGCTGTCTTCTTGGATGGAGCTCTCTCTCTCCAACTTCTTAGATCTTCACTAGATTCTTCAATGAATAGCTAGATATTGTGTGTATTACTTGATGTGTTGATCTGTGTTAAATCATTTCTTTCTGTTGATAGTATAAGCCTATATATAGGCCTTCTTCATGGTAACCGGCTGGTCCGGTTCATAACTGATTTCTGACAACTCTGACAGGTGCAGTAGACCGGCTGGAATGGCAGCTGTCAAGTCATCCAGTCAGTTCTTGAAAAATCTGTAACTGTCTGAAAGTGTCAAGATTGTCTGTCTTTAAGTGTCGACACTTATAGACTAAGTGTCGACACAAGTTGACAAAGTGTCGACACTAGCCTTCAAGGTGTCGACACAACTCCTGTGTTGTAGAATTCACTTCTCGACACAGCTTCTTCAATATGTGTCGACACTGATATTGAGTGTCGACACAACTCTTTGTTCTTCAGTACTTTGTTGAATTCTTGTAAGTGTCGACACAACTCCTTTGTGTCGACACATCTTCATGTGTTGAACTTGTCAGTGTCGACACATCTTCTTGGTGTCGACACATGCCTTCTGTGTTGATACTTGCTGAGTGTCGACACTGCTCCTTGTGTCGACACATTCTTCTTCTGTTGAGACTCTGGCTGAGTGTCGACACATCTCCTTAGTGTCGACACTTGTACTTAGAATTTTGTTGAACTTTGCTAAGTGTCGACACTGCTCCTTGTGGCGACACTTTTTTCATATGTTGAGTCTTTTGCTGAGTGTCGACACATTCTTTCTTGTGTCGACACTTTCTTCAAGTGTTGAGTCTTCTGCTGAGTGTCGACACATTTTTTATTATGTCGACACTTATACTTAGACTCTGCTGACTTTGCTGAGTGTCAACACAGCCTCCAAGTGTCGACACTTTTTGATGTAGACACAGTTTCACTGGGTGTCGACAAAACTGCTAAGTGTCGACACAACTTCACTGGACTTTCTTCATTGAGTGTCGACACAGCTCCTTGTGTCGACACTTTCTATCTGGTGTCGACTCTGCATCCCTGGTGTCGACACAAGTACTCCAAGTGTCAACACTGCTTGTCTGGGTGTCGACACAAGTCTTCTTAAGTGTCGACACTTTGCTCCTGGGTGTCGACACATGCACTTAGAAACTTTTTCATCTTTCCCTACAAATACTTAACCTGCATAAGTAAACTCAAAACACATCAAATACATTTTGATGTATATCATTAAGTAGGGTGAGGCTTCTTCAAATCAGGTACATTTAAACCAATGTACCCAACAATCTCCCCCTATTTGGAGAAGTCATAACCCTTAGTCAATGATATACACCATACAGAATAAAATCATAGCATGATGTAAAGCAGGATTATATAACAGGGCAAACATAAACATGTATCAAACAAAACATGTAAACACAGATATCATCACAGAACAATTATGAAATAGATTTATAACACATCACATTGTTCTAATCAACTTTGTCATATTCATTATACAAAAGTTTACAAAGTGTTTTAATACAAGTGATTACATAGTAAACTTAAGATAATGCAATTCTATTTCTGCTCAGCCTCCTTGATCACTATGCCCTTCCCAGACTTTATCTTTGCTTGCACAGGGGCTTCAGCATCTTCAGTATCAGCAGGCTTTTCCCTTTCAGCTCCTTCTTCTTTAGCTCTTCAGCTTTAATCTTCTGCCTCTCAAAATAATGATAAGGCTTGGGAAAGTACTTGCTAGGCTCCTGAGCAATAGGAGGTAGCTTTCCCATCTTTGCCTTTCTTCTATATTGCACTATGGCTTCTTGCCTAGTCTCATGCATCGTCCACTCCAGTTTAGAAAACTATTTGTTTCTATCTTGAATATTATCTTTGGCAGCTTTCCATGCAGTTAAGATAATGTTTCTTGAAGTGGGACTCCACTGCTCAAAGTCAGGCCTTTGTTCAGCTTGCTCTCTGAACCTCTTCTTAGACAGTCTAGCTTCTTGTTCAGCTTGTTCTTTCAGTATAGCCTCCTGTAAAGCCTCAGATACTGGCTGAACCACCTTTTCTAGAATAACATTTTGCTTACCCTCAGGTGGGCTATATATTGTCTGGATATCAGCTTGTATCATATCAAAAACTGGAGGAGGGTAGATTACTTGAGCCACTTCAGGTTGCTCCCCTCCTAGATATGCAGGATGTATCCCAGATTCTGCTACATTGTCATCATCACATAAAGGAGGATAACCAAGAGTAGCTCTTATAGAATTAGAAATCCACTTGGCATGATCAGAGCTGGCTTTGACTAACACCCTCTCCCCCTTTATGACTTCTCTTTCCATGTGATCTCTTAGATCATCCTTTTGAAATCTGATTTGTGCATTAAGATAATTGACTCCATCCTTGTAGAAAGGTTTTAACTTTTGGAGTTTTTCTGAGATCAGCTTCTGAGAATCTTGAATAGCAGATGTAACAGCAGTGATGCCCTCTTGTAAAGCTTTATCAAACTCTGCTTTAGCAGTAGCAGTAGAAGTAGTCTGTCTTGCAGCTATATTCTTCATCTCTGTTACTATGGCATTATGGGAAGCAGTCAAATTATCATTCATTCTTATTTGATTTTCCAGTATATATCCTTGCTTCAGTACAATGTCATCCACTTGAGTTTTGATTTTCTCCTGATGAGTGGCTAAGTAGACTACTGCATTCCCTCCTTTGTGGAAGCAGTCAGTCATCTCCTTCTTATTGAGATTCATTTCAAATCTTATAGACTTAATATCCTGGGCCAGATCAAATTATAGAGACTTATGCCCCTCATCCATATATGTTTCTATAGCTTTTCTGTGCTCATCAAGCTTGATTTGCATAGCAACCATCAAAGCACTGTAATCTACAGATGGTGCTGGCTGTAGTGCAGGTTGTGGTGCTATAGTTTGCAAGGCCTTTTTGTAATTCTGGGTTCTTCTTTTAAATACTTGGAATTTCTGAGAGAAATTTTCCCTGGCTGTTCATCCCCTTTCTATTGAACACAGATCCAATTTTCAGCTTGGAATCTAGACCACACCAAGTTAATGCTTCTCTGGTCTTAGAAGCAGTAACTTCATCCTCTTCTTTTGTCCTAGGTAGATTTAGGACCTTTCTTAAGCTCTTTGGTGAGACCTTCACTTTTTCTCCATGTACCCTGGACTTTATCTTGAATCCTGATTCGTCTAGGGTTGCGCCATTCAGAAATTCTAAGACTTCTTTCTTCCAGATCTTAGTCGGCTCTGAAACAAGAAATTCTAACCCTGAGTCTGTAACTAGGGTTACTACATCCTTGATTTCTGATTCTGCATCGTCAAACGCATGCCGCACCAGTTCATAGCCTTCATTGACGTTCTCCTCGAGCTTTGGCGCAATTAGGGTTTGAAGAATTTGAATTAGGAGAAGAGAGGTGTCGACACACAAGTTTGGTCTCGAAACTTTAGTGAGCGTGTCGACAGACAATGGAGAAATCCTATTTATACCTTTCTAGTATTGAAGATGAAAGGGAGGGTCAACAAACTTAAATTGTGTCGACACTGTTGAAAAGTGTCGACACAGACTGATAATGTCTCGACACCTATGTGTCGACACAAGTATAGTCGACAGAATATATGTGTCGACACTTGTTTATGTGTCGACACCACTCAACTCGACATTTAGTCGAGACTTTACTTAGATAATTCTGAGTAAACTCTAAGTGTCGACACCACCTTGGTTGTGTCGACACTGACCCTGTATGTGTCGACACTAATTTTCTGAAGTGTCGACACCAACTTCCTAGATGTGTCGACACATTTTCCCTGAAGTGTCGACACCACTTTTCTGTGTCGACAAAGATATCTCTGTGTGTCGACACCTTTTTACTTAGCCATTTATGTAAACTTATTCTAAGTTTATCATACCTAGTTCAATTTTAAACCTATTGAACTTTGTTTCTTCTAAAGGCTTAGTATACATATCAGCTAGTTGATTATCTGTCTTAATATATTCTACTGAAATATCTTCTTTTTCTACATGTTCTCTTAGAAAATGATATTTTATTTCAATATGTTTAGTTCTACTATAGGAAACAGGATTGTTTGCAATTGATATAGCACTAATAGAATCACAAAAGAGTGGAGTTCTACTCACTTGAATTTCATAGTCCTCAAGCTGATATTGTATCCATAGAAGTTAAGCACAGTAACTTCCTGCAGCCACATACTCTGATTCTGCTGTGGAGATAGCCACACTTGTTTGCTTTTTGCTACTTCATGAAATCAGTCTTTCACCTAGGAATTGACAGGTTCTAGTTGTACTTTTTCTGTCTTCTTTGCAGCCTGCAAAATCTGCATCTGAATAACCTGTTAGATCAAAGTCTCCATTCCTATGGTACCAAAGGCCTAGATAAGGAGTGCCCTTCAGATATCTCAATATCCTTTTGACTGCTGTCAAATGAGACTCTTTAGGGCATGCTTGGTACCTAGAATAGACACATGTAGCATACATGATATCTGGTCTACTTGCAGTCAAATAGAGTACGGAGCCAACTATCCCTCTATACAAAGTCTCATCTACAGGTTTCCCTGCATCATCTTTGCTAAGATACATACTTGACCCCATAGGAGTCTTCATGGTACTGGATGAATCCATACCATACTTCCTTATGAGTTCTAGGGTGAACTTAGACTGGCATATGGATAATCCATTCTCAGTCTGTCTAACTTGGAGACCCAAGAAGAACTTAAGTTCTCCCATACTACTCATCTCAAATTATCCTTGCATTAGTTTTGCAAACTTTTTGGAAAGACTACTTTCAGTAGACTCAAATATGATGTCATCTACATATATTTGGACTAGTATTATCTTGCCTCTGGATTCCCTAAGGAATAAAGTCTTGTCTATTTTCCCCCTTGTGAATTTATTCTCAATGAGGAAACTAGACAGGGTTTCATACCAAGCCCTAGGGGCTTGTTTTAACCCATACAAAGCTTTCCTAAGTCTATAGACATAATTAGGTTGAGTTGAATCAACAAAACCTGATGGTTGTTCCACATAGACTTCTTCCTTTAGATTACCATTAAGAAAGGCTTACTTAACATCCATTTGGTAAACTTTAAATCCTTGATAGGTTGCATAGGCCAGGAACATCCTTATGGCTTCCAGTCTGGCTACTGGAGCAAAGGTTTGATCAAAGTCAATACCTTCTTCCTGTCTATATCCTTTAGCAACCAATCTTGCTTTGTTCTTGACAATTACTCCATGTTCATCCATCTTATTACTAAAGATCCACTTGGTTCCAATTATGTTGTGGTCTTTTGGTTTAGGAACAAGCTCCCAGACTTTGCACCTCTTGAATTGATTCAGCTCTTCTTGCATTGACTCAATCCAATGAGGATCTAGGATGGCTTCTTCAAACTTCTTTGGCTCTACTTGGGATAGAAAACTGGAGTTGAGTACTGCACTCAGATTTCTGCTCCTTGTTTGTACCCCTTGTCTTAGATCACCAATGATTTGATCTGCTAGATGATCTCTAAGATGCCTATTAGCTGGAGGCATCCTGGCTTCAGGTTGAACTTCTTCAGTTTCTTCAACTTGCTGCACTCCTTGGACTTCTTCTTCATTAGGTACATGTAGTACTCCCCCTGGACAACAGCCACTATCTTCTACCTGCTGTCTTGCAGTAGGTCCTTCTTCTATAGTGAGCTTGTCCATCTTCTCAGTCACACCTATGGAGCTGCAAATACTACTAGACAACTCATTGTTAATAATTCTAGTTTCATCAAATACTACATGTACAGACTCTTCTACAACTTGAGTAGACAAGTTGTAGACTCTATAAGCCTTACTATTGTTGTTGTACCCAATAAAGATCCCCTCTTGGGACTTGGCAGCAAACTTAGTCAAGTAAGACTTTCCATTGTTAAGTATAAAGCACTTACAACCAAAGATCCTGAAATAGGATAAGTTTGGTTTTCTGCCTTTCACAATCTCATAGGGGGTCTTGTTGTGGCTTTTAGTAATGGTAGCCCTATTAATTACATGGCATGCAGTATTAACTGCCTCAGCCCAGAAATATTCTGGTAGAGATGTGTCACTTAATTGGGTCCTACCAGCCTCAATCAAGGTTCTATTTTTCCTCTCAGCAATGCCATTTTGCTGAGGTGTTCTTGGTGAAGAAAACTCTTGAAATATCCCAAATTCTTCACGTAGTTTTGCCATACTATCATACTGAAATTCAGTACCATGGTCACTTCTTATCTTGACCACTGTACTGTCTAGTTCATTCTGAATTTGTTTGACAAAGCTATAGAAGATACTAGGTGTTCAGATTTCTGTCTAAGAAAGAACACCCAGGAAAACCTTGAGTAGTCATCTACAACTACAAAGGTATAGACCTTCCTACCTAGGCTGTGAACTGGCATAGGACCAAAGAGATCCATATACAAGAGGTATAAACACCTCACAGCATCTTTGTTTTCAATGCTACTAAAGGTGGATCTAATCTGCTTGCCCTTTTGACAAGCTGAGCATATTCCATCTTTAATACACTTAACTTGAGGACCATTTCTCACTAACTCTTTGCTAAAGAGTTGACCAATTGTCTTGTAGTTAAGATGGGCTAGCCTCTTGTGCCATTTGACACAATGAGAGACTTTCTCATCAGCTACAAGACACACTGGAGAACCATTGTTCTCACACATAATGTCTAGGTAATAGACATTTCTTTTTCTATAACATGTCAAAATGATCTCTTGATCATTTGACCTCCTGATGTGACAACCATTTTAAACAAATGAGATGTCATATCCCAAATCACTCAATTGACTTATACTAATAAGGTTATGTTTCAAACCCTTAACATAAGCCACTTGAGTAATAGTTATATGGGTGCTAGAAATGTTACCAAAACCCTTGATGATTCCTTTTTCAGAACCACCAAAGGTGACTTTTGGATCATCCTTGATAGGTGTGTAGTCCTTTAGCAATCCCCTAGTTCCAGTCATGTGTTTGGAACAACCACTGTCCAAGTACCATATTGGGGCATGGCCACTTGGACTCACCTGCAAAACAGATTAGTGAACCTTAGAACCCAAAGAATTCTTGGGTACTTGGTACTGGTTAGTTTGCTTCCTAACAAAGCTACCTGCAGGTTTTCCAACAGGCAGTTTGCTACTCACTTTGGCACTTGCATTGTGCCAACAGTCCATGGCAAAGTGGCCTACCTTGTCACAGCACCAACACTCAAACCTATTGTACCTTTGCTTAGTTACATCCCTAGCTATTTTATCTACAGCTGGCTTGTTGAGAGCTGGGGCTTTGCCCTTGGACTTGGACTTGACAGTCCTAGCAGGTTTAGAAAACCCCAGTCCAGCTTTACCTTTTTGATGAACAAATTCATCAATTAAGGGTAGAACAGACTTTGGTTTAGAAAACCTAGCAACTAAATCTCTCTCCTTCTGAAGACTAATCTCCAGACTTTTGATTTGATCATTCTTAAATGATATAGTCCCCATCTAAATCACAGTTATGTGCTTCAGTCTGGCTATTTCATTTAGTTTTTGATCAATCATCTTCTCAAAATCAGTTGCAGCAACTTTGAAACTACCAATTTCCTTTGTCTGACTCTTGGCTAGGGACTTGCTCTTCTTAAAAGCTTGCAACAGAACTTTATATTCATCTATCAATTGATGAATATCCCCTTCAGACTCAGATGCACTATCATCACTTGATGATGATGAATCTGATTCTGAACTAGCACAAGAAATTGAACTTAAAGAACAATTTTGTACCTTACTAGGTCCATGCTGCTCCTGGATTTTGTCACCTTCTGTCAATGCCATCAGTCCTTGGCACTGACTGTCCACTTGTTCCTATATAGAGTTCATGATCTGGATGAACTCTTCTTCCTCTTCCTCAGCAAACAGTCTTATGTATGCTTCTGCTTCTGACTCAGTTTCTGATGAAGATATGTCTGATAGGCTCTTATCCTTTTTGGCAACAAAAGACCTTTCCTTCTTGCCCTTGAATTGAGTCTTTTTCTTATCATTAGACTCCTTCCTTTTCTCTAGACAGTCTGCAATAACATGTCCTTGTCTGTTACAGCAATAGTATACAATTTTTGATAGAGTTGCTTTGCTAGACTTGGTCTTTTTCCTGTCTTTCTTTGATGACTTCTTGTTCTGATAATAGTCATCTTTTCCTTGTGAAGTGGATGGCTTTGTCCTCCACTATTTCTTCTTTAAGAACTTCTGAAAGTGTCTTATGAAAGCTGCAAAGTCCTCATCACTTTCACTGCTCTCAGAATTTCTACTTGCTGACTCATCTGACTCAGTCTCAGCTACTTTAGGAGGTGGAGTTGGTGACTTACTTCTGTATTTTCTGGTGGCTTCTGTCTTGAATTCCACTGTTCTTTCTTTATGTTCACTTCTTGTAGTCTTCTCCTCTTCTTTTCTCACCATCAACTGCATCTCATAGGATAGCAGTTTTCCAAACAGTGTTGGTGGAGGGATATCTGCTAACTTTGTCATTTCCCTTATGGCACAGATCTTGGTGTCCCAATCCTTTGTTAGGGACCTCAGAAACTTATCATTAAGCTCATAATTACTGAATTCTCTGTCATAGGACATTAGCTCATTCACAATCCTATAGAACTTCTTATAGCATTTTGTTATGCTATCAGACCTACCTTGCCTAAAGCTTTCATATTCTTGGTTTAATAAGGACTTTCTGTCCTGCCTCACTTCTTCAGAACCCTCCATGTACACAATAAGAGTATCTCATATCTCCTTAGATGTCTTACAGTGTATCAAATTCTGAAAGGTAGCATCATCTATAGCACTCACAATGATATTCTGAGCCCTCTTGTCCATTGTGGCTAGAATTATCTCATCCTTTGTCATTTCAGAGAAATCCTTAGGTGTTCTCTGATTTGCATCCAGGACTGAAACCTTCATGGGCACATATGGCCCTTCTTTAACTGTGATGTAAATTCTAGGGTCTGAGGCTTCCATAAATAGTCTCATTTAACTTAGACTAAATCTGCCAACAGGATCTACTCAGACAGTTAAGTCCCTTTTTGAGTAACCTCGCTTTGATACCACTTGAAAGAAATAGTATCTAATCACCTAGAGGGGGGGTGAATAGGTGACTTAATCTTTATTAACTTTTTAGGCAGATTTCATATTATATCACAGATTCTTAACTAATTCTACACTGCAGTCAATCAGCAATCACAGCAATCAATCAAGCACACAGTGAACACACAAATTTATAGTGGTTCCCCAAGGTTTGGGTACATCCACTTTCCCCCTTCGCCTATCTAGTAGTGTACTAGATTCGGCCAAACTCCTCCACTATCTCAGATCCTCAGATCTTACACTCAGAACCCCAAAACAGGTTCCTACACCTCAGGCCCAAGGCCCTACAACTCAGTCTTCTCCAAAGACCTACACTCAGCTTTTTCACAAAGCCTACACTCAGCCACAGCAGGCCTACACTTAGCCACAACAGGCCTACACTCAGAGATACAAATCTCGTACACTCAGGCCCACAGGCCCTACACTAAGCATTTATAATTGCAGGCTTACAACTCAGATCCCTAAGGATCCTACAAGAAATATAAAATACAAAATGTATATACCTACAACTCTGAATAGAGAGATGAGTTGATAGGTTCTTGATGAGTTCTTGGAAGAACTCTGCTGAGATCAACCTCACTTGGCTTTTCTTCAAAGCTTCTTAAATGTAGAACACAATAGGGTTGATCTTCTCTGCAGCTGATCCTTGATCTCTGCAACTTAAGATTCAGAACAAAGTCTGAACCCTTCTTCTCAGCCTAGTTCCAACGGCTGTCTTCTTGGATGGAGCTCTCTCTCTCCAACTTCTTAGATCTTCACTAGATTCTTCAATGAATAGCTAGATCTTGTGGGTATTACTTGATGTGTTGATCTGTGTTAAATCATTTCTTTCTGTTGACAGTATAAGCCTATATATAGGCCTTCTTCATGGTAACCGGCTGGTCCGGTTCATAACTGATTTCTGACAACTCTGACAGGTGCAGTAGACCGGCTGGAATGGCAGCTGTCAAGTCATCCAGTCAGTTCTTGAAAAATCTGTAACTGTCTGAAAGTGTCGAGACTGTCTGTCTTTAAGTGTCGACACTTATAGACTAAGTGTCGACACAAGTTGACAAAGTGTCGACACTAGCCTTCAAGGTGTCGACACAACTCCTTGTGTTGTAGAATTCACTTCTCGACACAGCTTCTTCAATATGTGTCGACACTGATATTGAGTGTCGACACAACTCTTTGTTCTTCAGTACTTTGTTGAATTCTTATAAGTGTCGACACAACTCCTTTGTGTCGACACATCTTCATGTGTTGAACTTGTCAGTGTCGACACATCTTCTTGGTGTCGACACATGTCT
The DNA here is from genome assembly GCA_039583875.1 of Platanthera guangdongensis. NCBI lineage: Eukaryota > Viridiplantae > Streptophyta > Magnoliopsida > Asparagales > Orchidaceae > Platanthera > Platanthera guangdongensis. Next base: position 138,953,750 of record CM077157.1, read on the forward strand.
TCTGTGTTGATACTTACTGAGTGTCGACACTGCTCCTTGTGTCGACACATTCTTCTTCTGTTGAGACTCTCGCTGAGTGTCGACACATCTCCTTAGTGTCGACACTTGTACTTAGAATTTTGTTGAACTTTGCTAAGTGTCGACACTGCTCCTTGTGTCGACACTTTTTTCATGTGTTGAGTCTTCTGCTGAGTGTCGACACATTCTTTCTTGTGTCGACACTTTCTTCAAGTGTTGAGTCTTCTACTGAGTGTCGACACATTTTTTATTATGTCGACACTTATACTTAGACTCTGCTGACTTTGCTGAGTGTCAACACAGCCTCCAAGTGTCGACACTTTCTGATGTAGACACAGTTTCACTGGGTGTCGACAAAACTGCTAAGTGTCGACACAGCTTCACTGGACTTTCTTCATTGAGTGTCGACACAGCTCCTTGTGTCGACACTTTCTGTCTGGTGTCGACTCTGCATCCCTGGTGTCAACATAAGTACTCCAAGTGTCAACACTGCTTGCCTGGGTGTCGACACAAGTTTTCTTAAGTGTCGACACTTTGCTCCTGGGTGTCGACACATGGACTTAGAAACTTTTTCATCTTTCCCTGCAAATACTTAACCTGCACAAGTAAACTCAAAACACATCAAATACATTTTGATGTATATCATTAAGTAGGGTGAGGCTTCTTCAAATCAGGTACATTTAAACCAATGCACCCAATATTCTCCCCCTATTTGGAGAAGTCATAACCCTTAGTCAATGATATATACCATACAGAATAAAATCATAGCATGATGTAAAGCAGGATTATATAACAGGGCAAACATAAACATGTATTAAACAAAACATGTAAACACAGATATCATCACAGAACAATTATGAAATAGATTTATAACACATCATATTGTTCTAATCAACTTTGTCATATTCATTATACAAAAGTTTACAAAGTGTTTTAATACAAGTGATTACATAGTAAACTTAAGATAATGCAATTCTATTTCTGCTCAGCCTCCTTGATCACTATGCCCTTCCCAGACTTTATCTTTGCTTGCACAGGGGCTTCAGCATCTTCAGTATCAGCAGGCTTTTCCCTTTCAGCTCCTTCTTCTTTAGCTCTTCAGCTTTAATCTTCTGCCTCTCAAAATAATGATAAGGCTTGGAAAAGTACTTGCTAGGCTCCTGAGCAATAGGAGGTAGCTTTCCCATCTTTGCCTTTCTTCTATATTGCACTATGGCTTCTTGCCTAGTCTCATGCTTCGTCCACTCCAGTTCAGAAAACCATTTGTTTCTATCTTGAATATTATCTTTGGCAGCTTTCCATGCAGTTAAGATAATGTTTCTTGAAGTGGGACTCCACTGCTCAAAGTTAGGCCTTTGTTCAGCTTGCTCTCTGAACCTCTTCTTAGACAGTCTAGCTTCTTATTCAGCTTGTTCTTTCAGTATAGCCTCCTATAAAGCCTCAGATACTGGCTGAACCACCTTTTCTAGGATAACATTTTGCTTACCCTCAGGTGGGCTATACATTGTCTGGATATCAGCTTGTATCATATCAAAAACTGGAGGAGGGTAGATTACTTGAGCCACTTCAGGTTGCTCCCCTCCTAGATATGCAGGATGTATCCTAGATTCTGTTATATTGTCATCATCACATAAAGGAGGATAACCAAGAGTAGCTCTTATAGAATTAGAAATCCACTTGGCATGATCAGAGCTGGCTTTGACTAACACCCTCTCCCCCTTTATGACTTCTCTTTCCATGTGATCTCTTAGATCATCCTTTTGAAATCTGATTTGTGCATTAAGATAATTGACTCCATCCTTGTAGAAAGGTTTTAACTTTTGGAGTTTTTCTGAGATCAGCTTCTGAGAATCTTGAATAGTAGATGTAACAGCAGTGATGCCCTCTTGTAAAGCTTTATCAAACTCTGCTTTAGCAGTAGCAGTAGAAGTAGTCTGTCCTGCAGCTATATTCTTCATCTCTGTTACTATGGCATTATGGGAAGCAGTCAAATTATCATTCATTCTTATTTGATTTTCCAGTATATATCCTTGCTTCAGTACAATGTCATCCACTTGAGTTTTGATTTTCTCCTGATGAGTGGCTAAGTAGACTACTGCATTCCCTCCTTTGTGGAAGCAGTCAGTCATCTCCTTCTTATTGAGATTCATTTCAAATCTTATAGACTTAATATCCTGGGCCAGATCAAATTGTAGAGACTTATGCCCCTCATCCATATATGTTTCTATAGCTTTCCTGTGCTCATCAAGCTTGATTTGCATAGCAACCATCAAAGCACTGTAATCTACAGATGGTGCTGGCTGTAGTGCAGGCTGTGGTGCTATAGTTTGCAAGGCCTTTTTGTAATTCTGGGTTCTTCTTTTAAATACTTGAAATTTTATTTTCTTTGCTCTTGCAGCCTCCTCATCTGCAGAGGCTGATGTGCTTGCTATATCTACCCTCTCCTTAGGTAGCTCCTCAACTTCCTTTGGCTTCTCAGGCTCTATCCTTGCAGGTTCTTCAACAATTACTACTTGCTCCCCCTCAACTTGAGCATTCTCCCCCTCAGCAGCAGCACTTTCCTTCTCAAAGTTTGTCTGATTCAAGTTAAGGAAAAGATCTTCCATAGTAAATTCTTGTTGAGGAAGAGATGGAGATTCTCTTGGCTCATCAGCAACTTGATCAGATACAACTTGAGCTGTAACAGATGTGTCCTCCATGACAACATCTGGGAGTTGACTATCAATCTGAGGTGGCTGATTAACATCAGATAAGTTGTCAATTATAACTTCACTCTCAATAAGGAAATCTAATTGATTGATTTCTGAGATTACATCAAGGATAGTGTGGGTTTCTTGCTCACTTTCTAGTGGAGTTGGCTCTTCCACAACTAGTGGCTCCCCCTGGACTGAATCCTGGTGTAAGGGGCTAGCTTGAGGTAGCTCCCCCTGCCTCTCAGCAACTTCATGTTGAGCTGGAGACTTCCCAGCATCTCCAGTGTCTTCTTCATCAGGAGTGAAGACAACTTATTCTTCTGAACTACTTGATGATTCTTGAGCTACTGGAGCTATCTTCTTCTTCTTGAGTGGGGTTTCCTTCTCAGGAGTTATTTTCTCTGGTGTTGGCATCTCCTTAGATAAAATTATGTCCCACCTAGAGAAGATCCTCATGTCCATCTTTCTCATATGGTTGATCTTGGATCCAGCAGCTTGACTCAGGACTTCTGGTATACTACCAGCCAAGTAAAGACTTAATATTCTACCCAAATTGGGTTTCTTCAGACTTTCTTTAATCTTATCAAAGACAACAATAGACCAATCAGTTTTCAGGGTGAAGATAATCCTTGTCATAAGATTGAACATGTGGGATGATACCTTGTCATGCCCTCCAGGCTTACTCAATATCACTTTGCCAATAATTTCTGAGAGAAATTTTCCCTGGCTGTTCATCCCCTTTTTATTGAACACAGATCCAATTTTCAGCTTGGAATCTAGACCACACCAAGTTAATGCTTCTCTGGTCTTAGAAGCAGTAACTTCATCCTCTTCTTTTGTCCTAGGTAGATTTAGGACCTTTCTTAAGCTCTTTGGTGAGACCTTCACTTTTTCTCCATGTACCCTGGACTTTATCTTGAATCCTGATTCATCTAGGGTTGCGCCATTCAGAAATTCTAAGACTTCTTTCTTCCAGATCTTAGTCGGCTCTGAAACAAGAAATTCTAACCCTGAGTCTGTAACTAGGATTACTACATCCTTGATTTCTGATTCTGCATCGTCAAACGCATGCCGCACCAGTTCATAGTGAAAGGGCAACTAGATCTGATATACTCTAGAGGGGGGGTGAATAGAGTATATGGTGCTTAAAAACTTTTTACAAGTTTTTACAACAATTGTTGTAATCTGTGTCAGCAGGGAAGCAATAAAGAATCTAACTACAGCACTAAGCTAAACAAAAAACTAAGCACAGAGAGAATCAAGGCCAGAAACAAAAATGAAAGCAAGCAGAACCAGAAGACACAAGGGAATATAGTGGTTCCCCAAACTTGGGTACATCCACTCTTCTACCACCTAGGTAGGTATCCACTGCAGGATGAGTTGATCAGGTGTCCTGGGCACCAATGAGCTTTTGATAAGGTGCTCAAAAACTAAAGCAGATTTTTTGATCAGGTGTCTTGCCACCAATGAGCTTTTGACAAGGTGCTCAAAAACCAGATTCAAACTTTTGAAGGGAGTTTGAGAAACCCTTTACAGAGTGGGGGTGAGAGAGTGATGGAAGTCTTCTCTTTCTCAAGCAACTGAGAAGACTATGTGTATTGATGTCAAAGCTCCCCCTGAATCCTTGAAATCTTCAGGAAGAAAAGCTTTGCTTGAGGGTGATAGGCCTTCAAATATAGAACTCCAGCAATGGATGATTTCAGCAATAGCTGAAATGTTGAGTGTCTGGAGTCTTGAAATGATGTTGGCCTTGAACACTTTGAAAACTAAAGAGATCTGAAGATTTTGAGAAAGCTTGATCTCCTTTGACGAGTGTTCTTCAGAATTCTTTTTGACAGAAGATTTTGAATGAGTCTCTGTAATCTGTATTGTGTGTTCTCTTCTTATTAATCTCTATTGATTCAAAAAAAACATTCTGTCTTTTATTCTCTGTTCCAGAATAGAATATCATTCTCTGTCAAGGATAGTCGTTGGTCTGCATTGATTGCATCCTTAATTGCATAATCTCTTCAAGAGGAAAGTCCACAAAATTATTCCTTGAAAGATCCCTTGAAACTTGGTCCAGAAGTAAATGAAAACGGCTAGCAAATCTTTGAATTAATTGCAGAATAACTCTTAACTGATTTGAATTTGAATTCTGGAAGTTATCTGAAATCGTCGAACTGAGCTCTGCTATCGTCGAGCTGAGCTCAGCGAACTGGAAAACTCAAGCAGCAAAATAATCGTCGATCTGAGCTCAAAGATCGTCGAACTGAGCTCAGAGATAAAGATCCAATGCAGAGTCAAAATCGTCGACCTGAGCTCACCGATCGTCGAATGGAGTTCGACGATATTATGAAGTTGAGCTCAGCGATCGTCGAATGGAGTTCGACGATCTGTCGAAGTTGAGCTAGATGATCGTCGATCGGAGTTCGACGAATCGTCGTGCTGAGCTCGACGATCAGACTTAGTCTCCAGACAGAAAAACTTGGACTCCAGGGCAGCTTCCAATCCTAGACTTCTAACCCTTAGACTCAATTCTAATTGACCTTTTAAGCTATACAGGAGGTCAAATAAAGGTTCCTAGAGACATAGTGATCCTGACCCAAATTAGTAATAGGGTGTTCCAACACATAGCCTTCATTGACGTTCTCCTCGAGCTTTGGCGCCATTAGAGTTTGAAGAATTTGAATTAGGAGAAGAGAGGTGTCGACACACAAGTTTGGTCTCGAAACTTTACTGAGCGTGTCGACAGACAATGGAGAAATCCTATTTATACCTTTCTAGTATTGATGATGAATGGGCGGGTCAACAAACTTAAATTGTGTCGACACTGTTGAAAAGTGTCGACACAGACTGATAATGTCTCGACACCTATGTGTCGACACAAGTATAGTCGACAGAATATATGTGTCGACACTTGTTTATGTGTCGACACCACTCAACTCGATATTTAGTCGAGACTTTACTTAGATAATTCTGAGTAAACTCTAAGTGTCGACACCACCTTGGTTGTGTCGACACTGACCCTGTATGTGTCGACACTAATTTTCTGAAGTGTCGACACCAACTTCCTAGATGTGTCGACACATTTTCCCTGAAGTGTCGACACCACTTTTCTGTGTCGACACAGATATCTCTGTGTGTCGACACCTTTTTACTTAGCCATTTCTGTAAACTTATTCTAAGTTTATCATACCTAGTTCAATTTTAAACCTATGGAACTTTGTTTCTTCTAAAGGCTTAGTATACATATCAGCTAGTTGATTATCTGTCTTAACATATTCTAGTGAAATATCTTCTTTTTCTACATGTTCTCTTAGAAAATGATATTTTATTTCAATATGTTTAGTTCTACTATAGGAAACAGGATTGTTTGCAATTGATATAGCACTAGTAGAATCACAAAAGAGTGGAGTTCTACTCACCTGAATTCCATAGTCCTCAAGCTGATAATGTATCCATAGAAGTTGAGCACAGCAACTTCCTGCAGCCACATACTCTGATTCTGCTGTGGAGATAGCCACACTTGTTTGCTTTTTGCTACTCCATGAAATCAGTCTTTCACCTAGGAATTGACAGGTTCTAGTTGTACTTTTTTTGTCTTCTTTGCAGCCTGCAAAATCTGCATCTGAATAACCTGTTAGATCAAAGTCTCCATTCCTAGGGTACCAAAGGCCTAGATAAGGAGTGCCCTTCAGATATCTCAATATCCTTTTGACTGCTGTCAAATGAGACTCTTTAGGGCATGCTTGGTACCTAGAACAGACACATGTAGCATACATGATATCTGGTCTACTTGCAGTCAAATAGAGTAGGGAGCCAACTATCCCTCTATACAAAGTCTCATCTACAGGTTTCCCTGCATCATCTTTGCTAAGAGACATACTTGACCCCATAGGAGTCTTCATGGTACTGGATGAATCCATACCATACTTCCTTATGAGTTCTAGGGTGAACTTAGACTGGCATATGGATAATCCATTCTCAGTCTGTCTAACTTGGAGACCCAAGAAGAACTTAAGTTCTCCCATACTACTCATCTCAAATTGTCCTTGCATTAGTTTTGCAAACTTTTTGGAAAGACTACTTTCAGTAGACTCAAATATGATGTCATCTACATATATTTGGACTAGTATTATCTTGCCTCTGGATTCCCTAAGGAATAGAGTCTTGTCTATTTTCCCCCTTGTGAATTTATTCTCAATGAGGAAACTAGACAGGGTTTCATACCAAGCCCTAGGGGCTTGTTTTAACCCATACAAAGCTTTCCTAAGTCTATAGACATAATTAGGTTAAGTTGTATCAACAAAACCTGATGGTTGTTCCACATAGACTTCTTCCTTTAGATTACCATTAAGAAAGGCTGACTTAACATCCATTTGGTAAACTTTAAATCCTTGATAGGTTGCATAGGCCAGGAACATCCTTATGGCTTCCAGTCTGGGTACTGGAGCAAAGGTTTGATCAAAGTCAATACCTTCTTCCTATCTATATCCTTTAGCAACCAATCTTGCTTTGTTCTTGACAATTACTCCATGTTCATCCATCTTGTTCCTAAAGATCCACTTGGTTCCAATTATGTTGTGGCCTTTTGGTTTAGGAACAAGCTCCCAGACTTTGCACCTCTTGAATTGATTCAGCTCTTCTTGCATTGCCTCAATCCAATGAGGATCTAGGATGGCTTCTTCAAACTTCTTTGGCTCTACTTGGGATAGAAAACTGGAGTAGAGTGTTGCACTCAGATTTCTGCTCCTTATTTGTACCCCTTGTCTTAGATCACCAATGATTTGATCTGTTGGATGATCTCTAAGATGCCTATTAGCTGGAGGCATCCTGGCTTCAGGTTGAACTTCTTCAGTTTCTTCAACTTGCTGCACTCCTTGGACTTCTTCTTCATTAGGTACATGTAGTACTCCCCTGGACAACAGCCACTATCTTCTACCTGCTGTCTTGCAGTAGGTCCTTCTTCTATAGTGAGCTTGTCCATCTTCTCAGTCACACCTGTGGAGCTGCAAATACTACTAGACAACTCATTGTTAATAAGTCTAGTTTCATCAAATACTACATGTACAGACTCTTCTACAACTTGAGTAGACAAGTTGTAGACTCTATAAGCCTTACTATTGTTGCTGTATCCAATAAAGATCCCCTCTTGGGACTTGGCAGCAAACTTAGTCAAGTAAGACTTTCCATTGTTAAGTATAAAGCACTTACAACCAAAGATCCTGAAATAAGATAAGTTTGGCTTTCTGCCTTTCACAATCTCATAGGGGGTCTTGTTGTGGCTTTTAGTAATGGTAGCCCTATTAATTACATGGCATGCAGTATTAACTACCTCAGCCCAGAAATATTCTGGTAGAGATGTGTCACTTAATAGGGTCCTACCAGCCTCAATCAAGGTTCTATTTCTCCTCTCAGCAATGTCATTTTGCTGAGGTGTTCTATGTGAAGAAAACTCTTGAAATATCCCAAATTCTTCACATAGTTTTGCCATACTATCAGACTGAAATTCAGTACCATGGTCACTTCTTATCTTGACCACTATACTGTCTAGTTCATTCTGAATTTGTTTGACAAAGCTATAGAAGATACTAGGTGTTTCAGATTTCTGTCTAAGAAAGAACACCCAGGAAAACCTTGAGTAGTCATCTACAACTACAAAGGTAAAGACCTTCCTACCTAGGCTGTGTACTGGCATAGGACCAAAGATATCCGTATACAAGAGGTATAAACACCTCACAGCATCTTTGTTTTCAATGCTACTAAAGGTGGATCTAATCTGCTTGCCCTTTTGACAAGCTGAGCATATTCCATCTTTAATACACTTAACTTGAGGACCATTCCTCACTAACTATTTGCTAAAGAGTTGGCCAATTGTCTTGTAGTTAAGATGGGCTAGCCTCTTGTGTCATTTGACACAATGAGAGACTTTCTCATCAGCTACAAGACAAACTGGAGAACCATTGTTCTCACACATAATGTTTAGGCAATAGACATTTCTTTTTCTATAACCTGTCAAAATGATCTCTTGATCATTTGACCTCCTGATGTGACAACCATTTTTAACAAATGAGATGTCATATCCCAAATCACTCAATTGACTTATACTAATAAGGTTATGTTCCAAACCCTTAACATAAGCCACTTGAGTAATAGTTATATGGGTGCTAGAAATGTTACCAAAACCCTTGATGATTCCTTTTTTAGAACCACCAAAGGTGACTTTTGGATCATCCTTGATAGGTGTGTAGTCCTTTAGCAATCCCCTAGTTCCAGTCATGTGTCTGGAACAACCACTGTCCAAGTACCGTATTGGGGCATGGCCACTTGGACTCACCTGCAAAACAGATTAGTGAACCTTAGAACCCAAAGAATTCTTGGGTCCTTGGTACTGGTTAGTTTGCTTCCTAACAAAGCTACTTGCAGGTTTTCCAACAGGCAGTTTGCTACTCACTTTGGCACTTGCATTGTGCCAACAGTCCATGGCAAAGTGGCCTACCTTGCCACAGCACCAACACTCAAACCTATTGTACCTTTGCTTAGTTACATCCCTAGCTGTTTTATCTACAGCTGGCTTGTTGAGAGCTGGGGCTTTGCCCTTGGACTTGGACTTGACAGTCCTAGCAGGTTTAAAAAACCCCAGTCCAGCTTTACCTTTTTGATGAACAAATTCATCAATTAAGGGTAGAACAGACTTTGGTTTAGAAAACCTAGCAACTAAATCTCTCTCCTTCTGAAGACTAATCTCCAGACTTTTGATTTGATCATTCTTAAATGATATAGTCCCCATCTAAATCACAGTTATTTGCTTCAGTCTGGCTATTTCATTTAGTTTTTGATCAATCATCTTCTCAAAATCAGTTGCAGCAACTTTGAGACTAGCAATTTCCTTTGCCTGACTCTTGGCTAGGGACTTGCTCTTCTTAAAAGCTTGTAACAGAACTTTATATTCATCTATCAAGTGATGAATATCCCCTTCAGACTCAGATGCACTCTCATCACTTGATGATGATGAATATGATTCTGAACTTGCACAAGAAATTGAACTTAAAGAACAATTTTGTACCTTACTAGGTCCAGGCTGCTCCTGAATTTTGTCACCTTTTGTCAATGCCATCAGTCCTTGGCACTGACTGTCCACTTGTTCCTATACAGAGTTCATGATCTGGATGAACTCTTCTTCCTCTTCCTCAGTAAACAGTCTTATGTATGCTTCTGCTTCTGACTCAGTTTCTGATGAAGATATGTCTGATAGGCTCTTATCCTTTTTGGCAACAAAAGACCTTTCCTTCTTGCCCTTGAATTGAGTCTTTTTCTTATCATTAGACTCCTTCCTTTTCTCTGGACAGTCTGCAATAACATGTCCTTGTCTGTTACAGCAATAGCATACAATTTTTGATAGAGTTGCTTTGCTAGACTTGGTCTTTTTCCTGTCTTTCTTTGATGACTTCTTGTTCTGATAATAGTCATCTTTTCCTTGTGAAGTGGATGGCTTTGTCCTCCACTGTTTCTTCTTTAAGAACTTCTGAAAGTGTCTTATGAAAGCTGCAAAGTCCTCATCACTTTCACTGCTCTCAAAATTTCTACTTGCTGACTCATCTGACTCAGTCTCAGCTACTTTAGGAGGTGGAGTTGGTGACTTACTTCTGTATTTTCTGGTGGCTTCTGTCTTGAATTCCACTGTTCTTTCTTTATGTTCACTTCTTGTAGTCTTCTCCTCTTCTTTTCTCACCATCAACTGCATCTCATAGGATAGCAGTTTTCCAAACAGTGTTGGTGGAGGGATATCTACTAACTTTGCCATTTCCCTTATGGCACAGATCTTGGTGTCTCAATCCTTTGTTAGGGACCTCAGAAACTTATCTTTAAGCTCATAATTACTGAATTCTCTGTCATAGGACATTAGCTCATTCACAATCCTATAGAACTTCTTATAGCATTTTGTTATGCTATCAGACCTACCTTGCCTGAAGCTTTCATATTCTTGGTTTAATAAGGACTTTCTGTCCTGCCTCACTTCTTCAGAACCCTCCATGTACACAATAAGAGTATCCCACATCTCCTTAGATGTCTTACAGTGTATCAAATTCTGAAAGGTAGCATCATCTATAGCACTCACAATGATATTCTGAGCCCTCTTGTCCATTGTGGCTAGAATTATCTCATCCTTTGTCATTTCAGAGAAATCCTTAGGTGTTCTCTGATTTGCATCCAGGACTGAAACCTTCATGGGAACATATGGCCCTTTTTTAACTGTGATGTAAATTCTAGGGTCTGAGGCTTCCATAAATAGTATCATTTAACTTAGACTGAATCTGCCAACAGGATCTACTCAGACAGTTAAGTCCCTTTTTGAGTAACCTCGCTTTGATACCACTTGAAAGAAATTGTACCTAATCACCTAGAGGGGGGGTGAATAGGTGACTTAATCTTTATTAACTTTTTAGGCAGATTTCAGATTATATCACAGATTCTTAACTAATTCTACACTGCAGTCAATCAGCAATCACAGCAATCAATCAAGCACACAGTGAACACACAAATTTACAGTGGTTCCCCAAGGTTTGGGTACATCCACTTTCCCCCTTCGTTTATCTAGTAGTGTACTAGATTCGGCCAAACTCCTCCACTATCTCAGATCCTCAGATCTTACACTCAGAACCCCAAAACAGGTTCCTACACCTCAGGCCCAAGGCCCTACAACTCAGTCTTCTCCAAAGACCTACACTCAGCTTTTTCACAAAGCCTACACTCAGCCACAGCAGGCCTACACTCAGCCACAACAGGCCTACACTCAGAGATACAAATCTCGTACACTCAGGCCCACAGGCCCTACACTCAGCCTTTATAATTGCAGGCTTACAACTCAGATCCCTAAGGATCCTACAAGAAATATAAAATACAAAATGTATATACCTACAACTCTGAATAGAGAGATGAGTTGATAGGTTCTTGATGAGTTCTTGGAAGAACTCTGCTGAGATCAACCTCACTTGGCTTTTCTTCAAAGCTTTTTGAATGTAGAACACAATAGGGTTGATCTTCTCTACAGCTGATCCTTGATCTCTGCAACTTAAGATTCAGAACAAAGTCTGAACCCTTCTTCTCAGCCTAGTTCCAACGGCTGTCTTCTTGGATGGAGCTCTCTCTCTCTCCAACTTCTTAGATCTTCACTAGATTCTTCAATGAATAGCTAGATCTTGTGTGTATTACTTGATGTGTTGATCTGTGTTAAATCATTTCTTTCTGTTGACAGTATAAGCCTATATATAGGCCTTCTTCATGGTAACCGGCTGGTCCGGTTCATAACTGATTTCTGACAACTCTGACAGGTGTAGTAGACCGGCTGGAATGGCAGCTGTCAAGTCATCCAGTCAGTTCTTGAAAAATCTATAATTGTCTGAAAGTGTCGAGACTGTCTGTCTTTAAGTGTCGACACTTATAGACTAAGTGTCGACACAAGTTCACAAAGGGTCGACACTAGCCTTCAAGGTGTCGACACAACTCCTTGTGTTGTAGAATTCACTTCTCGACACAGCTTCTTCAATATGTGTCGACACTGATATTGAGTGTCGACACAACTCTTTGTTCTTCAGTACTTTGTTGAATTCTTGTAAGTGTCGACACAACTCCTTTGTGTCGACACATCTTCATGTGTTGAACTTGTCAGTGTCGACACATCTTCTTGGTGTCGACACATGCTTTCTGTGTTGATACTTGCTGAGTGTCGACACTGCTCCTTGTGTCGACACATTCTTCTTCTGTTGAGACTCTGGCTAAGTGTCGACACATCTCCTTAGTGTCGACACTTGTACTTAGAATTTTGTTGAACTTTGTTAAGTGTCGACACTGCTCCTTTTGTCGACACTTTCTTCATGTGTTGAGTCTTCTGCTGAGTGTCGACACATTCTTTCTTGTGTCGACACTTTCTTCAAGTGTTGAGTCTTCTGCTGAGTGTCGACACATTCTTTATTATGTTGACACTTATATTTAGACTCTGCTGACTTTGCTGAGTGTCGACACAGCCTCCAAGTGTCGACACTTTCTGATGTAGACACAGTTTCACTGGGTGTCGACACAACTGCTAAGTGTCGACACAGCTTCACTAGACTTTCTTCATTGAGTGTCGACACAGCTCCTTGTGTCGACACTTTCTGTCTGGTGTCGACTCTGCATCCATTGTGTCGACACAAGTACTCCAAGTGTCGACACTGCTTGCCTGGGTGTCGACACAAGTCTTCTTAAGTGTCGACACTTTGCTCCTGGGTGTCGACACATGGACTTAGAAACTTTTTCATCTTTCCCTGCAAATACTTAACCTGCACAAGTAAACTCAAAACACATCAAATACATTTTGATGTATATCATTGTGTAGGGTGAGGCTTCTTCAAATCAGGTACATTTAAACCAATGTACCCAACATATAGTGTGGCAGGTCTACGGGCTCGTCGATTATCACACCGACGGGAGTTGACTGTTAGACTTTGGGCGGTTGGGATGTGTCCTCGACGTTCACGTCCCGAGGCCCCTTCCGTGCCAAGTGAATGGTTGGGCTGTGTCCTCGTGCTTACTTCCGAGGCACCTTCCGGGTCACACCAGGCCAGTTCGGGCTATGTTCTCGATGCACATCTACCCGAGACCCCGCTAGGCCATAGTGCGCATGGGCTCCGCTATTGTGTTCTTAGCATCGAGGATATGGATGCCTAGGTGAAGTAGTGTGGATACTCACCTAGTAGTAGAAGTGCCCATTCTACTGTCACCGCCTGGCCACGGTGGCTGATGCTTGAGAGGTTAGCTACCTGCTCGAAAAGTGGGAACTATAGTCTGTGTCGATATAGTAATTGCATGTGTGCGATCATGGGTGAGTCATTGCAATGCATACAGTCCATTTCATATCATTGCACATCAAGATCCTCATCGTATAAGTTTGTATGGGCACTCATATACGATGAGTTACTTTATGTAACCCGATCCCTAACTTATAAGCTTGTATGGGCAACCTTATAAGTTAAGTTACTTTCCTGCTACTGATATCTTACTTGTTAGTTTGCTATAGCTCTTAAATAACCGCTAGATTATGATACTGTTACTCTTACATTATTGCCACATGCTTGTACTTCTTTTATTATTTGCATATATATATTATCCTTGTTCCTTCTCCCCGCCCGGTGCCGAGGAGTCGTCGGGGGAGCGAATGTGAAGCCACTTAGTCATTTCGACTAACGGTTGTTACATCTTCCTTTTTAGGAGGTCACGACGCAGGTATAACATCCGCAGACTATGCAGCAGGACAGCCAGGCCAGGATGATAGGGCCTGAGGGGACGGTACCGTCGCTACCATCAGTTACTGACGTGAGTGTTGTGAGACTCTGATGTAGCCCGTTTGGGCAGTTGATAGCTGTACTCTGATATATTGTATAAGCATGTTTAGCTTCTCTTATTGTACTATTTGGACTTATATGCTTAGTATGGATTGACTTCTCTTGCTTATATTTGGTTGGGTTGGCATGTTATATTGATATTGGTTGTAGCCGGCGGAATAGGCGTCTTGTGGTACAGGTTAGCCCGTGTGCTAATGCTACCGCAAGGCGGCTGTTCCGGGCATAAGACCCCCCTTCGTGCCGTGTTTTGGGATCCGGGAGGGGGGTGTCTTACTAACGGTATCAGTTTTCCACGATCCTCAACTAAAGAAGTCATTTAACAATGCTACCACCCCCGTTTGATTAGTCAGTTTGTGGACAAACTGACTTAGCGGAAGCAGTGGTGTGCCCATATGTAATTCACACTAAGTTTGTCTAACTTTGACCTTAACATTAGCCAACCTGACCTTAGGTACGTATCTTTATACGTTGATCTCCTGAAGTTTGGACGACCCTAGGTATATAAACCGATTGTATAAAGTCTTGCGAGATCCCCTCGGGTAAGCACTTTTGTTTATAGCGGATATTGAATCTAGCTGAGATAATAAACATGGCAGATTCCCTGTGTAACGCCCTGAAAAATGGTATTTGAGTTGGTCGCGTAAAAAGAGGTTTTTGGTGCCGGTATAGGGGTACACGGCCTAGGACACGTGCGTGTCCAAGGCCATGTCTGGCTGGTGTTTTTGGCTGTTTTCATCCCGAGAAGGACACGGCTAAGTGACACGGGCGTGTCATTTAACACGAGCATGTGCCTAACTGTGTCTCTGCCCGTGTTCTGCATTTGACAGTCGACCATAGTTGCTCGATGATTTTCGGGTGACACGGGTGTGTGCCTACCCGTGTCCCTACCCGTATTCTTTTGGGTCGTGTCTGTTGCCGTGGCGGTTATATGTGGCATGCCCCTTGGTCATGGGCGTGTTGAGGAACCCGACACGGGCATGTTAGGTGAGACACGGGCGTGTCTTTGCCCGTGTGAGTATCTGTGTTCGATGGTCGTACCTAGATTGAGGCACACGGCCTGGGACACGACAGTGTGCCAAGACGTGTTCGGCCCAGGTTTAGAGATTTTTGAGCGGATTTGAGCCATTCGTTTTCTTTAAATAAGATCCAACGGCCCAGGTGATTTCCTGCTCTGTTAAGGCCGGGAATAGGGGAGTTAATCCTTCATTTCTCTCCAAGGCTTTCTCTTTCCAAGGTGTTAGAGAGAGGAGGAAGAAGAAGGAGGATTCCGGCCGCCGGCGGAGCATCGGAGCACTGTTTCAAAATCTGAGAGCGGATCCGTGGAGGAAAGTTCGTTGCGAAGATTTCCATCCATGTACTTTTTCCATGGTACTAAAACGGACTACAAGGGTAATGATTCTCCACTTGGGCATCTGAAGCTCTTCCTTTCTGCATAGGGAATCCCGCTCCCGCGAGTGTGCGGCGAGTGCGTGTTGTTCCTTGGGGTTGATGTGAATAGTCCCCCTTGTGTTGCATATAGAGTCCGGAATCGTAAGTACGGACATAGGTATTGTGTGTGAAGCCTACCCGGACATGTTGGTCTGGATCGGTGATGTTGCATTTGTATGGTTGCCGGAGAAGACTCCGTGCTTTGGGTTTTCAGGTTTCTACACGGTAGATTGCAGCAGGGATCCTTGGAGGTTAGCTTCAAGGCGCACCCGGAAAATTGAGCTGAATCGTTGTTCTGCTAACTTGGCGGTCTGGGAATCGGCCTTGAACATAACTGGGTTATGTGGTTGTTTGGAAAATGTTAGGATCCGAGAGAAGCTTGGCCCGCGCGTAGGACTTAAATTGACTAGGCGGTATGAGCAACGGACAAGTGGAATCGGACCTGGGCTATGTGGTTCGGTGCGAGAGACCCATAGATGGGGACTGGCCGTTGGCATAATCGGGAGTCTTAAACAGTGGTCAGAAAGGCTGAATGCTCATGTTGTTGCCATCACGAGGATGGTGGTGAAGCCACGGAATTGATCGGATTCGCCGTTAATGTGCCCTGAGTGCATTGGGTGTTTGGCCATGCGAGCCGACACCTGTGGCGAAGTATGTTTTATATAATTGTTTAGCTGGGCTAATGATATGCAGGGAAGGAGCACCGCCGTCCCGAGAAAAGGGACGGGGTCATTATAATTTGGTCGGCTTTTGCTGACCGTTGCCTGTTTGCCACCGTGCGGTGGAATGTTGTTTGCAGGTGCTGCGGAGCCGAGTACAAAATAGCGGGCTGGAGCCCATGTTGTCGTGCTGGCCCTCGAAGGTCGTACAGTATAGTTGTTTTTATTTTGTCATGTGTGGCCAGCCTGCGAGCCGATGTATGTAAGACATGTTTCTATTAAGTGAACATTTGTAAGGCCATAAGGCCATGTCCCCTTTTTAGTGTATTTAGGGTTTCATTCCTGTTGTGTGGATGTGGACATTCTTGGTTGTGGATTTAAGATTTGGGTTTTTTCAACTTTTAAAAGCTTCCACTAGAATGCGCTGTGTAGGACGTGTAGTCTTAATTGGATAGTTTGAATATTCTTATGTAACCCTTCCGACTGTCTGTGATATATGGCGTCGGGTTCCAGTTGGACCTTCTGTTATATGTCATGTGACGGATGGGGGTGTTACAATTTGGTATCAGACGTCCGGTTACGGTCAGGCTTAACTGAATTCGTGGGCGAATTCTTTTAAGGGGTGGTGAGCACATGTGTGCGTCATCGTTATAACATCAAAAAGAACCCATGAATGTCCACTTAGGAATGAAAAATACACTTGTTTTGTGGAATCTGAGTGTTCCAATGATTGCTTTTAGCAATTTGGTTGTCATCTAATCGTGTGTCTTTGCTTCTATAGGCAGCTAGGAGCGGTGCTGGTCAATCAGGGCGTCCGCAATCGGCGGAAAGTAGTGCACCGAGAGACATGCCTACTATACCTCCTTCAACGGAAACCATCAGGATGGTGGCTGAAGCCGTGTTTGCGATGATTAATGCCCAACCTGCAGGGCAAATGCATCACGCACCTCCTACGAATGAGCAAGAACCGGTTAGGGCGGCAGAGCCGAGAGTGGTGGAGCGCGCAGCAGTTGATCTGGTAGAGCCGAGGAGAGATACGGAGAAGCAACTTAAGCATGTAATGGGATTTCATCCCCCAGTTTTTGACGGGACTGGAACGCTAGCTCAAGCTGAGGACTGGCTCTCTTCGATAAAGAGGTTTTTGACAGCCACATTAACTGAGGAGTGGCAGAAGACCTCTATAGCGACCTTTCTTTTGGCGGGTGAAGCAAGGTTGTGGTGGGATGAGTTGCAGTTTCATCTTCTAGTGGGAAGACAACTTGCTGATGTGCCGATGGAGGAATTCTCTAGATTATTCTTGGCCAGATACCTACCCTCTGCTCAAAAGTTGGAAATGGAGAATCAGTATCCTAGGCTGACTCAGGGAGCCAGAAGCGTGGACGAGTATCTCCATGAGTTCACACGGTTGGGTCGTTATGTTGGGGCTATGTTTACGGAAGAGGAGAGGAAGACCAACCGATTTTATGAGGGTCTTCGTGGTGACCTACAACTACTCCTTGTTGGGCCTAAGGCGCGGGCCTTCCTAGCCTTGGTCAACTCGGCCCGGTCTTTGGAAAAGGTTGCGAAGAGGGTGCAAGAGAAGAAGGACTCAGGAGAAAAGAAGTCTGAGTTCAAGGTGCCAAATACCAAGTCAGGATTCCGCAGATGGAACAAGAAGCAGAGGACTTCGAACTCAGCCCCTTCAGCTGGTGCGTCGGGGGCAACCACAAGTCGAGTCTCAGGAGCTTGCTATAACTGTGGGAAGACGGGGCATTTTGCTCGTGAGTGTTGGAGCGGACGTGCAAGGTCTGAGAGAAAGCCTGGAGCGACTTATGAGGTGAAAGGGAAGGCAGTGGAGTCAACCGCGTCCCATCATGCTCCAGTCCAGCCTAGATTCTACAACCTTGGTCTTCAAGAGGCCATAAAGCAAACGGACGTGGTGACCGGTATGAGTTAAATTACAGTGGTTTAACTTTTATAGTTGTTACCTTCGTATTTGTTAGCTTACTTTCGTTGGTGCTAGGCTTTGTGTTGATCTTTGAGTTTCCAGCGAGAGCTCTGTTTGATATGGGAGCATCGCATTCCTTCTTGTCCGAAAAATTCTTATCGCGCATCGGGGTTCCGTCTTCGATGGAAAAAGACAGGTTGGATGTGTTGTTGCCCAATGGGTGCTCAATGCACGCGGATAGGGTCTACGTAGCGAAGATTCGGATTGGAGACCAGGAGTTTGATTTGCGAGCGTTGATTCTACCGTTAGTGGAGTTCGACGTAATATTCGGTATGGATTGGCTCTCGGAGCAGGGTGTATGCATTGATTGAAACCGTAAGGAAGTTAAGTTGGGTCTAAACACTGATCGGGAGACTACTTTTGCGGGCATGAAGGGGTCAGGGAAAGTTTTGATGTCGGCCCTTCAGGTGATCAAGGCAGTTCGGTCTGGGGCAGAGCTATTTGTCACATTAGTGCAGACTTCGATGCCTAAGCCTAGTTTGGACAGCATCCCGATGTGTTCCCAGATGATCTCCCAGGAGCCCCTCCTCAGCGGGAGATAGACTTTACTATAGAGCTGGTACCGGGTGCCAAACCGGTGTCACGCTCCCCCTATCGGATAGCGCCAAAAGAGATGGCGGAGTTGAAGGTGCAACTGCAAGAGTTGCTGGAGCAAGGTTATGTGCGTCCCAGTTCGTCGCCTTGGAGCGCACCAGTTCTCTTTGTTAAGAAGAAATATGGGAGCTTGCGGCTTTGTATCGACTACCGGGAATTGAACAAGCTTACAGAAAAGAATAAGTATCCGATTCCGAGGATTGATGATCTATTTGATCAGTTGGTTGGGTCAACGGTATATTCAAAGTTAGATCTGAAGTCCGGTTACTATCAATTGAGGATAAGGGAGAGCGACATCCCAAAGACAGCATTCAGTACGCGGTTTGGGCATTACGAGTTCACAGTCATGCCGTTTGGTTTGACTAATGTGTCATCCGTGTTTATGGATCTAATGAATAAGACGTTCAGAGAATACTTGGATCGTTCCGTGATAGTATTTATTGATGATATCCTGGTGTACTCGCAGTGCGAGGAGGATCACTACAATCATCTACACATGATGCTGGAGAGGTTGAGGAGGAATCAGTTGTATGCCAAGTTCTCCAAGTGTGAATTCTGGTTATCCTCGATAGCGTTCCTTGGTCATGTTGTCAGTGGAGAAGGGATAGTTGTGGATCCGGGGAAGATAGTGGCGATACGGGAGTGGCCTGTTTTGACTACAGTGGCGGAGGTCCGGAGCTTTTTGGGGCTTGCTGGCTACTACAGGCGCTTCGTAGAGAACTTCTCGCGGATAGCGCTACCACTCATGACGTTGACTAGGAAGGATCAGAAGTTTGTGTGGTCTTCGGAGTGCGAACAGGCTTTTGAAGAGTTGAAGAGGCGGTTGACCACTGCGCCCATTTTATGTTCGCCAAGTGGAACCGAAGGGTTCGAGATCTATAGTGATGCTTCGGGCAGTGGTTTGGGCTGTGTTCTGCTACAGCATGGGAGAGTGATAGCCTATGGTTCACGACAATTGAAGGCTCACAAGAGAAATTATCCAGTCCACGACTTGGAGTTAGCGGCCGTGATATTTGCTCTAAAGCTGTGGAGGCACTATCTGTACGGTGTGAAGGTCGATATTTACACCGATCATAAGAGCTTGAAGTACCTGTTGGACCAAAAGGATCTGAACATGAGGCAGCGGAGGTGGATGGAGTTCTTAGGGGACTACACCTTCAAGATACATTATGTTCCTGGGAAGGGAAATGCAGTGGCGGATGCATTGAGTCGCAGGACTCCGACGCAGGCCAATTGGTTATCGGTACATGATGAGAGATTGGTCCATGAGTTGGAGGCTTTGGAGATGTCTTGTGTCGACAAGCAATCTGGTGCTGAGGCGAAACTGTTTTGGACAGAGGTGCAGTGTGACCTAGCTAATAGAGTTCGGCGGGCTTTGGTTCAGGACAACAACATGAAGTAGATTTTGGATGAGTCGTTGGACGGGTCAAATTCCTAGTTTGCTGTTGAGGATGGGTTGCTAAGGAAGGACGGTCGCCTATGCGTTCCTAGTGCGGATAATCTTCTGGAGGGGTTGATGTATGAGGCTCATCATACCAAGTACTCAATCCACCCGGAGAGCACAAAGATGTATAGAGACATGAAGAAATTATTCTGGTGGCCGGGTTTGAAGAATGATGTAGCACTTTATGTGGCCAAGTGTCGTACTTGTGCATTGGTGAAGGCAGAATGCCAGAAGCCCGGAGGTTTCTTGAATCCCCTTCCTATCCCAGAATGGAAATTCGATGACATACTTATGGATTTTGTGCATGGTTTGCCGAAGTCACAGAAGGGAAACGACGCCATATGGGTGGTCGTAGATAGGTTGACAAAGGTGTCGCACTTTATTCCGAACAGGAAGGAAGATCCGGTGGAAAAGTTAGCCAAACTCTAAGTGGATAATATTGTACAATTGCATGGTGTGCCCCGCAGTATTATTAGTGATCGAGATGGACGCTTCACGTCGAATGACTGGAGGTTGGTGCATAGTCTGTTGGGTACTAAACTAAAGTTCAGTACAACCTTTCATCCGCAGACGGATGGCCAAACCGAGAGGGTCAACCGAACATTGGAGGACATGCTTCGCATGTGCGTCCTAGATTTTGGAAAGCAGTGGGAAGATCACCTGTACATGGTGGAGTTTGCGTACAACAACAGCTTTCAGACGAGTATTGGTATGGTGCCTTTCGAGGCCTCGTACGGGAGAAAGTGTCGCACGTCGTTGTCTTGGTTGGAGACGGGCGAGTCGAAGTTTTGCAAACGTCAGGCAGTGGAAAATGCTACTTCAGTGATACGGACAATTCAAGAACGGTTGAAGATCGCTCAGGACAGACAGTCAAAGTACTATAACGCCAAGCATAGGAACGTGGAGTTCAGTGTTGGCGACATGGTGTATCTAAAAATCAAGCCGTTCAAGGGTGTCTCGCGAGTTCGACGCTTGAAGAAGTTGAGTCTGATATACCTTGGACCATTTGGAATCCTGGAGCGTGTTGGCGAGGCGGCGTATAGATTGAAGCTGTCGGCGGAATTGAGTGGGCTCCATGACGTGTTCCATGTATCAGTGTTGCGTAAGGCGGTGCAAGAGCCTTCGCAGATCATTGCGGACAATCAAGTACCGGTTGATTATAAGTTGACAACAAGGGTCAAGCCGGTAAGTGTTGAAGACGTTGCAGTCAAGCGACTCCGCAATAAGGATATCTGTTAGTTAACGTCCGTTGGAATAATTACGGACGTGAGATATCTCTTGGGAGCGAGAGCAAGCTATGTTGGAGGAATACCCCCAGTTATTCCACTCAGGTATTATTTAGATTTGTGTACCTTTGCTTAATTTCGGGACGAAATTCCTTAAGTGGGGGAGATTTGTAACGCCCCGAAAAATGGTATTTGAGTTGGTCGCGTAAAAAGGGGTTTTTGGTGCCGATATAGGGGTACACGGCCTAGGACACGGGCGTGTCCAAGGCCGTGTCTGCCTGGTGTTTTTGGCCGTTTTCATCCCGAGAAGGACACGGCTAGAAACACGGCTAAGTGACACGGGCGTGTCATTTGACACGGGCGTGTGCCTAACCGTGTCTCTGCCCGTGTTCTGCGTTCGACGGTCGACGATAGTTATTGGACGATTTTCGGGTGACACGGGTATGTGCCTACCCGTGTCCCTACCCGTGTTCTTTTGGGTCGTGTCCGTTGTCGTAGCGGTTATATGTGACACGCCCCTTGGTCACGGGCGTATTGAGGAACCCGACACGGGCGTGTCTTTGCCTGTGTGAGTCTCTGTGTTCGACGATCGTGCCTGGATCGAGGCACACGGCCTGGGATATGGCCGTGTGCCACGCCGTGTTCGGCCCAGGTTTAGAGATTTTGAGCGGATCTGAGCCGTTATTTTTCTTTAAATAAGATCCAACGGCCCAGGTGATTTCCTACTCTGTTAAGGCCGGTAATAGGGGAGTTAATCCTTCATTTCTATCCAAGGCTTTCTCTTTCCAAGGTGTTAGAGAGAGGAGGAAGAAGAAGGAGGATTTCGGCCACCGGCGGAGCATCAGAGCACCGCTTCGAAATCTGAGAGCGTATCCGTGGAGGAAAGTTCGTTGCGAAGATTTCCATCCATGTAGTTTTTCCATGGCACCAAAACGGACTACAAGGGTAACGATTTTCCACTTGAGCATGTGAAGCTCTTCCTTTCTGCATAGGGAATCCCGCTCCCGCGAGTGTGCGGCGAGTGTGTGGTGTTCCTTGGGGTTTATGTGAATAGTCCCCCTTGTGTTGCATATAGAGTCTGGAATCGTAAGTACGGACATAGGCATTGTGTGTGAAGCCTACCCGGACATGTTGGTCTTGATCGGTGATGTTGCATTTGTATGGTTGCCGGAGAAGACTCTGTGCTTTGGGTTTTCGGGTTTCTACGCGGTAGATTGCAGCAGGGATCCTTGGAGGTTAGCTTCAAGGCGCACCCGGAAAACTAAGCGGAATCGTTGTTCTGCTAACTTGGCGGTCTGGGAACCGGCCTTGAACATAACTGGGTTATGTGGTTGTTTGGAAAATGTTAGGATCCGAGAGAAGCTTGGCCCGCACGTAGGACTTAAACTGACTAGGCGGTATGAGCAACGTGCAAGTGGAATCGGACCTGGGCTATGTGGTTCGGGGCGAGAGACCCATAGATGGTGACTGGCCATTGGCATAGTCGGGAGCCTTAGATAGTGGTCAGAAAGGCCGAATGCTCAAGTTATTGCCATCACGGGGATGGTGGTGAAGCCACGGAATTGACCGGATTCACCGTTAATGTGCCCTGAGTGCACGGGGTGTTTGGTCGTGCGAGTCGACACCTGTGGCGAAGTATGTTTTATATAATTGTTTAGCTGGGCTAATGATATACAGGGAAGGAGCACCGCCGTCCCGAGAAAAGGGACGGGGTCATTATAATTTGGTCGGCTTTTGCTGACCGTTGCATGTTTGCCACCGTGCGGTGGAATGTTGTTTGCAGGTACTGCAGAGCCGAGTGCAAAATAGCGGGCTGGAGCCCATGTTGCCGTGCTGGCCCTCGAAGGCCGTATAGTATAGTTGTTTTTATTTTATCATGTGTGGCCGGAAAAACCAGATCTGGATCTGAAACTTCTTGGCTTCTCACGATCGATCTAGTCAGAGAATGAGGAGTTGATCGAATCTCGATCTGGAGAGCCTTCTTGATCTGAATCCTCAAAAGATGAAAGCTTAGCCGGTCGGGAATCAGCGACGGCAGCGGCGATGGATTTCATTTCTTGGAGAGAGAGAGGAGACAGAAAACTTCAGAGAGTACAGCTGCAAAAACTTTCTTAGAATACTTTTCTTTGATAAATTAGGGTTTGTCGGTTTAGACAAAACCTTTTATAGGAGAGGAGAAGATTAGCCATAATTGAGTCATTATGAGAGACACGTGGACCAATCATGTCAAAGTTTATGAATATGACCGTTAGGTCTGGACTTAAAGAATTTCGAAAAAGTCAAAGTAAATTACTCGAGATATAATAGACTACTCGAGTACATGCAACACTACTCGAGTAGGTAGAAGATGACTACTCTAGTACATGAGAAAAACTACTCGAGAGGGAAGAGAGATGATTACTCGAGTACATGGAGTCAACTACTTGAGTAAATAAGAATGAGAAAGCCTCAGCTACTCGAGTAACAAAAAATTCTTACTCGAGTACTTGAGTACATACACGAGAGGTGGAGTATATAACTCGAGTATAAGAAATACTACTCGAGTATATAAGAAAGAACTACTCGAGTATATAAGAAACTACTCGAGTCATAGACTTAGAAAATTTCTGGAACAGGAAAACTGAACTACTCTAGTATAGAAAATAAACTACTCGAGACAAATAGAACTACTCGAGTATATGGAGATGACTACTCGAGTAATTCACTTAGAGAAATTTTCTGGAATGGAATCCTAGATTACTCGAGTATAAACACTGGACTACTCTAGTAGTAGATGAACTACTCGAGTACATGACTTAGACTACTCGAGTAAGTGAGAACTACACGAGAGTCAGAATTCAACTACTCAAGACAGAAGATAGAACTACTCGAGTATATAAGATGACTACTCGAGTATTTAACTTAGAAAAATTTGAGAAGATAATTTCTTTAAAACTCGAGAGGAGAAAAGAAACTACTCGAGATATATCTTAACTACTCGAGTAAGAGTATTACTACTCGAGTATGAACTCAGTAACTTACTCGAGTAAGTAAAGAACTACTCGGGTACTTTACTTAGGAAATTTTCTTGACAAAAGTTTCTTCTTCTAATGTGAAATCAGCATCAATTTTTTTCACATAGTCCTAGAGCTTGAATATGAAGTGTATCCCAATAGAGAGGCTACACATGAGTCAACACCTTGGAGCACACAATGAGGGATTACATTGTATGGTCCTGTGTTTGGTGACCCGTTGTAGACTGACATTGGTCTACACTTCCCATAAGAATTCATGCAAACACATAACTCAAACCAAGCATTAAATACAACTTAATTCATCTTAGTTCAAGGGTGACTTCATCAAATCTAGGTTAGTGTGAATACAATACCCAACAATCTCCCCCTATTTGTAGAAGTCAGAACCCTTTACACTAAGGTGAATTATGGACATAAAAAGAATGCTAAGTATATAAAGCAGTGTTAGCAAGCATAAGAACTATGAAAAGGATAATAAGATCAAAAACTTAGAATCATATAAGTGTGATTATCCAGAAATATCATTAATAACAAAAATCATTTCCACAACTCATAAGTCCTTTTGGCTAGTTCTGATGATGTTTCCTGTCCTGTTTATCTTGTTGTCTTCTTTGGTAGCTGAAAGGCTTTGGATAATACTTGGGGGGTCTTGTACGAGCAGCAGAATTGTTTCTTCCATATTCTCTATCATATATCCTCATTTTGGTCATAGATTTCTCATACAACTCCCATTTTTGGGAACTGTAGTGAATATTTCTGCTCTCATGGTAGTCCATAACTAATTTGAGAGTTTCCAGGATGAGAGACTTGGAAGTTGGAGACCAAACCTCAGCATGTTCAGGAGCTGGAGTAGGAATGGACTTGCTGGTAGAAGGACATTCACCATACTTTCTTTTCTTCTTGTAAGTCTGAATTTCAGGAGGAGCTTTGAAGAAAATATCTACAGGATCTTCAGCCCAACCGTGAGTATAGGTATTAGGAGGGGCAACAGAATCACCAGGCCTATGAGAAAAAGTGGGTTGAGGAGATTGAGCAGGAACATCAGCAGCTGGTGGGTTCAAATGATGAGGAATGACATTTGGATCAGTAGCAAATTCAGGAAGGATCTGGTTCTGCATCCAGACATCAGTGTCATAGTTGTGGAATTTGACACTCTGAATTTGAGCTAGGATATCATTATGGATCTCTTTCATTTTAGTTTCCCATAATTCTTTCTTGAGGGCATCAGATTTTTCTAAGTATTCTTTTACCAACTTCTTCCCCTTTCTGACTTCAACAGATAGCTGAGAGATGGCATCATCTTTGAAAGTGTCAACTTCTTCACAGATTTTCATCTTGGTTACGTCAGCTCTTTTGTCCAATTCCATCTGATTTCCAGCTATGGTAACACTCTGTTCCATAACTTGGCCAACACTAGTTATAGTGTGGTCTAAGGCTTTGCCACCAATTTGGAAAAGATATTTGAGCTGATCAGTATTATGCTAGATATCTGCAAATCCTCAGCTCATCTCAGTTTCTAGAGCAGTTACCTTATCAGTGACAGTCTTTATACAAGTATCAAAGTAAGATTTCTGTTCTTGAAGGAGAAGTACAATCTGAGTCATCAAATCTGAGGAGGCAGGAGCTGTAGCAGTAGGAGGAGCAGAAGTAGCTGGAGTAGAAGGAATAGGAGGAGCTACCCATGGAGCTATTTCTGTGAGGGTAACAGAGCTCTTATCTCTTGTAGTGTGTACGAGACCATCTCCTTCTTCCATTATCTGAGGGAGAGAGAAATCCAAATTCCTGATAGGAGCTTCAGCTGGCTCATGTGAGAGCTCATTAGAAATGAAGATTGTTTCTGGCTATTCTTGGTGAGATTGAGCTGGAGAGATTTCTGAAGACTGTGCTGGAAATGTTTCTGGAGACTGTTCAAGAGACTGTACATGAGTGGGGTCCTTGGGAATTTCAGTGAGTGGAGCTTTTGGAGATAGAGGAGGAGGAGATTTCAACTGCAATTAATTCCTATATCATCTCATTGATGGCAGCATCAGTGGATAGGAGAATTTCTTAAAGTTGTTGATCTATGGGGATATCTTCTGGAGAAAGAGGTAGAGGAGTAGGTGGTGGAGGAGTAGGCATCCTGGCTAAAATAGAAGGAGCAGGCTCCCCCTCAATAGGTGCACCAGAGGAGCTGAGACCTGAGATGGAAAGGGACATGAAGTCTTGTCCTCTGTGTCAATAACTTCAGTACCCTTAGCAGCTTGAGAATGATTTTGCAACTTTAACTCTCATCTCTGTATGGAGGAAATGGAGACTCTCTTCATGTGGTGAATAAGACTCCCTTTGGAGAAACTGAATACCTCTGGATTTATCTCATGGAGAAGTAAGGAAATGATCCTTGCATAGTTGGGGGACTTTATACTCTCCTTTATTTTGTTCAGAATCAACAAGCCAAACTGAAAGGCTTTTCGACAGACAATTGATTGCATCAATTCAAAGAAGTAAAGGGGTATGGCTCTGATGGAGTTTGTTTTGCATAGAAGAATTTTGCCAATGACATCAACCAAGAATTTTCCTTCAGCAGTCATATCAGACCTATTGATGTATTTTGCATCAGTAGAAATTCCATAGAATATGCAAGTTCGGGCATACTATTTAATTTAATCTAAATTTTTGCTAGTCTTTCCACTATTTTAATATTTCTTGTTAGATCATATGTCATGAGGATAAAAGTATAAAGTTCATTATCCCCTGGCACACATATGCAATTTTTCCTTTTTGGTTAGATCATATGTCATGGGAATCAAGTATTTCTTGGTACACATATGCAACCCCAAAAATAAAAGGAGTAAGAGGATAAAATTCATTACTTCTAATCAATTTTGTTTTTGTTTGAAGAGAAAAAATATTTGTTCATATGTCATCGAAAATTAGAGAATAAAATTTATCATTTTTTTGGTAAACATATGCAAATATCAAAAAGAAAAAAATTATGTGGGGTGAGAGGATAAAATTCATCACCCCCAATCTAAGATCTCTTCAATTTCCTTATTCCCAAAATCCAATACCCAATATAATTGTTTTAGAATTAAATTAAAATTTTAAGAGAGCATAAGTAGTAGTTTGAATTTTCCTTTAAGTTTTTTTTAGCGAAAAAAATGTTAATAATTTTTAATCAAACTTTGTTTGCTAAATACTTAATTTTTAGTTCTAATTAATTTATCATAAAAAACTTTGCTAAATATCTTTGCTCTTAATATTTTAATTTCATATTTTAGGACTTAAGATTTGAATCCCTAAACTTTATTTTTAACTCTCTTTTGATTTAATAAATTTTTAGTTTAATTAAAAAATTATATTAATTTCTTATAAGTATTTCTCATAGTTTTGCTCTAGAATAGCAAAAGCTTAAGTATGAGGTTATTTGATAAGTCATTATTTATAGTTATTTATATATAGATTTTATTTAATAAATAATAATATTTTATTTAGTTTATTTTAATATTGTTATTAAAATGCTTTGTTTTCTTATTTCAGGTCAATCTAGGCTGCTAATAGCTATTTGGAGCTTGTAGAATTGATTAGGAGATGAAACAGAGAAGTGCTAAAAAAATCTCAAGAACACGCCCCGGTTACGGGCGTGACCTTCAGGTCACGGGCGTGACCTTCATGTCACGGGCGTGACCTTCAGGTCACGAGCATGACAAACAGGCGTGACCTTAAAGGAGCTCTAGAAATCATTGCCATGTTGGATTAAAGCCACACGCCTAGGTCACGGGCGTGACCTTGAGGTCACGGGTGTGGCTTTCAGGTGTGACTTCCAGGCGTGCCGCGCTTAATGTCGCCAGTTTCAGATCCAGCCGGTTTTCGGCTTAAACGCCCGAGATCATGGGCGTTACCTAGGGGCGTGACTTCCCACAATAGCCAGAGTTTAATTCATGTCGTTTCCAGTTCCCACCGTTTCCAGTAACAGTATAGACACGCCCTAGGTCACGGGCATGACCTAGGGGCGTGACCCGCAGAACGACAATTTTGGCAGTTTTTCTTCCAACGTTCCCGGGCTTTCAAGATGACGGTTCTCAGCCTTACATGCCCTAGGTCACGGGCGTGACCTAGGGGCGTGACCTTCCAAAAATTTTCCTATAAATTACAGACAAAGCCAAAAGCTGAGAGGCATCTAGGGAGGCATGTAGGAGTAGTTCTTAGCCGGTTTTAGTAGTTTGTTTTCTTATCTTAGCATTTCTTCCTTGTACTTTTTAAGTCATAGTTTAGTTTTACTTTTCTTATTTATAATTCAAGTACTCTTTCATTGTAAGCATGTCTCTATCTTTATATCTTTATGTATTTTGTTTAATCATGTTATGTAGCTAATTTCATTTGCACTTGATCATGACAACATTTAAAATTAAATAATTTTTTTTCTTTATAAACTATCTTTATTTCTACTTTGATTTATCTTTGAATTATTTTATGTCGAATTTATATTTCGTGGATATGTTCTTTGATCCTAGACTCGTATCCTAAATGACCGAGAGGTTGCGGATACGAGGAGATCAGTCAAGGATAAAAGGAGTTGATTGCACTCCTCGAGAGAGCACGACATAACTTTTTCGGATTGGAGTCAAATCTAATAGAGGGGTTCACCGCCTAATGCAAGCTTAGGGATTTTGAATGGTCGAGAAGTCTTAATCGATCAAACTAAGGTTAGTCAAAAGCATGAACTCGAGAGAGACGCTTTCGTACTTTGGGAACTTCCACGGTCGAAGTAGATAATTAAAAATTTGCATTTTATAGAAGTTTATTTGAGTTCAAAGGGAGTCTTGATCAAGTGTTTGATTTATTTTCATTTTTCTTCATTTAGTTTAAATTTACCTCTAAATTATTATTAGATAAAATAATATTAATTTGCGTAAGTAGAAGTACTCAACAAGCCCCGAGTCTAATACGATAATTTTTATACTATATTTTGATAGGTACACTTGCCTACTTCGGGATTTTAGTTTGAAATTAATTTTAAAACATATAAAATTTTTCATCAGGACCTCCTTCCCAGGGCGCTGTCCAGGAGCGTTCTCGCCCAATGACGGAGCAGCCGCGACCGGGACCTGAGGAGTCTCCCACTCGCCTCTTGCCGAGAAGGCCAAGTGGATGGTCTGCAAGACTTCTCTCCTGAAGTCCTCCAACATCCCCAATGCCACCACACGTCCCCGAGAAGGAGAACCTCCCGAGCTAGCTCCTTCTCCTTCACCTCCAGCCATGATACTTGACTTGAGATTTTCTTGTATCAGCCACGGTTCAAGCTCACCGCACCAGAAATATTGAAGCCAAGAACTGGCCTCAACGAGAGTTCGAACCTTGGGGTGTGTCCGACACCTATTTCTCCCAAACCTCAACCCAAGACTAGCCACAAAGAACTGGAAACTGACCCTAAGCCTCAGCTGGGAGGTCCCTCCACTAACCCGGAAGTTCTCTGAGCGCTTCCCCTCCAAAGCCAATCGCTGGTCTAGGAGTACCTCAAAAAGCTTTAGAAGGCAAAAATCAGAGAGTATATGAAAAATCTGCTTTCTGAGGTATCCTGTGAGTCTAATTATAGATTTCCAATATCTGGTTTGCAAAAAAACGTACTTTTGCTGCCCTAAAATTACTAAAATACCCCTGTGGTGGTCTGCCAATAGCCAAACTCCGATGTTCTGAGGAGCTAAATGCAGACTAGGGGTATTTTGGAAATTTCAGGTCTGGGTCAAATCTGGCGGAAACACTTACTGCTGAGCTCTGCTGGAACTCGACTTGCCCTGAGTGCAAGCCCTCCCGCCTACCCTGGGCGGGAACCAAAAGACTGAAGGGACGCTGAGTGGAGAGACATCACTCAACGCCGAGGGCCGATGGTCTTCTACCATCCTGAGGCGCGAGCCCCTGATCCTGCCTAGGGCGGGAGCCTCCCCCCGCCCTGGTTTTGCCATGGCCTGAGCCTAAAATCTGCGTTCGATGAACATAACCTTAAGTCGAAGGCCCAACTCGACGAGTTGAGCTCGACGAACTGGCATTCGACGAATGACGCTACTCAACCCCTGGGCGAGAGCCTTCCCACCTACTTACGGCGAGAGCCCTCCCGCCCGCTTTCTTACTTTATCCATTTACTTGACACAGTGCAGGTACAACTCAGCTCTTTCCCATTGCTCAAATCGTCATGCCATCAGGTAGTCAGCGGCATGACATGAGTCGACCTCCCCTTTCCCATTAACAAAATACATAACCATGTTATGTTTCAATGTTGGCTCTCATGGCCATTATAATTAGGCACTCCAGGCTCTCAGCTCAACATGCTACCCACCTTGTCTCATGGACAAAGGCTTCACGACCACAATCAAAAGCTCTTTGTGAGCAATCGCCAGCGATAGCACTACCGCCACGCGGTAGGGGACATAATGTTATTTCTTCCCCAAATTTTGGGTGTTTTCCTGGAGACCAACTCCAGTACTATTACTGCAGCAACATGCACACCCCATGACTCCATAAAACACACGTTTAATCATATAGTCTTCTCTGACACGCAAAAAAAAGATAACTACCACCAATCCATACCAACCTGTCCAGATGAGCTTCTCACAGGATGCCTATTCCGTACTTCAATTCCATATTTTATATGTAATTTTTACCGGGGATACTTTATATCGACCCATTGGAAATCCATTCGTCCTCCACCAATTAGTGGGGGACTTCATTGAAAGATATTGTACCTAAACACCTAGAGGGGAGGTGAATAGGTGACTTGAATCTTTTTAACTTTTTAGGCAGCAATCAGATAATATCACAGAATTCTAGCTACTTTAATACAGCACACATTCAGCAATCACAGCATTTCACAGCACACAGTAGACACACAGTTTTATAGTGGTTCCCCAAGGTTTGGGTACATCCACTTTCCCCCTTCGCCTATCTAGCAGTGTACTAGATTCGGCCCAACTTCTCCACTATCTCAGATCCTCAGATCTTACACTCAGAACCCACAACACAGGTTCCTACACCTCAGGCCCAATGCCCTACAACTCAATTTTCTTCACAAAGCCTACACTCGGCCACCAAGGCCTACACTCAGCCACCAAGGCCTACACTCAGCCACAACAGGTCTACACTCAGAGATTTCAATCTCCTATACTCAGGCACTCAAGCCCTACACTCAGCCTTTATAATTACAGGCTTACAAAACTCAGATCCCTAAGGATCCTACAAGATAAAATGAATACAAAAATTTGTAACTCAACAACTCTGAGAAAAGAGAGAAGAGTTGTGAGTTTCTTGATGAGTTCTTGGAAGAACTCAGCTGAAATCAATCTGACTTGGCTTTCTTCAAAGTTTCTTGAATGTAGAACTCAATAAGATTGATCTCTTCTGCAGTTGATCCTTGATCTCTGCTACTTAAGATTCAGAACAAATCTGAACCCTTCTTCTCAGCCTGGTTCCAACGGTTGACTTCTTGGATGGAGCTCTCTCTCTCCAACTTCTTAGATCTTCACTAGATTCTTCAAGAAATAGCTAGATCTTCTTTTTATATTGATCACTTGTACTTGTGTTCAATCAACAACTTCTGTAGACTGTATAAGCCTATTTATAGGCCTTCTTCATGGTAACCGGCTGGTCCGGTCCATAACAGATTTCTGACAACTCTGACAGGTGCAGTAGACCGGCTGGAATGGCAGCTGTCAAGTCATCCAGTCAGTTCTTGAAAATTCTGTAACTGTCTGTAAGTGTCGAGACTGTCTGTCTTTAAGTGTCGACACATATAGACCAAGTGTCGACACAAGTTGTCTAAGTGTCGACACTCGCCTACAAGGTGTCGGCACAACTCCTTGTGTTGTAGATTTTATATCTCGACACTGCTTCTTCTTCATGTGTCGACACTGATATTGAGTGTCGACACCACACTTTGTTCTTCAGCACTTTGTTGACTTCTTGTAAGTGTCGACACAATTCCTTTGTGTCGACACATCTTCATGTGTTGAATATGTTAAGTGTCGACACATGTCTTCAGTGTTGATACTTGCTGAGTGTCAACACAGCTCTTTGTGTCGACACATTCTTCTTCTGTTGAGACTTTTGCTGAGTGTCGACACTTCTCATTAGTGTCGACACTTGTACTTAGAATATTCTTGAACTTTGCTAAGTGTCGACACAGCTCCTTGTGTCGACACTTTCTTCAAGTGTTGAGTCTTCAGCTGAGTGTCGACACATTCTTTCTTGTGTCTACACTTTCTTCAAGTGTTGACTCTTTTGCTGAGTGTCAACACATTTTTTATTATGTCGACACTTATACTTAGTCTCTGCTGACTTTTGCTGAGTGTCGACACAGCCTCCAAGTGTCGACATTTTCTGATGTAGACACAGTTTCACTGGGTGTCGACACAACTGCTAATTGTCGACACTGCTTCACTGCACTCCTCTTCATTGAGTGTCGACACAGCTCCTTGTGTTGATACTTTCTGTCTGATGTCGACTCTGCATCCCTGGTGTCGACACAATGACTCCAAGTGTCGACACTGCTTGCCTGGGTGTCGACACAAGCCTTCTTAAGTGTCGACACTTTCCCTCTGAGTGTCGACACATTGACTTAGAAACTTTTTCTTCTTTCCTGTAAATACTTAACCTGCACAAGTAAACTCAAAACACATCAAATACATTTTGATGTATATCATTGAGTTGGGTGAGGCTTCTTCAAATCAGGTACATTTAAACCAATGTACCCAACAATCTCCCCCTATTTGGAGAAGTCATAACCCTTAGTCAATGATATACACCATACAAAATAAAATCAAGTATGATGTAAAGCAGGATTATGTAGTCAGGAAAGAACATCACATGTATTAAACAAACATGCATATACAGATAACATCTCAGAACAATTAGAAAATAGATTTAAAACACATCATATTGTTCTCACAATTTTGTAATATTCATAATACAAAAGTTTACAGAATGTTTAACATCAAAAGATTACATAGTAAACTTAAGAAAATTTCAATTCTATTTCTGTTCAGCCTCCTTAATTACTATGCCCTTCCCAGATTGTACTTTGGCTTGTACTGAGGCTTCAGTGTCTTCAGCAGCAGCAGGCTTTTTCCCTTTAAACTCCTTCTTCTTAAGCTCTTCTGCTTTAATCTTTTGCCTTTCAAAATAATGATAAGGCTTGGGAAAGTACTTGCTAGGCTCCTGGGCAGTAGGAGGTAGCTTTCCCATCTTGGCCTTTCTCCTGTATTGGACTATGGCTTCTTGCCTTGACTCATGTTTCCTCCATTCCAATTCAGAAAACCATTTATTTCTGTCTTGAATGTTATCTTTTGCAGCTTTCCATGCAGTTAAGATAATGTTCCTGGAAGTGGGGCTCCACTGCTCAAAGTCTGGTCTTTGTTCAGCTTGTTCCCTGAACCTCTTCTTAGACAATCTAGTTTCTTCTTCTTTCTGCAGTGCTTCTTGCATAGC
The DNA here is from genome assembly GCA_039583875.1 of Platanthera guangdongensis. Taxonomy (NCBI): domain Eukaryota; kingdom Viridiplantae; phylum Streptophyta; class Magnoliopsida; order Asparagales; family Orchidaceae; genus Platanthera; species Platanthera guangdongensis. Next base: position 138,987,629 of record CM077157.1, read on the forward strand.
CTCAGATATTGGCTGAACCAATTTTTCTAGGATAACCTTCTGAGTACCATCAGGTGGACTATACATGGTCTGGATATCAGCATGTACCATATCAAAATCTGGAGGAGGGTAGATGACTTGAGCCACTTTAGGTTGCTCTCCTCCTAGATATGCAGGATTAATCCCAGATTCTGCAATATTATCATCATCACAAAGAGGAGGATATCCAAGAGTAGCTCTGATAGAAATATAAATCCATTTAGCATGATCAGAGCTGGCTTTGACTAACACTCTCTCCCCCTTTATGACTTCTCTAACCATGTGATCCCTCAGATCATCCTTTTGAAATCTGATTTGGGCATCCAAATAGTTGACTCCATCTTTAAAATAAGGCTTTAACCTTTGGAGTTTGTCAGTTATGATCTTCTGAGAGTCTAGAATGACAGTCTTAACAGCAGTTATTTCCTCTTGGAATGCTTTGTCAAAATCTGCTTTAGCTGTATCATTAGCTGGAGTCTGCCCTGCAGCTAGATTCTTCATCTCTGTGACTATAGTATTGTGAGATTCTGTCAAATTGTCATTCATTCTGATTTGGTTCTCTAGAACATACCCCTGCTTCAGTGTTATGTCATCTACTTAAGCCTTGATTTTCTCTTGATGAGAAGCTAAGTAGACTACTGCATTCCCTCCCTTGTGGAAGCAGTCAGTCATCTCCTTTTTATTAAGATTCATTTCAAATCTTATTGACTTTATATCCTGGGCCAAATCAAACTGTAATGATTTTTGCCCTTCATCCACATATTTCTCAATGGCTTGCCTATGCTCATCAAGCTTTATCTGCATAACAACCATAAGAGCACTGTAATCTATTGATGGTGATGGCTGTACTGTAGGCTGTGGAGCTATGGTTTGCAATGCCTTCTTATAACTCTGGCTCCTTCTTTTGAATACTTGAAATTTCTTTTTCTTAGCCCTTGAAGTCTCCTCATCTTCAGAAGCTGAGGAGCTAGCAATTTCTACCCTCTCCTTAGGGCTTGGGGGTAACTCCTTCTGCACTTCTGGTCCCTTCTCAGTCTCTTGCCTTGCAGGTTCTTCATGAATTTGTAGTTGCTCCCCCTCAACTAGTGCATTCTCCCCTTCAGCAGCAGTTTCTTTGTCAAAATTAGTTTGATCCAGGTTAAGGAACAGATCTTCCATTGTATATTCTTGTGGAGAATGGGCTGGAGAAACTCTGGGCTCATCTACCACTGGATCAGATACTATTTGAGCTGCAACAGATGTGTCCTCCATGACAACATCTGGGAGTTGGCTATCCAGCTGAGGTTACTGATTAGCATTACTTAATGGATCAGATAAAACAGTATCCACTTTAAGGAAATCTAAAGCATTAAGCTCAGTGATTACCTCAAGGATGATATTGGTTGCTTGCTCACTCTCAAGAGGAGTTGGGTTTTCCACTACTAGTAGCTCCCCCTGGACTGAATCCTGGTGTAAGGGGCTAGCTTGTGGTAGCTCCCCATGCTTCTCTGCAGCAACTTGTTGAGCTGTAAACTTCTCAGTATTTCCTTCTTCATTCTCATCTGGTGTGAAGACAACTTGCTCTTCACTATCAGAGCTGCTAGAGGACACTTGAGCCACTGGGACAGTTTTCTTCTTCTTCTTCAGTGGAGTTTCCTTCTCAGGAGTAGGCATCTCCTTAGTCAAAACTCTGTCCAACCTGGAGAATATCCTCATGTCCATTTTCCTCATGTGGTTGATTTTACTCCCAACAGCTTGAGTCATAACCTCTGGTATGCTACCAGCTAGGTATAAACTTAAGATCCTATCCATGTTGGGTTTCTTCAGACTTTCCTTGATCTTTTCAAAGACTATAACAGATCAATCTGTTTTCAAAGTAAAGATTATCCTTGTCATAATACTGAACATATGGGCTGATACCCTATCATGCCCTCCTGGCTTACTTAGGATCACTTTGCCTATAATTTCAGAGAGGAATTTCCCCTGACTGTTCATGCCATTTCTATTAGACACTGATCCAATTTTCATCTTAGAATCCAGACCACACCATGCCAATGCATCTCTGGTCCTGGAAGCAGTAACCTCTTCTTCTTCCTTAGTTCTTGGCAACTGAAGGACTTTCCTCAAACTTTTTGGTGAAACCATAACCTTTGCACCATGAACTCTGGATTTGATCTTGAATCCAGATTCGTCTATGTTAGCTCCATTGAGGAATTCCAGTACTTCCTTCTTCCAGATCTTTGTAGGCTCTGAAATAAGAAATTCCAACCCCGAGTCTGCAACTAGGGTTATCACGTTCTTGATTTCTGGGTCTGCATCACCAAACGCGTCTCGCACCAGTTCATAGCCTTCATTGACGTTCTCCTCAAGCTTTGGCGCCATTAGGGTTTGAAGAATTTGACTAGAGAGAAGAGAGGTGTCGACACACAAGTTTGGTCTCGAAACTTTTGAAAGCGTGTCGACAAACTAAGGCAAAATCTTATTTATACATTTCTAGTTTTGAAGATGAAAGGGCGGGCATTTAACTTAAATTGTGTCAACACTGTCGATAAGTGTCGACACTGACTTATAATGTCTCGACACCTATGTGTCTACACAAGTTTAGTCAACATATATATGTGTCGACACTTGTTTATGTGTCGACACCACATAACTCGACATTTAGTCGAGACTTTACTTAAATAATTCTGAGTAAAACCTAAGTGTCGACACCACCTTGGATGTGTCGACACCTACTTGTCATGTGTCGACACTAATTCTCTGAAGTGTCGACACCAACTTCCTAGATGTGTCGACACCTTTTTCCTGAAGTGTCGACACCACTTTTCTGTGTCGACACAGATATCTCTGTGTGTCGACACCTTTTGACTTAGCCATTTTTATAAACTTATTCTAAGTTTATCATACCTAGTTCAATTTTAAACCTATTGAACTTAGTTTCTTCTAGGGGCTTAGTATACATATCAGCTAGTTGATTATCTGTTTTAACATATTCCAGTAAAATATCTTCTTTTTCTACATATTCCCTAAGAAAATGATATTTTATCTCAATATGTTTAGTTCTACTATGGGAAACAGGATTATGTGTAATTGATATAGCACTAGTAGAATCACAGAAGAGTGGAGTTCTACTTACCTGAAATCCATAATCCTCAAGCTGATGTTGTATCCATAGAAGTTGAGCACAGCAACTTCCAGCAGCCACATATTCTGATTCTGCAGTGGAGATAGCCACACTTGTTTGCTTTTTGCTACTCCATGAAATCAGTCTTCCACCTAGGAATTGACAGGTTCCAGTTGTGCTTTTTCTGTCTTCTTTGCATCCTGTAAAGTCTGCATCTGAATAACCTGTTAGTTCAAAATCCCCATTCCTAGGGTACCAGAGGCCTAGATAAGGAGTGCCCTTTAGATATCTCAATATCCTTTTGACTGCTGTCAAATGAGACTCTTTAGGGCAGACTTGATACCTTGCACAGACACATGTAGCATACATGATATCTGGTCTACTTGTAGTCAAATATAATAGGGAGCCAACTATCCCTCTATACAAAGACTCATCTACAGGTTTCCCTGCATCATCCTTGCTAAGAGATATACTTGACCCCATAGGAGTCTTCATGGTACTGGATGAATCCATACCATACTTCCTTATGAGTTCTAGGGTGAACTTAAACTGGCATATGGATAAACCATTCTCAGTCTGTCTTACTTGGAGACCCAAGAAGAACTTAAGCTCTCTCATACTACTCATCTCAAATTGACCTTGCATTAGTTTTGCAAACTTTTTGCAAAGGCTACTTTCAGTAGACTCAAATATAATGTCATCTACATATATTTGGACTAGTATTACTTTGCCTCTGGATTCCCTAAGGAATAGAGTCTTGTCTATTTTCCCCTTGTGAACTTATTCTCAATGAGGAAACTAGACAGGGTTTCATACCAAGCCCTAGGGGCTTGCTTTAACCCATATAAAGCTTTCCTAAGTCTATAGACATGATTAGGTAGAGTTGAATCAACAAAACCTGATGGCTGCTCCACATAGACTTCCTCTTTAAGATTACCATTCAGAAATGCTGACTTGACATCCATTTGGTAAACTTTAAATCCTTGAAAGGTTGCATAGGCCAGGAACATCCTTATGGCTTCCAGTCTGGCTACTGGAGCAAAGGTTTGATCAAAGTCAATACCTTCTTCCTGCCTATATCCTTTAGCAACCAATCTTGCTTTGTTCTTAATGATGACTCCATGTTCATCCATCTTGTTCCTAAAGATCCACTTGGTTCCAATTATGTTGTGGTCCTTTGGTTTAGGAACAAGCTCCCAGACCTTGCACCTTTTGAACTGATTCAGCTCTTCTTGCATTGCCTCAATCCAATGAGGGTCTAGGATGGCTTCTTCAAACTTCTTTGGTTCAACTTAGGATAGAAAACTGGAGTAGATTGCTGCATTCAGATTTCTGCTCCTTGTTTGTACCCCTTATCTTGGATCACCAATGATTTGTTCTGCTGGATGATCTCTAAGATGCCTATTGGCTGGAGACATCCTGACTTCAGGTTGAACTTCTTCAACTTCTTCATCTTGCTGTACTCCTTGTACTTCTTCTACATTAGGTACATGTAGTACTCCCCCTGGACAACAGCCACTGTCTTTTACTTGCTGTCCTGCAGTTGATCTTTCTTCTATAGTGAGCTTGTCCAACTTCTCAGTTATACCTGTGGGGCTGCAAATACTACTAGACAACTCATTGTTAATAAGTTTAGTTTCATCAAATACTACATGTACAGATTCTTCTACAACTTGTGTAGTCAAGTTGTAGACTCTATAAGCCTTACTGTTGTTGATGTACCCAACAAAAATTCCCTCTTGGGACTTGACAGCAAACTTAGTCAAGTAAGACTTTCCATTGTTAAGTATAAAGCACTTACAACCAAAGATCCTGAAGTAGGATAGGTTTGGTTTCCTGCCTTTCACAACCTCATAGGGGGTCTTGTTGAGGCTTTTAGTTATGGTAGCCCTATTAATAACATGGCATGCAGTATTCACCGCTTCAGCCCAGAAGTACTCTGGTAGTGATGTATCACTTAATAGGGTCCTACCAGCCTCAATCAAGATTCTATTCTTCCTTTCAGCAATGTCATTTTGCTGAGGTGTCCTTGGTGAAGAAAACTCTTGAAATATCCCAAATTCTTCACATAGTTTTGTCATACTATCAGACTGAAATTCAGTGTCATGGTCACTTCTTATTTTGACCACTGTACTATCTAGTTCATTCTGAATTTGTTTGACAAAGCTATAGAAGACATTAGGTGTTTCAGATTTCTGTCTTAGGAAGAACACCCAGGAAAACCTTGAGTAGTCATCTACAACTACAAAGGTATAGACCTTCCTACCTAGGCTGTGAACTGGCATTGGACCAAAGAGATCCATATGCAAGAGGTATAAACACCTCACAACATCTTTGTTTTCAATGCTTCTAAAGGTGGATCTAGTCTGCTTGCCCTTTTGACAAGCTGAGCAAATACCATCTTTAATACACTTAACTTGAGGACCATTCCTCACTAGCTCTTTACTAAAGAGTTTGCCAATTGTCTGGTAGTTTAGATGGGCTAGCCTTTTGTGCCATTTGACACAATGAGAGACTGTCTCATCAGCTATAAGACATACTGGAGAACCATTGTTCTCAATCATAATGTCTAGGCAGTAGATATTTCTTTTTCTATAACCAGTCAAAATGATCTCTTGATCATTTGACCTCCTGATATGACAACCATCTTTTACAAATGAGATGTCATATCCTACATCACTCAATTGACTTATACTAATAAGGTTATGTTTCAAACCTTTAACATATGCCACTTGAGTAATTGTAATGAAGGAGTTAGATATGTTACCAAAACCCTTGATGATCCCTTTTTCAGAACCACCAAAGGTGACTTTTGGACCATCCTTTATAGGTGTGTAGTCCTTTAGTAAACCCCTTGTTCCAGTCATATGTCTGGAACATCCACTGTCCAAGTACCATATTGGGGCATGACCACTTGGACTCACCTGCAAAACAGATTAGTGAACCTTAGAACCCAAAGAATTCTTGGGTCCTTGGTACTGGTTAGTTTGCTTCCTAACAAAGCTACCTGCAGGTTTTCCAACAGGCAGTTTGCTACTCACTTTGGCACTAGCATTATGCTAACAGTCCATTGCAAAGTGGTCTACCTTGCCACAACACCAACACTCAAACTTATTGTACCTTTGCTTAGGTACTGTCTTTGCTGTTTTATCTACAGCTGACTTGTTGAGAGTTGGGGCTTTGCCCTTGGACTTGGACTGAACAGTCCTAGCAGGTTTTGAAAACCCCAGTCCAGCTTTACCTTTATGATGAACAAATTCATCAATTATGGGTAAAACATACTTTGGTTTAGAAAACCTAGCAACTAAGTCTTTCTCCTTCTGAAGATTAATCTCCAGACTCTTGATTTGATCATTCTTAAATGATATAGTCCCCATCTGAATCACAATTATGTGCTTCAGTTTGGCTATCTCATTAAGCTTTTGATCAAACAACTTCTCAAAATCAGTTGCAGCAGCTTTGAGATTAGCAATTTTCTTTGCCTGACTTTTGGCTAGGGACTTGCTCTTCTTATAAGCTTGCAACAGAACTTTATATTCATCTATCAACTGATGAATATCCTCTTCAGACTCAGATGCACTCTCATCACTTGATGATGATGAATCTGATTCTGTACTGGCATAAGAAATTGAACTAAAAGAACAATGTTGTACCTTACTAGGTCCTGGCTGCTCCAGGATTTTGTCACTTTCTGCCAATGCCATTAATCCTTGGCACTGACTGTCCTCTTGTTCATATATAGAGTTCATGATCTGAATGAACTCTTTTTCTTCTTCCTCAGCAAACAGTCCTATATATGCCTCAGCATCTGACTCAGTTTCTGATGAAGAAATATCTGACAGGCTCTTGTCTTTTTTGGAAACAAAAGACTTTTCCTTCTTGCCCTTGTATTGAGTCCTTTTCTTGTCACTAGACTCCTTCCTTTTTTCTGGACAATCTGCAACAACATGGCCTTGTCTATTACAGCAATAACATACTATTTTTGAAAGAGTTGTTTTGCTAGACTTAGTCTTTTTCCTGTCTTTCTTTGAAGACTTTTTATTCTGATAATAGTCTTCTTTTCCCTGTGAAGTAGATGGCCTTGTCCTCAACTGTTTCTTCTTTAAGAACTTCTGAAAATGTCTTGTGAAGACAGCAAAGTCCTCATCACTTTCACTGCTTTCAGACTTTCTGCTGACTGACTCATTTGACTCAGATTCAGCTGCTTTTGGAGGTGGAGTTGGTGACTTACTTCTGTACTTTCTGGGGGCTTCTGTTTTGAAGGTCACTGTCCTTTCTTTGTGCTCACTTCTTGTAGATTTCTCCTTTTCTTTCCTCACCATTAACTGCATTTCATAGGACAACAGTTTGCCAAACAGTGTTGGTGGAGGAATTTCTGCCAACTTTGCCATTTCCCTAATGACACGGATCTTGGTGTCCTAATCTTTTGTTAGGGACCTTAGAAACTTATCATTGAGTTCATAATTACTGAACTCTCTGCCATAGGACATGAGCTCATTCACAATCCTATAGAACTTCTTATAATATTCAGTTATGCTATCAGCTTTACCTTGTCTAAAACTTTCATATTCTTGGTTTAACAAGGATTTTCTGTCTTGCCTTACTTCTTCAGAACCCTCCATGTACACAATAAGAGTATCCCACATCTCTTTAGCTGTCTTACAGTGTATCAAATTCTGAAAAGTAGCATCATCTATGGCACTCACAATAATGTTTTGAGCCCTCTAATCCATAGTGGCTAGAACAATTTCATCCTTTGTCATTTCAGAGAAATCCTTAGGTGTTCTCTGATTTGCATCTAAGACTGACACCTTCATGGGCACATATGACCCTTCTTTTACTGTGATATAAATCCTAGGGTCTGAGGCTTCCATAAACAGTCTCACCCTTTCCTTCCAGATACCAAAGATCTCTTTCCTACATATGGGTAGCTTCATAAATCTCAATTTCTTGTGATTCTCAGTGGAACCCATGGTTCTTGATTTTCTTGATTCTGTAATGTGACTTTGACTAAATCTGCCAACAGGATCTACTCAGACAGTTATGTCCCTTTTTGAGTAACCTCCCTCTGATACCACTTGAAAGATATTATACCTAAATACCTAGAGGGGGGGGGGTGAATAGGTGACTTGAATCTTTTTAACTTTTTTAGGCAGCAATCAGATAATATCACAGAATTCTAGCTACTTTAATACAGCACACATTCAGCAATCACAACATTTCACAGCACATAGTAGACACACAGTTTTATAGTGGTTCCCCAAGGTTTGGGTACATCCACTTTCCCCCTTCGCCTATCTAGCAGTGTACTAGATTCGACCCAACTTCTCCACTATCTCAGATCCTCAGATCTTACACTCAGAACCCACAACACAGGTTCCTACACCTCAGGCCCAATGCCCTACAACTCAGCTTCTTCACAAAGCCTACACTCGGCCACCAAGGCATACACTCAGCCACCAAGGCCTACACTCAGCCACAACAGGCCTACACTCAGAGATTTCAATCTCCTACACTCAGGCACTCAAGCCCTACACTCAGCCTTTATAATTACAGGCTTACAAAACTCAGATCCCTAAGGATCCTACAAGATAAAATGAATACAAAAATTTGTAACTCAACAACTCTGAGAAAAAAGAGAAGAGTTGTGAGTTTCTTGATGAGTTCTTGGAAGAACTCAGCTGAAATCAATCTGACTTGGCTTTCTTCAAAGCTTCTTGAATGTAGAACTCAATAAGATTGATCTCCTCTGTAGTTGATCCTTGATCTCTGCTACTTAAGATTCATAACAAATCTGAACCCTCTTCTCAGCCTGGTTCCAACGGCTGACTTCTTGGATGAAGCTCTCTCTCTCCAACTTCTTAGATCTTCACTAGATTCTTCAAGGAATAGCTAGATCTTCTTTTTATATTGATCACTTGTACTTGTGTTCAATCAACAACTTCAACAACAACTTCTGTAGACTGTATAAGCCTATTTATAGGCCTTCTTCATGGTAACCGGCTGGTCCGGTCCATAACAGATTTCTGACAACTCTGACAGGTGCAGTAGACCGGCTGGAATGGCAGCTGTCAAGTCATCCAGTCAGTTCTTGAAAATTCTGTAACTGTCTATAAGTGTCGAGACTGTCTGTCTTTAAGTGTCGACACATATAGACCAAGTGTCGACACAAGTTGTCTAAGTGTCGACACTAGCCTACAAGGTGTCGACACAACTCCTTATGTTGTAGATTTTATATCTCGACACTGCTTCTTCTTCATGTGTCGACACTGATATTGAGTGTCGACACAACACTTTGTTCTTCAGCACTTTGTTGACTTCTTGTAAGTGTCGACACAATTCCTTTGTGTCGACACATTTCATGTGTTGAATCTGTTAAGTGTCGACACATCTTTTTGGTGTCGACACATGTCTTCAGTGTTGATACTTGCTGAGTGTCGACACAACTCCTTGTGTCGACACATTCTTCTTCTGTTGAGACTTTTGATGAGTGTCGACACTTCTCATTAGTGTCGACACTTGTACTTAGAATATTCTTGAACTTTGCTAAGTGTCGACACAGCTCCTTGTGTCGACACTTTCTTCAAGTGTTGAGTCTTCAGCTGAGTGTCGACACATTCTTTCTTGTGTCGACACTTTCTTCAAGTGTTGACTCTTCTGCTGAGTGTCGACACATTGCTCTGGGTGTCGACACTTATACTTAGTCTCTGCTGACTTTTGCTGAGTGTTGACACAGCCTCCAAGTGTCGACACTTTCTGATGTAGACACAGTTTCACTGGGTGTCGACACAACGGCTAAGTGTCGACACTGCTTCACTGCACTCTTCTTCATTGAGTGTCGACACAGCTCCTTGTGTCGACACTTTCTGACTGATGTCGACTCTGCATCTCTGGTGTCGACACAATGACTCCAAGTGTCGACACTGCTTGCCTGGGTGTCGACACAAGCCTTCTTAAGTGTCGACACTTTCCCTCTGGGTGTCGACACATGGACTTAGAAACTTTTTCTTCTTTCCTGTAAATACTTAACCTGCACAAGTAAACTCAAAACACATAAAATACATTTTGATGTATATCATTGAGTTGGGTGAGGCTTCTTCAAATCAGGTACATTTAAACCAATGTACCCAACATTCATGCAACTATGCCAAATTAAGGACTTCACACGTCCAAGAAGAAAGATCATTACCCTTGTCGATCTTTTTCGAGTCATGAACACGAGCTTGATCCGGATGGAAACGACCGTAGTGTTTTTCTCTACGCGGATCTAACTTCGGCTTGCAAATCCAACAACATGAACGCTTCCTAGAGCTTATCCAAAGGCTATAACAACCTTTCTCTTTGCTTTCATTCCTTCTTTACTCTTCTTCCTCAACACTTGAAGAGAGAGAGAGAGAGAGAGAGAGAGAGAGAGAGAGAATAACTTGAAGAGAGAGAGAGAGTGGAAGAGATGAAATGAACTTTCTTTCCCCCACTCCCTAGGTTAAACCACACGTGTTTCCCCTAGCCACATGTTATCAAGCTCAGAAGGAATGGATAGCCACGATTCAATTAAGATTTCATTTCAAAATAGCTACCGCCGCGCGGTAACTTAGGCGGTGGCAGTGGTCTCATCCAGCACCACTTTGCCGCTCCATGACCGTCTCAACCACATCAGGATACGTGACATCCTACCGCCAGCAATACCCCTACCGCCGGACGGTACCTTCTAGAGACAAAGGTTGAATTAATTTATTGGCTACCACCACACGGTATCACACTACTGCCACACGATATCACATTAATGCCAGGCGGTACCGTGCAGAGACACTGGTATTTTAAATCAGCTGGATACCGCCAGCGCTAGCTCTACCGCCTTGCAGTAACCTCCAGTGATCATCTTTTTGCTGTTTTCAAGAAATTTGGGGCATTACATCTAGTCAGCTGTGTTGCAGTCACGCTCTAATCTCGTTGTTGGGGACTTGACGAACAGAGAGTTGAAGTCGCTGCGGATAGAGACACAGCTGAAGCTGCGATCTGAGGAGCAGCTAAAGCTTGCGGGTACATTCTATTGTTGCGGCTTGATGTTCAAGGGAGCTGACCCAAAGTTTGCCGAATTTGTGCTTCTATCCACTTGTGTGGAGCGGACTGCTGTTCACGGTCGGCGACAACAAACTGCTAGGAGAGACCGACGGTACAAGTGTGGAGCGGGCAGTGTCTAACCGCTCAGTTGTAGCGAACTAAAATTTTTTGCAATCGCCTAGATCGCATGTTATATTTTTGTCCCACTTCATGTGTTACATTTTCATCTTTCTTTTCTCTTTATAAATAAAAAGTTATATTTATATAAGTTAATTTTTTGTGCAATGCAAATGCAAAGTTAGCTATTTATATTTTCTCAGAAAAGGAAAAAAACATGAAAATAATGTGCCCATATCCAAAACTTGTATATAACAATCGCCAAATAGTCTTATATAAAAATTGCTCATTTTTCACAGCTCCCACATGTGGCCTTAAAAAGGCAAATTATTGGGTCCGAGCCCAAGTTCCAAATATGAATTCGGGAGCATACATTTTAAACGGGGCATACATTCACATCTTTGTATTGGTTCGGTTCCATCCGGAACCCGGACAGAAAAATTCCGCCCTTTTTTCCGTTCGTTCTCCCCTTCGTGTATTTTGCCCTACAAATGCCGCTGAATGACAAATTTTGGCTTCAAAACAGCGAGGGAGTTTGGATAATTGAGGGGGGAGATGGCGATCCTCTACGCCGTAGTGGCGAGGGGAACGGTGGTTTTGGCGGAGTTTGCTGCCGTGACCGGGAACACGGGAGCGGTGGCGCGGCGGATTCTTGAAAAGCTGCCACCGGACTCTGATTCCCGGTTGTGCTTCTCCCAGGACCGTTACATCTTCCACGTCCTCAGGGCCGATCGTCTTACTTTCTTATGCATGGCAAATGATATCTTCGGGAGTTAGTTTTTTCTGACCCATTTTAATTGGCTCAGGGCGATATGAATTTTTTAAATTTGGCGCTGTATTACAAGAATGTAGTTCAGTTAGGGTTTCAGTTCTGTATCATTTTTTTGATGCTAGATTTGTGAATTCTTTGAGGTTTATGCTGGGATATTTTTGATGAATAGCTAGATTGATATTCCCAAGGGAGCTGTGACCTGTGAGAGTTATTGTCCTGGATGAGATGTGTTAGGCCACGTTGTATTCTTGCTTTGTCAAGTGCCTTCCTGGCTTCTTGATTATTGTGTATATCAATGGCCTTTTTATCATGGATCATGACCTTTTTACCATGGATCGTGTCCTTTTTATCATGGGATAACTATATGTTTTAATGTTGATTCTTCCAGTCACATCTGTGTATATCAAATAATGGCTTCTTCTTGTAGTAAAAAGGAGACATGTTTCTGAAGAATTCTTAGGGCTTCATATTAGGTTTTGGTTTTGCTTCAAAACAAAAAAATCAAGTGTTTTCATTTTGGGACAAAATGAAAACTTATGTTCGTTTGCAACATGGTTTTTAAGTCTGTTTTGAGGCGAAACGAAAATGTATGTTTGTTTGCACCATGATTCTCACTCCCAAAAAATAATGTCTTGAAACTCGAAAGGGCATGGATTTATAATAATGTATGATTGCAAGTTTTTATTTTTATCATAAGGAGTGCATAATATTACTATTATTGGGTAATAAAATTATAATCATCAGTAATCAAGTCGCTACCTTAGATGTAAGCCTGTAATCCCCCTTGATCTTCCATGGCCCGCTCCGTAAGAAGCGATTGACGTCACAGATCTGCCGCATGGTGCAGATCACCAAGCCAATAGCTAGGTCTGCAACATCATCCGTAAGAACATCGGGGGTGTTGTTGACCCGAACCCCTTTCTCCTTGCACTTCACGAGGCCGACCTTATCAATGCCAACGCTGAAGGATGCAACAATCTCCAGCGCCAGCAGGGCGTCGATAATATCTGCGCCAGCTCCGAAATGGCATTGCCGACGAGCGCCCTTATCTGACCGGCGTTAGCTCAGAGAAAGTCGTGCCGATTCTCTGGCGGCGAGTTACCACCATTGTCGACCACTATCGCAAAAATGGGGAGCTTTTATATTCTCAAAACCAACCAAAACAGACCTCCCTAGGTTTGTTTTGAGGGAGACTGTTTAATGAAGGAGTGAAAACGGTATGATTTTGAGTTAAAACCAAAACAAACCAAAACAGACCAAAACAAAGGCAAACGAACAACGACATTGAGACTGCAAAAACTCAAAACAAAAACCGTCTGTGAAAACGGTGCAAACGAACGGGGCCTTAGTATTTTAGCCTTTTGGGTGTCACCCTAGATATAAAGCCTCCTTCTTTATCCATTTTTGTATTGTGCTGCATGCGTTGTTATTTTTTATATAAAATCCCTTAGCTAGGTTTGTTGGTAGAAGAGTTAATCGGGCTGTTAAATAATAAATAGACGTATCTTAGCGTGAATCGACAGAGTTGCTGCAACTGAGGTAGACAAAAGACGCTGGTGAATATCCGCTACCTTCTCTGAATTAGCGTGTCTGTAAATTTGGAATACTGTGTTTGTTAGTATAAAAGCAATATAATAGACTTTATTGAAATATGAATCTTAATACTTCTTTCTTGTCTCCTGTGTAAAATTCCCTTGCTTGTGTGTGATTTCCATTTTCAGTAATGGTATCTGAGCAATTGGTTGAGCTGTTTGTCGTGCCATTAGAGTGATACTGTTTTTATTGATCATAAAAGAGGCATGTGTTCTCTTCGTAATTCATCTCATCACATAGCAAACAACTTACATTTTGCATTCTCTAAAGATGGAGTACCCGTTTACCATGGTGAACCAGTTGACTATTGGAGCATCCAAATGAAGACATTGTTCCATTCCCAAGTTTTATGAGACCTGGTACAAGAATGTTATCCTCAGACTAGCTGAAGCTGCGCTACTTACTACCTGGGAGGCCGCACATCTAAGAACTTTTATTAAAAATATGAAAATAGATTCTAAAGCATTGTTGTATATTCAATAGGAGTTAGTCATTTCATTTCCCTCGTCTAATGGTTGCAAATTCCTCCAAAGATTTCCAAGACATGCTATGCTCAGAGTTTAATGGTTCATGAAACTTTGGAAGGATTTTGATTCCTTTTTAATGTACGTTAGTGATGAAGTGCAAGATTTCTTTTCTAGAAGCACAAGTATTGTGAATCAAATATGTAGCTTGAGGAATCTAATTGAGGGGAAGAAGTCTTCTTAAATGTTGCGCGGAGTCTTCCCTTGAAATGTTATCATGTGGCTGTTGCAATAGAGGAATCAAAAGGCCTAATACTTTCACCTTGGCCGAGCTAATGGGCTCTCATCAAGCCCATGAAAAGAGAATGAGAGGATCTGAGAAACCAAGTGCTGCTAAAAGATGAAAAATAAACTGAAATATGCAACTCAAGTGTTGGAAGTTCAAGTAGATGCTGAGGTAGAGGAAGGCATAACTGTGATAGAAGCAATTCCCAGTTTTCTTGCATCATTTGCAAGAAATCAAATCACGCAACCAAAGATTGTTATTTTGATGCAAAAGGTGCAGAAGATCAACGCATAGTGCCAGAGATTGTTGATTTAAAGAGGAAACTAAACAAAAGGGAGTACTGTTTGCTGAAGAAGAAAGCAATAATGTCTTTTATTCTTGACTCAAAACTGAACACTCCAGTGATGTGTGTTATGTAGATAGCAGCTGTTCGAACCAAATGACATACAATAAAAGAGATTTTATTTTCTTAAATGAAACTTTGAAAACAGAAATGATTCTAGGGGATGGAAAATCTCATATCATAGAAGAAAGAGGAACAATATCTGTAACAACCAAAAACGGTGAAAGCAGGTTCATCCATGATGTTCGGCATGTGTCTAGATTGACACATAATCTACTTAGTGTTGGGTTGTTAATACAAAAAGGCTGCAAAGTTCCATTCAATACAACCAAAAAGTATTGAAGATGCAACTCATTCAATTGCCTCCATTCCAATCACTTCAATTTTTTTTTTCTGAAACCGGAAACAAGTGATTCACTTGCTCTTGGTTCAATGATCAAAGATCAAACTACCCTATGACATTTAAGATTTGGTGATGTAGGCCCGTCCTAAAAGACACTAAACGGACGGAGTATCGACGAGTCTCGCTTCGCTCAACGCCCTCTTGTCCTCACACTAACGAAACGCAACAACTACAATTTTTGTTATTTATCTCTCGCACTAACGAACGGGTAGCCGAACCGCAAGTGGATCGGAGATTGGCTATAGGCCAAAATTGATGTAGGCCCGTCCTAAAAGACACTAAACGGACGGAGTATCGACGACTCTCGCTTCGCTCAACGTCCTCTTGTCCTCACACTAACGAAACGCAGCAACTACAATTTTTGTTATTTATCTCTCGCACTAACGAACGGGTAGCCGAACTGCAAGTGGATCGGAGATTGGCTATAGGCCAAAATCCTCTCCGGCTAAAAGGAACAATATTGGTTCCGACGAGCTTGGAGTTGTACCAAAATAGATCCACCAAGAAAATCACGATTCGAAAATGGTAGGATCTATCCCAACTAAAGAAAAAGCGAGAATCGCCAATCCTCTCGGGAGTTATCGAAAAACCAAACGGAAATCACAAATCTATTATGAGTAATACCGCGAAAATTAAGGCTTCGAAAATCCACGCAAAAATGGTCCACCACAAGAACAATCTAAGAGGAAGAAAATCTCTTGAGTAGGAATTTCGTTACCCCTCTCGGAAAAGTAGATCCGAGATTTTGGATCCACACAAATAATCGCCCTTCCCTCGAAATCCACCGAAAACGCACCACGGATGAAGACCTCGTCCGTCTTCCCCGCTTCCCGCCGTAGAAGTTCACCCAAACCGTTCTTCCTTGCACTTGCTTCTTCTCCTCCAAAGTTGGCCGTATACCTTTGAGAGAATAGGATGGACACGTAGAAGAGAGGAGGTAGTAAGGAAGAGGGATGAGGGAAGAAACTAGAAGAAGAAGAGCGAGAGAGGGGGGGGGGGCAAGAAGAAGGAGGGGAAACACCCCTTGGGCGGCGGCAAGGAGAGAGGGAGGGGGAGATAGAAAGTTAGGGTTTGGAGGAATTCTGAATTTGATTTCAATAATAATCTAAATGACAAAAGAGTCTTTGACCTTATATATAAGGCTTACATCCAAGGGGCTATTAGCAGCCCAAAATTAGCGGCTAAACGCACACCACAAGTTCAACTTGACAGAAATAAAATAGTTTATTACAAACCACATAAATAGATAAATGCAGACCAAAAACTAGCAAGGTAAATTAAATTGAATTATTGTTGCGTGGGCGAAGATTGTAGCCGTGCCCGCTACGGCTCCGCAAGTCTTTGGCCAGTGGATCATCATCATCATCTTCCGCCACTACCCCATAATCACCACAGGAGCCATGGACGTCATCTTCGTCACCAAGTTGGCCGTCGTGGTGGCCGTCGCCATCATTTGGACATCTGAATTATTCAGATTTCAAATTCTAAGCCATTAGAAATTAGTGTTTGACCTGCCAGATCTTAAAACTAAAAGTGGAATTTGTTAAGGGTGCTCCCTAAATAAGATACACAAAAATTTATTCTCCCACCAATCAACTTGGAGGGAAAACAAGCCACTTGAACTGGTGCATGCATTTGGGATCCTGCTACAAATATCTCTCTCTTAGGTAAAAGATACTTCTTGCTTTAGATGACTTTTCAAGATTTATGTGGGTTTATTTCTTACATAAAAAATCAAAGGCTTTTAGCAATTTTTTCACTTCAAAAATCTGTAAGAAAATTTTCTTGAACATGAAATCAAGAGATTAACAATTGATAAGGGGTGGGTAGATGAGTTCATGTCAAATAATTTTGTATCTTATTGTAAAAAGCATGGCATTTAGAAATAGTTCTCTGTGGTGAGGACTCCCCAACAAAATGGTGTTGTAGAACACAAAATAAAAAAAAATCTAGAAATGTCTAGGATTATGCCTAACAATAAGTCTCTTTTAATGTTATTCAGGTGTGAGGCTGTAAACACAACCATTTACATACTAAACATGTCACCTACAAGTGTCTTGCACAATACAACAACTTAGGGAGCACTTTATTAGAACAAACCACTTGTTGAACATTTTAAAGCATTGGCACTGTATCATATCTCATGATTTAAGAGAAAGTAGAGATAAACTAGATGAAAAAATTAAGAAGCTCATATTTTGATGGATAACACAAGGGCGGGTTATGCTGGGCCGTAATCCCTCCAAATTCTTATTCAAGATCGAAATTGCCTGAATACATTGATTCTCCTTCTCCGTATATATAGGGAGACACTTTCATGATAAAAAGAAAATACCCAATAAAAGAAAACACACAATAAAAGAAAATACACGATAAAAGGAAATATGCGATAAAAAGAATTATAAGATAACAAAAATAATGATCCCAGTTCCAATCGGGTGCATCCTCAAGCCGCGCCTGGATCCTGCGCGTGTCTCGTGTAAACCCTTGCGCGGCGCTTGCCAAGGATGGGGTCTTCCGTACCCATATCAACGTCTCGGGGTTCTACGACGACCTTGTCCTCAAGGTCGAACTTCGGGAACTGGGCCCTGATCTACTCTTTCAGGTTCCACGTGGCCTCATCGGCCGGTTGGTCCTTCCACTGGATGAGGATATGTCGCACTGTTCGTCTTTGAATGTTTTCAATTTGTGTTCCCAAAACTGCTGCAGGCTTGTACCAGGGAACCGAATCAACGGCTAGCCCGGCCGGTAGTGTAGCCTAGATGGGGTGATCCCCTAAGGCCATCTTCAGCAGGGAGACATGAAAAATAGGGTGAATTCGACAGTTGCTGGGAAGTTGCAGACGGTAGGCCACCTTTCCGATTTTCTCCAAGATCAGGAAGGGGACAAAATAGCGGACCGAGAGCTTGGGGTGTTGTCGTCCCGTCAAGGAGCTCTGTCGGTGTGGTCGTAGTTTGACGAATACCTTCTCACTCGGCGAAAATATCACTTCACGACGATGACGGTTGGCCTGCTGTATCATGCGCTGCGGAGCCCGTACCAGATGATGTTTCAGTTGGTAGAGGCCCTCATCCCGATCCTGGAGGTCGGCGGCCAGGGATTGTACTTAGCATTCGCTAGGTAAGCTGCACGATATGGGTGGGGGTGGGCGGCTGTAGACTGCCTGAAAGGGAGTGATGACCGTGACAGACTGATAAGACATGTTGTACTATAACTCCACCCATGCGATCCACTGGGTGCATTATCTTCAGCCGGGAGACATGAAAAACAGGGTGAATTCGACAGTTGCTGGGAAGTTGCAGGCGGTAGGACACCTCTCCGATTTTCTTCAAGATCAGGAAGGGGACAAAATAGCAGACCGAGAGCTTGAGGTGTTGTCGGCCCGTCAAGGAGCTCTGTCGGTGTGGTCGTAGTTTGACGAATACCTTCTCACTCGGCGAAAATATCACTTCACGACGATGACGGTTGCCCTGCTGGATCATGCGCTGCTGAGCCCGTACCAGATGATGCTTCAGTTGGTAGAGGCCCTCGTCCCGATCCTGGTGGTCGGCGGCCAGGGATTGTACTTAGCATTCGCCAGATAAGCTGCACGATATGGGTGGGGGTGGGCGGCTGTAGACTGCCTGAAAGGGAGTGATGACCGTGACAGACTGATAAGACATGTACTATAACTCCGCCCATGCGATCCACTGAGTGCATTATCGTGGTTGTTTCGTCGCAAAACAACGCAGGTACGTTCCTATGCAACATTTGAGGACCTCTGTCTATCTGTCTGTCTGTGGATGATACACAGTGCTGAATCGCAACTTGGTCCCCTGTAGACGAAACAAATCCTGCCAAAAGAAGCTCATAAAAAACTGCGCAATCGCTCACGATGGAACAGGAAAAACCGTGGAGACGGACCACCTCCCCAATGAAGATCCGAGCAACTGAGCTGGTGGTGTAGAGATGACGAATCGGTATGAAATGCCCGTACTTGGATAGTTCTTCCACCACCACAAGAGGACAGTCATAGCCAAGGTTGTAGATATCGGATATCGGGTTCATGTCGGTTTGAGTTTGAAATGTCGTATGTCGGATTGCGGGGGATATATCGGGGATATTTTACAATATCGGATTTTAATATTTAAATAAAGATAACAATGTTTATAAATATTTTTTTTGCAAATAAGTAAAAAATGTACAGACAATATATGTTTATACACTTTGCATTAAACATGTAATAATATGATTATAATGAAGTATTAAACAAAAATAAACACAATTGTGCATATTAATAAATGACAGAGATTGAATAAAACAACTTGCCTCTGTTGTTATGATTATTTCTGGATCAGTGATTCATCAATTCGTCATCTAATAGTTCAATGACATGAAGACTTCTAGGTACCATCAAAACCAACATGAACTAAAAGTCATCCACCTTATTAACAAAGCTTTTGTAACAATTGCTGAAAATTTATCCAAAAAATAAGTAATTATATATTAACATGATTAAATGAATAAACAGATTACAACATAATTCAATTTGATTGATTAACTAAACCAACACACCAAATAACAATCGATTTAAGAGAATAATAATACAAGTGCCGGAAAGGAAGTAATGATAAAATAAGAGGAAACATCATCAGTCACATTGAAGGCCAAAAGTTCAAAAATCAAATGTCATAAGTCACACTGAATGTCAAAAGATCAAAAATCAAAATCTCCACTACATAGCTTCCATATGTATGCCTGCATCAAAAAACATGTATAGATTAATTATTAATGAGTAAAATCATATTAAGTAAATTGATTTATAATTTTTTTTATAGTAAAGACTTACATTTCATATCTCCTCTTTTGTTTCGTAGTCTTCTAACATTGTGTCTAATAGTGGAGTTTGCATTTCCTCTTCTGATAGCCCCACATCTTCATCATCTTTCTCCAATGCTTGTGTTACAATGCGCTTTCACTTTAAACTTTCATTTTGTGATTGTTGGTTAGTAGGTCTGGTGCTCCTTCTTGGTCCCAAATCAGCATCCACAATGTCTCCAAGTTGTTGCCAAGTCAATCCTTCTCCAGGAAACACTTTCTCCTCATTTTCATTATCACCTTCACTTGAACCAACGAGCCACTCTACTGCTTTTCCTTCATCCAAACTTTTTGCAGATATTGGATCTCGAGAGATATCAATATGCTTAGACCTCAGCATAACATTAAACTTCACGAACACAAGATCATTTAAACGTTTGCTCTCAAGTCTATTCCGCTTTTTCTAGTGGATCTACAAATTGAAACATTTGAAATATTTAGTATCTCTTTATTACTTAAAAGAAATTGCATGTATGCAAAACTAATGTATTACCATTTCGAACGTGCTCTAATTTCTTTCGCATCCAGATGAACTTGTGGTCAAACTCAATATCCTCATGGCCATCCCCCTCAAATTCGGAGTCTCAACTCCATGTAATTTCCACCAATGTACTAATTAAATAGCAAAATTTAGCAATATGTATAAATATTCATGAACTTAGAATTTAAACAACTTACTTGGATTAAAAGAAGGAACTAGCAATTGCCTCTTTGCAAGATCCTTTCCAAATAGTCCTTGTCCGAACTGATATATATCAAGCTCACTAGTGATATGATCTTGCATATCAGGGTCATTTGAATACATTCTTGTAAGGCAATCAAGAAATCCATGGATAAACTTAGTATTCCCCTCCACCTCCTCCTTTTTTGGGTAATAGAAGAAATGATTTAAAAAAAATCCAGATAAATATAAAGGCTGCTCATCTTGCTATCCACTCTACTATCAATCAACTTCCATATAGGAAGATACCTGTTTTTTTTTTATTTTCGAGTGCTATAGCAACTTCCTCTTTGGCTTTCTTCATATCTTCATACAACCAACCCATTGACGGTATATCTCCATCTGCTTTTCGTAGAACTTTAACCAGTGGGGTAAATATAAGAGTGCCAACTCAACATTATGCCAAAATGTGGCACTCAATGCTATTGTTGTGGCCTACATACAATGATACAACAACAAAATATTAAAACGATGCAATGTATTTGCAAAAAATAATTTTAAAAAGATTAGATGAAAACATTACTTGTTTTCCATGTGCAGTACTTGATAACTTTGTTGCCTCCCATTTAGCAGATGTGAACAATTCCCTCAAATGTCTTCTCTTATCCTGGAGGCTCTGCAAAGATAAAAAAGCTGTAGAAAATCTGGTCACACCAGACCTAACGAGATCATGAGACTCCATCTCTTTAGTCGTCTCTCTGAACATTGCAAGAGCAATGGTGTGAGCATATATAAATACAGTAAGTTGTCGGCCCATACAGATTGCACTTTTAATTTGCTTCAGTTTTGAAATATCTTGGAGAAGAAGATTTATGGTGTGAGCGGAACAAAAAGTCCAAAAAATCTTCGGTCTCTTTACCGCTAGCAATCGTGATGCAGACATATTGTTGGACGCATTATCCGTCACAACCTGTACTATATTTGCTTCTCCTGGGCCATCCGGACTACTGATTGCCTCATCAACAAACTCATATATGAACTTGCCATCATGTGTAGATGATGATACATTCTTCGATAACCAACATGCTACACCAGCAACTGTGTGCACAACAATATTCATGACGCTTCTGCCCTTGCGATCTGTCCAAGCATCAGTCAAAATACTACACCCATGCAACCTACATGTTTGAGTGAAGCTGCTTAGCATTTCCTTGGTCCGTTGAACTTCCATCTGTAAGAACTTCTCCCTCATCTCATACGGCGTTGGTCCTTTCATCCCAGGGCCACATAGATCGACAACATGAAACATTTGTTGGAAAGATATGCTATATAGAGCATTGAAAGGAATGCCCATCTCGTATGCCCACCTAGCAATATATAAAGCTGCGTCATCTCTGGCTTTCTTCTTAAACTTACTCTCAATCGTGATTTGTGAACTATTTCCTGACTCAATAAATTGATCCATTGGACCTTTATTTCCAATACTTGTAAACGAAGTCCTTTGTGAATTTTCGGGATCTGCAGCCTCTCCAACAACGACCTCATCTAAGCTACTGTGTAACCTACTACTTCTCAACAGCTTACTAGTTTGTTCTGCTGCAAGGGTTGCTTCGGCTTTTGCTCTGACATCAGTTGGGACATGAGGGCATGACTTTACATTGCCCTTAATCCCAGCCAAATGATGTTTGAACCGAGTGATGCCCCCATTTATGACTTGCTTGCAGTAATTGCAACGAATTCTACTGGTATCCGTTGCAACCACTTTCTCTCCAAATGCCCAAAAAGCATCTCTACCGCCAGAAACTGGCGCACTTACCTCTTTTGTAGAAGACTGAGAGGAATCCATTCTACAACACCAACCGAATATGTGAATGAACAAAATAATAAATTAAAACATGCCTCATTATTTCATACATGTGTGGATGCCTCAATATTGCAAGATTTGGAAGCAATAAGCATTAGTATCAAATGAAAGAATAATTGATACAAGCTCCCAAAGATTTGATGCAAGCTATGGGCAGATTAAGATGAAGGTGTGAGTGAATGCATGCACACAATTCGATAAACAAAATTCTCCCTAACCATAACACTAATGTGATGCAACAATGAGTAGAAATATGCTCGTTGTGCCTAAGGGCAAGTTTATCAATGACATTCTTTATAACCTCATACCCTCCATCTGCCCTCATTGATTTTGTGCTACAAGTAACAATTTTTTTTTTCAAATAGCAAATCAAAGAAATCTGAACAAATTAGAAGACATCATAATTCTACAAGACCGATAAAATGAAAATAAATGAAAACTAAATGTAAAGCCTCACCATGAAATTGGCACCGGAGGTGGAGGATGCAATCTACTCGTCTGTCGCCGGAGGTGGAGGATGCAATCTACTTGTCTGGCATTGGAGGTAAAGCCTCACCATGATCGTAGGTGCGATGTTAAGGATCGAATGTGCAGCTGGCGCAATCTACTCGTCTGTCGTATGACATCCACGTGAGTAGACTCCATGGAAAGCTAAGTCCAAGAAAGAAGAAGAAAAAATAAGAAGGGAACTTACAGAGTTACAGTGGAGTGAAGTTAGGGCGGAAGATGCGCCGTCGGAGAGGCCGATTCGTCGCCGAGAGAGGCCGATCCGTCGCCGGTAGAGGTCGATCCGTCGCCGGGAGAGGCCAATCAGTCGCCGGGAGAGGCCGATCGTCGCAGGAGAGGACGATTCTGTCGAACTGTTGAACTGTCGCAGCGCCGAAGAGTTAGGTCGAAAGGTTATGAGGTTATCGCGATCCAGCAACCCGTGAAATCATTTTAAAGCCTGCGAAATTTTTTCATAATATAAACCCTAATACCGATATATCGGCGGGAGAGGCCGATATCGACACTTGATATACCTCAATATCGCCGAAATGTCGCCGATATTTTACAAAACGCTATTTTGCTCAAACAAATCGATTTCGTTGCGGTTTATGCCCAAAAACTTTATATCGGCCGACATATCGGACATGTCAGCCGATATCTACAACATTGGTCATAGCCCTTAGAGCATGGAAGGCGGGTGAGGAAATCCTGGCCTATATCTTCCCAGATCATATCAGGAATGGGTAGGGGTTGGAGAAGTCCGACTGGCGAGAGAGTCTGGTACTTGGCCTTCTAACATTGTCAGACAGTTGACCACAAACAACTGCATGGACCGTAACATACCCCACCAGTACAGGGTGGACGCTAGTCGTACGTCTGGTAGGAACCCGAATGACCTGATGTCGAAGTAGCATGAAACTCGTGAAGCTGCCAGGAAATCCAGGGTGACGACTCTGCGACTACGAGGCGATCTCGGCAGAAAAGCTGATCTCCAATCATGTGAAAGGTAGAGTGCGAACTTGGATCTCTTTGCAAATCCTGTATCATGGAGGCGTAGTGGGGATCCCTTTGCACCTCTGTCTGCAGGGCATCAACATCCCGCCAATGAGCCTGGGAGATTGCTGCCAAGGTTCCCACGTAGTCTCGTCGGGACAAGGCGTCAACGACAGTGTTTGTCCTCCCCGTCTTGTACTCGATGGAGAACTGGTATCCAAGGAGTTTGACAATCTACAGGTGTTGTGCGGGCGTCGTGACCTTCTGACTCCACAAGTGGCGCAAGCTGCGGCGATCAGTGCGCACCACGAAGTGCTGCCCAAGAAGGTAGGGGCGCCAATGCTGAACTGAGAGAATGAGCGCCCGAAGCTTGCTTTCGTAAGCGGATGCCGCATCCCGCCGACTGGAGAAGGCCTTGCTGAAATAGGCGATGGGCCGACCCCCCAGCATGAGGACCGCCTCCACCCCCTTCCCGGAAGCATCACATTCCACAACGAATGGCTGAAAAAAGTCTGGCAGCCCCAGGACTGGGGATGATGCGAGCGCGTGCTGTAGGCCATGAAAGGCCTCCTGGGTTGCCTGGCTCCAAAATAATGGTGCCTCCTTTTTGAGGAGATCGTTCAGCGGGCGCGCCAACCCCCCGTAATTGTGGATGAACCGACGGTAGTACCCGGTAAGACCCAAGAATCTGCGCACTGCTCTGATGCTCGTCATAGTCACCCACTGTAGGACCGCGTCCACTTTGGCCGGATCCATCGCCAGGCCGACATCTGAGATGATGTGCCCCAGATATTCGATATGTGTGTCTGCTCGAATAGACACTTCTTGTGGTGGGCCATGACCTGGTGCTCTGTGAGAAGTTGAAGCACGGTGGCCAGGTGATCCAAGTGGAGCTACCAAGAAGAGCTATAGACCAAAATGTTATCAAAAAATGCCAAGATGAACTTATGTAGATGTGGACGGATGACATCATTCATTGTGGATTGGAATGTGCCTGCAGCATTAGTTAGATCGAAGAGCATGACTAGAAACTCATAATGTCTGTCATGGGTGCAGAACGCCGTTTTGGGCACATCCTCTGCTCTGACCCGAATCTGGTGATAGCCCGACGAAGATCCAATTTGGAGAAGTAGATCGCTTCTTGTAGTTCATCCAACAACTCCTGGATGAGGTGAAGCGGGTACCTGTTGGGGATGGTGAGCTTGTTCAGCTCCCGATAGCCCATACAAAATCTCCAGCTGCCATCCTTCTTTAGAACTAGGAGAACCAGGCTGGACAAGGGGCTTGCACTTGACTAAATGATGCCTGCCGTAAGCATCTCGGTGACCATAGAGCTCTTCTGATCAGGGCCGTAACGATACGGGCAGACGGAGACGGCCAATGCCCCCGACTGTAGGACAATGGCGTGATCGGTGGCTCCTATCGGAGGAAGCCCGTGCGTTGTAGAAAAGAGGGGTTCATGCATGTCCATGGTCGCTCGACGTCGGCGTGCCGAACGCGCGGTGCAGGGGAAGCTGTCGCCTCCATGTGCCACAGGAGGACGTTGAAGTTTGGGTCCGTCATCCGCATTATGGAGTACAGGGCGGCAGGGGAACGGGCCAAGGACGAGTCTCCCTGTAGATGGTGAGTGGCGCTCGCCGCCTCGAAGACCATGGTGAGGCGATCCCAGTTGTGCCGAATGTCGTCTAACGTGCGCAACCAGGCCACACCCAGAATGACATCAAGACCGCCAAGTTCGAAGACGTAGAAATCCACCGTACACGAATAGAATCCGATCGTGAGGGGTAGCCCATGGCAGCGACCCGCCGTTGGAGCCTAACAACCATCATCGAGGCATACATGAAATCCCAGAGCGGGCGTCAACGGAATCTGCAGCTCCGGGGCGAGGGTTTGGGAGATGAAATTCATCGCCGAGGCATACATGAAAGCCCAGAGTGGGCGTCACCGGAATTTGCATCTCCATGACGAGGGCTTGGGAGATGAAATTGTGGCTTGCCCCGCTGTCAACCATGAACACTATTGCACGGTCGCGGAGGAAGGCCTCCAACTTCATGGTACATGACCCGATCATGCCTCGAACTGAATAACATGAGAGCCCCTTTCAGTTTCCTCATTTCCGGTGTTCATTCCTCGGTGCCGACTCCATGGAACCCCCTTGATGGAGACTTCTCGGGTAAGATTTTGTGTCTTTGCACCTCCCTTTTATTTTTCCACCCTTCTCCTCCCAGATTCAGCTGCTTCCTCCCCTTTCCTTCCAGATCCAATCGGCCTCCCTTTTTCCTCCCGGATCGAGCCGGCCACCGCCCTTTCCCCCGTTTCCAGCCACTGCTGTCGTTCTCCCAAATCCAACCAGCCGCACCCCCCTTTCCCTGTTTCCAGCCGCCGCCGCCCTCCATATTTTCCAACCAGCCGCCACTCCTCCCCCTCACCTCAGACCGCATACCCGCAACCCTAACAACCCGCCTGGTTGTTTTCCCCATCAGATCTGCTCCTTTGTCCACCCAAACAACCCTTTTTGTATTGGATATGACCCTCTCTCCCCCAATAACCCTTCCCCTTACCTGATCCAGTTCATTCTCCCCTGGATCTCCACTTTTAGCCCTCCAACGTTCAGACCCATTCCTATAGCAACATCCCTAATATTTTGTGTTGTTCTTTGTATTGGATGATGGTTGTAAACATTGTTATGGATTGGTTATCATGTGTTTTGTTGAGAATTTTAGTTTATTTTAGTATTTTCCTCCTTGGTAACTCTCTAACTGCAAGAAATGATCAATTTACCACGCACTTGTTTTCGGCCCTACTAGCGGAGGAAAGCCAACGCCTTAAGCCTAAAAGAAAATCTTATTTCATTTATTATTTGATGCCATGTTAAATATTATATTTGTTGCTCGTGTTAATTGCTAACGTCTGTCTATGTGTATGTAGTACATGCATTGAGTCATTGGAAAGTTGAGAGGTAACCCTTACTCATCACTAGTGTGCATCCTAGGAGTCCACTGCACATCGTACCGTACATCAATTGGTATCAGAGGCCTGGTCTTGCTGCTTGCATCGTAGTGGTAGGGTTTTTAGATCCAACATGTCAAATCCACTAGTCACCGACGACCAAGCGGTGAGCTTGAACTCTGGCGCTGCTTTTGCCGAGTTTCAATGCTGTGTTCTCGATTGTTTAAACACTTTAGGCACTCATTTTGACGGCGTGCATCATGAGCTTGTCGAGGTGAGCCTCCGTTTAGATCATTTAAAGAATGTAAGGGACACTCCCGCACAACACGATGACTCTCTTGAGGACGACCCCTGTGTTCCTCCTCGCCTCAGTCAGCGTTCGACAGATGGTCAGCTTCCCGGAGACCGTCACCGTTGTGATATACCTCCCCGAGCCCCAACACCGCCGGTGAGGCGGAATCCTGATCATGCATTTGAGCGTAGACAAGCTCTGACTCATGATAGGTACCCACACCAGCGTGATGAGTATTGCGTGCCCCGCCAACCTCAGTTTGACCCCAAAGATCGAGTGCCCCCACACGGTCGCCGCGACCATCACCGTGATGAATATTATCCCTCAGGTTGGAGAGAGTGTGGTCCCCCACCCGCTCGATATGAATACGATCATGATGATTACCCATAAGATTATCCCGACCCACGGAGAAGTGATTAGGTATACGACATCACTCGTCGTATTCATATTGACGTTCCCACCTTCGATGGTCGCCAGGACCCGAAGGCTTTTAACGATTGGCTCCTCGATATGAACCAATATTTTGAGTGGTACGACATGAGCGATGAGCGGTGCATTCGGTGTTCCAAAATGAAATTACTTGGACAAGCCAAAGTATTTTGGACCAGCGTTTAGAGAGCAGCCGATAGGGAAGGCTATTACCCCATTAGTTGGGATGACATGAAACAACGATTGAAGGATAAGTACCTTCCCGCTTCCTATAAAGTGCAGCTATTGGACCAGCTATACAGCCTAAGCCAGGGGGCACTTACTGTTACTGAGGACATGACTCGTTTCGATGATCTCGTTGTGAGGAGTGACATTGCGGAGGAGCCCATCACTACTGCATCTCGTTTCAGAGCCGACCTACGGTCCTATATTCATAGAGAGCTGATGTCCCATCGCCTCGAGAGTGTGGAGCAGATTTACCAGCCCTCCTTAGAGTATGAGCAGTACTTACGCTCCTCAGGACCCAGACAGGGCCCCATTAGGTCTGACAACTCATCGTTTAGGAAGCCAATCCACCCTTAAGCACCCCTACGACGTCGCCCCGTGCGCTTCTGGACACGATTTACAAGACCCATATCATTGAGCAACCCAGATCCAGGGGCATCGTATGCTTTAGATGTTCGGGCAGAGGCCATATGACGACCCAATGCCCCACGCAGACTCTATTTGTTGAGCAGGGCGACCCCAGCCCTGATGCTGAGGGAGAGGAAGTTACATAGGATATTACTGCCACTGTTGAGGAGGGATGATAGAGTGACACTGAGCGGTCCTTAGAGATGAGAGTGATTAGACATCTCCTGCACACCGCACATATAGATGAAAATTGGCGTCAAACTACCACATTCTACACATTTTCCTAGTGTAGGAGGCACCTGCAAACTAGCTATTGACAGTGAGAGTTGTGTGACCATTGTGACTCAAAAGGTCTTGATCGGATGCCGACTATGTTGCACCGACACCGACACCGACACGTGACGCGATGCTACACGACACGACACGACACGACACGACACGTGACTCGTCAATTTTCAAAAAATACCATATTCCGACACGCTGTGACACGTATATTAAATATTTTTTTTTTATAATTATGAAAGTCCTAAAACATTTAACAAATAATAAAAAATGAACAATTAACAAATATTCAAATAAACTAAGTCATGTTTAAATAGTACTTATCAAATATTCAAATGCAAAATTTAACAGAAGGTTAAAAAATAATAGAACATTAACACATTACCATTATATATCATCGGTAAAAATAATGGATTCTTAAGCAAATCTTTTCCCTCATTTTCAATTTTCCTTTTTCTAGAGAAAATATCCACCCCACTAATAGATCCACTTTCACTACTTGAATTGCTAGAAGGGGGCAAAGACACCTTTGGGGGAGCAAGACTCGCTATTCTAGTATTCAACTCTTCTTCTAGTTTTCCACATCAAATAGATCACTCATTAAAACTTTTACATATTTTCCAATTCATTTTCTACCAATCATTAACAAATGTGCTTTCACTCTTATATATGTACTTATAAAACGTTTTTCACAAATATTTCACTCTAAGACAAATTTCTTCCCGCCTCACCATGAGTAACTAGCTTAGGGACGCGTGTGTCCGATTGAGCTGGACAGGTGAGTCCCGTGTGATCTAGCGTGTCGGACTTCCGACACGAGTGTCAGAGAGTGTCGGAGAGTCGGACGAGTGTCGGAGAGTCCGACACCGACACGTTGGATATTTTGAAGTGTCGGTGCTTCATAGGATGCAGGTGAAAGCCAAACCTCACCCTCACCCATATCGTGTCATCTTGGTAGATAAGACGACGATTTAGGTTACCTAGCGGTGTCTCGTACCGATCAACTTCGCTTCCTTCAAGGATCAGGTTTGGTGCGATGCCATTCCCATGGACGACCCCCATGTTCTGCGAGGTAGCCCTTGGCTATTTGATCGCGTCATCACGTGTTTCAGACGCTCGAACACATGTGTCTTTTGTGATAAGGGGCGGATGATTACGTTATCGTCTACCCAACTTTAGGAGAAATCCAATGGTGGGATTGAGCCTTCTGTGAGCACAAGTTCTTCTAGACCCATTCATATTTTGAGGCGAGACGAGTTTCTGCGAGACATCACTGAGACCGACATTATTTTTGTTGTAGCGGTCACCATGACCTTTGAGTGCCCTCTTGACCTCCACCCAGTGGTGCGTCCCATTTTGGACGAGTTTGCGGACATCATGCCCGATGAGCTCCTTGATGAGTTTGCCCCCCACAGGACATTCAACACGCCATTGACCTGATCCCGGGGGCTTATCTCCCAAATTTTCCCAACTATCGCATGCATCTTGATGAACATACTGAGCTCAAAAGGTAGGTTGATGCGTTTCTTCAAAAGCAATTTATTCGAGAGAGTTTGAGTTCGTGTGCGGTTTCCGCCCTTCTTACCCCTAAGGCCCTAAGAAGGACGGAGGTTGTTGTGTGTGCATAGATAATTGGGCCATCAATAAGATTACTGTCAAGTGTCGTTTTCCCATCACACGACTCGATGACTTAGGCTCCGTTTGGGAGGACTTATTTTCAAGCGGTCACGACCGCATGAACCGGGACTTAATTAAGGTCCGATTCATGCGGTCGTGACCGCTTGACCGGTGAAAATAAGTCCCCCCAAACGAAGCCTTATTGTATACTATGTCCGGTGAGCTCCTTGGGCCATCAATAAGATTACTGTCAAGTATCGTTTCCCCATCCTACGATTCAATGACTTATTGAATACTATGTCCGGTGTCCAAATCTTTTCCAAGATCGATCTCAGTAGTAGGTACCATCAGATTCGAGTTCTCATGAGGGAGACGAGTGGAAGACAACTTTTAAGACCAAAGATGGTCTGTATGAGTGACTAGTGATGCTATTTGGATTGTCGAACGCCCCGAGCACTTTTATGAGAGTCATGGCGCATGTACTGCAGACCTATATGAGCAAGTTTCTGGTTGTATACTTTGATGATATACTGATTTATAGCCAGACCCAGGTCGACCATCTCGACCATTTGAGGCTTCTCTTTGGCACCCTCCGTCGGGAGAAATTGTATGTGAACTTGAAGAAGTGTTTCTTCCTGTTGGAGTCTGTCCATTTCCTAGGATTTATTGTGTCATCTAGTGGTATATCTATTGACCCAGAGATGGTCAAATCCATCTGTGATTGGCCCGTATCGAAGAATATCCACGAATCCCGCAACTTCCACAGACTTGCAACATTCTATAAGAGGTTTGTCCAAGGATTCAACATGATCATGACACCATTCACGAGTTGCCATCGGAAGGACTAGTTTCAGTGCACCGTCGCGAGCACTAGAGCATTTGAGGGAATCAAGGAGAGATTGACGACGACCCCTGTCTTGAGACTTCCTGATTTTAGTCGCACATTTGAGGTTGCGTGTGATGCGTCCGGTATCGGTATTGGAAGTGTGTTGAGCCAAGAAGAACACCCAGTTTCTTACTTTAGTGAGAAACTGAATGAACCCAAGCAAAAATACTCGAGCTACGATCAGAAATTTTATTATATTGTCCAATCTCTGCACTACTGGAGGCACTATCTCCTGGCTTGGGAGTTTTTGCTTTACTCTGATCATCAAGTGTTACGTTTCCTAGACTCACAACGCAAGTTAGGACATCAGCACGCCAAGTGGGTTGAATATTTACAGGAGTTTCACTATGTTCTCAAACACCGCGCCAGTGTTGAGAACAAGTCCGCTGATGCACTAAGCCGCCGAGTTACGCTCTTGCAGACAATGAGAGCCTGAGTGCACGGATTTTGGTTTTGAGAAATTGCTCACGGACTATCCTACATTCCTACTTGTTCGGATTTGTTGAGTTACATGCTGCGCTGTCGAGGGACACTCCAGATTCTATCGAGGGGTTTCAGATTATGGATGAGTACCTATTTCGGGCCTCTCGCCTATGTTTATCCAAGACTTCTTATCGAGATTACTTAGTATGAGAGTTACACGCGAGCGGTGCCGCTGGTCATTTTGGGCGAGACAAATCAATAGCTATTGTAGATGACTGTTTCTATTGGCCGAGCATGAAGAAGGATGTTAGTGCGACATTGCCGTATTTGCCAAATGGCCAAGGGTACAAAATAGAACACTGGTTTGTACACCCCTCTGCCCGTTCCCCACTCTACCCGCTCCCCACCGTCCTTGGGAAGACATTTGTATGAACTTTATACTTGAGCTTCCTCGCACCATGAGGAAACATGACTATCTTCATCTTGATTGACCAGTTTTTTAAGATGACTCATTTTATTGCGTGTAGCAAGACTGCTGTTGCCCCCCACGTCGCAGAATTATTTGTTAGTGGTGTATTTAGATTATACAGTCTACCAAAATCTATTGTGTCTGATCGGGACGTGAGGTTCGTTAGTTATTTCTGGAAGTCCTTGTGGCGGAAGACCAGAACCACCCTAAATTTTTGATCCACATGCAACCCCCAGACTGACGGTCAAACTGAGGTGGTGAATAGAAGTCTAGGCAATCTACTTAGGTGTCTTGTGGGGGAACTTGCCTCTAGTTGGGATTTGTTACTCCCTATCACGGAGTTTGCGTATAAACGTAAACAACTCCATCAATATGTCTACATGGATGAGCCCATTTCGTATAGTGTCAGGTTATGACCCTATAAAGCCTATTGATCTTTTTCCCATCCCGATCGAATCACGCCCTAGCAAGTCAGATGAGTCTTTTGCTTGTCATTTGCATGAGTTGCATGAGTCAATCAGGCGCAAAATTAATATATGCAATGAATATTATAAGGAGCATGCAGATTAGCATAGGCGAGAAAATATCTTTGTAGCAGGTGAACAAGTGATGGTACGAGTCCTCGCTGAGAGGCTCCCTCAGGGGCCTGCTAAGAAACTATGCGCCAGGCAGATCGGTCCCTACACAGTCATGAGATTGACATCCCCGCTAGCATGGGTATCCATCCCGTGTTCAATGTCGAAGACCTGACGCCAATACTTTGCACCTCACGAGTATTCAGACCCATATCTTGGTGGACCTCCCAAGCCATTACCACCGCTTTTACCACCCACCACTCAGTCCACGCCCGAGCCTTTGCCATCGCATTCACTGCCCCTTTCCCGACCCACATCTAACCCCAACCTACCCGGGATTGTTTCCACTGGTTTCTCCATTGACACCACAGATCCCATTGAATTCTCCTACTAGTGCATTGAGCGATGAACATATCATTAAGATCATTATGCATGAGTACGTCCCCTCTACGGACGGTCTTGTGTGCCGCTACCTGGTTTGCTGGCGTGGACGACCCTTCATTGACGACACCTGGATTGTTGTTGCGGAGCTTGATCGGCTCGCCCCTGGACTTTAACCGTCATATGATCGACACCTGGAAGGCTTTTCAGTCGGGGGGGGGGGAGGAGTTGATGGGGGGACCATCTGACGTGACTCGACGCAAGTCGGACCCCACTTATGTTTATTCACGCAGACAGACTTGATTGAATCGACGATCTGCCACCGCGGATGCATCCGGCTTGTCGTTCCGATATTTCTTCATATATAACATTGTGATGACCCCGATACCACCGACCAATCATAGCCGTTGATTTCCAGTGCCATAATCTTGATTTCTTAGAAATAAAACATTAGGGCTGCAGTTTTAGTTATTGCTGTAATTTGGAGTCTTCTTCCTCATTTTCGATGATCATTGCTCGGTGCCGACTCCGTAGAACCCTCTTGGTGACGACTCCTCGGAACCATCTTGTTGACGACTACTCAGGTAAGATCTTGTATCCTCGTACCTCCCTTTCAGTTTTCCGCCCTTCTCCTCCTAGATCCAACCAGCCGCACCCCCTTTCCCTGTTTCCAGCCTCTGCCACCCCTCCTCCCCGTTTTCCAGCCAGCCGCCGCTCCTCCCTCTCACTCCAGACCGCATACCCGCAACTCCAACAGGCTTCCTGGCTGTTTTTCCCATCAGATCCGCTTCTCTGCCCACCCAAATAACCCTTTTCCTATTGGATACAACCCTCCCTCCCCAACAACCCTTCCCCTTACCCGATCTTGTCCATTCTCCACCGGAACTCCACTTTTAGCCCTCCAACGTACAGACACATTCCTGTGGCAGCAACCCTAATATTTTGTGTTGTTATTTGTATTGAATGATGGTTGTAAACATTGTTATGGATTTGTTATCATGTGCTTGATTGAGAATTTCAGTTTATTTTAATATTTTGCTCTTTAATAACTCTCTAACTGCAGGAAATGATCGATTTACTGCGCGCTTGTTTTTGTCCCTGCTCGCGGAGGAAAGCCAAAGCCTTGTGCCTAAAAGAAAATCTTATTTCATTTATTATTTGATGTCATGTTAAATATTATATTGGTTGCTCATGTTAATTGCTAGCGCCTGTCTATGTGTAGTACATGCATTGAGTCGTTGGAGAGTTGAGAGACAACCCTCACTCACCACTAGTGTGAATTCTAGGAGTCCACCGCACACCTTACCCTACATCAAAATAAATTTGGAAGATCTTGAGAAATAATGTATATTATAGATCTAATAAAAAAAGACAGGAGTAACACCACTTGCAGAGAAGATGCGAGAAGGTCATCTAAGATGGTTTAGACACTTACAAAGGAGACCATTAGAGGCACTTGTTAACCGTTGTGAGAGTCTAGTCACTAGACATGTTAAACAAGGGAGGGGTAGACCAATAAAGACTTGGAATGAAACTATAAGGAAAGACATGATGTACTTAGGCATTAGTGTGATTATGACAAAAGATAGGGAACAATGGCGACAAATGATCCATATAGCCGACCCCACTATATTGGGATAAAAGCTTGAGTGTTGTTGTTGTATAGATCTAATAAAAAAGTGAAGGTATCTCCGAATAAGATTCATAAAGATGAAGTTGTAGGTCTGTATAAAATATCTGTTGAGATATGCAGAATAGTAGATGATATTGCTTGGTCTGATTAATATATCTCTTAAATAAAACTTTGAAGAATAATTGGATACCAAATATTTGTGATGAACTATGTCTAGCATCAAGATTAAAGAACTAAGAAGGTTCATGTTGCTATATTTATAGTAGAATTAAACTTGTGAGTTATACAATGAAGTTATGTGAAAGGGTAATGAAACATAGACTAAATGAATCAAATTGTTTAATGCCAAAGCAGATCTTCACCTTAAGCAATTTTTGCGAAGGAAATTGATGAAAAAGTTTAGACCACAGAGAAACGTTCATATAATTTTATCGATCTTGAGAAGACATAATGACTAGCACCACAATAATTAAATTTGTGTACACCACTAAAAAAGTGTCAATTACATTTTGAAGTTATGAAAGATTTATATGTGAGCATTGACTTGTATTAAAAGTAGTTATATAGAGATAGAAAATATGCTAGTCACAGGAGGGCTTCATGAAGCTTTGGTATGAAGTCTATAATCATTTTCTTGCTGTGGAGATACTGACAAAGAATATTTGAAATGAAGTACAATATATATAAGTTAATTTTTGCTAATGATACAACTCCAATTGGTGATCCATTTGTTAAGATAATTAAGAAGTGAAAACATTGGATAAACATTTTTGAAGATTAACAGTTAATATAAATTATACAAGGATCAACCATATAACATACAATTGTAGTTGTGTAATACTAGCAATTTGCCATCAATGTTATAAAATGATAAAGTGATTCCTTTATTTGATAGATTTAGGTATATATAGATATAATCTATAGAATAAGTATAAAGATTATGATTATAGCTTGAGGATTTAAAATTGGCGGTATAAATGATTGTGTATTAGGATTTAGCATTATTATGCAATAAGAGAATATCGTGGTGGCTATGATGTAAATATTGTAAAAATATAATTACAAACTACATTTTAGATTTCAAATATTTGAATCGTAAAATGTTATTGATAGACAAGTTTAGCACTTCATAAATGTGATTTTATGATGGACATGCAGTATAACTACTATTATATGAGTAAATGATTATATTATGGAGACAAAGGGAGTACAGCCTACTGAATATTAGCTAATGGTGAGTAGATGAGTTGCTTAGACATTTACAATGAACATGGAAACTGTACCTATATGATGAGCATATAAAATTAGTGTTAGGAATTAGGAAGAAAAATGGGCAGGCCATAGAAACATAGATACAATATGTGCAAAAAGAATTATGTAGAATATATTTAACTACTTCAGGCAACATTCAAATGTAATGAATGAATAGTGAGGAATCCATGCCGAATATTGTCATAAGGCTGCTGATGATGATCCAATATAGCTTTATAACAATTTTACCTTAGCACTCTCATTTTTCCACACAATTATTACCAATTTGTTTGTTAGAAATTGATACGCACCAAATTAGGATGCAATAAAATATAAAAGGGATACAATCGCGAGGTGTACTTGTGCCACTCTCTTGAGGGCTGGTTCCCTCGAAGATGCCTCTCCAAAGAGAGATCCTAAACCAAGACTCAAAAGATGAAAAACATAACTAGCCCACCCCTTCTATATTATAGGGATACAACATATCATGTGTTGTATGCATGAATTAACCAATCGTAGACTAGCATACTAATCAGTTACTAAAATGCATATGCTTTTCACCATCCACTATTCAAAATTGACCTTGACCTCAAGGTTGAGTAATAGTGATGGCATACTCGAGCTCCCTGACTTCAAAGTTAGTGACTGTAATCTCGTCGTCTTAGAATGCGTGCAACAAGTGCAGTTATTTACTAGGACATTTGTGAAGGGGGTCTACAACTGTTTGCTGCGGAAACAAATTCCTTGACAACAAAGGTCGATATAATTCTGATGGGAGAAGCGGTGAGCCAGATGTTTCAACTTTGATGGTGGAGTTGGAGGCGGGTGCTCGACAAGTGGTGCTGGCTAAGCCTGTGGAGTGAGAGCTCATATGATGGCAGAGAGATGACATGTACCTGTTTGGGTGAACCAGCGTGCGACCATGACTGGGAGACCAAAATGTTGTAGTTATTGGGGGCCCTAGTGTCGTGGTAAATTCCGCTTCCACAAAGTGGGCCTACTGTATGACCAAGGTGAGCATGGACAGGTTTATAGTGCGCAGGCAGGTGCAAATGTGCTGTTGCAAGCCATACGTGAAGTGCCCAAGATAATGGTCGATGGATAAGCTCAGAATATGATGTCAGCTCCACAAAATCGTTGACGTAAGCCTCTACCAAGTCGACTTGCTGAGCAATGCAAAGATGCTCGAAATTGTTCCTAGGGCAGCGCGTGTTGTACCGCAAAATAAGTTCTTCCTTGAGCATGACCCACATCATGTGTGGCGTTGACTGAAAAAACCAATGCATCTAAGGAAAAGTAGTCCCTTCCATATAAATCAGCGAGAGGAACCTTGTTGTCTTCCAAAGAGAGAGTTGTGATTTAAAATGATTGTTCTGTGCAAGAGGTCCTGTCGAGTGGGTCATAACTGTTGAACAGGGCCACCTCAATCCGCATGAGTGTCAAGTGCGGGGGAATCAACGACGGAGGAGCTACCACTTAAGGATCGATCGAGCTGTCGAGGCCCATTAGGTTGACAACCTCAGAATTGGTGGTCAGAGACCAAGGGGCTCTTTGCTAGGCACCGGGTGAGTGATGGAGAATCTGAAGAATCATAATCGTCTGTGGCGCTCCGTAAGTCTATAAATAGAGATAGAAGGCTCCTTTAGAAGGGTTTGAAAATTCAAGTGACAATTCTCCTTTTTGATCTCCTAATGCCAAAATCATAATCCAAGTGCGACGCGCGGAGCCCCTCCCATCACCTCCTTGTTCGACCACCCCCCAATTTCTCCCTCTTAAACCCATTTTCGGCCACCACCTCCATTATCCCACTCCGCCATAACTGCCTAGTAACCATCTTCCACTATCATTTACTTCCATAATTTTCACCTCTAAGTCATTAATCGTCTTTAACTAGTACCCATTACCTCCCTACACTACCCATCACCTTCCCAAATAACTTCCCCAATAAACCATAACCACCTCCACAATTTCATCCCAACTGGCCCCTTCACTGCATCAATTCAAAACCACCACCCTTTTCAACTTGAAAATGGCAACTCACCCCACTATTCACTGAAAACTGCAGTCCTCTCCTATATGTCTTCACCTAAGTCCCATCCCTAAGCCTTTAAAATTTTCGCTTTCGCCAGCACGATACCTTGATGCCCTTGCCGCCGCTCCGTCGTTTCTTCCGCAGGGACTGCGGCCCCTTTTTGGATCCTGGCTTCATTAAACGGCGCAGCCTACAGGGCATCACCAACGCAATCGTCCGCTGTCCAGGTCACGCCCGCAACCCTTACCGGAGTGCATGCCACCGCGACTCCGTTCGATGGTCCTTTCCGACGTCCCGATGCCTCCCCCTTCGACGGATCAGGCCATCCTCCATCGCCTTGAGGATCATGACATCGCCATCGCATCCCTCCAAGCCCTCATGCTCATCATGGACGCGAAATTCAATACCCTCATGGCCAACCGCCCCAGCACGTCTGTGACGTCGAACGCGGATTCACCGTCTCTCCTTGGTGCCCCACGGATCCTTACAGGGACTTGGCTCCACCTGCAGGCTTTTCTCCGAGCCCTCGTTCCTTCGATGTCCCCTCCTTCAATGACACTGATCTCATGTGATGGTTTGCTCGAGTCGAACAATTCTTCGAGATTCAGCAGATCCCCGTGACTCTGAAGGTCAACACATCATTGATCGACATGTTGGGCTCCGCTCTCCACTGGGTGTGTTGGCTATGTCAATCCATACCAGTCATCTCTTGATCGGACCTTCAATAAGAGCTTATTCGCTGCTATGACACGCGCTACTCAGGCTCTGCGGTGGAGCGACTCTGCGACGTGCGCCAGACGGGCTCCCTCGACGAGTACATTGATGAGTTTATCGCCCCGACGAAACATGTATTAGGACTTCCGCCAGACCACTACTTCATCTTCTTCATGCATGTGCTCTTTCCCCACATTCGTGCCCGAATCCGCACCCACCATCCACCGTCGATTGCCGAAGCCATGGATCTCGCTCGCTTGGTAGAAGTAGAATTTCAGATCCGACCTCTGGACACGGGCAAACCCCCCCGTCCCTCCGGCACGCCTGGTCAATCGACCAGCAGTGGCCTACCGTCCAGCTCAGCTGGAGATACCCCCGACCCCCGGCCGGGCCGCAACCCCGCCCCGCCCCCTAAGCCTATGGCCCACCCCGACTCTCCAATCAGGAATACCATGATCTGCGCACCAAGGGGTTGTGTTTTCGCTGCAAGCAACCCGACTCTTCTACACACGAGTGCCCCCTGAAAGACCTTCGTATCCTCATTGACGAGGAGAAACCCGAGGTGACACTCGTGGATTTTGAGGCCCTCAAGTTGGATACGATAATCGAGGACCCCCTCAGCAGCCACTTTTCCCCGCTTGGACCTGCCACTATTTATCGTGGGAGGGTTCTCTAACCCACAGACGATGAAGCTTCGGGAAACACTTCACGGGACATCTGTGGTTGTGATGATTGATAGCGCGGCAAGCCACAATTTCATCTCTCAGCACCTGGTGGATTGTCTCGCGATACCAATGCAGGCCGCCGAGCGTTTCTCGGTCTGCTTAGGAGATGGGAAGCGGCGGGCAACAGGTGGCCTGTGTGCGGCCCTCACTCTCACCATCGTCGGCAACCCTTTTCAGGCAGACTTCTACGCTTTTTACTTGGGTGGGGTGGATGTTATTCTCGGGGTAGCTTGTCTCCGTATTTTGGGAGACGTCAACATCAACTGGGACCACATGACTATGCACTTCTTCCACGGGGGCACGCCATGCTTGCTGGAGGGCTATTCGACGTTGCTTCGTCAGTTTGTCTCCTTACAGTCGCTCCAGAAATCCATCGAAGTGGATTGGGTGGCCTCTTTGTGGCACATGGAGGGGCAGTTCGCCCAATGCGCCCCGATCACTCCGGCGATGCAGGCTATCTTGGACCTCTTTCCGGACGTCTTCGCTGACAAAATCCGCTTTCCCCCGACCAGGCTGATGGATCACCTCATTACCCTGCAAGGGGGTGTGTCGTCCATCTCGGTTCGACCATATTGCTACGACCATGCTCAGGAGGGCGAGATCGAGACACTGGTGGGCGACATGCTCACGACAGGCATCATTCGCCCCAGCGCTAGCCCCTTCTCGAGCCCGGTTCTCTTGGTCTGCAAGAAGGACGACAACTAGCGTTTTTGCATGGACTACCCGGAACTCAACAAAGTTACCATCCCGGATAAGTACCTTATTTCGGTTATCCAAGAGCTCCTGGACGAGTTATGAGGAGCAGTCTATTTCTCTCAGTTGGACGCATGCGCCAACTACCATCAGATACATGTCCGAGAGGAGGATGTTCTCAAGACGGTGTTCCGCACGCATGATGGTCATTACGTGTTCCTGGTCATGCCTTTTGGCCTGACCAATGCTCCAGCCACATTTCAGGCTACCATGAATGATTTGTTCCGTCCAGTCCTGCGCATGTATATATTGGTTTTCTTCGATGATATTCTAGTTTACAGTTCATCTTAGCAGGACCGTTTGGACCATGTACCGGCCACTCTCACCACTCTCCTGGAGCACTCTTTATGTGTGAACCCCAAGAAATCCGTCTTTAGCCAGACAAAAATCAGTTACTTAGGGCACACCATATCTGTCAACGACGTAGCTATGGACCCGAACAAGGTCCGGGCCGCCCTTCAGTGGCCTACACCACGATCACTCTGCGATGTTCGAGGATTCTTGGGTCTCACCGGATACTACCGTCGGTTCATCCGGGACTACGACAAGATCGCCAAACCGCACTTCAGCCTGCTGAAGAAGTCCGAGACTGACATTTTTCATTGGCCACAGGCGGCGGCCGCAACATTCCAGACCCTTCAGCAGGCCCTCAGCACCGCCCCCGTGTTTGCTATGCCAGATTTTTCGTAGCCCTTTGTGGTGTAGTGCGACGCCTCTGACTCTGGTGTCGGGGCGTTTTTGATGCAGGTGGGCCAACCCGTCGCCTATTTCAGTCGTTCGTTTGCAGCCACTGTGCGACCTCGTTCCTCATATGAGTCCAAGTTGATGAAGTTGGTGCTAGCAGTACAACATTGGAGGCCCTACCTGCTTGACCGCCACTTCACGGTTCATACATATCATCACAACCCGCGCTACCTCCTCAATCAGAAGATTGCGACCCCGATGCAGCAGGTTTGGGTGGTCAAACTTCTGGGGTATGACTTTGACATCGAGTTTCGCGCGGGATCGTCCAACCGTGCGGCCGACGCCCTCTCCCGCCAATTGCAGACATCGCACCTGGCTGTCATTTCCTGACCGGTTTGGGAGGACGCCTCCATTCGTCAGCGCGAAGTAGCAGCCGACCCAGAGCTTCAGTCGATTGTGGAGACCTTGTGGCAGGATGCCACCGCCCTCCCACCTTACTGCCTCGTTGGCAACCTCCTCAGGATCGTCTGGTCCCGTCGAGATCCTCCCAGCTAATTCCTCGCCTGCTCGTCGAGTTCCATGCGACCCCAGTTGGGGGTCACTCGGGTGCCGTCAGGACGTATCGCCGCCTCGTCGCCTCCCTGTATTGGCCTGGAATGTTCCAACATGTCAAGACCTTTGTTGCTGCCTGCCTACCATTCCAGCGAGCCAAGTACGAGTCTACCTTTCTGGGGGCCTCCTCCAGCCACTCCCCATTCCGCCACGGGTCTGGAAAGACATCTCCATGAACTTCATCTCCTGTCTTCCCCACTCCAAAACATGGGACTGCATACTGGTGATCGTGGACCGCCTCTCCAAGTATGCTCATTTCATCTCGCTTCGGCAACCGATCACAGTTCCAAAAGTGGCTATTGCCTTCGTTGACGGGGTGGTTCGCCTCCATGGGTTTCCCCGCTCCATTGCGAGTGACTGCGATCCCCTCTTCCTGAGTTCTTTTTGGCAGGAGCCGTTCAAGATGCAAAGTACGCAACTTCGGATGAGCACAACCTACCACCCGCAGACGGACGGATAGTCCGAGGTCATGAATCGATTCCTGGAGACCTATTTGCGTTGCTTTGTGTGTGATCACCCACGAGCTTGGGCCGAGTGGCTTTCCTGAGCAGAGTACGCCTTCAACACGTCCTTCCACTCCAGCATAGGACCACACCGTTCAAAGCAGTTTATGGAAGGCCTCCGCCCGTCCTCACACAGGCCGTGCCGGGCGAATGTGTAGTCGCTGTTGTGGACGGCCTCCTCCGAGACTGAGAAGCCATGCTCCGTCAGTTGCGCCAACACCTCCAGCGTGCTTAGGATAGGATGGTGGCCTCAGCCAACTGCCACTGGCGCGATGTCCAGTTCTCTGAGAGGGATTAAATGTTTCTCAAGCTCCGACCACACCGACAGGTCACAGTGACCACACAAACACACTCCATACTAGCGGCCAAGTTCTATGGCCCTTTTGAGGTCCTAGCTCAGGTGGGCACTCAGGCATATCGCTTTCGCCTACCCCCGAAAGCCGGATCCATCTGGTATTCCACGTCTCGCAGCTCAAGCGGGTGATCGGGGACTACTCAGTCGAGGAGGCACTTCCTCAGATGGACCCCGACGCTTCTCCAGCAGTGTTCCTTCTCCAGGCAATTAAGGACACGCGCACGATTCTGTGCGCGGTGCAGCCACCAGAGTAGGTCTTGGTGGCTTGGCAGGACCTCCCACTCTCGGAGGCGACATGGGTGGACCGAGCGGATATGCGCCCACAGTTTCTAGACTTCTGTCTTGAGGACAAGACAAATTCCCCAGAGGGTGTTGTTACGGACCCCAATGGAGCGGCCGAGGGAGAAGGGCGACCGCTAGGGTGGCGGGTGTATCAATGCCACGAGCGCAACGCACGTCACTTGCCGGATTAGCCGACTTGATCGAGGGGCATTATTTTATCCCTTAGATTATTGCTTTCTTATTTCCGTTTTGTTGTTGTCATTATTATTTCGGTTTCGTTAAGATGAGCCCGACGAGTATATAAGCCGGAGACCTGTTGTATTTTGGTATGCTTGAATGAATTTGGAACTTCTGGTTTTCCCTCCCTCTTCTCTCTTCTAATCTCTTCCCCCCTCCCTCTCTCTTTTTCGAAACCATAATATACAACCACATCCATTTTAAATAATCAACATCAAATATCAGTTCATCTTTTTGATCGGATTTTTCATCTATTTTACTTATTAATCATTCATTACTATCATATCTCTCTCTTAAAAATAGAATCAATGTGATCACTTGCATCATATCTAAGTTTCAACGCTTGATTATTTTTCATAAACAGTTAATCATGAAAAAAATTGTGTTTTTACATAATTTCTGTATTTATTTTGAAAAAACGTTTCCAATAGAAATCTCACCCATGAGCGCATTTTATGCTAAAAATGCTCCAAAGGCACAAAAAAAGTGTACTAAGATGCAAATCTCTGAGCCTGATTAGCCTTGAGCCTTATGCGTGTCTTTAACAATATAGGATCAAAGCACCTCCATATATAATTTGATATGTTTTTAGCAGTCAATCTTGATGTTGTCTTAAACTATTGGGAAATTTATCGTAATTTCAATCACTTACGAAACGGTTTTGAGGAAAGCTATGACGGTACTTTCAATCCCGTGTCCTTATTTTTCTAACAGTGCCTTATGACTAGCTGAGTGTTCTTCAGCTGGCAACAAAATAGCCATTCTTTAAATATAATGATAAATTACATGCATCAATCCTTCCCATATTCTCAATTTGTTGAAGCTCCATGTAATGGGCATGGCCGCTGTTCCAATATGCTCTTCAACTGGCCATTGATAGCCACATTGTTCTGATTAAGATGGACTGCACCGCTCATGGTACTGTATATAAATGCATATAAAGTACTATGAATATCTTTTTGTCCTTCATTATACTTGTGTAATGTCCTTGGCATAAAAACTATGTTTATAGTTGGTTAATTAGTCTTCCAGGCCTATGTCTAAATTATGATTTTCCTAGGTATTTTTTCCATTTCATTTGGCAATGACTTGGTTGTATGACTCGATTTCAATTCGTATTTTGATATGATT
Organism: Platanthera guangdongensis; assembly: GCA_039583875.1. Lineage (NCBI taxonomy): Eukaryota > Viridiplantae > Streptophyta > Magnoliopsida > Asparagales > Orchidaceae > Platanthera > Platanthera guangdongensis. The sequence continues at coordinate 139,031,501 of CM077157.1, forward strand.
CTCCTTTTTCTTTGTAATTAGTGAAAACCGTACCTATTTTGATTGAATCCCTATGCCAATCTAGGTTTTTTCTTGCAATATTTATTGATCGCCCGGTGAGGGCAAAGTTGGCAATTCAAATAGTGTTTCTTCATTCAAAATAAATAAGAAAACAAAAATATTTTACTCATATCTTCTCTCTTTCTCCACGTTGTCACTCTTTATAACATGGAAACTGCTAATGTAGGGCGGGTTCCTTTTTCCTACTTAGAGGATATCCACCTGAGATTCATGAAAAATTATGGTAGAGTTGCTCATTCTTCTCTTGCATATGCTATGAATGATGAATTTGCTAGAGTTTTGCATCAACAAATGGAGTACTTCTCTGGCAGTCTAACTGCAGATACACTCAACCGTCTACGAGGTGAAGTCACTGAGGCAAGTATTTCCTTAATGAAATCCAACTTCCTTTTATCGTCTATAGAAATGCATGCACTCATGATTATCTTCTATGCAAGCAGTTCAATGTTCTCTTAATGCTTTTTGAGCAGTACAATCCTTACACCCCTCATTAATATTTGTATATTTAATTTTTATCATTATATTTTTGACCCTATTTTGAATAAGGAACACCTGAACTGAAAAGAGAAAAATGTAGTACACTACGCTTAAAACGTTGGGACTGGAGACTTATGTATCCAATGGGTTTGAAACACTATCACATGCAATTTAATTTGTCCAAATTCTACACACATATTTGCATCTTTCATTAAAATCCATCTTCAGCCAGGCTGATGTGCTTTCAAGTCACTGAAAATTACCTCCAAGTCTTCCAGTAGACCGGCCCTTTATCCTCCATTCTCTTTTATTCAACTTAGCTTGCTTTTTAAGATTAGTTGACTGATGTCACATATGTAATTATCCTTGAATTGTTGTTCTGTGAGCGTTATTTTCGTTCATAGAAGTCTCCTCTATTGGCTCAGTAACTCAGTAGTTCTGATACGGTACTTATCGTTGGAAGCAAGAAATTAAAGGAGAAAAGGCAGAATCCTGAAGAAAAAATCAGGTGCAGAGGAAAATTGAATAAGGGGCAGGGTAAGAGACAAACACATAATATCATTCATTTCTTATTACAACGTACATAGAGGTATTTATATCCTCTTGAATTAGCAGTTACAGGTATTTAAACACATGGCGGCAACGGTTAATGTGGTGGCAACAGTTATACAAGTGGTTCATGTCATGTGCAGGCAGACAACGACTTCAATTCCGCATACACAATGATCAAATCACAAAAACGTAAATAACATTATACTCTCTTGATAGATTATTGTCGTCAAGAATCGAAGGTAAGGTAGGTCTTCTACAGCTCGTGGTAATTTTCCCAGGTAGCATCCTCTGGCACCTGTGCAATTGCTTTCCCTTGTTTTGGTACCATCCAGCAAGCAAGGATGGCGATAGGAGCAATCATTAGATTGCCTGTTGTTGTAGCAAATTCTGGGAGGGTTGCAGAAATCACTACCGGGCTGATGTGTTTGTTTAGCTGAGAAATGTGGAAGGTATTAAGAATTTGAGGCAGCCTGCAATTGCCGGACTGATGAAATTTTTAAGAGTGGCATGAGGATAAAGTAAATTCTGGGAGGGTTGCAGAAATCACTGCCGGGCTGATGATTTTTTTTATTTTCTTGAGTCTAATTATGACTGTATGTTGCAGGTGGAGAGCGATATTATCATGACTAGTGAGTGTGATCACGATGGTGAGGATGAGTGACCCAGTGACACTGTGGTGGTATACCCGTCCTCTACACCCCATATAGATCTTGTTATTCCTTTGATCATAGATCCATATTTGAGTGATGGTTTCGTTGAATGTCTACATGTTGCGGTGTTTAGTTATATATTGGGTTAGAGTTGAGAGACTTGTGTTGCTCAAGTTGTAGATATCTCACTCGCCTCTGATGGCACTAGCCCATCCATGATACTCATCGGGAGGATCATTTTGCTAATCATGAATTCTTCGGTGAGCCCCTCGATGAGCCACTACTTCTTTGTGAGGATGACATTCAGGTGAGTGAATTATTTAAAAGTACTGGATCATTGACATCTCTTCAAATCATATCCCTGATCGTGCCCCCAAGCGCGGACCCTGAGCTTAGCATTATGATGTAGGGGCATGCTAGGGTCGTGGAAAACTAGACGCACTATGGGGTTTTGCGATGTGGACAACCCAACACAGCACGAGCTTCACAAAGTTCAAACAGTTATTAGCGTAGATTAAATAAATAACTTTAAGCCCATGCAGAGATCCACCAAAGGGGTAGTGGCAAAGGGAAAAGCACCTAGGCGTGGTTACGAATCGGGAGCGCAAAGATTTAAATTAAAACGGATTAGCCCTGCAGGTTAGCACAAAATCAAGTAATCCAAGCAGCACTCAATTGATAAACGAAACACAGAAATCTAAGCAAAGTAAATCATGTTGAAACTCAAATCCAAAATACAACTTACAACCTTACGAAGAGCCAATCGGACGAAGGAGGGCACCAAATACGGAGAGGAATGAATCCGGGTCGGTGGAGGCCAACTGTGGGGGAATACTGCGGGCTCACGGGCTGCGGGGAACTGGGAAGGGGCTGATTTGGGCGGAGACCGGGCTGGGAGTGGTCTGACGGGAAAGGGACAAGGCTGGAGGATGGCCGTCGGAGGTGACGAAGGGTGGGAGGATGGCTGTCGGGGAGCAGGGGGCCTGGAGGGTGGTTGTCGAGGCTGCTGGGGGCTGGGAGTTGGACGGCGAGGCTGCTGGAAGGTGGGAAGCTGGCCGACGGGTTGCTGGAGGGCTGGGGGTTGGACGGCGGGTTGCTGGAGGGCTGGGGGTTGGACGGCGGGTTGCTGGAGGGCTGGGGGAAGCTCGACGGGATGGCTGAGAGGCTGGGAAGCACTCGACGGGAGGTTGGAAGGTTGGGGGCGCACCGTCGGAGGCGAGGAATGGACGAACGGCAGCGGGAGCCCTAGGCGTCGCACCTGGGGGGTGTTGGCGTCGCACCAACCGACCGGTTGAAGAATCACTCAATCACTCGGTGCCCTAACCCTCCTCTTGGCTCCAATAAATAGAAAATAGAAGCTAGGGCATCCAGAATCGATGGCTCAGATCGCCCGATCTTCCGGGTGCCCAAATAATGTCGATACATGTCCGAATAAAAGGAAACTAAACATGAAAAATACTCGCGTCGACCTTCCGGACACATCCGCGGGTTCGGATCGTCCGGAAGGGCCCTCAAAGTGCAGGATCATAAAATCACGCCCGCTTTCGGCGGGAATACACGTGCGTGGTCCAATGTCGACGTCGATCTCCATCAACTCCCCCCGGCTTAGAAGCATTCATCTCCGAGGAATGGAGACAATCATACTCCTGGCGTAGCTCGGGGGCAAGTCTCTCAAGCTCTGCAGGGGCGATCCAAGTATCATCAAAGCTGGGGCGGTCCCTCCAGTGGACCAGGTATCGCAAGGTGCTCGGGTCTGCTGCTGTCATGTAATCATGGGCTAGAATGCCCTCAATGGCCTCCAGGTCCGTAGTAGTCTCTGCCGGCAGTGGCTCACTCTCTAATGAACTCTCCGGTGGAACAGCCGAAGGTGGTGCGAGATCCCCAGGCGGTGACGCTGTGGGCAAGGACTGAGAGGGTGAAGGTGACAACGGGGAAAGTGGTGGCTCGATGGGTGGCTCCGCGGGGAGGGGTTCGAAAGGATCCACATAAGTTTGCTCCTCGTAGTATGGAGTCAAGTCTTCTACATTGAATACTCTGCTGATCCCCATGTGCCTTGGAATATCAATCTCATAAGCATTTGGTCCTATCTTTTGTACCACCGTATAAGGGCCCATCCGCCTAGCTTTTAGTTTCTTTGCAGTTCCAGAGGGGAACCTCTCCGCGCGAAGACGAACCAAAACCTGTGTGCCAATCTCAAAACTCCTTTCCCTCCTGTGTACATCTGCATAGGCTTTATAATTATCATTACTTGTTGCGATTTTTTTCCGGATGGATTCGTGAAGCTCATGCATGTGCTGGATAAAGGACTCAGCCGACTCACTAGGGCGGGACTCAAGCGGGAGGGGAATTAGATCAACCGGCTTCCTGGGTTCGTACCCTAACAGGATGTGGAATGGGCTAAGGCCAGTAGTCCTATTCACCGAGCTATTATACGCGAACTCTGCTAAGGGCAACACTGGGTCCCAAGTACACACATGCTCGCCGACAAGGCAACGTAAGAGGGATCCCAAACTCCTATTGACCACCTCAGTCTGTCCATCCGTCTGTGGGTGGTAGGCGGTGGAGAACTTGAGGGTGGTGCCCGTCTTCATCCATAGTGTCTTCCAGAAATAGCTCATGAACCGGACGTCACGATCAGACACTATAGAGGAAGGTAATCCGTGATACCTGAAGACCTCTCTAAAGAATAGGGCGGCAACCAAGAAGGTATCGGCCGTCTTGCGACATGGGATGAAGTGTGCCATTTTCGAAAAGCGATCCATGACAACATAAATGGAATCATGTTTCTTGGGCGTGCGGGGCAGCCCAAGAACAAAGTCCATGCTTATGTCAACCCAGGGTCTGTGAGGAATCGACAACGGGGAATACAGGCCGCTGGGTTGGCGAGATCCTTTCGCCGTCTGGCACGTCCTACAATGCCTAATCACACGCGCTACGTCCCCTTTCAGCGAGGGCCAATAGAAACGATCCTCAACCAAGGCGATAGTCTTGTCTCGCCCGAAGTGTCCGGCGGCGCCTCCCGCATGCATCTCCTAGATCAAGAAGTCACAGAGAGAAGTGGAGGGAATGCAGAGTCGGGCGCCGAAGAACAGGTATCCCTCGGAAACCGTGAACCCATCAATAGTGCCTGGAGGATTCCGGATGAGGGACCTATAGATATCTCCAAAATCCGAACACTCGGCATACTCAACAACGAGACGCTCAAAACCAGTGACATGTGTGCTCATCGCCTGCAGGAGGCTAATCCGGCGACTCAAGGCATCAGCCGGCTTGTTTTCAGCACCCGTGCGGTGTTTAATAACGTAGTGATAGCTCTGCAGAAACTCTACCCACTTGGCGTGCCTATGACTAAGCTTTGACTGATGATCAGAGTACAACACGAACTCCTTGTGCAGGAGATAGTGCCGCCAATACCGCAAGATCTGGACGATCGCATAAAATTCACGGTCATACGTGGAATACCGCTGGCGGGCCTCGTTCAGCTTCTCGCTGAAATATGCAATGGGATGGCCCTCCTGGCTAAGTACTCCACCGATCCCTAGGCCTGAAGCATCACACGCCACCTCGAAGGCTAGGTTAAAATCTGGCAATCTAAGGACAGGGGCGGAGGCTAAACGGTCCTTGACCTCCTCGAAGGCCTTAGTGGCGGCCGTGGTCCACACGAAGTCTCCCTTACGAAGGCAGCTCGTAAAGGGGGCCATAAGGGCGCTAAAACCTCGGACAAACCTCCTGTAGAAGGTGGCAAGTCCATGGAAGCTCCTGGCCTCGTGGATGGTCGTGGGAACAGGCCACTCACGGATCGCTCTCACCTTGTCGGGATCCACGGAGATGCCCGACGCCGAGATAATATAGCCAAGAAAGTGGACCGATTCAGCCAGAAAATCACACTTCTTCATATTGATAAACAAATGCTCCTTCCTGAGGGTATCAAACACCAATCGGACGTGGTGTAGGTGGTCAGTGCGCTCCTGGCTATAGATAAGAATATCGTCGAAGTACACAACTAGGAACTTGCCCATGTAGGGCCGCAAGATCTGAGTCATCACCCGCATGAACGTGCTAGGGGCATTCGACAATCCGAAAGGCATCACCAACCACTCAAATAGGACATCCTTCGTCTTGAAGGCCGTCTTCCATTCATCCCCCTCACGGACCCTAATCTGGTGATATCTGCTCATAAGGTCAATTTTCGTGAAAATACGGGCACCATCCATAGCGTCAAGTAAGTCGTCAAGGCGGGGAATCGAAAAACGGTACTTCACCGTGATCTTATTGATGGCTCTACTGTCAACGCACATGCGCCAGCTCCCGTCCTTCTTCGGGGTGAGAAGGGCTGGGACCGCGCACGGACTCAAGCTCTCGCGTACGAAGCCCTTCCTAAGTAAGTCATCAACCTGCCGTTTTAGCTCGGTATGCTCGGTTGGGCTCATACGGTAGTGTGGGAGGTTGGGCAAAGACGCCCCCGGCACAAGGTCGATCGCGTGCTGGATATCTCTCAGAGGGGGTAGCTCATCGGGGAGCTCCTCGGGCGTAATGTCCGTAAAGTCTCTCAATAGTCGCTGTAACTCAGGATCAGTAGGAACGACACCTCCACTAGGAGTGTCCGGGGCCAAGGTGGCCGCTACAACAAATACGATCCCCGAGTCTAAGCTCTCTCTCATGAAATCATGCATCCTCAGAAGGTGCAGGGGCCTGGAGGAACCAGCACTGACGGACGAGTCAACCTTGCCCTTGGATGAATCCTTGGGCTGGGTTGGGGTCAAGGTGATCTTCCGGCCCCGATCATAAAATACGCATGTGTTCGATCGCCCGAAGCACGTCACGTCGCGATCAAACAGCCATGGTCGACCTAAGAGGACATGGGCTACGTCCATCGGGATAACGTCACACCAGACTTTGTCCTCAAAGGACGCGAGTCGCAAGGGCACTAAACACCGCTGGGTAACCTGGATAGCAGACTTGTCCACCCAGAGGACACGATAGGGCTGGGGGTGCGGCTCGGGGGTGATCTGCATCCGCTCCAGCGCCTTCATGGCGACAATATTCACGCAGCTCCCCCCATCGATAACAAGCTTGCAGGGGCCGCCCGCGCTCTGGAAATAAGTATAGAAGATGGTGGTACGTCGCCAATCATCCTCCGAACGAGGAGTATGCAGGAGGCGGCGTATAACTCCTAGCTCTAAAGATCTCTCAGCGTCACCCTCCCAGTCTTCCTCCACAGTTGCTACTATATCGCCCTCAGTCTCTCTCACCGGGTCTATACTTTCGTCTTCCTCGTCCTCAATCAACAGATTCCGCATAGGGCACTGTGCGGCATAATGACCTCGTCTAGAGCATCTATAGCACTGAGGACCACTTGGCCTAGGAGGCCCGGTCATAACAGCCTTCCCTTTCACATCCTCAGGGATGTGGGGAGGACCGGAGGCCTGGGGATGAGGAGGGGTGGACCTCCTGAATGTGGGGCCATCAGTCCTAGGAGCCTGCTGGCGGGGCCCGGTAGTCCGGAGGTAGAGCTCATACTCCAGGGCCAACTCATAAATCTGCTCGACTGTTTCTCGTCGGTGGGGAATCAGCTCCCTCCTAATCTCCGGCCGTAGGCCGTACCGAAACCGGGAAGCCGCGGCGCTACTCTCCTCTCGAAGGTCACTCCTCACCATCAAGTCGTCAAACTTGGTCATATATTCAGCTACTGACATCGTGCCCTGTCGAAGCGCATAGACCTGGTCTAACAATCGATCACGATATGACGCGGGGAGATATTTCTCCTTCAAGCGCCTCTTCATATCTTCCCATCTAATAATAGGCCGATAGCCGTCCCGCTCTAAGGCTCGCTCTACACTAGTCCAATAATTCATCGCAGGACCCACTAACTTCATACGCGCAAATCGCACTTTGCGCTCATCGCTCATGTCGTACCAGTCAAAGTAGTGTTCCATCTCCCGGAGCCAGTCACTAAATGCTCCGGGGTCTTGATGACCGTCGAATGTAGGAACATCGATACGAATACGTCGGAGGATGTCATCCTCCCTAGGTGGTACCCCTTCCCGATGTTCGGGATAGCCGTCAAAGCGGTCACGACGGGCATAGTCGTATCGGGGCTGCTCAGGATTCCGTGGGGCATCATGATCATAATCAGGGGGATCTGGATACCGTCGGGGGGCGTTGTGGTCGCCTCGGCCTTCGTATGCATCCTGGCGCGCACAAAGTTCATTGATTCGAACGCCCAATTGATCAAAGCGGTCTAAAATCGCGCGTTGGAATTCAACGGGGGACAATTCCGAATTGGAGTTGGAGTTGCCGGCCCGCTCATCAGTGAGGTTCGGATCAGACATGCTTTGTCTAAATGGCCTACCACTACGTAACATACGACGCGCTCGAACCTCGCTTTGATACCAATCTGATGTAGGGGCAGGCTAGGGTCGTGGAAAACTAGACGCACTATGGGGTTTTGCGATGTGGACAACCCAACACAGCACGAGCTTCACAAAGTTCAAACAGTTATTAGCGTAGATTAAATAAATAACTTTAAGCCCATGCAGAGATCCACCAAAGGGGTAGTGGCAAAGGGAAAAGCACCTAGGCGTGGTTACGAATCGGGAGCGCAAAGATTTAAATTAAAACGGATTAGCCCTGCAGGTTAGCACAAAATCAAGTAATCCAAGCACCACTCAATTGATAAACGAAACACAGAAATCTAAGCAAAGTAAATCATGTTGAAACTCAAATCCAAAATACAACTTACAACCTTACGAAGAGCCAATCGGACGAAGGAGGGCACCAAATACGGAGAGGAATGGATCCGGGTCGGTGGAGGCCAACTGTGGGGGAATACTGCGGGCTCACGGGCTGCGGGGAACTGGGAAGGGGCTGATTTGGGCGGAGACCGGGCTGGAAGTGGTCTGACGGGAAAGGGGCAAGGCTGGAGGATGGCCGTCGGAGGTGACGGAGGGTGGGAGGATGGCTGTCGGGGAGCAGGGGGCCTGGAGGGTGGTTGTCTAGGCTGCTGGGGGCTGGGAGTTGGACGACGAGGCTGCTGGAAGGTGGGAAGCTGGACGACAGGTTGCTGGAGGGCTGGGGGTTGGACGGCGGGTTGCTGGAGGGCTGGGGGTTGGACGGCGGGTTGCTGGAGGGCTGGGGGAAGCTCGACGGGATGGCTGAGAGGCTGGGAAGCACTCGACGGGAGGCTGGAAGGTTGGGGGCGCACCGTCGGAGGCGAGGAAGGGACGAACGACAGCGGGAGCCCTAGGCGTCGCACCCGGGGGGTGTTGGCGTCGCACCAACCGACCGGTTGAAGAATCACTCAATCACTCGGTGCCCTAACCCTCCTCTTGGCTCCAATAAATAGAAAATAGAAGCTAGGGCATCCGGAATCGATGGCTCAGATCGCCCGATCTTCCGGGTGCCCAAATAATGTCGATACATGTCCGAATAAAAGAAAACTAAACACGAAAAATACTCTCGTCGACCTTCCGGACACATCCGCTTGCTCGGATTGTCCGGAAGGGCCCTCAAAGTGCAGGATCATAAAATCACGCCCGCTTTCGGCGGGAATACACGTGCGTGGGCCAATGTCTGCGTCGATCTCCATCACATCATCTATGTCAAGTTTGCTTCACATGCACGGGAGGGTACTTAATGTTTTCAGGAGCCTACCCTATGTCCCATCGCACTCTTGATGAATTCTTGGATACACTGTCTGTTGACCCACCATATGAGTTTTTTCTTCTTAGATATATTGGACACACTCTAGAGTCACATCCTATTGTCGATGTCTCGGGTATTCATTCGGGTGATCGTCTTACTCACGACTAATATACATACACCACCCCGGGGTTAGATAAGATTAAACTTTCTCGACACTGCACTTCGGTTTTTTTTCTTCTGCTCACTATGGGGTGGAGACACAAGCTATTTTATAGCACTACACTTAAGGTTTTCATTTGTTTAGATTCCATTTTCACAACCCACCCTGCTGCTGTTGGTATGGAAAGAAATTGCACTACACCGAGCTCATGAATCGTGTGGGACTACTAAGCAACTCAAAGCAAACAAGGCATATTAAAAGACTAACTAGACAAAATTATGCACTAGATTTTTTATATCCGTCAACCGAGGGGAATACTTGCTTTCTTTTAATATCATGGGCTAACATGTTATCAAGGGAAACTTTGGGCACAAATGGAGTCACTTTCCATGAAAACATGCGAAGAGGGAGGGCAGTAAGCACCAACTTCATATGGGAAGGGAGAGGACTGTTAGTACTTGTAATAATATAACATTCATTAAAAATCATTTTATGTATGAGAATTTCATTTGCTCTGATGAAAATATTGTTATTGGTTTAGCCCGTAACACCAGTAGAGTCACCAGAGGATGGTCGAAGGATACTGTGGAGTCGGAACCATGACTGCCTAGGCGGTGTGTGTTTGGAGAGAGAGCTACCAGTATCTCATAATAAAGACAAAGGAAATAAATTATTTCTTCGATGCTCCATTCCATACAACATACGCCTTTAAATAGGGTTACAACATACAAGACCCATCATGACAACTCCTAAGTTCTAACCCTTAACTAATAATAATAGTTTAATGACTAGACATTAATAATAAAGGACAAGATCCAAAACAATAATAATAAAAGACATTAATAGATAACAATAACTAGGTTCGTCGCCCGAAGCTTATAAATCTCACCCGACCTTCAAATCGAGCATGTCCTCAAGATCGGACGTAGATCATCTGATTTGATCACCATGCTTCTTTATTTCGCGCCAAAATAACTCCTTGTAGTGCATCACTATAGCGGGAACTACAGAAAGCGACAATCTTTCTTCGCGCTCACTGATGACACAGGTGATTGTGATGTTATCGACGGATCGTAGCATGTGTGTGGCAATTTGATCGATGTGGAGACCACAATGTAAATTTTTAATGATTGAAGTAGTGGTGGTGAATAATCCGCAGATGCCCGATGACAACTCAGAACCCTATCAATTTTCGTGCAAGTGTCATCAACGAGTTTTGCACAGCCAATGTATGACAATGTGTCCTTCTGAATGTGAACAACACTAAGTTCCGATGCTGGAGGATTACTGGACTAGTTGGAATATCAACAACCTGCACCTAGTCGGGTAGTGGCGTTGATCATGTGGTGAGCGGTTGTGTACGTTTGCATGCAGTGATCATTGTTTTAAATGTCCTCCGACATGTCTCCCGACATGCCATTTTTTAGGGAAAAACGATATGTTTTTCTAAAAAAAATAGAGTACACTTTTTTGTAAAATATATGCCGACATGTTTGATTTTTTTCCGATATATCGGCCGACACGATTTTTAAATATATCGTCCGTTATTTTATTTTGTCATATTTACAAACTAGCAACACATGTTTAAATCAAATATATATTATATTATGTATGTTTAAATCGATTAGACTTATTTTTTTCGTTTTTTTAACGTTTTATTCTTACAAATAATTTTGTATAATTATTTCACAATTTTTAATTTTATATTATAAAAAATGAAAAAAATTAATATATTTATTAATTGATTGTTTGCATGTTTTTAATATAAATTTATAAGTATAAAAACATTTATAATCAATCCGGGTTTTTTAACTTTTAAATCTTATTTATTTCCAATAAATTTATTGTTATCAAAATAAAATTATTGTATACTACTAAATATATTTTATAATGTATTATTTTGTATTTGTTAATAATATTTTATCTTATATACTATTCTATTTTATTTCATAATATAAATGTCTCATTTTTTATCTATTTGTTATATTATTTTTTTTACCACATATAACTATAGTTGGTATATATAAAAGTAAAAAAAAATATTTATAAGACATGAAAATCCGATATTTTAAAATATCCCCGACATCTCTCCGACTTCCGACATTTAAAAAATCAATCCGATATGTCGCCGACATCCGATATTTAAAACATTGGCAGTGATCATGTCGTTAAGTAGGGCAATGATAATGACGGCGGCGATTTTTGTGTTCAAATTGCGAGCGAGCAGTGTAGCCTACTAATCATATGGTGGTGTCATCTCATATGTCATTGTTAGGATACAATGTAATTAATGTACTAAATATAGTAATCATGAATTAGTTTTTTTAATTAATAATTAATTAATCAATTGCAATTGAGATGTAGACATCAACATGTTTAAATTAACAACACGAGGATCAACAAGAGTAGACATGGTTAAAAAGGAGGGGTCGGCGTTGGGCTCGAAAGAGGAAAGGGACATCGACTTGTGCAGGGCTCAAAAATAGAAGCCTTTTGTTTTGTTTTCTCTGTGTATTCAGCGTACAGGACGGAAGAGTGTGGGTGGCTCATTATAGAATCATGTCATCTTAATGGGAGAGGACCACAAGGTAGATGGTAGGGAGCGGCTATTGCGACTGGAGCTCGACGACGCACAAGCCTGGGCTTGACAACGCACAGACACTGAGGCTCGATCTTGTGCATGGAGGCGCCTGTTATGTGGCGTGACGACATCATTTATCTTTTATTTATGTGTGTTAATTTTTAATCGTATTTTTACCCATATGTCGTAAGCCCAAATGAGGGGCATGTTGTGAACCTATTTATGTTATGTGGATACACTTTGTGAGGAGGAAAAATTAAAACAAGAAAAATCTCTCTCTCTCTCTCTCTCTTATTTCCCTCTGTTTTTTCTCTCTCTAAACCCTCCCCTCCTCTTCTATTTCCGGTTCCCGCTTCAGGAAACCCTAGCCGCCCGCAAGCCGTAGTCGCGTTCCGCGATTCCGCACAGCCCTGTCTCCGCCTTTCTTCAACTCGCATGCTGCCACCGCCATAGATCCATCGCCGGTTACGAGATCCAAAAGGGAGGCTCACAACAAACTGGTATCAGAGCCACTTGCCGGCTCATCCTCCCTCCTTTCCTCCGCTCGCCCCGATCCGCGTCAGTCGCTCAGCTCTGCCACCGACAAACTCGCCGGCTTCCCTACCCGACACACGGTCCTCCCAGCGGCCTCCTCTTCCTTCGATTCAGCTGCTTCCGCTCACGTTACCTGCCCCGCGGCTTCTGATCTGCGGCCCAACTCCCACGCCGGCCGGTCGTCGGTCTCCGTCCACCCCCTAGCCCCGAGGCCAATGTCCAGCGGCCCCTCCCCTCCTCCGATCTTCTTCCAACACCACAAGCTATCCGACCAGCCCTATTTCCTATGACTGACGGTGCTCCATCATTAGCTCAGGTCGTGGAACTCTTCCAATCCATGCTCGCGACTCATTACTACAAAATGGATGCCCTCAACGCACGCTTGGATGCCCTACAGGGAGTGCCTTATCCTCCACCTCTGAATATGACCGATCACCCTTCGCCATGCCAGGTGGACTCGGTCGCTCGGCCAGGCGTAGACTACTTCGCCTACACACGAATTATTCAGATGGACTTTCCCATCTACGAAGGCCGCGAAGATCCTCTTCCGTGGCTCACCCATTGCAAAATTTTCTTCGCCAACGAGCGCACGTTGGATGAGGAACGCGTCGGCATCGCCTCTTTCTACTTGGCCCGACGCAACTGTGGTTCACACAATTTATGCACGAAAACCCAAATCCTTGTGGGCGGAATTCAGTGCGGCATGCACTTTGAGGTTTGGTCCTGCTCTACATGGAAACCGACTCGGCGATCTGGTGAACCTCAAACAGGACGGCTCCATCGACACCTATCTGGAACAATTCCAAATGCCACTGTCTAGGGCAACGCCCGTCTTACCGGAGCAACAAGTTCCCCTGTTCACCGTCGACCTTCACGAGCGATTACGATGAGATGTGAAATTCCTTCTGCCACGTGATCTCAACACAGCTATGAGCCTCGCTAGGGCTTATGAACGACTCCTACTTGATCGTCCGCCTTTGGGATGTCGCGACTATCTGAGCACTTACTGTCTAGCCAGCTTGCCTGACAGGGCTCCACTGCGGGACGATCGACCGCGACCTACTGTCCACCGCCATTTGTCCCATATCGAGATGGCCGAGCGTCGCGAGAAAGGCTTGTGCTATAATTGTGATGAACATTTCACGCCAGGATATCAATGCAAACACTTATTTTGGCTCGAAGTAGATAATCCTCCCAATCAGGACGCGACAAACGGAGCAGACTCGACAATACCCTTCGATCTAGCTAGAGGACAAGTTGTCTTCGGACAGGGGCGGCGATGTTATGTGGCTTGACGACGTCATTTATCTTTTATTTATGCAGGTTAATTTTTAATCGTATTTTTGTCCATAAGTCGTAAGCTCAAATGAGGGGCATGTTGTGAACCTATTTATGATATGTGGCTAGACCTTGCGAGGAGGAAAAATTAGAACAAGAAAAATCTCTTTCTCTCTCACTCTTATTTCCCTCATTTCTCTCTCTCTCTCTTATTTCCCTCTTTTCTATCTCTCTTTCTCTCTAAACCCTCCCCTCCTCTTCTATTTCCGGTTCCCGGTTCAGGAAACCCTAGCCGCCCGCAAGCTGTAGTCGCGTTCCGCGATTCCGCACAACCCCGTCTCCGACTTTCTTCATGCCGCAAGCCGCCGCAAGCCGCCGCCGCCATAGCTCTACCGCCGGTTACGAGATCCAAGAGGGAGGCTCACAACAGCGTCGTGTTGGATCAGAAGTGAACGACTACTCGACCGTGAGGAGTTACGACTTGATTCGTCGCAGTAAATGGAGCTGGAGACGTAGATAACGTGCGGAAGACAGTTTTCTGCACCAGGTCTTAAGCTGTTCTGGCTGGATCATAGTCTCGATGGACTTGACGGAGGTGGCGTGCTGACCATGATGAAGATGGGGGACTGCATTTTGCGGGATGTTGTTGGGTCGGGTGGAAGAGAGAATGAGAACCGAAGTCAGCATGTTGAAGATGGAGGAAGGATGACTTTGATACCAACTTATTATAGGTTTAGCTCGTAATGTTGGTAGAGTCGCTGTAGGATACCATGGAGCCAAAACTGCGTCTGCCTAGGCGGGATGTTTTCAGAGAGAGAGTGAGAGTTATGGAGATCAGCTGTATGATCGTGTTCGATGGAGGAGATCGGGCCACCCCTCGAAGGGACCCACTGTTTCTTTTTGGTGGAGATGTGTTGATCAGATCGGTGATCCGATACCGCGAGCGCGCCCAGAGCATCGTTTTCATTCTTATGTATTTTTTTGGCGTATCTTTAGTGTTTTTCATAGCCGTTCATGGGGGGTGCCCAACCACCCCTCTTGTTATAAATTGGGGAGGATGCTGCAGTTTACATGCATTGCTGAGTTTTGTGAGAGATTCTAGATCCGACAATTTTCATACTGCGACGCCGCGAGCTCGGAGTGTGAAGCATTGGTTTTATTTCCAGTTATCTTTATTTTCACTGTTCCCCCTTTGTGTTCCTGTAGCCCCTCCTGTTCCCACAATTTCGATCAAAAACCGCAAGCCACACTGTACAACCACCACTGTTCATCCCTGTTATTGCATGATTCCCAAGGTTTTGAGAACCAGACTGGAGATCGAACCGGTGAGTTCAAAGGTTCAAGGTCCGACCAGTCCGGTCGGACCGGGGTCGAACCAGCCTCTAAAATTATTACATAAAATATATAATCATTAGAGCAAAAATTATGACAGCGGAGGCTGTCGACGGCTGCTGGCTAGCCGGCCACCGGCCGCCCTGGGCTCGTCGGCGTGGACTCGTCATTTTTGCTCTAGTGAGTTTGGAAATAAAAAAACAATTAACACTACATAAAAGTTTGCATGTAAATTATTAATTTATTATGATTATATTGTGATACAAATAAAAATGATGTATCCATCATCACTATATCCGTATACTTTTAAAACTCCATCTGACGCGTCATTTTTGCTCTAGTGAGTTTGGACAAAAACGTCACTGTAATAAAGTGGATGTTTGACATGACAACGGTTAAGATCACAATCAAGAAAATAAAACTAGTTTTAACTTTAGATTATAAAAGTGAATGAAGTTTCTTAGATAAGGTGGGACGATCAAGAACGACAGTTCAAAAGCAACTCGTTTATGACCGCCACCGCCTTGCCAAACAGAGCCTAAATATTTCATAAACTTTAATTTTTAATGGATAATTTAATAAGTTATTATAATAATATATCTAAGATATATTTAATTTATAGTTATATAATTATCTATATTAATATATAAGACTTTTAATATATACAATTATACTTTAATATTTATATAAATATAATATAATACAGCTTAATACAACAAAACCAAATGGTCCAGTGGTCAATTATTCCATTAGTGAGAAAAGGGCATTGGTTCGAATCCTTATGGTTTCGAATTTCTGCCATTTAAATTTTTGGGCTTCTTGGCCCGCCCGGTTACGCAAAACAGTGCCCGGTTCCTGGCCCGCCGGTCCGCTCGCCCGGTTCAGCGGTTCCCAGGCGGTTCGCGGCTAGAGGGGGTTTCTTACCTAGGGCTGAGCCTATTATTCGAAACTCGAAAGTCGCTCGAAAATCATTCGAAAATTGAGCCGAATCGAAATCGGTTAAAATTGATTCGACTCAATTTGAGTCGATTCAATTTGACTCGAATCTGATTTCGAGTCGATTTCGAGCCAACCCTGAATCGCTCGAAATATGATTCGAATAAACTCGAATTAATTAAAAAAATTATGTATTTATTAATATGTTCCTATTTTAAGATTAAAAATAACAAAATTTAAATCTAAAAAAAAAATGAAGACTTTAAGTGTTTCATTTGCTAAATTTATAGTTTTCCCAGTTTAATTTTGAGCAAATTAGAAATAAAACGAAAAATTACTCAATTTCGAACCGATTTGATTTGGTTTCGAGCCGATCCGATTCGGTTTCGAGCCGACTCGATTCGATTTCGAGCCGACTCGGAATCGAGTCATTTCGAGTCGAGCCGACTCGACTCGAAATCAATTTCGATTTCGAGCCAAGTTCGAGTCGAAAATTTCGATTTCGAGCCGAGCCAAAATCGCTCGAACTCGACTCGATATCAGCCCTATTCTTACCTGGACCGGACTTGCTGTGTGTCCGGTCCACGGTTCAACCGGTCGGACCGGCCGGTCCGGTCCGGTTTTCAAAAGCTTGATGATTCCTCTTCTCCATCGCAGGAAAACCACTGATAATCCTCCTGTATTCTTCAATCCCCATCAATTAGAGGGAGGAAACCCGCAATCGACTCCCTATTCCTCGACGGAAGAATTGTACACTCCATCAAAACATCTCTTGTTCACCATCTTTCTCGCCGGAACTTTCAGTTGGCCTCGTGTGTCAACTCCTCCATCCCGTCGGAACCCTAACCCTCCTTGTTTGACGCCTCCAAACAACCCCTCGATGGCTTCCTTTGGCCCGCTTACACTGCTTCTTTGTTAGCCCGCACCCCATTCCTCACCAAGCCGCTGGAGCCCCCTTTGATTCTCCTCACTCATTGCCTTCCCTCAACCCAACGTCTGCCTCCACTCTATTTATAATACAACAACACTCCCTCAAAGCCAATGTTCCTCTGTTTAATTCACCCCTCCCAGTCCACTCCTCTACCAGTCGCAATTCCACTTCCTTTCACTTTCAACATTTAGAACCCAATCACTGTTTCGCCGAGCACCCACAACTGTGCAGTCATTTTCCTCCCTACGTAGCGGCCGTCCTCCACCCCTTACTCTCCGCCGGATCTTCATTGCCTCACAAGTATTATCGTACTATGTTTATTTATTTTTTTTGTATTGAATATTGTGAGAACACTTCATATTTATTTGGGTATCGTAATTGCTAGCGCCGTTGTTTCTTTTTTTTTAAAAATCATATAAAAAAATTATCCGTGCAAGTTTTAGTGGAAAACACCACCTGTAAAAAAGTGCGTGCTTGTTTGCTTACATGCCCAAAATTTTTTATAAGCACCGTGTCGATTCGCTAGGCGCTTATAATTTTCGTTGCAGTAATTTTATTCCGGAGTAATTGATAACATGCTCACATCATTTAAATTAGGTTCAATAACATTCATTCCGCATATGCACGTAGCTTTGTATTAGCGTGTCGACACAGTTATTTCAAATTTGTACGCAACATTACATTTAGCGTGTAGACACCGTCTTTATTCACATCAGCCATCTTGCATTTGTTTGGTATCAGAGCACCAGGTTTGGGCTTAGTTTAGAATATGCGGGACTAGAACCTATATGTTTCAACTTGTCATATAATAGTTGCAATTGCTACTCTAATCTTTTATTTGGTGAGCATGAGTGCACTTTTTTTATTAATCCTCGATTTGAGGAACAACCATCCGTCTACACTCGACCCCATAGAGTTCCTTCAGGGAGATCTTCATGATATTATGATGATTATCCTCAATCATAATACACCACTTCCAGAGATCGTGTTGATGCACCAATACGATCTCATTATGCTAGAGACGATCAATATGATGATTGTCGTCATTCTTATTCCTGCACTCGAGTGGATGCTATTGATCCTTCGACACGACTTTATGATGATAAAGTTCAATATCACTGAAGTCATCGACATTACACATCTCCTTTATTTGAGGAGCCCGAGTCAGGTCATTGTCACTACACGTCTCCTTTATACGAGAAACCTGCGTCTATATATGCACGACCACCACCGCACGTTCGTAGGGCTCATGACCACCCATGAACACGATATGATTATGTTATGGACGACCGTCCCAATGACCCTTATGAATCCAATAGAAGTCATCTTCATCGAGGTAACATCACACATAATAGCCTTCCTAGTGTTCCGAAAGTGGACATAACTGAAGCCGAATTACAACAATGAGTTCTTAATAAGTTTCATCAATTAGATGAACAATTTGACGACCTTCGCACCTGCATTGCCACCATTGAGGGTCGGCGAGAGCACTGCACTTTTCAAAGCAGGGAAACTTCACCCACTCCACATTCTATTCTCTTTGAGAAAGATCAGACTGCCCTCCCAACACAGGGTGTACATGTTAGGTGTCAGCCACCAAGAGAGATCGCTCCACTTAGAGATCTTGCCCTTGATACTATACCTATTAGCTCACTATTGAGTGTAGGTTTTTCCCACTTTCACCCGATGGCGCCCCGAGCCAGATCATGACCGGGAGCCAAGAGCCTAGTAGTGATCTTGTGGTAGCCACCTCAACTCTTTCGGGCTACACAACCCATTATGATGGTTTGCTTATGGAGGACCATCACTCAAGTGACAGGTTCTTTGACGACCCCCCCTCCCCCCCCCCCCCCCCCCCCCCCCCCACACACACACACACATGTTGAGCCACCACGTCCTTATGAGGATGGGATTCAGGTGAGTGGCACGCCTATGAGTATTGAGACGTTGACTTCTCTCCCATTATCACTTTTGATATCGATAATTCTCCAGAGAGAGAACCGTGGGTGTAGCATACAATATATAGGGTTCTCCCTTAGAATATCTAAGTATAATTCAACTGCTTTTGGGAGTTTATTATCTGGCCACTCGCACTCTTGTTGAGTTTTGGACAGTACCATTTACTGACCCGCCAGATGAGTTCTTTCTCGTGAGGGACACTAACTTCACACTAGAGTCACATCACATTGTCAATGCCTATGATTTTTCACTTAGGTGATCATCGCATTCGCGTTGATTTTTCATGTCCCTCCTGGTGAGCCCCCTGATGCGTCACATTCACTAAGCGTACATGACACGTTTGTTACGCTTCACCGACATCATCGTTTATATGAGGGCACTCCAAATATTTTTGGGGCGTACGTGAGTACTCGTCGCATTTGTGTTGAATTTTATAATACCCCTCCCTGAAAACTCTCGGATGAGCCACATGTCGATCCTCCTCACATTTGGGATATATCCATCTTTAGTAGGAAACTTGAATTTGAGAGTGCACTCACTGAATCATTGATTTTATATCTTACTGTTACGCCCCCGGACGAGGCCCGGTTGTTTGGACGACAATACAGGCGGCGGCAGAGGCGTGACAGAGGCGACAACGGGGCTGAACCAATTGGTTCAGCCCCCTCTTCATAAGACTCGGCCCAAGGGGGGCTGAACCAAGTGGGTTCAGCCCCCATTGGGGCCGGCCGGCCCTGAGTCCCGGTATAAGTATTCCGGACCCCCTCTTTGGATGACAAGCAAGTAATATTCAGGCATTCCCTCTTCCCTCCTTTCTCAACCCTAATTTTCTGTAGCCGTCTTAGATCTCTTTCTCTTCTCCTCATTCTTAACAATTGGTATCAGAGGATTCTTTCCTCCATCATGGTTGCTACGCGTTCGCAAGGGGAGACCGACCGTTTGGAAAACCTAGAAGAGAACTTGGTGGGGTTGACCGATTCGTTGGCCGCCATCGAAGAAAATGTGAAAACATCGACTCAAAGATTGGAAGAACGGATTGATGGGAGCTTGGATGAAATCTTGGCGTTATTGGCGCAAAAATTGAAGGGGAAGGCTGCGACGGAGGAGGAACTGGGCGGATCTTCAATTTCAAGGCCCGATTTGCAACGGAATGTTGGAAATGGAGGAAGGGGGGCCTTGGAGGGGTCGTCTAGGGTTGCAGATCCGGGATTGGGAGGCACGACGGCTGGCGGCTTCGACGAACTGGGAGGATGGGGGGATCGAACCTGCGGTGGCTGGTACGGGCCGACGGGATCGGCCGCAGGGGGCTCCGCTAGGTGCGCAGAACCCGGATCGGGCGGCGCTGCCTTCATCGGTTTTAGATCGGGGGGGGGGGGGGTGCTGCTCTCGGCGGTGCAGGCGGGTCGGGGACCGGTTGGGGTGCTCCAGCCGGATCGGCCGCAGGAGTAATTGGCGGGCTCGGGCAGGCGGCAAGCGGTGGTGGCGCCGCTGGTTCCGGGGCTGGAAATGGCTTGTTGCCTCACCCTAATGGAAGAGGTATGCAGTGGGGAGAATTTCGACAAGGAGCTCCGGTGGGGGGACAATTTCGACAGTTCCCTGGCATGCCTATTGAACGTGATGAACTCCGAAGACAAGATGCGGGCTGGTGTGGGCAGGTCGGTCATCGGCCGTACATGCCTCCGAAGTTGACACAGATGAATTTCCCTCGTTACAACGGTGGGGATGCGTTGGAATGGGTGTAAAAATTTGAGCTATTCTTTAGCTATCAGGAGGTACCGGAAGAGCAGTGGGCGCAATTGACATCCTTCCACTTGGAGGATGACGCTTTCCAGTGGACGCAGTGGTTTCTACGGG
Source organism: Platanthera guangdongensis (assembly GCA_039583875.1). NCBI lineage: Eukaryota > Viridiplantae > Streptophyta > Magnoliopsida > Asparagales > Orchidaceae > Platanthera > Platanthera guangdongensis. The sequence continues at coordinate 139,052,449 of CM077157.1, forward strand.
GATGAAATTATGTGCATTGGGTGGAGTTTGTTGACTGCTTCACTGCTCGATTCAGGTCTTCGGAGTTCGAGGATTTTGAGACTCTCTTACAAAAACTTCGTCAGAAGGGTTTTGTGACGGAGTACAGAATCGACTTCGAGAGGTTGGCGAACAGGCTACACTGGGAGGAGAGGACGCTGCTCAATTGTTTTGTGTCGGGACTGAAGGAGCACTTACGCGATGAGGTGCAGACCTACATGCCCCGTAGCCTGAACCACACGATCAGCTTGGCCCGAATTCAGGAGGAATGGTTCAACAGGCAGCGGACCCACAATACAGTGAGGCCTACTAATACGCCGGCCACGACCAGGAAGGATCCGCCAGTGGGCGGACGACCGACAGTGACGCGGCTGTCCTGGAGTGAGCTACAAGCACAACAGGAAAAAGGACTCTGTTTCAACTGTGATGAGAAGTTTACGTCGGGACACAAATGCCAGAAGGTTCAGGTCTTTATGTTACAACATGAGGCGGATGACGAGTTGAGCCCAGAGGAGCTGGATTTCAGAGGCGACTTGGACCTGACCGAGCTCAGGATCTCTCTGCATGCTATGGAGGGGTGTAACCCCCCTCCAATCACTATGCGGCTTGCGGGGCGGGTCCGACAGGAGAGGGTGACCATTCTGGTGGACAGCGGGAGTACGGACAATTTCATCCATCCGGATGTGGCACAGAAGGTTGGGCATTTGATTGACACTAGGGCTGCCTTCTAGGTCATGGTGGCCGATGACAGCAAATTGCAGTGCCTGGGTGTACTGTAGGGAGTGGAGGTTCGAATGCAGGGGTACGTCAGACGCACAAATGTCTATCGTTTACCCATTCGGGGTTCAGACATGATGCTGGGAGTTCAGTGGCTGCAGCAGTTGAGGAGGGTCACCTTTGATTGGGACCAGATGATAATGAAGTTCTTGCAGAGTGGGAAACAGTTCTGTTTGAGGGGTCTCACCTCTTCACCAGTCAAGGAAATTTCTCTTCGCAGTCTCCAGCAGCTTGAGGAGGCGGGAAGCTTGATGGCGGTACTTTTGGGGTTGAGGACGGATGAGGCGGGGTCAGTTGGGGTGCCTAGGCAGATGCAGGCTCTGGTGGAGCAGTACACCGACATTTTCCAGGAGCCACGTACACTTCCGCCTTCACGATTTCGGGATCATCAGATTGTACTCAAGACAGGGACGGAGCCTCCCAATATCCGACCCTACCGATACCCGCACATGCAAAAGGCCGAGATTGAGCGCAGCGTTCGGGAGATGCTCGATGCGGGCATCATACGACCCATCACGAGCTTCTTCTCGGCTCCGATCATTCTCGTCAAGAAAAAGAATGTGTCTTGGCGGTTTTGTGTGGATTACCGCGCCCTGAACAGTGCCACACTGAAGGATATATTCCCAATCCCATTGATTGAGGAGTTGTTGGACGAGCTACATGGGGCGACACGGTTCACCAAGCTTGATTTACGGTCCGGTTATTACCAGATCCTCATGAAGGAGGAAGACGTCCACAAGACAGCATTCAGGACTCATGACGATCATTATGAATTTTTGGTGATGGCCAACGGGTTGACGGGTGGACCGTCCACCTTCTAGGCGAATATGAACGAGATCGACCTTTTTCGTCACTTCATGCTCATCTTCTTCAATGATATCCTTATTTACAGTGCTACTTGGGAGGACCACTTGCGCCATGTTGCCCAGGTACTCTCCATTTTACGCCAGCACCAGTTGTATGCTAAGAGATCAAAGTGTTCGTTTGGTCAAGAGGAAGTGGAGTATCTGTGGCACTTGGTCTCGGCTGCAGGGGTGAAAGCCGATCCTCGGAAGATTGAGAGCATGGTCTCTTGGCCGTGGCCCCAGAACCTTCGGGCTCTGCGGGGCTTCTTGGGCATCACCGGCTACTACCGGCGGTTCGTGCGTGAATACGGGAAGATTGCCAGGCCATTGACACAACTGTTACAGAAGGACGCTTTTTTTGGCAGGCTGAGGCAGCTTTTTAGGCACTCAAGCGGGCCGTGACGACGACTCCAATCTTAGCACTCCCGGATTTCACCAAGGAGTTCGTCGTGGAGACGGACGCCTCCAGAGTGGGATTGGGTGCCGTGTTGATGCAGGAGGGGCGGCCGATTGCCTTTTACAGCAAGACATTAGCTCCAAGGACGTTGGGATTATCGGCCTATGAAAAAGAGATGCTGGCCGTCATCCATGCCGTGGCCCTCTGACGACCGTACCTGCTGGGATGTCATTTCAAGATTTGGACAGATCATCAGAGCTTGAAGCACTTCTTGGAACAACGGGTTTCCTCCCCTCTCCAACAGAAGTGGGTCACCAAGCTTTTGGGGTACGACTACGAGATTGTTTACCGACAAGGGAAGGACAATCGGGTTGCTGATGCCCTGTCTCGCTTGCCGGAGGGCGCTCTAGCCCAAATTTCTACGCCCCAGCTGGATTCTATTAATGAGATTCAGGAGGTCCAGCGAGACCCCGAGTTGCAGGCTATTGTGCAGGATCTACGACATGCACGTGAGGCAGCTCCAGGCTATCATCTACAGAATGACGGTCTATACTATTGTGGTCGGGTGGTCATACCCTCCCAGTCGGCTTGGAGGACGGTCATGATGCAAGAGTTCCACTCGTCCCCGACGGGCTGCCATGCCGGTGTTCTCAGCACTCTTCAGCTGGCATGGGCCAATGTGTTTTGGAAGGGGATGCGATGGGATATCCAATTATTTGTTCGGCAGTGTGACGTGCGCCAGTGGCAGAAGTACGAGAGCACCTCCCCAGTTGGGCTACTTACGCCCTTGGAGATTCCACACCAGATTTGGGATACAGTGCCCATGGATTTCATTGATGGCTTGCCTCGGTCTAAGGGCAAGACAGTCATTTTGGTGATGGTTGATAAGTTGTCCAAATACGGACATTTGCTCGCCCTGAGCCATCCCTATACCGGTGAGTCTGTTGCTGCTCTTTTCGCTCGCGAGATTGTTCGGCTTCATGACATCCCTCAGGCGATCATCTCGGATCGCGATCCCACCTTCGTTGACAACTTTTGGAGGGAGCTCTTTCGTTTACAAGGGACCACCCTGCGCTTCTGCACGGCTCACCATCCGCTGACAAACGACCAGCCTGAGGTATTGAATCGGGGCATAGAGACATACCTCGTAGTCGTAACATTCCGACTACGAGGTACCGGACGGATCAGAGCTATTCACCTTTGCCCGCTGCAACATGGAGGCGGAGATCGGCGGGACGGATACGGCTACCGGGCGGATCAGAGCTATTCACCTCCGCCCGCTGTAGCAGGAGGAGGTGAATAGCTCCGATCCGCCCGCCTCCGTCTTCCCGCCGATCTCCGCGATTACCACCTTGGGGACAAGTTGGTTTTTGATGGGGAGGGGAATGTTAGGCCCTCGGACGAGGCCCGGTTGTCTGACCGGTAATACTGGCGGCGGCAGAGGCGTGATAGATGCGACAACGGGGCTGAACCAATTGGTTCAGCCCCCCTCTTCATAAGACTCGGCCTAAGGGGGGTTGAACCAAGTGGGTTGAGCCCCCATTAGGGTCGGCCGGCCCCCTGGGTCCGGGTATAAGTATACCAGACCCCCTCTTTGGATGGCAGGTAAGTAATATTCAGGTATTCCCTCTTTCCTCCTTTCTCAACCCTAATTTTCTCTAGCTGTCTTAGATCTCTTTCTCTTTTCCTCCTTCCTAACACTAACCACCCACACTTGCAGAGATAATTTGCTCACTATTTTGACACATTTTATTACAGGCGTCTCGAACGTTCATTCGAGTGTTTATCACGACAAAGTTTTTTATACCTCACCTCCCGAGCCTCCTGATCATGTACCCGTTTTAGGAATTTCATATAGTATCTAAAATCCCCGGTTTATTGAGTTGATCATGTTAGTGGTTCATCTTTTGCATTTGTTGTCTGTTCATTTATATTTAGTACATGATTCATTTGTATTGCATGATTCACATATGTTATATATTTTGCATCATTTGTACGAAAATCATGAATTACTCCGGAAGAAAAACTACTAGTAATTGCAAATTATATAAGGTATGTGTAGATATGTACAGACGTGAGCAACATTTTGGAGTTTGCGAGTATGTCATGATCGGACTTTGCAAGGAGGGGCTCCCAAAAGGAGCTGCTATTAAACTACAACTTAAGCGAATGAGTCCTTATAGGGTTATAAAGAAAGTTGGTACAAATACCTGCAAGATCGATTTCCTTGCAGATATGGGGTATTCATCCCGTATTTAATACGGAAGATTTGACACATTATTTTGATCCTCTCGAGCATAGGGACCCATACCTCGACCCTCTTTTGACACCCTCTCAGTTACAACTCGACACTGTTGGATCGTGCGACGCCTTTAGAGGGGCGGGGGGGGGGGTGAATAAGAGTTAATTATTTTTTTTAACTAAATAAAGTTTACTTGGTGAATAGAAACAATGAAATTAAGAAATGAAGACTTATTTTGCATAACCAGACTTGAACACTCTGAAATATATAAAAACAAAAACAATAACGATTTATTTCATACGTGCTAAATCTGAATACAAAGTATCTCTATAGAGCTAGAGACAGACATATGAAAAATACAATTTACTTTTAATTTCTCCGGTCCTTCTACCAAGAACCGACAGACTAAAGCGTATCTCTCACTAGATCTTGCTACTAGCTTCCCTTAGATCTACCACGATTTAGACGTTGCACACAAGACAACAATTTCTCCCTAAGCCACACAAGGACTTGGACGCCACGCACAAGGCGACGTTTTTCCCGTAAACGACGCAAGGACTTACACGCCATGCACAATGCGGCGATTTCCCCTAAGCCACGCAAGGACTTATACGGCACGCACAGGGCTGCAATTTCCCCTCTCGATTACAACATAAATAATAACAAAACAAATTGAAAACTTCAGAATTAAAACTTCCTTCAAACAATGCGCTGAAGATGCCGACGAATCCTTGCCACGGTTGCTTTGAATGTCGCGTACGTGCCGTCGATCTTTTGCGCTTTGGCCTTCTTGAGGGTATGAAGTAATTCTGGAATCAGGAGCTCTCTGGATCGGATAAACAGGAAGGAACACTTCAGGTAATGAAATTCGCGATCTCCACAGAAAATTGAATGACTTTTATACTTTGGCGATATCGCCCGGCGACACTGGATATCGCCACATGGCGATATCGGTACCGACTGTCACGTGTCCCACGTACTCCTCATTTTCGCATCACAGATCCGTCATGTCGATCGTGGACTGTCGCCTGTCGACATCTACTGTCGCCAACGATAGTGACCTGTAACCGTCAGCCGTGTGGAGATAATGAGTTAACCGCTCGTTTCACTGTCGCCTAATGACGATACTCAATATCGACTGGCGATATTTCCCGAGCTCATCTGTTCTGACCCGAATTAACAACCAAATGCCATTAGAGTTAGACATGTGATTTCTGCGCATCATAAACACCCAAAGATCAAATACAAACGAGATTTGTTATTAGCAAAGCAAGAAGCGTGAAACACATACTCCAACAATCTCTCCTCTTTTATAATAACAAATCCACTGAAAAAGAAATCATGAATGATCTATGAAATGTTAGAAATTATGAGTATCAAGACTAAGCATTTATATGTGCACAAACTTCTCTTGGATGTAACACTCCCCCTACAAGTGTACTCCCCCTAAATCTAAGCAGATGAAACCTATGGTGCTTTTAATATAATTTAAATGTAAATTCAATAGTATTTCATTAGTATGAGTGATTTCTAAATTTCTTAGTAAATTCTCCCCTTTTGGTATTGTCAAAAGAAATAGTAGAGTGGTGCGAAAGCTAAAGAGGAAAAACACAGGAGAAATCAATGATAAAACATGTGAATCAATGTATAGTAAAGAAGAAAATGAGTAAACACTAACATTGACAACGTTCATCCATGTATATCATTGACACATACACTAGTGAAGACTAAGTTGGAAACATTTTCGGTCCAATTCTCATAAGAAGAAATTTTAAAGAAGATAATATTATGTACATGTGATAGTTTGATGAAAAAAACGCATATGCAGATGTCTTACAAATATATAAACACGTGGAATATGAAAAAACAACATAACATAGAGGTATACATGACTAGCTGTGCTTGTAACCAAGAATTCAGAGCACATATAAAAAGAATATCCAGATATAAAGTTGCACAAGATACTTTATAATTCTTTCCAAGGTGCTCAACCTCGCAATGCTTATTAAAAGTTATCAGGAGGGTAAGTAGTGCTTGATGTAGGTTCCTTGTCAGTTCCTTTTATTTTAATTTTGAATGACATCAACAAATGTGTTGAATGTTTTGTTTTTTTGAACATTTTTTGAACAATTTTTTGTTTGGCTTGACAAAGGAGTCCGAATTCACTTGTGTGAGCATACAAGATAATCAAATATGAATGGTGCAAAGAAAAACTAGGATAAAACGTTAGCGGTAGTATGCAATTCTAGTGGTTATGGTAGAACATTCATAATTCACATATGCAGTAAGGTGAAGCCATATGAAAATTTTCACAAATATGTGTGAAATAACATTATCATAACTAAAACATTTCTCATACTTAGAGACATGCAAAAAACAATTTCACTAGTATAAAAATACTAGTACTTATGTATGTAGAAAATGATATGTGATGGTTGAACAATTGAACTATGCTACTGAGAACCCAAAATCGAAGAATATTCATTGAACCATGCCTGAACCTGAGAAACGAAGAAAAATTCGCCTAATAGCAATGCTGCTCTGTTGCCCGACGATAGCGGATATCGCCTATCGGCGATAGTGCAAAAATATAAAAGATGGTTGGATCAGATCAACTGCACCATTTCCAGCATTTTTCCCTGAAGGCTCGACGCGGAAGAAGAAGCGGAAGGCAGCAAAAACCTTGGATCAGGGTAATGTCCATGGAATTTTTCTTTCATTCTTTAGAATTTTAGATCTAAATGATTGTAGGGTAGTTCATGAAACTCTTAATGAAAATATTTTCAGTTTTGAAGGTTGTTTGATCATGATTAGGGTTTTGTTCAAAACTTATATTTATGAGTGAGTAGACTATAGATTTATGTGTTTGGAGTAGTGTTTGCATAGGTTTAGGAATTTGAAAATCCCTAAACTGAGATCTAATGTTTTTGAAGAAGGAAAAATTGTAGTTGAGTTATGATTTTAGGGAAGAAAATGATGAATAATGTTTTGAGTAAAACTTTCTTAAATATAATTAGGGAAATTTTTAAAAAAACTTGGAAGAAATTTCAGTTCATTTGGGAAAGTTCAGATCTGGTGTCGGAAATTGGATTAGACCAATTTTCGTTATTGCCCGACGACAGTGGGTGTCGCCGACTGACGATATTGATAATTTTGATTTTTTTTAAATTTGTCTGTTAACTGTAGCAATGGCTTCTAACTCGAGAGCTCGGAGAAGTACTGGCAGCGATTCACATTCATCCTATCAAACTTTCCCGGTGATAGAAAACGCGAATATTGGGATTGGACGGTGTACAACCCTGTGTCCGGCGAGCGGGTCCCGCCAGGGAGGTTCAGCAGGCCTGGCCCCGCGACCCGCACCCGAGCGACAAAACAGGCTATACGGCGGAGGGGCTGGCCCGCTCCCGCTCATTTCAGGCGAGCGAGCCGGCGAGGCGAGTGAGCTGGCGACCCGCGATTGGCGGGTCGATCGAAGTCGCGACGACCGCCGACCAACCTCCGCACGCGACCTGGCTGCCGATCCGCCCGGCAGAAGACGGACAGCTCGCCCATATCGTCTCGCGCTCGCCCAGGGAGGATAGGCGAGCCGCGAGGCCAGGACGCGCCCGCCTCCTGCGGGGGAACTGGAGGCGAGCTGACCCCCAGGGGTGCGAATAGCTACTCAGAACAGCGGAGCCCCGCTGTTGGCAGACCAGGTTGGACTGCGCATAGCTATTCAGAACAGCGGAGTTTGACTGTTGGCAGACCCAGCCAGGGGCCTTTTGGTATTTCCAGGCCAGTCCTTTTGGTTATTGACAGTTCAGATTCTGAAAATCTATAAATAAGACCCAATGGGTACCTCAGAAGGGACGCTTTTCAGTACCTCCTTGCTCTCATTTTCAAGTGTTCTCTGAGGGTACCTTAGCTCGGCTCTTGGCTAAGGAGGGGAAGCGCTCAGAGATCTTCCGGGTTTGTGGTGGGACCTCCCTGCCGAGCCCTTGGGTCCGTTCTTTCTTGTCTCTTTCGTTGTTTTTCTTGCAGGAGCAAAGTAGGCGCGAGACCACCCCTTCCCCAAGGGTCGAACTCCACGAGAGGCCGGATTTCCGGTTTCAACATTCTGGTGCGGTGAGCGTGGACAGTGGTCAGTGCAGAAAAGCTTCGGCGAGCTCAATGACGGGAGGTCAAGGATCTGACAGACAGGACTCGCCACCCCCGCCACCTCTTGCAACGGTGGGAATGTTTGAAGACTTCAGGAATGAGGTGCTGACTCTGGTCAAGATCGCGCTCGGCACGCGGGCCGAGTGCTCGACTCCGGCGATCCCGATCGCGGCTGCCCCCTCCTTAGGCGAGGACGCTCCCGGCAGGCGAGCCGGGAAGGAGGTGGCCGAGGAAGGCCGAGGAAGCGAGCTCCCGGGGCGCGAGCTCTTCCCCAGTTCGGCAGGCCGAGGCCGGTTCGGCGAGTTGGGCCCGCGAGACTCGCCGGCCCGCCAGGTGGGGGGAGGCAGCCCCTTCAGCGAGCTGGTCTCCTCAGCTCCAGTACCAGACGGGTTCAGGGAGCTCGAGATGACCTACTACACCGGGAAGGGAGACCCGGTTCAGCACGTCCAGGGGTTCGAGGACGTAGTCTCCATCCGTCAGATGTCGGACAGATTCAAGTGCCGTCTCTTCGCCATCACCCTCCGAGAGAAGGCAAGGGAGTGGTTCCACCAGCTGCCGGCCAGTTCCATCTATTGCTTCGAGGACCTGCGCCGAGGGTTCATGTTGAGGTTCACTACCTCAAAGAAGAGGAAGGAGTCTGAGTCGCTGTTCCACATAAAGCAGGGGGTGAACGAGACGTTGGGGAGCTATGTGGATCGGTTCCAGGAGGAGGTTACCCAGGTTCAGGAGATGCCAGACCACAGTCTGATGATGACCTTCACCCTGGGCCTGCAGCAGGGTTTCTTCCGCATGGAGCTGAAGAGAATTCCCCCCCTCTCCTACGAGGAGCTGATGGAGAGGGCGGCGAGAGAGGTCGACGGGGAGGCGTCGAACCCGGAATTTGCAAGGAAGTTGGCCAGGTGGGCGACTGAGGAGGAAAAGGAGTCGAAGGGAGGAAGAGGACAGGAAGAGAGAAGGGGGGAGCCTAGGCAAAGGGAGCAGAGGGAGCAGAGGCAGCCCCAATGGCAGCAGCCGCCGAGGTGGGGGCACCAGGAGCCCGACCGTCGGCTGGGCTGGAGGCCTGAGTGGCAGGGGCAAGGGCCACAAAGGGGGAACTTCGGAAGGGGTCACTTTCAGGGGAGGCAAGACCAATTCCACCCCCCAGGCTGGAGGCAGGGCCAGAGGCCCCGACTCCCCGATCAGGAGGAAGCCATGGCCATAGCTCTGGGAGCCAGGAGGGGGATCATGAGAAGGAGGAGAAGGGAGTTCAGGGTGGAGCTGCCCTACTGCGACTTCCATCAAGAAGAGGGGCACGCAACAGCCACGTGTCCGGAGTTCCTGGAAATGAGGGGGAACAGGGGGCGGCAGCAGCAGCAGGAGGAGGTGCGGCAGGAAGTGAGGATCGAGGAGGTCCTGCCTCGGGCGGAGGAGGATCGCTGCGAAGACCGGGTGGATGTGGGGACCCGAGGAGGGATCGGGGTGATCCACGGGGGAGTGGGGATCGAGGCTTCCCGCAAGGCAAGCCTCCACACCATGTACCGGCGGAGCGTCGCCTCTACGTCCCAAACCCCGCCGCCAGAAGAGAGGATCACCTTCTCCAGAAGTGATATGCCAGACCACGAGGATCCGTTCTGTGATGCGCTGGTCATCAAGGCCGCCATCGAGAACTTCACTGTCTCTCGGATCCTCGTGGACAATGGAAGCTCCGTGAACGTCGTCTTCAAAAAGGCGTTTGATGCAATGCAAGTGGAAGCTAAGAGGGTGCTGGCCTCGGACGGGCCCCTGTTCGGATTCTCGGGAGAAAGGAAGGAGGTAGAGGGAGGAGTCGGCCTCCATGTCACCCTGGGGGGGCAGTCCCGAAACTGCAAGTTCGTCATTGTGGACGCCCCCAGCAGCTACAGCGCAATCTTCGGGAGGCCCCTGATCAGCGCCTTCCGCTGCGTCCCCTCATCTTTCCATCAGTGCCTGAAGTTCAACGCTGAAGGGGTACAGGTCAGGGTTAGGGGAGACCCAAAGGTGGCGCGGGAGTGCTACGTCACCGCGGTGAACACCATCTCTTGGCAGGAAGGAGCCGAGGAGATGTGGCGGAGGATGGAGGAGGACGAGCAGGAAGCCGGAGAGGTGGAGCTGGGGGTGAAGGACTGCGCAGAGAAGGCGGAAGGGGGAGATCTGGAGGAAGTGGCCGAAGTAAGGGCCGTAGGAGGGGAGATGAAGGTAGAGGTCCCCGTTCCGGAGGAAGGGGACGCCGAAGGATGGGGGGAACGATCCAGGCTGGAGGCGGCGGAAGAAGTGGTGGAGCTGGAGGTGCTCACCCGGGGAGGAAGGATGGAGAAGGTTCGCGTCAGCGGAGGGCTGACCCCGGAGGACCAGGGCCGGATGCTGGAGTGCATCCAGAAGAACGTGGACATCTTCGCCTGGAACGCCGCGGAGATGCCGGGGGTTGACGCGGATGTGGCCTGCCACCGCCTCAACTTGGACCCGGGGACGCGCCCCGTCCAGCAGAAAAAGAGATCCACGACGGACAAGATGGCAGAACCCATCAGGGAGGAGGTGGCGAAGCTTCTCAAAGCTGGCTTCGTGTCCGAAATTCAGTACCCCGGCTGGGTCTCCAACGTTGTGATGGTCAAAAAAGGAGACGGCCGCTGGCGGTTGTGTATCGATTTTTCCCTTCTTAATAAAGCTTGTCCTAAGGACTGTTACCTTTTGCCTCAGATCGACGCGCTGGTTGATTCCGCCGTCGGCTTTTCTGTAATGAGTTTTTTAGATGCCTTTTCAGGTTACCATCAGATCAGGATGCACCCCCCGGACATCAAGGATATCTCATTCATCACAGGGGACGGCTGCTACTGCTACAAGATGATGCCGTTCGGGCTGAAGAACGCTGGGGCCACCTACCAAAAAATGATGGACAGGGTCTTCAAGGAACAGAGGGGGAGGAACTTGGAGGTGTACGTGGACGACCTCATGATCAAGAGCCGGGACGTGGACTCCCACCTCCGGGACCTGGAGGAGACGTTCGCCACCCTGCGCAGATACAAAATGCGGCTGAATCCCCTTAAGTGTGTCTTTGGGGCAAGCCGGGGGAAGTTCCTGGGGCATCTCCTCACCCCCGCGGGGGTCGAGCCGAATCCGGACAAGGTCAAGGCCATCTTGGAGCTGGGGTCCCCGCGGAATGCAAAGGAGGTCCAACGGTTGACAGGGAAGCTAGCAGGACTGAGTCGCTTCCTTTCTCGGTCAGGGGAGAAGTGCTCCCCTTTCTTCAAAACGCTGAGGGGAGGCCAGAGGTTTGAATGGACCAAGGAATGTGATGAGGCGTTCCAGGCCCTCAAGGCGCAGTTGACACAGGCTCCGCTGCTCCAGGGGCCGAAGGAGGGTGAGGATTTGTTCTTATATCTCGGGGTCGGGGCAGAGGCCTTGAGCTCCGTCTTAGTACGTGAAGAGGGGAAGAGGCAGCTCCCCATCTATTATGTCAGCCGGGTCCTGAGGAAGGTCGAGCTCCGGTATCCAATCTTGGAGAAACTCGCGTTCGCACTAATCGTCTCAGCTCGGAGGCTACGGCCTTACTTCCAGGCGCACTCGATCCGAGTGGTGACCGACCATCCTCTCCGCAACATCTTCGAGGGGGTGGAGCACTCAGGCCGGCTGGCCAAGTGGTCGGTGGAGCTAAGCGAGTTCGATGTCTCCTTCGTTCCGCGGCTCTCGATCAAAGCTCAGGCGATGGCCGACTTCCTGGCCGACTACGTGGTAGAAGTAGCAGAGGAGGAGCTCACTTGCCCGACTCCTTGGAAGGTGAGGGTGGATGGAGCCTCAGGAAGGCATTCTCTCGGGATAGGAGTGGTTCTGGAAAGCCCTCAAGGGACTCAGATTGAGCAGACGGTGGTGGTGCATTTCCCCATTACCAACAACCAGGCCGAGTACGAAGCAGTGATAGCGGGGCTGCGCCTGGCCAGAGAGCTGGGGGTGCTGGATGTGGAGGTCCTAACCGACTCCATGGTGGTGGCTTCCCAAATCAACGGGGAGTTCGAAGCAAGGGAGCCCACTTTGCAATTATACTTGGCCAAAGCGAAGGGGGTCATAGGGACCTTCCAGACCTTCTCCATCCGACACGTGCCAAGGGGAGAGAATGAACAGGCCGACCAACTGGCGAAGCACGGCCCCCGAGCAGGGGGCACCATCACCGACCTGTTCCGCCCCTCCATCGAAGAAGGAGAGCTCATGGAGATCGATCAGCAGCCTTCGTGGATGGACCCAGTGGTAGTTTTCCTCTCCACGGGAGAGTATCCGGAGGGGGTGGACAGGAAGAAGCTATGACACAAGTCAGCTTACTACCTCCTTAAGGACGGGCAGCTGTACCAGAAGACCCTCTCCGGGATGTTGGCTCGCTGCGTAGCCGAGGGTGAGGCGCAGAGGATCCTGGAGGAAGTCCACTCCGGGGAGTGCGGAAGTCATTCCAGGAGTCGGACCCTGGAAGGAAGGATAATCAGGCAAGGGTATTTCTGGCCCACCCTGGGCCGAGACGCCGCGGAATTCGCAAGGAGATGTCATAAGTGCCAGCTGTTTGCCCCCCTCCAGCTACAGCCGGCCCAACAACTCAAAAGTATCACGGCCCCCTGGCCCTTTGCAATCTGGGGAATGGATTTGGTTGGACCGTTCCCCCAGGCCAGCGGTCAGAAGGTTCCTCCTAGTAATGATCGACTACTTCTCAAAGTGGATGGAGGTGAAGGCGTTGGCCAAGGTGACCTCCCAAGTGATCAGGAACTTCGTCTGGGGGGAGATCATCTGTCGCCACGGGATGCCACAAGCCATCGTCACCGATAACGGACCCCAGTTCGCCAGTGCCGAGTTCACCAGCTTCTGCGAGCAGCTTGGAATCGACCTCAGGTTCGCCTCGGTCCACCACCCCAGGAGCAACGGGCAGGTGGAGGCGGCGAACAAGATCATCGTCAATCTCCTCAAGAAGAAGGTGGAAAACTTGAGGGGGAGCTGGGTGGAGCAGCTCCCCGCCGTTCTTTGGGCCCTTAGAACCACCCCAAACACGGCCACGGGGGAGACCCCCTTCAAGCTCTCCCATGGGTGCGAGGCGGTGCTCCCCATAGAATTTGAGGTCCAAACGCCGCGAGTCGGAACAGCCAGGGAGGGCCGAGAGGAATGGCAAGCCGAGAACGGGGAGGGGCTGAGACTCTCCCTTGACATGGTAGAAGAGTTGAGGGATCTTTCGGCCATCCGACAGGAGGAGGTCAAAAGGAGGATGGCAAAATACTTTGACAAGCATGTCAGGGTCAGGCAGTTCGCAGAAGGGGACCTGGTGCTGAAGAAGGTGGACGCGACAGGGAGATCAGCGTCCGTAGGGAAACTCAACCCCAGCTGGGAGGGGCCATTCATTGTGAAGGAAGCTTTGAGGTCAGGGGGCTATCGGCTCCAAAATGTAGAGGGCGAGGCCCTGAGTCTCACCTGGAGTGGAGACGACTTGAAGAGGTTTTTTCCCTAAGCTCCTGTAAGCGACGCGATTTGTTATAATGAAGTCTTTCTTCTCTTCCCCCCCCCCCCCCCCCCCCCCCCCCCCCCCAGGATTGTCATATCTAGCTTGCTCAGAAAATTGGAATGTGTTTGGACCCCGAGAAGATCCCGCTGCCAGGCTCCCACCTAGCTGGCAGGGCCGGAAGTCACTCGGTGTCATCCCTAGCCTCGAGAAGATCCCGCTGCCAGGCTTCCACCTAGCTGGCAGGGCCGGAAGTCACTCGATGGAATGTGTTTGGACCCCGAGAAGATCCCGCTGCCAGGTTCCCACCTAGCTGGCAGGGCCGGAAGTCACTCGGTGTCATCCCTAGCCTCGAGAAGATCCCGCTGCCAGGCTTCCACCTAGCTGGCAGGGCCGGAAGTCACTCGATGGAATGTGTTTGGACCCCGAGAAGATCCCGCTGCCAGGCTCCCACCTAGCTGGCAGGACCGGAAGTCACTCGGTGTCATCCCTAGCCTCGAGAAGATCCCTCTGCCAGGCTTCCACCTAGCTGGCAGGGCCGGAAGTCACTCGATGGAATGTGTTTGGACCCCGAGAAGATCCCGCTGCCAGACTCCCACCTAGCTGGCAGGGCCGGAAGTCACTCGGTGTCATCCCTAGCCTCGAGAAGATCCCGCTGCCAGGCTTCCACCTAGCTGGCAGGGCCGGAAGTCACTCGATGGAATGAGTTAGGACCCCGAGAAGATCCCGCTGCCAGGCTCCCACCTAGCTGGCAGGGCCGGAAGTCACTCGTTGTCATCCCTAGCCTCGAGAAGATCCCGCTGCCAGGCTCCCACCTAGCTGGCAGGGCCGGAAGTCACTCGATGGAATGACTCAGTAGGCGATAACCTGCAACCCAGAACAAATCACGTTGCCGGACTCCCACCTAGCCGGCGAGGCCGGGAATTACTCGAAAGGCATGAGCAGCAGGTCGGAATCACAAGAGTTAGTCAGAAAAAGGGGAGAAAGGGCCTAGCATAGCCCCACCCTCAAGCCCCAGGAAAGGCGGCCGAGTAGACGCAAAGGCCTGGGCGAGAGCCCGCAGGGAATTAGGCATACGGACGAGGGACGAGCCGGCTCGCCTCGCTCGAGGGACGAACCGGCTCGCCTCGCTCGGCGGACGGGCAGCCGCCTCGTCCAAGCCGGGCCGCAGGGGCAGGTCGCGCCATCCGGCAATAACGGCGTTGGAAAAATAAGGCAGGCGAAGAGGGCATTCATAAAAGGAACAATAGCTAAAAAATACGAAGTATAAGCGCAACTCGCGCATACATCTCAGAACAGATTGATATACATGATAATGTTCATCTAAAAGAATAAATTACGAGAGTCTGGGGAAACGCGAGATCAGGGTTGAGAAATCCTAAATGGGCTGGAAGCCTTTGTCGCCAGGCTCCGGCACGGGGAGAAACAGCGCCGGCACCACGTCTTCCGCCGAGAGTCCCGCTGCCTCGCTCGTAAGCAGATCCGCGCGCCGCAGCGTTTGCATCGTGTATTTCGCTGCGCTGGCCGCGTTCTTTTGCATTAACACTTCCAGGTCGTAGTCGGAGAGGTGCTCGCGCGGGCAGACCCTGCTGTCTGGAGGAGGGACAGCGGCGGCGGCCTCCAGCTCGCGTACCCGCGCCTCCAACGCCGCCTTCTCTTGGCCAAGGGTGGCGATCTCGGCACCCATCCGGCTCGCCGTCGCCGCGTCCTGGGGAAAGGAATAAGAATAATCGTGATCTGTGCCCGCGAAAAGGGGGAAGGGTAATTCAGGTTGAGCACGTACCACCCCGCCCAGGTACTGCGCAAGGGTCTCCTCGGCAGCGTCGGCTCGCCCCCTGTGAAGGTCCGCGTCCACCTGAGCGAGCTTTCGGGCCACTTCCTTCTCATCCGCCATCTTTTGGATGGACGCGGCGTTCCGCTCCACCTGGGTGCAGCGCCTCCCCACCATGTGAGCCAGCTCCAGACCGCGCAGCTGGGCCCGCGCGCTCTCATGAATCAGCACTCGCGTCTCCTCCTTGTCATAAATGGCGGCGTCTTCGCGCGAGTACAGGCCAAAGGAGAAGTTGTACGCCTCCCCGCCGATGGTATCCTGCTCCATCCAGCTCGGCAGCAGGATCGAGATCATCGCGCTGTTCGACTCCTTATCCCACGCCAGGAGCGGGATGCCGAGCTCGTCCTGGTACCTCTCGCCGTAGCCGAAGTTACGATGCCCTCTCGGCACCGGCTCCGCAGCAGCTTGAGACCCGCCCGGCGACGCGGAGGTGCCCGCCGCCCTGACCGGGGAGTCGCTGGTCGAAGCAACCAGCGGGGGCGAGGGGCCCTCAGTCGGTAGGACCGCGGGGGCCTTGCCCTTCCTTTGGCTCGCGGTGAGTTGTTGATCCACGGTCTTCGCCACCTTCGGCGGAGGGGCTGGCTGTCCGCCACCCGACCGCTTCTTGGCCGGGACCGATGGGATGTCGCGCTGGGCGGCATCCGCAGCCTGCGCACGGGCGAGAACCCCGGGGGGAATGCGAGCGCTCTCGTAAGGAGGGTGAAGAGGGATGTCGCGCTCGCCTGACAGAAGGAAGGGGTGAGATAAAGGAAGAAAGGGAATAAGATATAACATCGACGAGTGACAAACCTCCCACCGGCGGGACAGCGGCGAGGTCGTCAAGATGGCGGCGCAGGAACGCAACCTCAAAATTCTTCCCAGCGAAGAACGCGCACAGGTCAGCTTCGTGGCCGCCTAGGCTGGGGGGCCGGTAGCTCGCCTCGCTAAGTTGCACCGGCGAGAAGGAGACGTTGCCGAAGTCCCCTTTGACGAACAGGAATCTCTTGAGCCAATTGTGACTCTTGTTAACTGTCTCCCGCACCTTGAGGTGGGCGCTGGAGAAGTAGGCCGTCCCGTCTCGATTCGCCCGGAAGGAGAACAGCTTCCGGAACACGGCGAGGCTGAACTCCACTCGCTCCTCTCGCAGGAAGCAGGCGAACCCCACCATGACGGCGATGGAGTTCGGGGTCATCTGGCCCAGGACAACCCTGAAGTACTTCAACACCTGTCGCACCTCGGGCCAGAGGGGAAGTCGCAGGCCCACCTCAAAGTGAGCGAGAGGGATGGCGAGCTCGTCCCTAGACAAGTCGTTGATCTTCTCCCCATCCCCGGGCCGCCTCGCAGAAAAGCCCGACGGAACGTGGTCGCCAAGGGCATCCAGGTACTCGCGCTCAGAGAGGACGGCGCGAGGAAAATCGTGCTCGGAGAAGGTCCAAGCGCACTTGCTTCGGCCGTCCACGTCGCCGCCGCCTCCGCCCATTCCCATCGAGTCGCCGCCGAACGCGCGAAGAAGAGACAGAAGGCGAACACAGACGGTACTCCGCGGGGAACGGGAAGCAGGAGGGTTTGGATTCGGTGAAGAAATAAGGGCCTGCAAGGCCTATTTATAGGGAAAGAGAAAGGGCGGGAAACCTCCCGCCGAAAGATGGGGTGCGAATAGCAAAAATCAGTCCGACGGTTCGACTTCCCGCGCGCGACCGCACCTCAAGGGTCGATCCGGCACGGTTCTCGCCCGGCCGCAACCGCGGAAGACCAGTGCGGGCGAGCCTCAACCCGCACCCGCACGCTGTTCCGCGCGAGTCGGGGGAATCCCATCTGGCGAGCCCCTCGGCTCGCCCTCGCCCCGATCAGCGCAAGAGGAAGAACATACCTTTCCCTTAACCCGCCCACAGAAAACAATAAAAACAGCATGATATTTCCAATGAACCTCAGCAGTAATAAGTTGGGCCCATAGGCGGGCTAAAAGAGTCGCTAGCGATTACAAATACAAGATAACTCCGAAATGACAACAACCCCGCAGTATCCCGCAAGCGAGGGGCAGACAACTTGGTCAGTACTCGACCCACTTCCACCTGTGCCGCCTCTTCGTTCCCGATCGCGGCGGCACGCGAGGATCGTGGTAATCGCGAACCGCCACCAGCTCCCGCTGAGCCAGGCCGACCTGCTCCATGGCGCTCTTAAGGTGCCCCTCGGCTCGCGTTATATGCACGCCCGGTGAGGTGACATCGTCGTCTTCCGCTTCGCGCGGAGGGCCCTCCAAGGCCGCGAGCCGGGCCTCGGTCTCGGCCTTGTCGTCATCGATCCTCTTCATGATCTCCTGCAGCAGCAGTGTGTGTTTCTGGAACAGCCGCGTCACCTGCCTCTTCATCCCCGCCGCATCGGTCGGGTCGCCCAGGTAGTCAGAAACACTGTCCACATCGGGCGGAGGCGAGTACCCTTCGCTCATCTCTGTTTCAGAAGAGGCCCTGTTAAAGCCTGCAAACGGGGGTGGGTCAGAAGGAGCGAGCAAGAGACAAAGCCAACGATAAAAGCCAACTCACCAGGGGTTGGCACGTCGCCCGCACCGACAGATGGGCGAGAAGAGCCCGGCCGACCCTGAAAGTTTCCTCTCTCGAGGGTCTCAAGAGATTTTCCCAGCCCGTGGGAAGCCGCCGGACAGGGAGTTTCCGGAGGTGGGCGGTCTGGAACCGGGGAACCAACGACCTTCTCGGGCGACACGCGAGGGGGGCGATCCTCTCACCCATTCCCCACCTCTTCACAGGGAATCACCTGCAAAACAAAAGGTCAGAGTTACAGCAATAACCCGCGGAAGGTCACGTACCCCGGGGACTACCTCGACACCCGCCGCCGAGCTGGAGCCCGGACAGTCACCCGCCAGAGACCGCCTGACAATCTTTCCCTTCACCGGCCTGAAGAGAGGGCCGGGAGACCCGCGTGATAACCAAGGGGCAGCCTCGAGGGCCTCCTCCTGAGTCTTCAGGACCGCTGCCGCCAGGCGAGCTCGCACCTCTTCGCTGACCGGCATCGGGAAATTAAGGCCTGCTCAAAGGAAATGAAAGGATCTGGGGAGCCCCCTCCAGGGGTTAGCGGTGTGTATTTATAGCAGGACAGTGGGCCCCCACCAGAAGATTCCCTGCCAGCTCAGCACAGAGCTCGCCGAACACGCGGGTTGGATGATTCTTTCCGAGCTTGATTCAAGCTCAAAAAGAGCGGGGATTGTGTACAACCCTGTGTCCGGCGAGCGGGTCCCGCCAGGGAGGTTCAGCAGGCCTGGCCCCGCGACCCGCACCCGAGCGACAAAACAGGCTATACGACGGAGGGGCTGGCCCGCTCCCGCTCATTTCAGGCGAGCGAGCCGGCGAGGCGAGTGAGCTGGCGACCCGCGATTGGCGGGTCGATCGAAGTCGCGACGACCGCCGACCAACCTCCGCACGCGACCTGGCTGCCGATCCGCCCGGCAGAAGACGGACAGCTCGCCCATATCGTCTCGCGCTCGCCCAGGGAGGATAGGCGAGCCGCGAGGCCAGGCCGCGCCCGCCTCCTGCGGGGGAACTGGAGGCGAGCTGACCCCCAGGGGTGCGAATAGCTACTCAGAACAGCGGAGCCCCGCTGTTGGCAGACCAGGTTGGACTGCGCATAGCTATTCAGAACAGCGGAGTTTGGCTGTTGGCAGACCCAGCCAGGGGCCTTTTGGTATTTCCAGGTCAGTCCTTTTGGTTATTGGCAGTTCAGATTCTGAAAATCTATAAATAAGACCCAAGGGGTACCTCAGAAGGGACGCTTTTCAGTACCTCCTTGCTCTCATTTTCAAGTGTTCTCTGAGGGTACCTTAGCTCGGCTCTTGGCTAAGGAGGGGAAGCGCTCAGAGATCTTCCGGGTTTGTGGTGGGACCTCCCTGCCGAGCCCTTGGGTCCGTTCTTTCTTGTCTCTTTCGTTGTTTTTCTTGCAGGAGCAAAGTAGGCGCGAGACCACCCCTTCCCCAATGGTCGAACTCCACGAGAGGCCGGATTTCCGGTTTCAACAGACGGGTCATCGAATTCGATCCCGCCCGTCACACACACATCCATGACCTGTTAGCGATGACATGAATAATGTCCGTCATTATTCCAGATACGTTTTTGTCGGTGTTGATTAGAGAATTCTATAATTATTTAAAAGATCCTCGTTTCACGAAACTAAATGATGGAGTGCGATCACGGATACAGGGACAGACAGTAGAGATAACCCATTATGATTTCAGGGAAGAGTTTGGGTTAATAGAACATGATAATATCTTAGATGTCGTAGAAAATTATCGGAAGGATAGAGGATGGACACTTTTGAATATGGTTTTGCATGGTAATTCTATCAAAACCCTTATTCAATCTACGACCACTCTCACGGAGGATGCACGACCAGTGCAGGATATATTGAGGCATACCATTTTGCTCAAGTCCGGAGATACACGTAAGATTACGGCTCAATTGAGCTATGCCACTTATATGATCTTGGAGAGGGAGCCGTTTGATATGACAGATTTTATTCTTTCGATAATACGCTACACATTTAGACTGAAAAGTCCAACCTGGAAGAAATTGAATACACTACCACTTGGTGCGGTCATCCAACACATTTTGTATAAGAAGTACACTTGGATAGACCCAGAACTGTATTTCAATGATTGTGTGCCCTCTATCTACTCTACGAGTGGTACACCCGCCATTGGCCGATCAGCACGAGGAGGGTCTACAAGGAGCAGCGAACAAGTGTCCACTATCCGAAATCCATCGATTCCAAGACGCGGATCTTTGCGGGAAGGTTTCGACGACTTGCAAGAGTCGTTCGAAGATCACAAGAGCAAGGTCTCGAAGATTTTTTTGGGAATTCAAAATTTTTTTAAATTCCTGACCAAAAATCTCAAGTTGAAGCCCACTCCAGCAGAAGCGGCCGAATGGGAGAATCCGGTCGTGGAGCCTCCCCGATCGTCTACTCGCTGATCTCGTCGGACAAGAAGCAGTGAACACTGTGTAGTTGAAGATCAAGAGGACACTAGTGCAGGGGATAACATGAATTTCTGAAGTTTTCGGGCTGATCTGAAGTGTTGATGCTATCGCCCGACGACAGTCAGTGTCGCCGGCGATAGTGCAGTTTTTAAATTTTCATGTTTCTGTTTAAGAATTCTATGCTGTAATATTATGAGACTTATTATGTGATTTTAGTGCTTCTGTAATATGATTATTGACTCATAACATTTATGGTTTTCTTAATGTTTAATTATCATTTCCTTGTTAATTAATTTTTTTTAGTTTACTTTTTATGTCGATTCATTAGCTTGATAAGTTCAGGATTCTTAGTTCTAATCTTAATAATGAAAAACATGAATCTGAAAGTGGTTTTGTGAAAATATTGGCAAACTGTGAATCGGTGCCTATAAAGCTGACTTTAATTGTATTTTGCTTAATGTGGTATTTAATGAAGTGATGACGTACATCAATGTGTTTGGATCTAGAATGATGAACTGGATTATATGTTAAGTCAATTGCACTCTTGTTATCACATTTTAATTCAATTGTTTCATGAATAATTCCAAAGTCTTTTAATGTTTGCTTTATCCAAAGAGCCTGTGCACAACAACTACCTAGTGCAATATACTCGGCCTCAGTGGTGGATAAGACAACAAAATTCTGTTTCCTACTCGACCACGAAATTAATGAAGGACCTAGAAAGTGACAAGTGCCACTTGTGCTCTTACGGTCTAATGAACAACCAGCATAATCAGAATCAGAAAAGTCATATAAAATAAAGGTATTATTGTGAGGATACCACAAATCTATCTTAGATGTGTTAATAAGATATCTAAAAATACGTTTAACCGATTATAAATGAAATTTTTTTGGATTAACCTGGAATCTAGCACATAAACATACAACGAACATAATGTCAGTTATAGAAGCAGTCAAATATAACAACGATCCTATCATTCCTCTATATAGTGTTTGCTCTATAAAAATTTCACTTTCATCCTTTCCAAATTTCAATGAGACACTCATGAATGTATGTGCTTGTTTTAGATTTTCAAATCCAAATCTTTTTAAACATCATGAATATATTTAGAATGACAAATAAAAATTTCATCATGCCTTTGAGTAATTTGAAAACCAAGAAAATAAGTGAGTTCGGCTACCATGCTCATTTCAAATTCATTTTTCATAATTTCTATAACACTATCACACAGTTTTTCATTAGTAGATCCAAAAATAATATCATCAACATATATTTGTAAAACTATAAGATCATCATGAACATGTTTAATAAAAAGTGTACAATCAACACTGCCCATTTTGTAATCATTTTTAATAAATAAACAGTCAATCTATCATACCATGCTTGAGGTGTTTGCTTTAAACTATAAAAAGCTTTTTCTAATTTAAAAACATGATTAGAAAATTTAACATCAACAAAGTCTGGAGGTTATTCTACATAAACCTCTTACTTAATATACCCGTTAAGAAAAACAGTTTTAACATCCATTTGAAATAGTTTAAATCTTTTAAAACTAACAAATGCAAAAAATATTCTAACTGCTTCTAAACGTGCTACGGGTGCAAATGTTTCATCAAAATCTATTACTTCAATTTGTGAATAACCTTTTGCTACAAGTCTAGCTTTGTTCGTAGTGACCCTAGATTCACTATCCATTTTATTCTTAAAAAACCACTTAACACCTACAACATGATGATTTGATGGTCTTTCTACTAATTTCCAAACCTTATTACGTTCGAATTGATTAAGCTCGTCATTCATAGCTAAAAACCAAGAATTATCATTTAAAGCAGTTTCAACATTTTTAGGTTCTATATCAGAAATAAAGCACATATTTGAGAATAAATCATGTAACGATGAATAAGTACTTACCTCTCTTGACGGTTCTCCAATAAACAAATCTTGTGTATGATATTTTGAATATCGTAGCTCCCTTGAAGGCACATATTCTTGCACTTTTTCTTCTTGTTTGTCTTCTTTTTCTTCTTCTTTGTCTCTGTTGGAAAAGCCCACTTAAACTAGGCCCATTTGTATAGCCTTTATTGTTTTTCTCTCCTCTCTTTAGTCCCACATTGTGTATAGGACCTTTCTCTCTCTTTCTCTCATCTATATATATGTACTCATTCTTTGTATTTGTACCAAGTGGACATATATACAAGGTTGACTTTCTCCATTTCTACATGGTATCAAAGCGAGGTTCCGTCTCCTGCGGACTCCGATTTCTGTCCGCCCAGCGGCCTGCGGTCTCCTGCGGACTTACATTCCTATCCGCCCAGCGGCCTGCGGTTTCCGCGGCCTGAGTGTGTGTGTCCGCGCCTCCTAGTCGCATAGCCCCTGCGGCCTGCCTTTGTCTAAACCGCTCCCTCTCCTCCCGTGGAACCACTCCTCTTCCCTCCTCTTCTGGTCCTTATTTATAGCCCTCTCTCTGCTCTGTGGGGTCCACTGCTTCCCATAGTCCGCTGCGGCCTCTTCTTGTCCGACGCGACGTCGGCGAACTCGCTCCCTAGCTCCGCGGTCTCCTTCTGTCCGCTGCGAGCTCCGTTTTCGCCTCTTCTTGCTCTCTTTCGTCCGCCGTGAGCACGGAAGCCTCCTGTCCGCACTTCTCTCCTGCCTGCGGCTGCTCTCCTTCCTCTTCTGGCGGCCAAGTTCTTTTCCCTGTCCGCCGCGGGCTCGCCTCTCTGCGTTGTTTCCGTCTTGCGGACTGGTCCAGCCCGCTGCGGTCGCCTTCTTGTTCCCGCGACGTGCCGAGCTTCTCCGGCTTGCCCTCTCTTCTCGGCACACTCCAGTCCGCCGCGGTCTGATCCAGTCCGCCTCGGCCTATTCAATCCGCCGCGGCCTCTCCTAGCCCGCTCCTTGCTGAGCGTGTCTGTACTCACCGCGGCCTCCTCCAGTCCGCCGCGGCCTCCTCCAGCTCGCAGCGGCCTCATCCAGTCCGCTGTCTCTGTCCGCTTCCTCTCCTCCAGGTCGCCCCCATGTCTACATCTGCCGACTCTGTTGGCACGGCAGTTCCTCCTCCTGAACGCCCGACCTCTCTCCAGGAAGTCCGCGACGAGCTTCGAATTACTACAATTTCTCTCACTGGCAAGAAGAACTTTGTGGAATGGACACACTCGGTTCGCCGTGTCTTGCAGTCAAAGGGGTTCCTTCATCACTTGACTCAGGCTATTATCGGTAACCCTACTGAGGAATGGTTACGCAATGATGGTCGTGTGCAGACTTGGCTTCTCAACTCTCTTGATGGCGAATCTTATCGCCTAGCTATGTACCATGAAACGGCCAAAGGCATGTGGGACGAGCTCCACACCCTCTACTCTGGCAAGGATAGTCTCCACCATCTGTATGACATCATCACTGCTCTCCAGGCCCTTGATAACAGTGACGCGACCGACCTGACGTCCTTTGTTGCTCAGGCTCGGTCTCTGGTTGAGGCTTGGATCCACCATCAGCCTCCTACTTTAGATCTTGCTGCTCAACGTACCCAAAAGGAAGCTGTGGGTATCGCCATGATGATGGCCCGGGTACCGCCTCATCTTCACAGTGTCCGGGCTCACATCCTCTCCTCTACCGTTACACCATCTTTTTCCGATGTGTGCTCGATGCTTCTCAAAGTCTCCCCGCCTCCGGATGTGCCCGGACTTCCTTCTCCGGCCCTTGTTCAACAGGCACCAGCTCCCTTATTGCCTCTCCCCTTTTCTGCCCGTGGCGGCCGCTCTGATTCTCGCGGCCGGGGTCGGGGTGGCCGGTCTAGGCCTAAGTGCTCGTTCTGCGGAAAAGGACATCTTGAAGCCACATGTTATCGCAAACATGGGCGACCTCCTCGTCCGCAGGCCTCTGCTGCTACTACCGACTATGCTTCCCCTCGTACTGATCTCGACGAGGTTCGTCTTCAGCTCCAGCATTTTCATGGCCTGCTTAGCCGCCCGCCTGCCTCGGTTGCCTCTGCTGCCTCCCTCTCCAATGAAGGTATCGCCTGCCTATCCTCTGGCCCGCGCTGGATCCTTGATTCTGGTGCCACTCATCATATCACCTCTGTTAGGCCGCCTCAGTACTTGTCTTCACCTCACCCGAAGTACATTACTGTTGCTAATGGGGCATCGGTTCCCGTCTCTGGCTGTGCTGATATTTCCCTCACCTCTTCTCTCCTTCTGCGCTCGGCTCTACATGTTCCGGGCTCTCCTTTCAATTTACTGTCTGTTGGTCGCCTTACTACTGATTCTAATTACTCCGTGACATTTACTTCTTCTTCTTTTCTCATACAGGATCAGCAGACGCGGACTATCATTGGTAGAGGACGGCTGCAGAATGGACTCTATCTTCTTGACGACTCTCCCACTGTCCTCGCATCTATCTCCTCTTCGGACTGGCATCGTCGTCTGGGACATGCTTCTCTTCCAGTCCTCCGGAAGGCTCTTCCTGATGTTACTCTTCCTGCTTTTCGTTGCGACACATGTATTTTGGGCAAACAGCCCCGTTCATCGTTTCCTCCTCATTGTACTCAGAGCTCCTCTCCTTTTATTTTGGTACACTCCGATATATGGGGTCCATACAAATTTACTAGTATTTCTGATTATCGGTATTTTCTTACTTTTATTGATGATTACTCTCGCATGACGTGGTTATATCTCCTTCGGGATCGCTCTGAACTTCCCCGCGTCTTCCGGGCTTTCATACTTGAGACTCGCACTCAGTTCTCTGCGCCTATTCGTACTATTCGTATTGACAATGAGCGGGAGTACACCAGTCATTCCTTCGCCACTCTCTGCTCTGAGTTCGGCATTCTTCACCAAACCTCGTGTCCGTACACTCCACAACAGAATGGTGTCGCCGAGCGCAAGAATCGTCACCTTCTTGATGTCGCTCGCTCCCTTATGCTTCAAATGCAGGTTCCCAAACCATACTTGAACTACGCGCTCTCCACGGCTTGCTTTCTCATCAACCGCCTCCCGTCTTCCGTCCTCCAGTATGCTACTCCCTTCAGCCTCCTCTTTCCCACAACTCCGCCTTTTCCCGTTCCTCCACGGGTGTTTGGGTGTACCTGCTACGTTCACCACCTTGGTCCCTCCACGGACAAGTTGGCTCCTCGTGCCACCAAGCATATCTTTGTGGGCTACTCGCGCACTCAAAAGGGTTATGCATGTTATTCTCCTGCTACCCGCAAGGTTACTGTCTCGGCTGACGTAACTTTCCGTGAAGATATTCCCTTCTTCCCTGCTCTCGATGTCGCTCTGAGTCCAGATCCCGTCGTTCGTCCTGTCATTCCTGCTCCTCACTCCTCATCCTCTCCGCCTTCCCGACCTCCTGTCCGTCCGCCACCACCGGTTATCCGGGTCTATTCTCGTCGTTCTCCTCCCGTTGCCCCTCTGCAGTCGGCTTCGCCCTCTGGTGCTCTGCTCCCTGCTGCTCCGGCTCCCGCCTCTACCGCTCATCCGCTGGCGAATTACGTCTCTCTCCATCGCCTCTCTCCCTCTCTTCTTCACTTTGCCACCTCATTATCCTCTGTTTCGGTCCCTAACTCTTTGCAGGAGGCGCTTCACCATCCTGGCTGACGGACTGCCATGGACGAAGAAATGACGGCCCTCTGGGCGAACCAGACCTGGGACTTGGTTCCCTTACCTCCCGATCAGCACCCTGTTGGGTGTAAATGGGTGTTCGTCATCAAGCATGCTCCGGATGACACTATTGCCCGACTGAAGGCCCGTCTTGTGGCCCGTGGCTTCACACAACAGGAGGGCCGCGACTATGAGGAAACCTTCTCTCCGGTGGCCAAGCTTAACACTGTCCGCGTTCTTCTCTCCGTCGTGGTGCACCGCCACTGGCCCCTTCATCAGCTCGATATCAAGAACGCCTTTTTGAATGACGACCTTCAGGAAACCGTCTACATGCGCCAACCGCCCGGGTTTGAGACCACGGGGGAGTCTCGGGTATGTCTTCTCAAAAAGTCCATTTATGGTCTCAAACAGTCCCCTCGGGCGTGGTTTGAGAAGTTTAGCAAGGTGGTTCGGGACATGGGGTTCACTCGGAGTTCTGCAGATTTCTCCCTTTTTACCCGACACCGGGCCACTGACACCGTCCTTCTGTTGGTGTATGTTGATGACATCCTTCTCAGTGGGGATGACTCAAAGGGGATTCAAGAGGTCAAACAACATATGAGCACTGTTTTTCAGACTAAAGACCTGGGGAAACTTCACTACTTCCTTGGTCTCGAGATCGCCCGGCGGCCGGACGGGTTGGTGCTCTCCCAACGAAAGTACTGTCTCGATCTTCTCAAAGATGCTGGTCAGTTTGGTTGCAAGCCAGCTTGTACCCCGATGGAGGCAAATCACAAACTGTGCGCTCATGCTTCGGATGACGATTTGCTGCTTCCGAACCCGGAATACTATCGACGCCTTGTGGGAAAGTTGATCTATCTAACAGTCACGAGGCCGGATATATCGTTTGTAGTTGGGGTTGTCAGTCGGTTCATGCATGCCCCCCGGGCTTCTCATCTCCAGGCGGTTGAACGGATTCTCCGATACCTTAAGGGAGCTCCGGGTCAAGGGCTGGTTTACAAAACCTCCGACTCTGCTCCCGCATTGGTTGCCTATTCTGATGCCGACTATGCGGGTTCCCTGGACGATCGAAGGTTAACAAGTGGGTTCTGTACTTATTTTGGTGGTCATCTTATTACATGGAAAAGTAAGAAACAAGCTGTGGTAGCCCGTTCCTCTGCAGAAGCCGAATACCGATCGATGGCCTCGGTTGTCTCAGAACTCACATGGCTTGAAAATCTCCTTACTGACCTGGGAGTAAAACTCCCCTCCTCTGCTGTTCTATTTTGTGATAGTCAAGCCGCCATACACATCGCAAAGAATCCGGTGTTTCATGAGCGCACAAAACATATCGAAGTTGACTGTCACTTTGTTCGTGAGAAGGTTCAATTGAAGAAACTTGAATTGAAGCATGTTGCAGGAACTGATCAAGTTGCCGACATCCTCACAAAGGCCTTATCAAGTACCATGTTCTACCAGTGTTTATCCAAGCTGGGTGCATATGACCTATACGCTCCAGCTTGCGGGGGAGTGTTGGAAAAGCCCACTTAAACTAGGCCCATTTGTATAGCCTTTATTGTTTTTCTCTCCTCTCTTTAGTCCCACATTGTGTATAGGACCTTCCTCTCTCTTTCTCTCATCTATATATATGTACTCATTCTTTGTATTTGTACCAAGTGGACATATATACAAGGTTGACTTTCTCCATTTCTACAGTCTCTAAAAATTTCATCATCATCCGACTTTAGTGGAGGGAAGAGCTCTTCATCATTACCTGAGGGATTAGTATCTATCTACACACGAGAAAAGCTCATCAAATTTAACATGAATAGATTTTTCAATCACTTTTGTCCTTTTATTGTAAATTTTATAAGTCTTACTAGTTGAAGATAGCCAATAAATATGCCTTCATCACATTTTTCATCAAACTTGTCTAAATTATCTTTAGTGTTCAAAATAAAGCATTTACAACCAAAACTTTAAAATAAGATACATTTGATTTCTTTTGAAAATATAATTCATAAGATGTTAATTTCAAAAAGGGTCGAAGTATAACGCGATTAATAACATAACAAGCAGTACTAATGACTTCTGCTCAAAATGATTTAGGTAATTTGTATTTTGATAGCATAGTACAAACTATTTCTTGTAAAGTTATATTTTTCCTCTCTATTACACCATTTTGTTGCGGTGTGCGAGTAGCGGAAAATTTATGTTTAATTCCTAGCTCATTGCAAAAAGATACAAATTTTTCATTATCAAATTCACCTTCATGATCTGAACGAATGCACTTTATTTTTAAATTTAGTTCATTTTAAACACGTATACATAATTTGGAAAATTCTAAAAATGCACCCGATTTAGACGTTAAAAAAATTGTCCAACATAAATGAGAATAATCTTCAATCAAAACAAAAGTGTATTTTCTACCACCTAGACTTAGTGTATTAACAGGATCAAATAAATTCATATGAATCAACTGTAAAGGTATAGTAGTGAAAACAACATTTTTGCTCTTAAATGAAGATTTTGAAAATTTTCTTTTTTGACATGGTGTACATAAAGACGATAGATTTCTATGTAAAATAGGTAAACCTTTAACTAGTTTATTTTAAGACAATTTTACAATTAGCTTGAAACTAAAATGTTCAAGACGTATATGCCACAAATCTAATTCATCATTTTTAAACATAAAACATTTTAGTGAAAAATGTGACAAATCATTAAATTTAATCATGTAAACATTTTGAAATCTTGAAGTAGCAAGGACAATATTGTTTGTTTTGGAATCAAAAATTTTGCATATGTTTGAAGATGAATCAAATAAGACGTTTAAAGCAATATCAAATAATTGACTTATAGAAATTAAGTTATGTTTCAAACTTTTAACATACAAAACATTTGAGATAGTAAATGACTTGTTACCTACTACTACAATGCTGATGATCTTTTCTTTTTCATTATCACCAAACGTAACTAGTACTCCTTTCTTCATCTCTAGGCTAAGGAACTTTGATTTGTTGCCCATCATGTGCTTGGAACACCCTGAGTCCAAGTACCACATATCTTCTTTGTCCTTAGCCTGCCAACACAACTAGAAAGAGGATGAGAGTAAAGATCCGGTTACTCAAGTGGTTTCTCGCATAGTGTAGGTGGAAGTCTTAGGTACCCAGACTTGTTTAACAGAACAATGTCCCGTCTTCTTACAAGTGTGAGTTGTGTGACCAAACTTATTACATTTGACACACTTGATGATGGAAGTTGACGGGTTTTTCAAAATTAGTTTTGAATTTTTGCTGGGAGCAGCAGTGACAGTAGATTTATTATTTTTAATTTTAAAAAACGATTTTTTGAATTTTTCCTTATCGCCGACGACAGTGGATGACGCCAGACGATAGTGTTCCGGAGAGTACCCAAGTCCGAATTTTGCTGAATCATAGCACTGGCTCGCCAAAATCATATTCAGTGATTTTTGGCCCATTCCAAACTTGTTAGTGACCATTTGTAGATCACAGACTCGTCCTCCCAATGCAGTGTTTTCGGCAACAATGGTGCCACATCAGCTTACGAAGGACTTTTTGCTGCATTTTACTTGAGATTGAGAAAGCTTTATATCTCTCTCCAAAGTCTCTTTTTCTCTTGTAAGAGATTCAACCCGAGACTGAGATTTAGTGAAATCTTTCTCAAGTTCTAGTATTCTTGTCGAAGAGGCACAATCTTCTTGACAAATTGCTTTCTCCTTCCCAAGTATCTTTATCTCAGTTGATAACTTTTTATTTTCTTTTAAAAGCTCTTTATT
This sequence comes from Platanthera guangdongensis, assembly GCA_039583875.1. Classification (NCBI taxonomy): domain Eukaryota; kingdom Viridiplantae; phylum Streptophyta; class Magnoliopsida; order Asparagales; family Orchidaceae; genus Platanthera; species Platanthera guangdongensis. The sequence goes on from CM077157.1 coordinate 139,082,482, forward strand.
TTTAGATTTGAGTAATTTATTCTCATGTAAGATTTTGTCAAAGTATTTGCAAGTTTTTAAAAATTCAGTATATAAATCTTCATAAGAATGAGGATTTACCAAGTGTCGCTCTGGACACTGCTTTTGTCATCAGATGATGAGACGTCCTTTCCCATCAGGCACATGTTGGCCTCCTCTTCAGTCTCTGAGCTCGAACTGCTTGATTCCTCAGATGTGACGTCATCCTAGGTTTCAGCCTTCAGAACTTCCTTCTTATCCTTCTTCTTGTGCCGCTTCTCCTTCAGCTCTTTCAGATATTTTGGGCACTTGCTGTTTATGTGGCCAACTCTCCTGCAATGATAACACTCGGGTGATGATCTCTCTTCATCATCCTCTCCATCAACTTGGCCTTTTCCTTTTCTATATCCTGATTCTTGTTTCTTGAAAAATTTCCTGAAAGAATTTCTTTTTTCAGGATTTCTCATGAACTTCCTGAACTTCTTTATGAACGGACTTTCTTCATCTCCATCGTCACTCTGATCATACTCACTTTCCACTTCTTAAACTTCAACGCCAAAGATTTCTTTCTTGGCTTCAGACTGTACTCCTGTTGTTGAATCCTCAGTTTTACTTCGTGGGTTTTCAGATTGCCTATCAGATTCTCAATTTGGAGAGACTTTAGATCGTGTGACTCCGAGATGGCAGTCACCTTCAGATTAAATTTCAGGGGAAGCGATCTAAGTATCTTTCTCACCAAATCTCCATTTGAGAAACTCTTTACAAGAATCTTTGAGTCGTTCACTATCTTGCTGAACCTTGTGTACATGGAGTTTACATCCTCATCAACCTCCATCTTGAACTTCTCAAACTCTGACTCTAACAGGAAAAGCTTCGAGTCTTTCACTTGCGATGTACCTTCATGAGTAACTTCAAAGAGATTCCATATATCATACGCAATTTCACATGCACAAACACGATTAAATTCAGTCCTATATAACACGCAGAATAAGACATTCGTTGCCTTAGCGTTATTGTTACAGCGAAGCTTATCAACTACATCCCATTTATCTTTGGGTTTTTCCATTATGACACTTCCTACTACAGTTATAGGAGAAGTGTAACATGTTTTTTCCATGCCCCAAACGTCGATATCTAGAGCTATTGGATAGCATCGTATTCGAGCTTTCCAATAGTTGTAGTCTGTGCCCGTGAGTAAGGGAGATCTAATTATACCTTGCCCCTCAGAAAACGCGTGAGTGTTTTGTGCCATCACTCCCTGTGGTTAAACCGATTTCGGAGTAATCTGGCTCTGATACCAAGTGTTGGATCGTCCGACGGCCTTAGAGGGGTGTGTGGGGGGGGGGGGTGAATATGAGTTAACTAATTTTCTTTAACTAAACAAAGTTTACTTGGTGAACAAAAACAATGAAATTAAGAAATGGAGGCTTATTTTTCATAAGAAGACTTGAACACTCTGAAATATATAAAAACAAAAACATTAACGATTTATTTCATACGTGTTAAATTTGAATACAAAGTATCTTTATAGAGTTAGAGAGAAAGACTTATGAAAAGTACAATTACTTTTGATTTCGCCGGTCCTACCAAGAACCGGCAGGCTAAAGCGTATTTTTTCTTAGATCTTGCTACTAGCCTCCCCTAGATCTACCACGATCTAGACGCTGCACACAAGACAACGATTTCTCCCTAAGCCACACAAGAACTTGGACGCCACGCACAAGACGGTGATTTTCCCCTAAACCACGCAAGGACTTAGACGCCACGCACAAGACGACGATTTCCCATAAGCCACGCAAGGACTTAGACGCCACGCATAGGGCGACGATTTCCCCTCTCGATAACAACATGAATAAGAACAAAACAAATTGAAAACTTCAGAATTAAAATTCCCTTCAAACAATGCGCTGAAGATGCCGACGAATCCTTGCCAGGGTTGTTTTGAATGTCGCGTACGTGCCGTCGATCTTTTGCGCTTTGGCCTTCTTGAGAGTATGGAGTAATTCTGGAATCAGGAGCTCTCTGGATTGGATAAATAGGAAGGAACACTCCAGGTAATGAAATTCGTGATCTCCACTGAAAATTGAATGACCTTTATACTTTGGCGATATCACCTGGCGACACTGGGTATCGCGACATGGTGATATCGGTACCGGCTGGCACGTGTCCCACGTACTCCTCATTTTCGCATCGTAGATCCGTCATGTCAATCGTGGACTTTCGCCTGGCGACATCAACTGTCGCCAGCGATAGTGACCTGTAACCGTCAGCCGTGTGGAGATAATGAGTTAACCGCTCGTTTCACTGTCGCCTAATGGCGATACTCAATATCACCTGACGATATCTCCCGAGCTCATCTGTTCTGACCCGAATAAACACACAAATGCCATTAGAGTTAGACCTGTGATATCTGCACATCATAAACACCCAAAGATCAAATATAAACAAGATTTGTTATTAGCAAACCAAAAATCGTGGAACGCATGCTCCAACAGACACTTCCCTTGTTCATCTTAGACGAGAACCTACAGATTTGCCAGCATCTCCTATGATTCTACTGGGTTTTCTGCATCCACCACCACGAGAGGTGAGAGTTGAGAGCATTAGTGACATTGTGATGGATGAGTGCACCACCACTACAGACGGTCCTTTTGCGGTCACTTGGTGCACAGGAGTGGACACTCCACCTTTGTTGATACTTGGATACCGACGACGTACTTGCCACTTACCCCCGATCTTTGACTACAACTCATTCATCTTCATTCCTCGGAGATGAATGTTTTTCGATATGGGGGAATTGATGAGGATCGACCGCATGATCGTATTCAATGGAGGAGATCGGACCACCACACGACGGGACCCATTTTTGTTTTTTGGCGGAGATGCATTAATCAGATCGGCGATCCGAGCCCATGAGCGTGTCCGGACCATCGCTTTTCATTTCTATGTATTTAAATTATTTTTTGGTGTATATTTAGTGTTTTAGGACACCGGACATAACGAACGATAATAGCCGTTCACGTCAGGTGCCCAACCGCCCCCTTGTTATAAATAGGGGCGGATGGTGCAGTTTATATGAATTGCCAAGTTTTGTGAGGGATTCCAAATACCACAATCTTCGTGGCACAACGCCGCGATCCCGGGGTATGAGGTCTTGGTTTTATTTTCAGTTATCTTTATTTTCACTATTTCCCCCATTTTATTCCCATAGCCCCTCCTCTTGTTCCCACGATTTCAGTCAAAAACCACAATCCACACTGTACAACCACCACTGTTCATCCCTGTTGCACGATTCCTTTTCTCCATCGTAGAAAATCTACTGATAATCCTCTTGTATTCCACGATCCCTATCGATTTAGTGGGAGGAAACCTGCGATCGACTCCTTCCTCGGTGGAAGAATTTCACTCCATCGAAACATCTCCTGTTCACCATCTCTTTCGCCGGAACTTCCAGTCGGCCCTGCTTGTCAACTCCTCCATCCCGTCGGAACCCTAGGCCTCCTTGCTCGACGCCTCCAAACAACCCCTTGACGACTTCCTTCGGCCCACCTACATTGCTTCCGTGTGAGGCCACACACCATTCCTCACCAAGCCGCTGGAGCCCCCTTCGATTCTCCTCACTTTTAGCCTTCCCTCAACCCAACCTCTGTCTCCACTCTCTTTATAGTACATCAACACTCCCTCAAAGCCACTCTTCCCCTGTTTAATTCACCCCCTTCCAGTCCACTCCTCTGCCAACCACAATTCCACTTCCTTCTACTTCCAACATTTAGAACCCAATCACTGTATCACTGAGCAGCCACAACTGTGCAGCCATTTTCCTCCATACTCAGCAACCGTCTGCCACCCCTTACTCTCCGCCGGATGTTCATTGCTACGTGAGAAATTTTGTACCGTGTTTATTTATTTATTATATTAAATATTGTGAGAACTTTATATTTGTTTGGGTATCGTAATTGCTAGCACAGTTGTTTCTTTTTTAAAATCCTATAAAAAATTATTCATGCAAGTTTTAGTGGAAAACACCACTTGTAAAAAGAGCGTGATTGTTTGCTTACACGTGTGAATATTATTGTAAACACTGTGTCGATTTGTTAGCCGCTTCTAATTTTCGTTGCAGTAATTTTATTCCGGAATAATTGATAACACACACGCATCATTTAAATTGGGCTCATAGCATTCATTCCGCATATGCACGTAGCTTTGCATTAGCATGTTGGTATAGTCATTTCACATTTGTACGTAGCATTACATTTAGTGTGTCGACGCCATATTTATTCACATCGGGTCGTCCTGCATCAGGGAGATACCAATATCACATAACAAAGATAAGAGAAATTGATTACTTCTTGAAATTTCATATAACATATGTTTTGAATTGGCTTACAAGACACGATCCATCATGACAAATTTTAACTTCTAATTTTTAACTAATAACAATATTTTAATGACTCTACCTTAATAATAATGGACAAGACCCAAAGAGATAATAATAAAAGACTTTAAAAGATAACAATAACCAGGCCTGTCGCCCCCGATGACCATAACAATTACCTAGTTGTAGTTACACTTGTGCAACAAAAATATCTCTGTATATGTATCTTATCTTCTGCACGTATCCTTTTATAATATCCTGTTTTTTCAAGTAACAACAACACTTAAACCTTTTTTTTCATGTAAACCAATAAAATTGAAATGTAAATTTTGTTTGTTTGGTAATTCTTAATTAATGAGGTAGATTGGATTTTGCTACATGATTTTGTTTCTTCACTTGTTCCACGGTATTATGACTCACTTGTGTAATGACCCAACCCTCATTAAAAATATTGCCCATTTTGGTTCATCCCAGCCCACACTAAGCTAAACCACATGATTTTGTTATTTTTTATAGATGGCCCACTAACACTTCCCATTGGTCACCCATTCTAGCATTGCTCCCATTAGAGCACGCTTAATTATGAAGTTTCTCACACAACTTCACCATTTTCTCCAAAACTTGTCTAATATTTGGGGTTCTGAATTATTACTTAAACTCAATAACTCTCTCTAATTTTGATGTGAGGTTCAAAATTAGAGAGAAACTTGTCATGAGTTGCTTTATTCGGGCTTCACTGCCCTCAAAGTACCTTGCACCCTCATCGGACTACCCTCATTGAATTCAGGATATTACAATATGTATGGACTGAACTCATGGAACCTCTAATTTGCGTAACCATGAAGGCCTTGTTTGTTCTCAAAACTTTTCCACTGATTCAACTTTTCTGGTTTTCTACAGGACATCATTTGTAAAGTATTTCTAAACTTCATTTTTCACACCATTTCCACTCATTCAACATCGATTTTTGTTAAATAAGCACATACATTTAGGCTCATAAGACCTCTCTCCTCTTACGCTCTTCCTTTAGTTTCAGATCTTGGGTTGTAAAAGGATACCCATTATACAATATATATATATATATATATATATATATATATATATATATATATATATATATATATATATATATATATATTATATATATACGAGTGCCCGACACGGGGCTCCGCCCTTTCTGCCAATCGCGACAGTACCACCCTCCCCTACGACCCCGCACGACTGTACTCGACCCTCCACTATGACCTCGCGCAGCTGTTCCCGACCCACCCCTACGGCCCCGCGCGACTGTATCCGGCCCGCCCCCGGCTGACTTCGCCCGCCCACAACGATAATTTAAGAAAAAGATACACATCTAATTGTATAAATAACAAAATTTAAAATTATAATTATAAATGTACATATATAATAAATAATATATAATTATTATTATATATAGTATATTTATATGTAATAATGAATTATATTATACCTATATTTATATAAATTTTTTTATAAAAATACATAAAATATAACAATATAAGTTTACATTATTTGAACTGTTATCACAGTTGCCTTCTTGTCTCATTGGACTGAGTTGTTCCTCCTGTCATTGAGGTACTGAGATCGAAACCGGATAGCCGCATTTAAATTAAAATATAATTTTAACAACCAACCGCCTGATTTTTTAAGAGTTATAGAGGCAAAATCGTAATTTCACATAGGTTTAGGACACCCTAATAGTAGGTTTAGGAGACCTACACAAATGTGGAGAGATGAAATGATTTTATTGTGCTCGATCAGACGGTTGTTGAATTATGAACTCATGATCTGATGACTTGTGTAATTTTAAACTCATGATATTCGCAGACCACAGTATTTCTTTATATATGGTAAAGATATATATGAGAATAATAAAATATCGGCTCATTTTTCTCTTTAGTTAACATGGTATCAGAGCTAATCTAATTTATTTGCCTTAATTGTGCTCGATTGAGCCTTTTCCCTCGTGGCTTGGGTCCCTCCTGCGTTTGGCCTGCCTGCGAACCCTTCCTGCGTAACCGCGCAGTGTTCATGATACACTTTGATCGCACCTAAGCAAGTGATAAATTTGCGTACTTTTAGCAAATCACACTTATTGTTGTTGTATAGGAGTTTTAAGATATATCAAAGGTTTAGATTTATATTTAACTTGATGTGTCACACTTTATACTGAATATAGTGATGTAGAAAGGGATCCGTGCTTTTAGGCAGCGCATTTATCGTGTATAATGCACGAAATGTTTGCATCAAAGTCGTATTCCTCAGGGACATTGTGAGTACCTTACTTTATCTCTCATTCTATTATCGTGTCATTTTTTATAATTGATAAAGACCTAATTTAGGATATGATTGTCCTAGACTAAGGCTTCGTTTGACACGGTGGTGGTGGTCATGAACATGAGGGTTAAATTGTCATTTGTTAAAAGCGAATTACCATAATATGTGTCGACAGAGAATTACCATACTATGTGTCGACACCAGCTGCGATGTGTCGACACAAATAATCTTAAAAGCTTACACTACTCTCAGCGTGTCGACACAGATGACTGTATGTGTCGACACCAAAATATAAGTGTCAGGATAACTATGTGTCGACACCAAATTCTGAGTGTCGACACAATCTTCTAGATGTGTCGACAGAATTTTCTTATGTGTGGACACCATCTTCTAAGTGTCGACACCTTTGTCTTTAAGTGTCGACATACATTTACTTAGTCAAATTTGTCATTCTTATTTTATGTTCAACATGCCTAATTCAATTTTAAAATAATTGAATTTAGTTTCATCCAGTGGTTTGATGAACATGTCAGCAATTTGAAAATTAGTATTGACAAATTCTAAACTGATATCTTCCTTTTCAACATGATCTTTAAGGAAATGAAATCTTATTTCTATGTGCTTAGTTCTGGTATGTGAAACATGATTTCTAGCAATATAAATGACACTAGTAGAATCACAAAATAATGGTGTTCTACTTATACTTTGATTCCATAATCTTCAAGTTGATGTTGAATCCATAATTGCTGAGCACAGCGGCTGCCTGCAGCAACATATTCTGACTCAGTTGTGGAAATAGCGACACTTGTCTGTTTTTTGCTGCTCCAAGACACCAATTTTTCACCTAAAAATTGGCATGTACCAGTAGTACTTTTCCTGTCTTCTTTGCATCTTTCAAAGTCTGCATCTGAATACCCAGTCAGTAGAAAATCTTTATTCCTATGGTACCAAAGGACAATTATGTGTTCCCTTGAGATATCTCAAAATTCTTTTGACTGCAGTATAATGAGACTCTTTAGGGCTTGCTTGATACCTAGCACAGACACATGTAGCATACATGATGTCTGGTCTAGTAGCAGTTAAGTATAAAAGAGAGCCAATTATCCCTCTATACAAAGACTCATCTACAGGTTTCCCTGCATCAACTTTGCCTATAGACATACTTGACCCCATTGGAGTTCTCATGGTGGAGGCTGACTCCATGCCATACTTCTTAATCAACTCCTTGGCGAACTTAGACTGGGATATGGACAAGCCATCATCAGTCTGTATAACTTGGAGTCCCAAGAAGAATTTAAGCTCACCCATACTGCTCATCTCAAACTTCTCTTGCATAAGTTTGACAAACTTTCTACAAAGGTTGTTTTCTGTTGATTCAAAGATAATGTCATCAACATATATCTGAACTAGGATCATCTTGCCTTTTGATTCCCTAAGGAATAGAGTTTTGTCTATTTTCCCCCTTGAGAATTTGTTCTCAATGAGGAATGTAGACATGGTTTCATACCAAGCCCTAGAGGCTTGTTTCAAATCATATAGTGCTTTCTTAAGCCTATAGGCATACTTTGGATAAAGAGAATCTATAAAACCTGATGGCTGTTCAACATAAACTTTCTCTTTTAAGTCATCATTTAAGAATTCTGAGTTGACATGCATCTGGAATACCTTGAACCCTTGGTATGCTGCATAGACAAGGAATAGCCTTATTGCTTCCAACCTTGCCACTGGAGCAAATGTCTGATCAAAGTCTATTCCCTCTTCCTGCCTGTAGCCTTTTGCTAGCAGTTTTGCTTTGTTTTTGACTATGATGCCATTTTCATCTAGCTTGTTCCTGTAGATTCACTTAGTCCCTATGACATTATGATCCTTTGGTTTAGGAACCAGCTCCCATACTTTACATCTTCTGAATTGATTCATCTCCTCCTACAGTGCATCAATCCAGTTTGAGTCTTGTATGGATTCTTCAAATTTCTTGGGTTCCATTTGGGACAGGAAACCTGAGCAAAAAACTTTGTTCATGTTCATGCTCCTTGTCTGGACACCATGTCTTGGATCACCAATAATTTGGTGTGATGGATGATCCTTTAGATGCCTTGTTACTGGAGGCAATCCATCTACACCTAGATTTTCTCCAATCTCTTCAACTTGCTGTACTTCATTGTCCTCTTCAACAGCTAGAGGGTCTTGTACTCCCCCTGGACAACACCCATCAATTTCTTCATCCTGCCTTGCAGGTTGATCTTCATTAATGGTAAGTTTGTCCAACTTTTCTTTCAAACCTGTAGAGCTACAAGATACACTAGACTGCTCACAGTTGATTAGTTCAGTTTCATCAAAGACTATATGAACAGATTCTTCTACAACTTGAGTATTCAAGTTATAGACCCTGTAAGCTCTACTATTGTTGCTGTACCCAACAAATATCCCTTCTTGTGATTTGACAACAAACTTAGTTAAATAAGACTTGCCATTATTAAGTACATAACACTTGCTACCAAAGATCCTAAAATAAGATATGTTTGGTTTTCTGCCTTTCATAATCTCATAGTGTGTCTTTTTATGACTTTTAGTGATTGATGCTCTATTGAGAACATGACATGCAGTGTTTACTAGCTCAGCCCAGAAATATTCTGGGAGAGAAATGTCACTTAGTAATGTTCTACCAGCCTCAATAAGAGTCCTGTTCTTTCTTTCAGCAATACCATTTTGCTGAGTTTTAGGTGAGGAGAACTTTTGAAGAATCCATAGTTATTCACAAAATTTTGTCATGCATTCAGACTGAAATTCAGTCTCATGGTCACTTCTGATTTTGATCACTGAACTGTTAAGTTCATTCTGAATTTTCCTAACAAAATTGTGGAAGACAGTAGGGGTTTTAGATTTCTGCCTCAGGAAGAAAACCCAAGTAAATCTAGAATAGTCATCCACAACTACAAGTGTATAGATTTTCCTACCTAGACTATGAACTGACATAGGATCAAATAGATCCATATGCAGAAGATACAAACACCTCACAGAATCTTTGGTACCATGTCCATGAAAAGAGGTCTTGGTCTGTTTGCCCTTTTGGCAAGCTGAACATACATCCTCTTTTATGCACTTGAAGTGAAGACCATTCCTCACTAACTCCATGCTATAGAGTTGACCTATAGTCTTATAGTTAAGATTAGCTAGCCTTTTGTGTCATTTGACACATTCAGATGCTTTCTCATCTGCAACTAAACATATATGAGAGTTCTTATTCTCACAATCAAAACTGAGACAATAAACATTCCCATTTCTATAACCTGACAAGATGACCTCTTGATCACTTGTTGTTCTAATCTGACACCCATTCTTAATAAATAAAGTGTCATAACCAAGATCACTCAGTTGGCTTATGCTTATTAGGTTGTGTTTCAAACCTTTCACATAAGCCACTTGGGTGATAGTAGTTGAACCATTAGAAATGTTACCAAACTCTTTGATGATCCCCTTTTCAGATCCACCAAAGATCACTTTGGGTCCATTCACTATTGAAGTGTAATCCTTCAACATCCTTCTTGTTCCAGTCATGTGCCTGGAATAACCACTGTCCAAGTACCATATTGGGGTATGGCCACTTGGACTCACCTGCATCAAATATAATTACTTAACCTAGAACCCCAATAAGTATTGGGGTCTAGGTTCATGTTAGTCTGAAACTTGACTGATTTCCCTGCAGTCTTTCTAACAGGTAAGCTGACATTTTTCCTGACACTGGTGTTGTGCCAACAATCTATGGCATAATGTTCAACCTTGTCACAACACCAGCACTCATATCTATTTTATCTTCTTTTAGATACAGTCTTAACAGCCTTGCTGTCAGTTGTCCTTTTGTTTAGTGCTGGGGCTGGTGCATCAAATACCAATGATTCTTGAAGAACATGGTGAGTGTGTACATGGGCTGCCCTATTGACAGTTGCACCCTTGTCATTCAGAATACCAGCCTTACAGTGACCATATGTAATGTCATGGTCAAACCTGTTAGTAGGCTGCACCACTTTCCTAAAATCAATAGGGGGTTTGAAGGCTAGTGACTGAACTGGAGCTTTGCCTTTTCTTTTAGAATTTGCTGTCCTAGTTTTTCTCTTAAAACCTAGACCTGTCTTACCCTTTTGGTGAATGAAGTCATCAATCAATGGTAAGACAGACTTTGACTTTGAGAATTTAGCAACAAGTTCCTTTTCTCTTTGTAGTCTGACTTCCAGACCCTTGATTTGATCATTTTTGAATGTAATTGTTCCCATCTGAATAAAAGTTATATTCTTCAGCTTGGCAACTTCATTTATCTTCTGATCCAGCAATTTTTCTGAATCAGATGCAGCCAAATTAAGAGCAACAATTTCCTTAGCCTGGTTTTTGACAAGGTTTCTGCTTCTCTTAAGTGCATTCAACAAATCACCATATTCATCAATAAGTTGATGAACACCCCCTTCAGATTCTGAACCATCCACATCTCTTGATGCAGATGCTTCTGATTCTGATCCAGTATAATAGTCAGAAACTGATGAAAGATTGTTTACCTTACTGGGATCAGACTGATCCTGACACTGATCTTATTCGGATATAACCATCAGCCATTTGCAATGAAGATCAATACCATTGATCATTGTTGTGGATATCGGCCGACATGTCCGACATGTCGGCCGACATGAAGGATTGGGAGCAAAAACGACACAAAACCGGCACAAATTCTGGGTGTGGTGGTTTGAAAAAAGCGGGCCGACATGTCGGTTTTAACCGACATGTCGGCCCCAAAAAAACGCCCGATTTCGGGCGTTTTTTAAGTTTTTTTTTTTAAATTATTAATTATATATGTTATTATTATATTTATAATGAAATGAGCGGGTCCGGTACTGTTTTAACACCCCGACCCCGCTCATTTCATTCACGCTCTGCCCTAGCTCTCCCCGTCGCTCCTGCCCTAGCTCTCCCGCGCGCGCCGGCGACACTATCTCTCTGGTTATTTTTTCTCCCTGCTCGTTGGTGCCCTCTGGTTCTCTGGTTCTCTGGTGCTCTCTAGCCCGTTGGTGCTCTCCCTCTCTCGCGCGCTGTCGGCACTCTATCTCGCTGGTTCTTTCTTCTCCCTACTCGCTGATGCTCTTTGGTGCGTTGGTGCCATCTGGTTCTCTGGTGCTCTCTAGCTCGTTGGTGCTCTCCCTCTCTCGCGCGCTGTCGGCACTCTATCTCGCTGCTTCTTTCTTCTCCCTACTCGCTGGTGCTCTTTGGTGCTCTGGTTCTCTGGTTCTCTGGTGCTCTCTAGCTCGTTCGTGCTCTCCCTCTCTCGCGCGCTGTCGGCACTCTATCTCGCTGATTCTTTCTTCTCCCTACTCGCTGGTGCTCTTTGGTGCTCTGGTTCTCTGGTTCTCTCTAGCTCGCTGGTGCACTTTCTTCTCCCTGCTCGCTGGTTCTCTCTCGGTTGGTTCATTCTTTTCCCTACCTCCCCCTCTCATTCTATCGCTCTGCATTTTTTTGTTGGTTGTTGTGCTAGCTGTCGGCTGTAGCATGGTGCCTGCCTTGTGGGTTGTTACTGGTGGCTGCCGACCCATTTAGTTGTTGGTGGCTGCCTTGTTGCTTTATTTGTCTTATTAGTTGCTGCCGGAAGCTTTCATTGATTGTCCTGCTGCTTTTAATCAACAAATGATTTGAAATACCCCTATTAATAGTTATTTATCCAACTTCATTTTGCAATCAATGATGCATGTATATCCAAGCACATTTTTAGTTGCCCTGCTGCTTTGTGTCTTTTAATAAATAAAGTGTGAGATGCTTTGAAAATTTGAATAAAGTGTTGGATACTTTAAAAATTTGAATGATAGTTATAACTTTGTATACTAGTATACTACTGAGAATGTAACATTTTGTTGGATAAATAAAGTATTGCATGAATAATATAAAAGATATCTGAAGATCTAACGATCTAATGAAGTTATGAGGCTTCTATGATGTTGATTTTTTTTCAACTAGTAATTTTTCTCGTGATATAGTTATGTTAAATATTTTTTCATTTCATTTAACTAATATTATTTTCATTTTGTGTCCTATTAGAATGACTTCTTCTGCTAGTTCTAGTGAGGCTCCCGTATCTCTGGTACCAACCGGTAGAGATCCGTTCTGGGCATTTGGTGAGAAGTTGGTTGCAAACGACACAAACCGAATCAAATGCAACTACTGCAAGCAGACAGTGAATGACCGAATTACACGTTTCAAGCATCACTTGGCTGGGTGGAAGGGTAATGTTAAGCCATGTCCTCAGGTTCCCGCCGACGTTAAGGCTAAAGCGGATTCAGCGCTGAACTCAAATTTACAGAGTAAGAGGGCTAAAAGTGCCAAGTTGGAAGCAATCTTAAATGAGGTGGTTGTTGGAGGAGTGCATGTTGATCAAGAGGAGGACACTAGCATACTTAGGAACACAGGTTCAAAGGGTCCAATGGACCAGTTTGTTCATTCAGCTGCCGAGTCTACCAAGGGAAAAGATTCCCAACAAAGCACGATAGAGAGTAAGTACAAAAAGAAAGCCAGAGATGATGCTGCCGTGTACATAGGTAGATGAGCATATGAAAACGGGATCCCGTTTAACGCCATATGTAATTCATCCTTTCAGCAGATGGCTCATGCCATTGGTTTATGCGGACCTGGGATGAAGATCCCAACGTTTTATGAGTTGAGAGAGAAAATTTTACGAGGGGAGGTGGAGAGGACGAAGGAGATGTTGGGCATATTCACGCAGACATGCAAATTGAATGGTTGCAGTATCATGACCGATGCGTGGACAGATCGGAAGGGTAGGAGCGTGATGAATATCATGATACATTGTAGTTCTGGAGTAGCATTCTGGCTTTCGAAGAATGTCTCCTCATCCACACACGATGGGAAGTTCATCTTTGACTTCTTGGATGAGGCGATTGATAGCCCTGAGAGCCTAGGAGAGCATAATATCCTGCAGATTGTGACGGATAACGCGTCCAATAATATGGCTGCTGCAAAGCTTATGACTTTGAAAGACCTACGATTTTTTGGACTTGTTGTGCGGCTCACACTATTAATCTACTGTTACAAGATATAGGAAAATTGAAGGCAATAAAGAGTGCTATCTCCTTAGGCCGGCAACTCTCTATATTCATCTATGGTCACACCATCTCGCTCGACATGTTTAGATAGTCAACAAAGGACTTGGACTCTCATGAGCTTATTCGACCAGGTGTGACGAGATTCGCTACAACATTTCTATCTTTAGAGAGCATCTTAGAGAAGAAGAATCAATTGAGGGGTTTTTTCACATCTGCAAAGTGGGCTGCAACAAAGTTGGCCAGTAGTGCTGGGGGAAAGCAGGTAAAACTATTGCTTCTTTATTCCTTTCATTTAAAATATATGTTTTGAAAGTTGCCCTTTTATAGTATTTTCTTAATATTTTATTTTGCATATGGTAGGCTGCAATGATAGTGATGAACGCTAGATTTTGGGCGAATGTCGAGCTGGCTGTTGGTATATTCACAACATTTGTGAGAGTTTTGAGAAGAGTCGACGGGGATACACCATCCATGGGGTGGTTATATGGTGATATCAAAAAAGCTAGGGAAGAGGTTGCCGTAGTTCTCGATCACCAAGAGAACAAATATCTTCCTATATGGAAGTTGATTGATAGCAGATGGGAGAAATAGATGAGCAGCCCTCTGCACCTTGCAGGTTATTACTTAAACCCAAATTTTTATTATTTTTGTCGAGTGGAGATTGAACAGTCCTATGCACTTTGCAGGGTATTACTTAAACCCATATTTTTATTATTCTCATCGAGTGGAGATTGAGGCTGACGAAAGGTTTATGAGTGGTTTTGTTGAGTGTCTCTCAAGGATATATAAGAAAGATCCTTCTACACAGAATCACATCAGCGCTGAGCTTGATGTTTACCAATACCAACAAGGGTTATTTGGTAAAGAAATGGCAAAGAGACAGCTACAAAATCCCAACTTAAATGCAAGTACATTTTAATATATATATTTATTAACAATAATGATGTATTTATGTATAATAAATGAATAATTAATAGTTTAATACATTGTGTTGTCAATTTAATTTTCACAGTACATTGGTGGCGGCTTAACGGTGCTGATACGCCGTACCTTAAAACTATGACCATGAAAATTTTAAGTCTGACTACTTCATCTTCTGGCTGTGAGAGGAACTGGAGCACCTTCGAGATGGTAAACATTAATTTAGTTATGTAATTAAACATTTATATCTTATTATATGATTGTATGCATTATTTAACTTTTTTTAAAAATGTACAGAGATACATTCTAAAAAGAGAAATAAACTTGATAGCAAAAGATTGAACGATTTAGTATTTGTAAAGTTCAATGCTTTGCTAAAGTCGAAATATTCAGAGACATCTCGGGATCCATTGACAGCTAAAAATGTTGATTCTGGAATGGTACAAGAGTGGATGGTAAATGTTGATGCTGAGGAGGATGAAGATGAAGATGACGATGATGAAGTCTTTCCTGGTGAGGGGCTGACATGGGCGCAAATTGACAATATAGTCGACGCTGATCATGATGAAAGTAGACCTCAAAGATTAGCTATAAGCAAAAAAGTGGCAATTAGTTATCAAAGAAGGGGAAAGAGAAAAATATCTGAAGTGGACGAGGGAGATCTAGAGGGTTCATCGGATGAAGATCATATTCTATCTACTCTGCCAACTATAGATGAGTTTTCAGGTGATGAAGAATGAGGTATGTTTGAGTTTTCATATTTAAAGTGTTGTATGTTAAATGCTACATATAGATTTTAATATTTAAAAGTTCAATAGGTTGTAAAATAGGTAGTACTGTGATATGTATAAAAATTAAAAAATAACATGTAATTACATATATAATTAATTAAATATTAAAATCCGATATATGAAATATCCCCGATATATCCCCCGATATATAAAAAACCGACATGAAAACCCAAACCGACATGTCCCCGACATCCGACATCTGCAACATTGCCATTGATAGAATCCAGCATTTGCAAGAATTCTATCTCCTCTGAATCCTCTTCAGTTGTAAACTGTCTAATGTAGGCTTCAGCTTCAGTCTCAGCTTCAGAATCTGATGATGAGGAATCAGTCCAACTTTTCTCCTTTGCAACAAAGGATCTCTCCTTCTTGCCCTTGTCTTGCAGTTTCTTCTTGTCATTTGATTCCTTTCTTTTGTCAGGACAGTCAACAACTACATGTCCAGACCTGTTGCAACAATAACAAATAATCTTAGTAGAAGATAATTTACTAGGTTTAGTGCCATACCTGTCCTTTCTTGAAGATTTCTTTTTTTGATAATAATCATCCTTGGACTGTGCGGAGGATGGCTTGGATTTCCACTGTTTTTTTTAAGAATCTTTGAAATTGCCTTGTGAAAGCAGCAAAGTCTTCATCAGAATCAAGGTTGTCTGATGTGTGATTGTCAGAATCTTCTGTGATGACTTCAACAGCTTTCTTAGGTGGAGATGGAGACATCCTCCTATCCTTCTTTGTGGCTTCAACCTTGAAGGCAACTGACTTCTCTCTGTATTCAGACTTATTGCTTTTCTCCTCTTCCTTTCTAGCAGTGAGCTGCATCTCATAGGATAATAGTTTTCCAAATAGAATTGGTGGAGGAGTATCTGCAAGCCTGACCACCTCTCTGATGACACATATTTTAGTATCCCAGTCCTTGGTTAGAGATCTAAGAAACTTATCATTGAGCTCATATGTACTAAAAACCCTTCCATATGACATTAGCTCATTGACTATTCTGAAAAACTTCTTGTAGCACTCAGTTATGCTGTCTGTTTTGGCTTGTTTAAAACTTTCATATTCATGATTATGCATAGACTTCCTGTCCTCTCTCACTTCTCTGATCCCTCCATGTAAACAATCAAGATGTCTCACATCTCCTTGGAGGTTTTGCAGTGAATCAAGTTTTGGAATGTTGAGTCATCTATAACACTAACTATTATATTTTGTGCTCTCTTATCCATAGTAGCCAAGATCATCTCATCCTTTGTCATTTCAGAATAATCTTTTGGAGTTCTGAGATTTGCATCAAGAACTGAGATTTTCTTAGGAATGAATGACCATTCTTTAACTGTAATATAGATTCTTGGGTCAGATGTTTCCATAAACAACCTGACTCTCTCCTTCCAAATACCAAAAATTTCTTTCCTACAGATATGTAATTTCATGGATCCGAGTTCCTTGTGATTTTCTCCTGAACCCATTGTTTCTAAATGTTAACTGTCTTTTAGATCAACTCAGACTGTTAAGTCAAATCTTGAGCAACCTCCCTCTGATATCTCTTGAAAGAATTGGTTTCAAGATCACAGATTATTCAGCACAGCACAGTTCACAGCACAGAATAAACAATACAACAACACAGACGACACACAATTTTATAGTGGTTCCCCAAGTGATGGGTACATCCACTTTCCTCTTTCGCCTATCTAGCAGTGTATTAGATTCGGCCTAACTTCCTTCTTCCTTCTCAGATCCGCAGATCTTACAACTCAGAACCTTGAAAGGTCCCTACAGTTCAGACTTCAGCAAGTCCTACAACTCAGATCCTCCCAGAGAATCCTACCCCAGAGTGAGTCCACACTCATACAGCTCAGACAATTAAGCCCTACCTCAGCCTATTCCCAGGCCTACAACTTAGAGAACTTAATCTCCTACCTCAGCCCTTATAAATTTAAGCTTACAACTCAGATGAATAATCCTCCTACACTCAGATCTATAAAAGATCCTACAAAAATGAAAATAAAGAGAATAATTCCTTCACCCAGATAGAGAGAGAAAGGGTGAAGGCTTCTTGATCAGTTCTTGATAGATCTGACCACTCTGGAATCAACCTGTCTTAGCTTCTTCAAAGCTTCTTGAATCTGAACAAAGTAAGGTTGATATTCTTGAAGTTGGAGATGATCCTCAATCCAGCTTCTTCTTAATCAGATATGGTTCTGATTTCTTCTTGCAGATTGTTCAGGATCTACCCTCTCTGGATGAAGACTTCTCTCCTTGTTGGCTTTTTCTCTCCTTGGATTCTTCCAGCACTACACTTCTTAGCATTCTCTATCTGATGATAAAACATGTCTTTTTATAGGCTTCATCCGAGTTTACCGGCTGATCCAGTTCATTACGACTTTCTGACAGCTCTGACAAACAACAGCTGTGTTGATCATGACAGCTGTCAAGTCTCCAGTCATTATATCTAATACTTCAATGAACTTCAGCTCAGCAGCAAAGTGTCGAGACAATACTGCAAATGTGTCGACACAAATAGTTCATGTGTCGACACAATCCATGGTGATGTCGACACAACTTGCATAATGTCGACACAACACTTCTCTATCTTCTTGACATAGCTTCTGCAGAATGCGTCGACACAAGTCCTGTGTGTCGACACAATCACTTCTTGTCTTGACATAGTTGACTTCAACAAAAATTCTGGTGTGTGTCGACACAAGTCTTGGGTGTCGACACAGTTGTTGTTGACTGAGCTTTCTGTGTGTCGACACAGTTGTTGTCGACAGAATTTCTGTGTCGACACAAATCCTGTGTGTCGACACAATCACTTCTGGTGTCGACACAACCTTTCCCATGTGTCGACACAATGCTTCTCAAGTGTCGACACTTGTACTTAAAAAATTTTCTTTCATTTCCTTAACCTGCACATGGAAACTCAACACCACATCAAATACACCTTGATGAATATCATTGAGTTAGGTGATGCTTCTCCAAATCTGGTACACATTTTTCAATGTACCCAACACATCCATCGACGCCTTTTCCTTTTTTTTCCTTGGGAACTCCGACGTCTCCCCTCCCCAGTCATCGTCGACCCCCTTCAACTGCCTTTTATAGATCGGTGGCAACTCCTGTTCGCCCCTTTCAAGCAATCTGGTGGTCGGTTGCTTCAATCGAAGAGGCGTTGTCGACAACAACAACATCCCATCCATCGGTCAGTTCGAGAGTTTCTCATTTATGCGCCTCTGCATTTGAAAGTCCATCTTCCGGCTATAGCTTTGTGTATACCGGGGTAATCTGCTCCTCTCCTACTCTATTTTTTTAGCATAGCTGCATGCAATTCTATTAATTGTCTAAGAGCTTACTTCTGACATTCTAACTATTTCTAAATTGTCGTTATTTCATAAATTATTGTTTGCGGAATAAGATTTATGATAAATAGCGTTCATCATTTTGATTTGAACCGTTACTCTTCAGAATCTGTCGCAAATAACTATTAGCGACTTCACGACGCACAGACGATGAGTGTGATTTGCACGCGAAAATTTAAATCCACTCTCTCGGCCAAGATTAGTTGCTGTGCTGCATCACAACGTCCTTCAGTTGGTGAATGGAGGTTCTAAGAATCACATGAGAACTATGGTTCAATCTGTGCCCAAATAATTAACATACAAAAAATTAAACCTGCTCTTAACATAGAGCAATCTTTGCAAAAGCAAATTATAAGTAAAACAAAACTAAACCTGCAGCTACATTAACCAGAAAAGGTCATACCTCACATGCAAAGCCAGATAAAGCAATCACAGGTTCACATTCTGCAGCTACAAAATCCCAACCAAACAACTGAACAAGCAATAACTGATCGATATACTCGATAGGGTAGAATAGATCTGTCTTTCCTATTACATTAATTGGAAGAGATCAGCTACAAAATCGCAACCAAACAAGCAATAATAGATCAACAACAACAACAACACTCAAGCCTTTATCCCACTATAGTGTGGTCGGCTATACGGATCCTTTGTCGCCATGTGCCCTATCTTTTGTCACAATCTCACTAATGCCTAAGTACATGATATCTTTCCGTATAGTTTCATTTCAAGTCTTTATTGGTCTACCCCTCCCACGTTTAACATGCCTAGTGACTAGACTCTCACAACGCCTAACAGGTGCCTCTAATGGTCTCCTTTGTACGTGTCCAAACCATTTTAGTCGAGCTTATCTCATCTTCTCTGCAATTGGTGCTACTTCTGTCTTAAACCTGATACATTCATTCCTAATTTTATCCAGTCTCGTGTGCTTACACATCCACCTAAGCATTCTCATCTCCGCAACTCCCATTTTTTGCTGATGTACACAATTCACTGCCCAACACTCAGAATCATAGAGCATCGCTGGTCTAATTGCAGTACAGTAAAACTTTCCCTTGAGTTTTAATGGTACTTTACGATCACATAAGATCCCTGATGCGCCTCTCCACTTCAACCAACCCGCTTGGATTCTATGTGCCACATATTTATCAATACCTCCGTCTTTTTGAATTATCGATCCAAGATACTTAAAACATTGACTATGGGAAATATCTTGATCACCCAACTTAATAACGACGCCATCCGTCCTTCTTGTACTGCTAAATCTAAGCTCCATATACTCTGTCTTTGCCCTGCTGAACCTAAAACCCTTCTTTTCTAAAGTGTCTTGCCAAGATTCAAGTTTTGTGTTTACACCCTCGCGTATCTCATCAACCAAAACGATATCATCCGCAAACAATAAACACCAATGTATTGCTTGTTGGATATGTCCGGTAAGCTCATCTAAGATAAGGGTAAAAAGATAAGGTCTTAAAGCTGAACCTTGATGTAAGCCAACAATGATAGGGAATTCCCGTGTTAATCCTCCAGATGTCCTCACCCTTGTCACTGAATTTGTATACATATCTTTGATTATATCAATATATGATACAATTACACCTTTCTTTTCCAAGACTCTCCATAAGATCTCTCTTGGAACTCTATAATAAGCCTTCTCAAGATCAATAAACAGCACATGTAAATGTTGTTTTCTTTATTGGTAGTTGTCAATGAGTCTCCTCAAGAGATGTATAGCTTCCATGGTTGACCACTCTGACATGAATCCAAATTGATTCTCTGAGATGTTAGTCTCCCATCTTACTTTTCTTTCTATTACTCGTTCCCATAATTTCATGGCATGAATCATCAATTTAATTCCTCTGTAATTAACAAAATTTTGTATATCTTCTTTATTTTTATACAAAAGTAACAAAATACTTTCTCTCCATTGATCTAACATTTGCTTTGACTTCAGTATCTTATTGAAAAAACATGTAAATCATAAAATTCCTTCATTTCCTAGACAATTCCATACTTTGATGGGTAAATCGTCTGGCCCAACCGCCTTTCCATTTTTCATCTTTTTTAGAGCCACATTTACCTCTGATACTTGAATTTTACGATAAAACATTCTATTTCTATACTCCTCCGATTTACTTAACTCTTTCAAGTTCAATTCATTGTCTTTTGTTTCATTATAGAGTTGATAAAAATATCTTTTACATCGCTCTTTAATATCGACATCATTCATCAAAATTGTATCTTTCTCATCTTTTATGCATTTTACTTGACTTAAATCTCTTGTCTTTATTTCTCTAACTCAAGCAATTTTATATATGTCAATCTCTCCATCTTTGGTATCTAGTCACTTATAAAATTCTTTCTCTAATCCCGAGCTCCTTCCCCCGTGCCCTTTGTGCCTGCAGTACCCGCCGAACCCCCGGTGTGTGCAGTACACATTGTTTCCTTCTTCCAAACCCACTGTGCCATTGCCCGGCTTCTTCCAGCCAGCGCCGTTACTGCCTCCTCCTGGGATCGCTCGGGGACAACAACCAGAGCTCGCTTAGTTCTTGCCCACATCTCCAAAGCGTGCACAGGGACTCTGGGTTCAGCCTCTTTCTCGCAATCAGAGCTCACTGCTCCCATTCGCACTCGTTGAGTCCGCCACATCCGATCTTGCTCCCACTCTTGCTCGCATTTTCTAAGCTTGCCTCTGCGTAGTAGGGGTAATGTCGTAGGGTGGCGATCTGGTGATTCAATCTGACATTGACTTCGACTGACCCACACACAATAAAATACTCACTATCTTGGGGGAATGCCGTATGGTGGAGATTCGGTGATTCACGGTAATTTGGTGGCTGTCCGGGGGTGGATGAAGGGTGAATCAGGATGGATTCGAGGGGGCCGAGAATGTGGGGGATGGATTTTGGGGCTGATGTAAGGGGCTGTGGGGACTGCCTAGAGGAGGTCTGCAACATATATTTAAATACAAATGACTGTTAATGTCTATTCTCAATAGTTATGTAAATAGTAGTCATCTTCGTGGAGAGTCCCGGTCAAGTCTTTAAATACATGTCTTAATTTAATATTATAGATAACAAAAAAATGATTCTCTTTTTATTTTCCTTCTTTAAAATTACAGAATTTCAAATTGTAATTTTGACATCACCATAATTCAATAATTCAGTACTAATTGCAGAACTTGTGCTTTGTTGTATCTCAAAGAAAATTCATCGTATCCCTTTGCGCATATTTTGGTGAATAATTAAACCTTTAGGACAGAGTTCTGATCGTGCCTCGAGTCCATTCCAATCTCTTTTACAAACATTTTCGCTAACAATTTTGTTTCTCCAATGGGAAAGATTCAAAAAGAGTTTTGTATTTCTTTCGATTTTCGTTCTAAGTAAATTATAATGCATGGACGATGATCAATTGATCATCTCTATTTGCAGCTCAGATGTGTGTATCACGATTGATTGTGTTGAGAGTGTGAGTTCACTTATTCACATCCGGTCATATTTATCTTTCAATAGAATTTATATTTATTTAAGAGTGATGTTATAAGCTGTCCTAATATAGCTATTCATAGCCCGAATATGGCTATTCTTAGTCCATTGATGCCCACAATCTAAAAAATATTCACATTACAAAAATATACGTTGTTTCCCCGGGTGGAATTAATGATGCTCGGGACCTGTTTGACAGAATGCTTGAGAGGAATTTGATTTCTTTAAACTTAATTATTGGTGGATGCGTGGAGTTGAGGAGGATAAAGAATACAATGAGCTTTGTGCTACCTCTTCTTCCCCATTTGCTTTGTCTTGGATATCAAACAAGATACATTGAGATGAAGTATCTTCATCCTTTTCCTTGTCTTCGTCTGCTTCTAGGTTATTTTGTACCAGATTCACTTGTTGCTATTTTGATCGTTATTTTCTTCTTCTAGATCTGCCGATGCAGTGCTTGTTGAATAGAATGATTTTTTGATCATATCATTCTAGGATTATACTCGTCACGACAGAACTTGTCATTTTTGTTTCCTTCAATAAGATTTTTTGTGCTCGGGTACCTTTTTTAATTTAACATGATTACAGATTATGCTGCATTTCGGGCCAAACATGCTCAATGTTCTTATTAAGCCTCCTGAAGATCCTGTTTTGAAAAGTATACCGATCGAAGGTAGAGGAGACCATGTACTATTCCCACACTTTTCTCACCCAAAAAAGTCCTTTAGGGACAATATGGATTGTAGCACATCTTGAGAACAAGATCAAGAGATCACAACACATCACTGTGAATCACCGGTCCGAGCTAATGGATGTCAAATACAACTCAAAAATAAAAATATATGACACTGACCCCGACTGACCATCCAAACACATTCGTGACTCAGATCGTCTGGACGGACAATAGATCATCGCCTCCCGTGGAAATAAATGTGTGTGGGTCGTCGATCCCCGTTAGCTCCCTTGACTTTAAAGTATTCATCTCTGGTGAATGAAGATGGTCATACTGTCGACGTAGCCGGGGGAGAGTTACTGGAATTCTACTAGGGAGATCCTAATATCATCTGTTATTGTGCGGCTACTCTAGCGAATGAGATATCTCAGTGTATTCCGCCCCTCTGTGGTAAGTGTGTCATGGAAAATTTTCTAAGTTATGCCCTTGTTGCCACTGGCGTCTCCGGGCAAAATGAATCTTCGTCCGACATCTGCGTTGGGGGTACGAGGCTATATTATTAAAGGCACTTCTCTTGCATGCCTAAGGCTCCAGCCTCCAGGCTCCCCAGGATTAGAGTTTTGCACCTCTGTGCGCCTTCATAATATAAGGCTCGTTTGAGTGAAATTTTTGTTGTAAATTTTTTTAAAAAATTAAGAAAAAAATGCAAGAACTCAATATTTTTTTTATCAATTTAGTGTTTGTGAAAGATAATTCTGCGTTGAGCCTTAGATATGATATAAGTGATCACGTTGATTTTTAAGAGGTATAAATGATAGTAATGAATGCTTAATTAGTAGACTCGATGAAGAATTTGATCGAGAAACTGAAATGATGTTTGATGCTGATTTTTTAAAATGAATATGGTTGCGCCTTGCCTTCGTCAGGCGCACTCCTGTGTCTTAAGCCCTGCACCTAGGCTCCATGACCCGTTTACGCCTTGGTGCGCCTTGCGTCTTTAATAACTAAGGTACGAGGTGGCTCTCATGGTGTGACTCAGGCTGAGGCTGGGTTGGAACTTGGAATGGGAGGGAGTAAGAAATGATGTGTCTCATTGTGTAAGAATGGAGAAAGGATCCACATGTGCGCTCCCCATAGTATGAACTCATGTCCTCTACATTGATACTCAGTTTGCCTCCCATGGGAATAAACGTGCGTGGGTTGTCGATACCCATCAAATATCCTAGGAGTTCGTCACTGACACTAGTGGTTACTAAAGGGATCCTAGGAGCAGTTTCGTTGGTCCGAACTCGGTGGAATGCACAAAAGAAAGGTAACGATTCTCACCCCAAGTTATTACATTCCATTTTTGATGATGAATCATTATTTGGGAGAGTTGCTGGTGTGATTGATAGCTATGTTTTCATGTGAATGTAGCTACAAGAATCTGTGGTACATCACTTAACCTAGCACCGATCAAAGGTGAATCTAGTTGAGACCAAATGTAGGGAATTGTTATATGTGATTGATTCTTTTGATCATTAGCTCATAGTAATACCTTGCGGTCTAGTATTTAGCCACAGACTTGTATCAAGCAATAGGTCATAAAACCCTGATATTTTAGGAAATTTATTAGAATCTAAATTTTAAAGTTTTAGGAACATGTAATGATGAATTTGAGTTAATAGACTTTGATCAAGGTTTTCAGGATCGGGATCCTAGGTAGGATTGTGTCGAGGTTGAATTGGATCGGATCATAGGATCGAATCGAGGATCGTATGATCCTATGAGATTTATTAATCAAAGAGATATTTCATTCTAACTTCTAAATAAATAAATATAAAGTAAGCACCACAAAAAATATCAAATTATAATTCTTATTTGCAGGATGGAAGACAAATACAGAACCATTAATACAAATTCTTAACAAGTACATCAAAGTAATACTAGATATACTTAATGAAATCTTATGCTTATATAAAGGCTAGGATACAATGTTTCAATGAGCTTTACACTCAATGAAACTTGTCATTTTTTAATACTTCGAAGAGATGAGAATAAATCTCAAAATTACTAGTAGGGATATATGAGAAGAATCTTCGTCCTTCAACTTAAAAAGTAATTATACAAATCTTGCAAAACCTCATATGTACCAAAATTCTCACCTCATTTTCATAGAAATCAATAAAAGGGTATGCAATATGAATGAAAGTTATGACATTATTGCTACATTATGAATCTATTATGCATTCATAAAAAAACTTAAATATAAGGTGGAGGGATAATTGTTGGATACGTGTGGGATGGATGTGTGCGGGGGAATTGTTGGATACAAATGCATGTGCGATGTATTCGTTGGATGCGGGTCATTTCCACCAAAGATACGCTGGAGTGTGTAAGAAAGGAAAACTGAAGGTGTCTCAGACACCGTAGGAAGCGAGAGGGGCAATGGAGGAAGTGTGAGCTTAAAACGAAAAGGTCTCAACAACCAGAGCTCACTAAAATGAGCTACTATTTGTGCTCGCCTTTGCTCCTCGCCTGTTCCAGCGTGCTCGCATCTTCTCCTTCCCGCATCTGCATCCTCCATGCGTGCCTCTATTGGTTTGTGCTCGGACCAACTCCCATTTCCCGACCTCCTTTTCCCGAGCTCTCCCTCTTGTCGTGCTCTCTCTTGCCGAGGTGTCACCAATAACAAGTCATGTGAACACCTACGACTTCTTAGCCCGCGCAGCGGTCTGTATTCTGTTGCTGCTCGCCCTCCCTCCAATGATTTTTGCGGCCGTTGATGCAGTGACCGCCCTTGTCCCCACACAAAAATCAACATTCTGTGGGACAAACTCTCGCCACATGCGGGAACTGATTGCTCACAACTCTAGTCTCGTGGACTCCTACCATGCCATTATCTCTACCTTTGCCCTTGATTCCTCCTGGATTGTGGACTCCGACGCCACCAATCACATCTCTCCACAACTGCCCTCTCGGTACTTGGACTCTTTGTGTACGAAGTTATTACAGTTTCAAACAGCGACACCACTTCTGTTGCCATCTTTGGCGATGTGTTGCTCACCCCTTCTCTTCCTCTCCACTCTGTTCTTTATGTCCCTAGATTATCAGCCGCCTAATGCATAAACATGATTGCCTAATTACCTTCTCTTCCTTTTCTTTTGTTGTGCAGGATCATCAAACGCGAATTATCATTGGTATGTGGCAGCTTTGCGCTGGGCTCTACACTCCGGATCTTCCTTCCTCCACTCTCTCTTCTATCAGCTCTCTTGATTGGCATCAGAGTCTCGATCATGCTCCTCTTCCATTCTCCAGAAGGCTATCTCCGATTTATCTTTTTCCCCTTTTTAATTGTGAATAATGTATCTATGAGAATAAACATCGCTTTATTTTCCCTCCTCTTTGTACTCAGAGTGCCGCTCCTTTTGATTTATTACATTCTGATATCTGGGGTCCCTACAAAACCACTAGTAAATCTGATTCTCGCTGCTTTGTTAGGTTTATTGATAATTATTCACACATGAATTGATTATATATGATGCGTGATCGCTCTGAGTTTCTGTCCATTTTCCTCTCCTTTACTGTAGAACCCAAAAGCAATTTACCCATGCTATCAAAATTCATCGCATTGATAATGCGTGTGAATACACTGGACATGATTTCCAAGAATTTTGCACCTCGTTGGGAATCATCCACCAAACCTCCTGTGCATTCATGCCACAACAGAATTGTGTTACTGGGCGGAAGAATTACCACCTTCTCGAAGTCGCTCGGTCTCTTTTATTCCAGATGCAGATCACCAATACCTATTGGAATTTCATTGTCTCCACTAGTTGTTGTCTCATCAACCACATGCCCTCATTCGCCCTCCAATTTTCGACCGCCCCCCTTCTGTCATATTTTCTGACCAATTGTATTTGACCGTTAAGGTGGTCACAGACCGTTGGGCTACAATTAAAGAGCATCTAATAGCTATAAATATGTAATCTAAGAAGTAATGTGGGAATAAAAAAATGTTTTCTTTTCATTACTTTTTTATGTTCAGTCTTTTATGATAGTTTGCTTTTGTCCACACCCGCGGGCCGCCATATCTCTCATGGTCTCAGAATTTGAGAACATGCATGCACGCGAACAACTATCTGGACAATTTCTATTTGTATTTCATTATATTCGTTTAGTTAGTGGGAGTGATTGTGGTTATGGGTTAGTGATGGTGCTAGTTGTCATCCACGAAGTGTGTGTAGTAGTGATATTAGTTGTGTAATTTTATAGCTGTGCAGTGTAAAGTGAAGTATTATTAGAGTGGTCTTGTGTAGCCGAATGGTGGGCTAACATAAATAATCTGATTGCAAGATGAAATTCTTCTAAAGCGAAAAAAAGAGAAGAAAGATGAGTAAAATTCTATCTTCTTCTACACAAGAGATCCTAAAAGGAGAAGCTTATTTTGGTGGTTCGTGAGTTTCGTTTCGAAAGATTTCTCCCTATTTATTCGACAATGTTCATCTGGTACAATGGTTCTTCTATTCTACGTTGATGAAATCCTTGTTATTGGTGTTGACCTTCCCGACATCACCCATATCAAGCAACACCTTGGCTCTCATTTTCAAACTAAAGATTTAGGACGACTCCTCTACTTTTTGGGGATTGAGGCAGCACGACGACCTGATGGTTTTGTCTTGTCTCAGCAGAAGTATTGTCTCAATCTTCTTCATGATGCATGCTACTCTGAATGTAAGTCTGTGGATACTCCTATGGATGCAAATCATCAGCTCCGCACTTATGGCTTAGAATCTGATTAACTTCTCCCTAATCCGAAGTATTATCGACGCATTGTTGGAAAGCTGATCTATCTTACTGCCACACGAACTGATTCCTTTCGGTCGATATGGTCAATCGCTTCATCCATATCCCTTGGATCTCTCATCTTCAGGCCGTCGAGCGTATTCTTCGATACTTGAAGAATGCTCTAGGACAAGGACTGGTATACAAGCCCTCTACTTCTCAATCTGTCATTGCATATTGTGATGTTGATTACGCTGGGTCCCTGGACGATCGTTGGTCCACAAGCGGCTACTGCACATATTTTTGCAGAAACTTGGCTACTTAGCAAAGCAAGAAGCATCTTGTGGTTGCTCGATCTTCAGCTGAAGCGGAGTATCGCTCCATGGTTGTAGCCGTCTCAGAACTTACATGGCTAGAAAGTCTGCTAACTGATTTAGGTGTCAAGCTTCCATCACAAATTGTTCTCTTTTGCTATAGTCAAGTCGCTATTCATATCGCCAATAATTCTGTGTTTCATGAGCGTACAAAACATATTAAAGTTAGATTTCCATTTTGTTTGGCAAAAGGTTTAACTTCGGAAACTTATTCTACGATATGTGCGGGCTGCCGATCAAATCTTCTATATCCTTACTAAGGCCTTGCCTCGCCCACTATATCAATAATTTATCTCCATGACTTGTACGTTCCAGCTTACGGTGGAGTGTTAAATAAAATTTCATGTATTTAGGCCCATAAAACCTCTCTCCTTTTATGCTCCTCCTTTAGTCCCACATCTTGGGTTGTATTTAGCTCTCTTTCCCACTCTATATAAAAGGATACCCATTGTACAATGTGTGTGTGTGTGTACATACTAGAATCTTCGCACGGGCTATGCCCGTGCTCGATGCTCTCGGGCGACCTTCGACCGCATCAATGCGGGCTGCGCCCGCATATTCAGAGTGCGCTAATGTTTTGATTTTTATTTATTGAAGTGGATCCCACCAATCTCTCCTCTCTTTCTCTTTCTACTCCCCCCAAATCTTTGCTGTCCCCTCTCCCTCCCCTCTCTCCCTCTCTATTTTTTTCTTTTATTTATTGAAATGACTCCCACCCCTCTCTCCCTCGCTCTCCTCTCTCCTCTTTTTTTCTCTCCCTACTTTCTCCCCCATTCTTCCACCGCCATCCTCCTCTCTTCCTTTCTCCCTTTCTCCTCTCTCTCTCTTCCTCTTTCTTTCTCTCTCCATCTCTGATAGGAAACAAACAACCATGATTATTTTGATGGACTTTTGAAGGATCGTATGATCACTTATGTATTTCTTATATATATATCTACCATATATAAAAAATACCGTGGCCATGAAATATAAATTCATTGAAGTTATTAGGACCGTCAGATCTATTTTCATATTTCATCAGTCGTCCGTTATTTTATGATTAAAATATAAAAAAACTCTAGATCATCTAAAGCTATAATCGGTGAGAGATGGGGGAGAGAGAAAGAGAGGGGGAGAGAGGGCGATAGCGGGCGGCGACAGGAAGCGTCATCACGAATTGTTCTCTTTTGCTATAGTCAAGTCGCTATTCATATCGCCAATAATTCTGCGTTTCATGAGCGTACAAAACATATTAAAGTTAGATTTCCATTTTGTTTGGAAAAAGGTTTAACTTCGGAAACTGATTCTACGATATGTGCGGGCTGCCGATCAAATCTTCTATATCCTTACTAAGGCCTTGTCTCGCCCACTATATCAACAATTTCTCTCTATGACTTGTACGTTCCAGCTTACGGGGAGGTGTTAAATAAAATTTCATGTATTTAGGCCCATAAGACCTCTCTCCTTTTATGCTCCTCCTTTAGTCCCACATCTTGGGTTGTATTTAGCTCTCTTTCCCTCTCTCTATAAAAGGATACCCATTGTACAATGTGTGTGTGTGTACATACTAGAATCTTCGCACGGGCTATGCCCGTGCTCGATGCTCTCGGGCGACCTTCAATCGCATCAATGCGGGCTGCGCCCGCATATTCAGATTGCACTAATGTTTTGATTTTTATTTATTGAAGTGGATCCCACCAATCTCTCCTCTCTTTCTCTTTCTACTCCCCCCAAATCTTTGCTGTCCCCTCTCCCTCCCCTCTCTCCCTCTCTATTTTTTTTTCTTTTATTTATTGAAATGACTCCCACCCCTCTCTCCCTCGCTCTCCTCTCTCCTCTTCCTTTCTCTCCCTACTTTCTCCCCCATTCTTCCACCGCCATCGTCCTCTCTTCCTTTCTCCCTCTCTCCTCTCTCTCTCTTCCTCTTTCTTTCTCTCTCCATCTCTGATAGGAAACAAACAACCACGATTATTTTGATGGACTTTTGAAGGATCGTATGGTCACTTGTGTTTTTCTTATATATATATCCACCATATCTAAAAAATACGGTGGCCATGAAATATAAATTCATTGAAGTTATTAGGACCGTCAGATCTATTTTCATATTTCATCAGTCGTCCGTTATTTTATGATTAAAATACAAAAAAAACTGTAGATCTAAAGCTATAATCGGTGAGAGATGGGGGAGAGAGAAAGAGAGAGGGGGAGAGAGGGCGATAGCGGGCGGCGACAGGAAGCGTGCGTCAGATCTGTCTTCATATAACATATTATTTAATGTTTAATTATTAAATTATATAGTGCGGCGGGAAGGAGGCGTGCATAGAGAGATAGATATCTATAATATCTTATTTAATGTTTAATTATTAGATTATATATTGAATACTATGCTGCCAAAGTGTTAAGTTTTATCATTTTGTGCATAGAGAGGTATAGATGTAACTTACGTTGAAGCCACTTTTTCTAGTGTAAATGTTTGAGATAAAATTATAAAATAATTATCTGATAAAATTATAAAATAATAATTTTTTACTACAATTTTTTAATATGCGGCCGTAGGCAGTCTAGAGCATTGAGCACGGGCGAAGCCTGTGCAGAGCTCCCTGGTTGCGGCCGAAGGCCCCTCAAGAGCGTCGAGCGCGGGTGTAGCTCGCGTGAAGATGCTCGTGTGTGTATATATATATATATATATATATATATATATATATATATATATATATCCAACACAGCTGGGATTATGTGCGGATCAGTAAAAAGGAGCAGCGAGTCCAGACACGGGATAGCACCCTGGTCCAGACAAGGTCTCACGTGCACCTGAGACCGCCTGCTCGCGCACACATTTTGTTAGTGTTAGGGGGGATTGCTATATAAACAACAATCCCCTTTTGTTAATGGCGTTGTGGGACTAAAGTCCCGTACCGCTTTGAATCTGTCCTATTGTGCCCGATCGGACGGCTTCTAAGCGGCGCGGGACTTTAGTCCCACACTGCCAGTAACAAAAGAGGATTGTTGTTTATATAGCAGTCCCCCCTAACACTAACAAAGCACGCGCGCGAGCAGGCTGTCTCTCGCGCGCGTGCGATCCCAGGTGATCTCGGGCCTTGGCTCGCTGCTCCCTTTTTACCGATCCGCGCTTAATCCCAGCCGTTGGATCTAATCCAACGGATCCAACAGCTGCTATGAAAAAGCGCGAAAATATGTTATATCCGCGTTGCGCGGATATACATATTTCCGTGTGTATATATATATCTTATATATATAAGGGAATATAGATATTTGGAGGCACACTAAATATTGAATATTGACCATTGGATCATGAGAGAGAAAGAGGAAGAGTTGGGAGAGCGAGAGGGGGAGTGATAAAGAGAGAGAGGAAGAGATAAATTAATTTTTATAGATTAAAATTTGCAAAATTTTATAAAATAAAAATAGGAATAGTACTTCATATTTTTTGCGGTCATTTTAACTACTCATATGTATATGTTTTGAAAAAAAATCGGGTGCGTGCGCAGCCCGCTTATATGCGGGCGCAGCCCGCAGCGATGCATCGAGCACGAGCGAAGCCTGTACGCTGGCCTGTACACACACACACACACGAGTGACAGGCACGGGCCTCGGGCCCGATGGCCACGGGTTCGATGGCCACGCGCCACAGTACCCG
Source organism: Platanthera guangdongensis (assembly GCA_039583875.1). NCBI lineage: Eukaryota > Viridiplantae > Streptophyta > Magnoliopsida > Asparagales > Orchidaceae > Platanthera > Platanthera guangdongensis. Next base: position 139,114,238 of record CM077157.1, read on the forward strand.
ACCGACGACGGCGGGCTTCGCTCGCCCCCCTGACGACAGTACCCCCGGCGTCGCCCCCTTGACGGGCTTTGCCCGCCTCCGGCCCTACGGCCCCGCGTGACAGTACCCTGGCTGCGGCGGCGGGCTCCGCCCGCCCCGACGCCGTGGCATCTTTTATGTATTATATTTATGTGTTTTGAATGATTTATTAATAATTTAAATATGATATATATATTAATTTAAAATTTTTGATACTAAAAAAAAACCAAACTCAGGGCGATGCTCACGGTCCTCTCCCCCGCCGTTGGCGGCCTGACTGGAGACCGCCGCTGGCGATGACCCCCCCCGGAGCGCCACCGGAATACCAACGGCAGGTTCGCCGCTCCCGGCGAACTCGTCGGAGGTCTCCGGTCAGGCCGGCGGCGGCTCCCTCCGGTGGCGGCGGAGAGGACTGTGAGCATCGCCGTGAGTTTGGGGGGGGGGGTAGCGGAAATGTGAATCAGGTTATAGGAGAGAGTGCGTGAGGTATTTTGGTTTTTTTTATTGGCAGACCTAATTCGCTATTTGCAGCCCCGGATCCAATGGCTTAGGATTAAAACAGTGTAATCCGATGTCCCTTGTTTTTTTTCCCTATTTTCAAACTCATTTTTATTGGCAGACCATCATATTTCTTTTTAGAATAGTATAAATATATATATATGAATAATAAAATATAAGCTCAATTTATCCTCTACTTAACAATTTTCTACATGATATATGACAAAATTGATTTTGCCAGATACATACAGTCATGGTGGATAACATTGATAAGATAATGGACAGAGGCGACAGCATTGCACTTTTAGTTGATAAAACGGCTACAATGCAAGATAGCTCTTTTCACTTCAAGAAGCAATCAAGGCGCCTTCGTCAAGCCCTCTGGATGAAAAATGCTAAACTTCTGTACGTGTTTTCTTCATTTTTCAAAAATTTTACTTATCCATATGAACTACATTAAATCTGCTTTACATATTTTTGCCACATTACTTCTGCTTTACATTTGTTTTTACCTTTGATTATTAGTAATTTTTATGCTTAATTATTTGCTTACATTTGGTTTCTTCATTACATCTAGTTGTCTTTCAACTCATGTCACGCCTCACTTCTTTCACTTTTGTGTAGGCATATGTTGCGGTTTGTTTGCTTACTCTTTCCGGGTAATGTGATTTGTTGAATAAAGGGGGAGGATGGATTAATTGAGCGGCTTCTATATGATGAAGGAGTATACCATTTATTGGAAGAATTCATTATCTGTTTTGCTTGCAGATTTGCGGAATATTTTTCTTTTAAGGGGTTAAAATTTATGTTTTCACTAGCAGAAGCTTGGGACAACACATTTATTTTGAAATAAATGAAGATGCTTATGAGAATAAATTTTGTTGGAAAGAAATTGGTATATAAATGAAGTAAAGAATTAACCTAAATCGTCTCAAGTGGTTAATTAATTTTGATTGGAATGAAGTGTTACATGAATTGGATTTCGTCATGGGTCGATGGAGGATCAGTTTCTGGTCGGAAGTGTGCCTTCACTTTCCTTCTGTGATATCTTGTCAGCATATGATTGAAACTTACATAGGAATGACAGCGGAGGGAGAGAGGGTGGGGTGGGGGGTGGGGGGTGGGGGGGGGGGGGGTGGTAGGGCAATCTGACTTCTTCATTCTGTGTTATGGGTATATGCACCACCCATGGTCAAAATACAATAATTAGTTCATGTTAACTCTTAAAAAAAAACTCTTGAAATAGATGCAAATATGATAATAGAATTGTAGATGACAAATAGTAATGAAATAATATTAAGTTTCTCGTTATGGATCCTCTCTTCGTACTTCGTTCTGGTTGTTATTAAATTTGCGCCCCCAGAAGGTGTCTATAATCTTTCCCCTCTTCCAAAATGAGTTTATCCTCAAGCTCAAGGAGGGGCAGACCTCGTGAAAAGGTTGTAGAGGTATGTTTTGTTTAGCAAAATACAAGTTATTATATTTGATATATCGACCAAAACAATTTTCAAAAAGTATCAATATATATGTATTGTATTATATATGCCTAAATTGAATATATTTATTGTTTCATTCATTTTCATGTGTTATTCTTACAATTAATTTTGTATAATCATTTCACACTATCTTAGTTCATATAAAAAAAATACTTAGATGTTCAACTCATTTATTACTTAATAATTTTTGTGCTATCACATATTTATTAAGTCCGAGAAGACTATCCATGAGTATATTTAATTTTTAAATCTTCTTTATTTGTTATATAATTGTAAATAATAGAAAATAGATGAAGAAACTACGAGTTAAGAAAAACTAAGGAGATTGACTTGAAACAAGAACATATTTTGTTGGAAGTTCCATTGCAAATTTCAGGCCTAAACATTATTGGAGAAAATATTGGAACTATTAAATTTTCTCATTTTATGTTTTTTGTGTATTATGTCCTTCGTATAATGATTTATATGCATATAATCTCCTTACCAATTGAGGGGGTAAGAGAGTCATTTTTTCCTTGGTTCTCTAACATGGTATCAGAGCACTAGGTCAAGATTCCTACGGGCTCTCTTCCACCGCCGCCTTCGTCAGGACGCATTCTCTTCGAAGACGCTACCAATTCAAATCTAAATTTGCTCGCAGAAGACATGGGACACTACTATGGATTGGATTGGACGATGACATCTGCTCGCGAATCCAATTCAACTTTGAAATTTCTCTGCGAGCCTAATTCGACGACGTCGTCAACTGCTTGCGTCCTCTCGACTTTTCTCTGCGACATTTATCCGTGGCGACGTTCTGCTCACCGAAGACGTCAAAGAGGTCCCCTACGAGTCTGATTGATGCAGTCCCTTGTTTCATGTGCCCAGCTGGCGATCCCAGCTGTTGTGTGGTACCTGCTGTTGTGATCCTTGCTTTTGTATGGTACCTGCTACCGTGATCCTTGCTTTTGTGTGATACCCATGTTGTTTGCTTCTCTGCCATAGCAGCCACTCGTTCATCCTACCCACACTTTCGGTTGTTCTAGAACTTTGAAGCATGTCTAAAGAATCATCTTCCATCACTTCCACTCGTCGACTATAGAAATGTGTTCTCTTCACATACGAAGATAAACACCACCATCTTAAGCCCTTCCGATTTCCAATTATGTAAGAAGGTGTCACCATGTTCCTTGCTAGTATACAATAGATGCATCACCTCACTCATCTTTTAGTTCATAAAGTGGGTTGTAATGAATATGAAGATTGGTATAGTGACAACTGTCAAATCTTTGCTTTACTCCTCAGCTCCATGAAGCCATCTGTTCAACAAATGTGCAAGAATTACTCTAGCACAAAAAAGCTCTAAGACACTTTGCATATAATGTTCTCTCTAACAAATAATTTAATTTGCACGGGTATTCCTTAAGTTGGCTGAACTACGACATGATAATTATTCAGTCACAGAGTCCTTTATCGAGTGAAAGTTACGTGCAGATGAATTTCTTGATATATGGTAGATTCCTTCCCCCAGAGAGGAACATCGGACCCGTTTGAACAACTTTTCCTGCTTTGCCTATTGAATGGTCTTGCTCCACACTTCTCGACCACTAAAACTATAATGCTGCAAGTCCATCCACTCTTCGTTCTAGTATTGTTTATCATTGCTTGACCAAGGTTGGGTCGTTCAGTGTAGAGATCCCTCCATCTGCTCTGCAGATCTCCTCTAGTACTTATGTGTTCACTATTCTTACTTCCTGAGGAGGATGCAGAGGTGGTTGTGGAGGGTGCCACGATCACAGTCGTGACCCTAGACACTGCATCCACTATAGACGTCAAGGCCGCACCAAAGACATGCGCTGGAATCTTTATGGGAAACCTGAGTGGGCGTCTCAGACTTCTTCTGATACGTCCCGCTCTGCCCCACATTGTTGATAATGGGAGCAGGAAGACAATAGAGATCTTTGAAGATGAATATCATCAACTACAATCACTTCAACTAGAGCTATCACATATTGGTGTTGCTTAAACCATTTAACCAGTATGCACCACTGAACGCCGTGTGAGATCCGATCGCCTATCCCGGGGTGGATAGTCGTAATCATCATCGTAAGGATCACGAATGTCTCGACGCCGTGGGGGTGGAGGTCGATGCCAATCTCTAGGTCGATTTTCACGATGCATGACCGGTATAGGCCGACGATGGTCTCGAGGACATTCTTCTCTAGCTACGTCATTATAGGGTCTCTCCTGATAATGATCTCGCGTACCTAGGAAGGGCTTTCATTGGGGTTCAGAAAAATACCTTGGGGAATTTCTACCCCGGTCGTACTCAACTCAAACCTATCTAAAGGATTTCTAAGCTCTTCCTCAAAAAGAGGATTCTTCCTAACTGTAGATTTTTCTACAGAGTGAGGTGGAACATCGTAATGAGATCACACAGAATGCTCATCTCGAATTGGAGGTAACATTGAAACTCGAGGGGATACTTCTAAGTTTATTCACTCTAACACTAAGGTGCTCGAATCCTTCTCGCACTTGGTATATACTCTCGGTTAACACTGCTATTTGGTGGGCGAAAGGTAAAAACCATGAGGAGGTTTATTCTCTTCGTTCACACGACTTGCTTGGCCACGTTCAACTCGAAGCAGATCTGAGTTTACCTATTGAGGGTGTTCAGGTGGTGAATTGTGATGTGGTGAACTCATACTCACTAACCTACCACTACACAGATGCATGCAAACAGACAATTAAATTCAAATGTATGGTTATGCTAAAAAATTCCTTTTTTTTATGAAAAAAATAAAATGCAATGCAGGGTTCCTATTCTACGCTGGACGGATTTCGAAATTTAGAAAATTTCGGAACCTAGCTCTGATACCAAATTGATGTTGGACGACGCTAAGGGTTTGCGTGCCTGTCGTCTATTCATAGGAAACCCTAAATGCGTGCAATGAATAATGTTTTTTTTACAAAAAATTTGAGCGGGCGTTGCGTAGAATTTATGAAATTAAACAACTTATATTTTGTAAAGCACAAAAATAACTATTTTGTTTAAATTAATTTTCTTAAAAAATGGTTCAATTCTAAATCCATCGAAGAAAGTTCGCAACTTTTGTGCTTTCCCCTTTGTCATAGCAAACCGAAAATCGTGAACTTCAAATACGTTTCCGTTTGAAGTTTTTGACATAGCATTTGCTGAGAAAATCTGAACGAAACCCAACGATGAATCTAAATCTAAGAGAAAATTTAAACACACAAAGAAGGGGGAATAATAAAGTTACCCACGAAAAGAGGCGTCTTTCCGCAATCGAAGTCGACGGGGCTCACGCGAGGAATTTCCTCGTCACCTTCGATCTCCCGCTCTGAGGTCGGCCGCTATCGCAAACAGGCACCACAAAATTTAATTCACTCTTTATGCTACATGAAAGGAGCTCCACGAAATCTCAATCACTCCACTATCTCACGGAAACAAACAGATAGAACCACACCTTCATTCAACATTACTCAACAACATTCTCACGACAACATTCAGAAAATCGCACAACAATCTCAACCTCTCAACAACAATCAGAACAATCTCACAGCAAGCTTAAAGTAATCAACCACTCTAATTAGAAGTTACAACAAGCAGTCAAACATTCTCAACTACAATAAACATTCAATGTTCACGGCAGCAAATTAGCTAACACTATTCATCATCTTCATCAACAACTCGGAAGCAACAGCTAGCACCTAAAAACTATTACATTTGACAACAGCTCAACAGGAATCAAACAAACCCAACAAGCAATAATTTCATCAACGACAACTAAACAACACATACATACAATCTCATTTATAGGATAACAAAGAAAACACAAAAATAACCCTTAACCATCAGCTTCATGGAAGAACGTCCATGGCAGAAGCTTGGACTGGTGTTGAAAACCGCCGGGAAGATGCGCGACGTGGAGCGACGTGCGGAGCTACGACATCGTGGGACAAACATCGTGCGACCTTCTCCTGGTGCAGCGTCGATGTCAGGGAGGTGCGGGCGAAGCCTAGCCCTAATCTTAAGGAAAGATGCAGTTGCTTGTGCCGGGAAGACAACGCCTGCTGAACCGGCCCAATGTGTTGACATATAAAACTTGTAGATGTATATATGTATATATATATGTGTGTGTGTGTGTGTGTGTGTGTGTTTGTTTGTGTGTGTGTATAGGGTTCGCTTAATATACACGTAACGCGTAAACTAGTTATTTCCGCGCGTTAAAAAAAAATTTGCCCGCTGCAAATTTTTTTACAGAGGGGCGGCCGGCGGCTGCTGGCTCGCCGACCACCGGCTTCCCTGGGCTCGTCGGGGTGGACGTTGACGAGCCCATGATGGCCGGTGGCCGGCGAGCCTGCAGCCGACCCTCTGAAAAAAATTGCAACAGCAGCGGCGGCGGCGCCGCCGCTGTTGCAAAATGTTTTTACAGCGGGGCGGCCGACGGCTGCGGGCTCGCCGGCCACCGGTCTCCCTGGGCTCGTCGGCATGGACGCCGACGAGCCCGCCGCCGCCGGCCACCCCGCTGTCATGCAGGAAGATGAGCGCGGAGAAATCGGATATACACGTTACGCGTATATCCTTTTTTCCGATATATATATATATAGTCAAAATAAAATTACATGAATTTTGCAAAATTACAAAATATGCAAAAATGACACATTAAAATATGCAAGACTCAGAGCCGGTAGTGGTCCGGTCAAATACTTTTGCGATGTCCAAATTGGGGCTGGTCTCCACCACTTTGCTTGCTTGGTTTGGACGCTTCCATGTAGAGATACTCCATTTTATGTTTCCTCTTATTAATGGTTGTGCATCTACACTTGCTTCACTCTACATTGGATACGAATACTATTTCAAGCTCGGTTGCGGAGGCCAAGTCTCATCTTGGATGGGTCACTGCTATGCAGGCTGAATTAATTGCATTTGAATGGAATCAGACCCAAGAACTTGTTTCTCTCTCTGCAAACGTGCAAATGAATGTATACTATCAAGGTCTATACTCAGACGTATGACAAAGATTATGATGAAATATTTGTCCTCGTGGTTAAAATGTCTTCGATTCCCCTATTCCTTTCTCTTGTAGCAGCACACCCGTGGCCTATGTACCAATTGGACGTCAAAGATGCGTTTTACATGCGGTCCTTGAAGAGGAGGTTTATATGGAGCGACCTCCGGAGTTCATTGCTGAGGGGGAGCATTCAAAGTTATGCTGTCTCCAAAAGTTCTTGTATGGATTGAAATAGTGTCCGCGCTTGTTGTGGATGCTTCCATAGAGAAATACTCCATTATATGTTTCCTCTTTTCAAGGGTTGTGCATTTACGCTTGCTTTACTTTCTACATTGGATACTAATACTGCCGAGCTCTGTTGTAGAGGTCAAGTCTCATCTTGGATGGGTCACTGCCTTCCAGCTTGAATTAGTTTCAGTGGAACAGAATTAAACCTAGGAACTTGTTTCTCTCCGTGTAGGCAAACATACCATTAATGCAAATGAATTTATACTATCGAGGTTAAGGTCGATTTCTCACTCGATCGCCTGAAAGCTCGATTGCTTGCAAAGGGATATGCTCAGACATAATTATGATGAAACATTTGCCTCTGTGGATAATATGTCTTCTATTCGCCTATATCTTTTTCTTGCAGTAATGCATCACTGATCTATGTACCAATTGGACATCAAAAATGTGTTTTTACATGGGGTCCTTGAAGAGGACGTTTATATTGAGCAACCTCCAGGGTTCAGTGTTGAGGGGGAGCGTTCAAAATTATGCTGTATCTAAAAGTGCTTGCATGGATTGAAGCAATCTCCACATGCTTGGTTTAGACGCTTCCATGAAATAGTGTCTCAATTTGGCCCGCAAATAAGCCAAATAGACTCGTTTGTCTTCTATTAGCACACCATGGTGGGTAGCGTTCTATTAGTCTTTTATGTTGATGGCATTGTCATCACTAGAAGCGACTAAAAAGGGATTGCTCGTCTTAAGACTTTGCTACACCAGAGCTTTCAGAGAAAGGATCTTGGTATACTTTCTTGGTATTGAAGTTGCTATAAGAAAGGTCCCTTTCTATGCCAAAGGAAGTATGTTTTGGATCTCCTCAAAGATTTGGGTATGTATTAATGTGATACAACTCATTCCCCACTTGAACCAAGCAAATGAAATTATCTCACTATGACACGTCCAGACAAATCACGTGTCGTAATAAAGTCAACCAGTTTATGACATCTTATATCATTGGTCAGTGGGATCGGGTTCTTCACATTATACGATATGCGAAGAAAGATCCAGGTCTTGGTCTACTTTTTAGTGATCATGTTCATAATAATATCAAAGCATTCTATGATTCTGACTTGGCAGGATGCTTAGGTACTCAAAAATCCACTACCGGCTTTACAATTTTCTTGGGTGCAAACATAATCTCGTGGCGAAGTAAGAAACAAACAGAAGTTGCTAGATCTAGTGTTGAAGCCGAGTATTGTGCTATATCTCTTACTATTGTAGAGGTTATGTGGACCAGACAGATCCTTCAAGAGATAATCTATCCTGTTCAAAAACCCACTCAAGTATGTTGTGACAATCAAGATGTCATTTAGGTTATTACTAATCATGAATTTTGTGAGCGTACCGTACCAAGCACATTGAGATGGATTGTCATTTTGTCAGAGATAATTATGAAGAAAGAATAATTTCTCTGAGACTTGTCAGGACTACCGAACTTTCTGACATTCTCACTAAGAGAATCTCAAAAATCTCAGGACTGTGAGTAAAATATCTTGTAATAAATTTGGTAGATTACCATACATGATCCAATTTGAGGGAGTGTGTTGAATATTCTCATTGTATATAGTATTCTATTTTTTTTATATTGCTCATTGAGGGGGTAATAGAGTATCATTCCCCCCAAATTACTCTTATCAACCACGATGGAACTTGTGACTACATAGGTTGTTTTTTTTTGAAAATGAATGCATTTGAATGATTCACTTTGTAGGATGGCAAAATGGTTTTCTTCTGAATGGTCCTTAATTGATCCTACAAGTGAAGTTGGGAAGAGTAAATAATATTCACCCGCAAACCTTTTTTGTAATGAAATTTACCATTTAGTGTGATCTAAAACAATATTATTTATAATTCATAATGTATCTATTTGCACTTGTTTTGAATAATTGTTTGTAATAGCTCTTTTGCGTTATTAATATTTTTTTTGAATAGTGTTTGTCTACTATAGTGTGATAAAGGCTCGAGTGGTGTTGTTATTGTGTTGTATTGTTTGTCTACTTATACTAATATTTTTTTAACTTGGAACATATAAATATACCTAGCATATAGTGTATATGGTTAAAAGAATAAAAAAGTTCACTCAGTGTGTGCGTGTATTAGTTATGAGATATTAAATTTCAATATTTATAAAATCTGAGAATTGCCTCCGACATCCTATATTTTGGAATTTAATCTCACATGTCGACATTCGATATTTATAACCTGGAACCTCGTTAGAAGTTATATTCGCGAGCAGATCTATTGTCGTCCCATCTACTACTAGTTCAGATAATCTTCTAGGGATGTACCTCATTATTCCCTACTCCACTCATGCCACGAACATTTCTCCCCCAATAAAGCCTATTAGATGTCATTCTGCTTATCCATACCTCAATTTTGTAAAGATGCAAAAAATGGGCCCACATTGCAATCAATATTTGGCCGTCTACTGACAATTTTCTTCGCCTCCACCTGCCTTTCCAGAGACAAATTTTCAAATGGTGAGTAGTACTACGATGATATCAGCCTTGGGGTCCGCTCACTCGACCAACATACCTGAGAACTTGTTTCAAGACCCACACAACATATGAGACTACTCTAAGGACTTGAACAACTTGGGACATCCCTGCATTATTATCGTCTTTCCATTGAAGACGGTTTTTCAAGGGGTAGGCATTGATATAGATACACGACACGTCCATCGACCATTCCAAAAAGCCAAAAAGAATCTGGACCATTCCAAAAAGCCAAAAAGAATCTGGATCATCCATCAGGACACAAAGAAGTCATAGTGAGCTTCTATGCAAGGAGCATATTAAATATCATTTTGGAAATTATTAATATTAAGCACTTAACCTACTAATTACTTTCGTAGGTGAGAGACTATGTTGAAGTCTATATATAGGAGTGTCTTGGTAGAGTCAAGGATTCCCTCTTGGAGAGGAAGCTCCACACGGGAATAGACCCTTGAGGGTTGGCAGGGATTCGTACCATATTTATCATCCAATTTTGTATTTTGCCCTCATTTTAGTGAAATCTCTCTTGATCCAAATAATACTCTCCTCTGCAGGGCTTTGTTGACGCTGGTGATAGTGTTGTTGTTATATTTCATTATAGCTGCCTGTTGCGGAGGCATCACGCTTCCATCATGCAGATCTTAGAAGCATTCTTTCGCAGCTTCTTTAATCAAATCAACGGGCTCGGGCACATAGAATTGTTCCCTGATTACCGTGCTGACATTGTGTTGAAACCTGTATTTATCCGAGCCTAAATACTTGAGCGTGTTTTGTTATTGTATAGTTTGTGTTTACTCTCTCTCTCCTGCGTGCCCTGGAGATTGTCTTTTATATGAATAAAATAATGGCTAGGGTTTTTGCCTTTTAAATGATCATTTTTCTATTTGTCCGTATATTGAATGATTCTGGCAGCAAGGATGTGAGCACAATCCTGAACTATTTTCATCTTGTAGAATATATTTTATGCATACAAATTATTTGGATTTAATATTGTGTTAAATAAGAATTTGTGTTGCTTCTTCCCTTGAAGTCCAGTACAGGCCTCGTCACAAATGCTCCTCACAAGTCATATCACGAAGGATCAACAGTATTAAGTTGGCAATGGCTAGTTGCATTTATAATGACTATTTTGACTTCTTGCACCATTGTAAATCAAATTATTTTGACTTCACATATATTTGTCTCGAATTCAAACCCGTTTGGAGATTACCGAGCAAGTCATTATGTTGCTTCCGCACATCCGACAAACCTGTCTTCTATATTTTCAGGGGTATTTTGGGGGTATTGTGCGGATATGTTTTTGAAATTCTTTATTATAGCGTTCGGTGAAGATGAAACTGTATTCCCTCTTTTAGCTGTCTATTTTCTTCATCTAGTGACTTGCTGTTGCCCATGAACGCATTTTTGGGCGAACTACATAAATCTTGTGTTGTCTTGTTGTTTTTCCTTTTGTTTTGCATGATTTCATACTAGTATGTAGATTTTTCAAGCACTGAAGTATAGGAAATTGATTATGTGAGGATCACACCGTCATTCAATTCTCCTTGGTAAGACAGAATGCAAACGTTATCTGAAATGATTAGCGTAAAGCGTATGCAGGTGGCTTTTCAAATCGGTCATCAATTCCTAGGGCTCAACCTCGAACATATGGTGGAAACTACCAAGCTGGAGTATAGTAGGGGCAGAGGGAATTTTGGCGGAGCGGTTCTTAGCCCCGGGTCTAGGCATGCCGCTCAAATGTCCTGCCATGGGCTTGTCTAGTTTGGTCATGCCTGGTCAACTAGATCAAGCAATTTTTTTGTTGGCCATGAAACGCCCTGCAATAAACTTGTGTACCACTTAGCTTTATAGCTAGATGCGCGCCCCACTGTAAAGCTAAGTGCCCTACTAGGCCGAATGTTCCCCCGACATATATGGGAGAATGTTATGTCCTTGAGACCTAGCCTGGACTTGAGGGAATTTTTTTTATATGAGCGTCGTTCCCACTGCTAGGTACTACAATAAATAGACAATTCTGACCCACCCATTTTTTATTTCCCGTTGCACTCAGAGTTGTCACGTAAAACCGAAAATTGTAAACCAGACTGTAACCGAACCATAGTTGTAAAGAACAACATCAAACCGTTCACAAATTATTCGAGTTCTGTTTTGAATTTTGGAACTGTGAACAACATTGGTCCTGGTGTGGTTGTTTCATTTTATTATCCAAATCGGAACCACAATCGATGTCGCAACATACAAGTCTCAGTGGTTTCAAAAATTTTAGATTCGATCCGACCGAAACAGAATCAAATCGCAACCCGTTTATTATTATTATTATTATATTGTTATTATTTTTAATCTATTTATGATATCTATATTTACTATACATTTTGGGTGAAACTAGTGCAGTTTGAACCCAAAAAATAATCACACCAAAGGAGGTTGGTTTTCGACTGAACAAAGCTGCATCGCACAAAAATTATGCGGTGTGATTTGACATTTGTGCAGTTGGAGTCGATTTTTGCAGTACAATTTTGATTTTTATATTGTTATATAATATATTTTCAATTTTACCAACACATTTTTCTTAAATATTTTTTTTAAAATATTGAAGTTATACAACTACTATTTAATAGAAATCATGAAATACAATTAATTGTAGCCGATTGTTACGATTGCGATTGCGCTTGCAGATGGGACTCATGCAAGCTTACTAGACACCGTGGTGAGTCTACACGTGTATAAAGGCGACTGATACTAGCCCACCGTTCGTGGAAGAGACCGCCGAGGAGAGTGCTACTTAATTATTTTTATTTCGATGTTATTTTGAGTTTTATTAATTGCATACCGCGTTATTTTATTCTGGCAAGTTTGGTTTTGGTTTTACTGGAACCGATTGGAACCAAACTGGATCGCATAGAACCAGATCTAATTGTTAGTGACCGATTTGGTTTTGATTCTTGTTGAACTATGATCGTAATCATTGACATGACGATTTTAAAAATTATACTGGAAGCAGAATCGGAATAGGAACCGGTCAAACGAAATAAGGTTTTGGTTCTAATTTGAAGAACTGTTATCTTAGCAGTTGGTTTTGGTTTTACTTGAACCGATTGGAACCAAACTGGATCGCATAGAACCAGATCTAATTGTTAGTGACTGATTTGGTTTTGATTCTTGTTGAACTATAATCGTAATCGTTGACATGACGATTTTAAAAATTATACTGGAACCAGAATCGGAATAGGAACCGGTCAAACAAAATAAGATTTTGGTTCTAATTTGAAGAACCGTTATCTTAGCTGTTGGGTTCACAGTTTTAGTAGAACCAGAATCGAATTGGAACTGCGACAGCTTTCGTTCTGTTTTCGACCTGGTTTTTTCTTCTTCCCAAGCATACCTAGATATTCCATCCCCCTCCGACCAATATCCCTTATCGCCGCCTCTTTTATAGCCTTTGGCGCCCTCTCAGGAATTTTCAACTCCTCATCTTTTTTCGGCATACGCCCGTAGGCCAAGCAACATTCTTGCCCGCAACAACATGTCATTGGAGAAGGGATCCTTGGAGGAGTGTAATGAAATGGAGATTAGTAGTGTTGATATGGACAAAGGCACCAATAATATTGAGAAAATCAGTGATGAAAGCTTCCTAATCTTGCATTTCTTTAGTCTTTTAGTATATATTTTTCTAGTTTGATTTGTGAAAGTGTGTCTAGTTGATAAAATTCTCAGAGTATTCTCTGGGGCGGGGGGGGGGGGGGGGGGAATGGAGATTAAAAATAATTTTTATCTTAATTTTTCTTTTCACAGAATTTGCATGCACACACATTTTTAGCCAAATTTTAAACCCATCAATATTAATTACAACACAACATATGAATAATCACAAGAAAAGAACAAACACTGAAGACAAACTTATAGTGATTCCTCAAAATTTGGGTACATCGACTCTTATACCTCTTGGTATGAATAGTGGTTCCTCACTATCACTGTGCTTGAGTTTTTTGTTAAGAAGACTCTCAGAAGCAATCTCTAAATCATTTGATAAGGAGATCTTGAAACAATACAAACCAAGTCTTTTTATAGGGAGACTCTTAGAACCACAATCTGAATCCTTTGAAAAGGTATTCTCAAAACTCTTTTCTCAAACAGTAAAAGAGAAATAGATAGAGATTAGTAAAAGAGATGTAGAAGAGATGATCTTCTTGATGAGTCCTCTCAACAGAAATTCTGAGGACTTTTTGGCACTAAGTGAATTAAACTCTAGATCTCCAATGAATCCGTGATAGAGAAGATTTCAAGAATTATAAGCCTTTTGATCCAAGTGATTTCTGATTCTTCACTGAATCTGTTACAATACTTGAACAACCCTAGAGAAGAAAAAATGGACTCTCTAATCAGATTCAGGAACAAAATGATGATTGACTGATTTTTGGAAGAACTTCAGTAGGAGAATGTCGTCTTCTTAATCTGCTCTGTCAATTCAAACTTTTCAAATCACTGTGTGTTTCTATGTGTAATTGATTGTTATTGTTCTATATATCATTCCATTCGTGTCTCTCTCTATATCTATATCTAACAGAGATCGTTTTCCTTATAATCACCGTCATTCTTGTCATGATGTCGCTTAGGCATCCAGACACCCAATTGTGTACAAGGCAATGGGTGCCTTGATTTTTTTTTAAAATAGGGGAATAGACTGTGATTTTTATAAAAACCGCAGTCGATTCTAGGGTTCATGGTAGAATTGTTAAGGGGGTAGAATAGATTGCAATTTTTATAAAAATCGTGGTAATTTTTTGTTTTTACCTCGACTTTTTAGGTTTTACATCCACTGCTTTGTGTGAAAACCTTCTGGCGATTTTGTGAAAGTTTCTGCCCTCCTTTGATTCGATTTGGTGATTCTTCTTCGACATATCACATATGGTGGTTTGATTGTGCCGGACATCTACCTCAAATCTGAAACACCTGGCTGTAATCATTCTCTCATTTAGGTATATCATTTCTTCATTTTCTCATTACTTTATTTCACTGTCTAGTCGTAGTGTTGTACTGTAAATGTATTTCCTTTATGACCTCTTAGAAGAAAGGAGAAATGGTTTTGAGCATGAGATCGTATATCATCCATTTTGATGCTACTACTTTCTATGCTAGTGCCTTTCTTATAATTGATCACCAAGTTGAATGCTACAAATATGCAATATTAATTATGTATTTAATTAGGGTTTGTGTAGTGTTGTACTGTATTTAATTAGCTTTGTTGAGTGACTTGAGTGTCCTTCCTAGTGCTTTTATGTTAACACTAACATATATATTTATGTATGATTGTTGATAGTACCTCAATATCATTGTGGTTTTTTATGATTTTTGTTTAGGTTTTTGAATGATTTAAGGTTTTTTAGGGTTTTCCTATTACAAGAAAATGATTGATAAAAGATCTTCATCAAAGTCTAAAAGAGGCACCACTAAAATGGTTGAATTGAATAAACTTAGTCTAGAGGGGAAGAAACTTAATATTTCTATGAGTGATGATGACCATATTATTCTCTGGCCTAACACAAATAAATTGATGAGTTTTGTGGGTTCGCTTGGGAAGTATAATGTGCCAATTAGATATGCTGGATGAAAGAAAATTAATAAACACCTTAAGGATCAATTATGAGAAGAATTAAATGTACGTAATTTGTTATTAATTATTACATAATTGTGTTTTTAGTTATTATTAATTAATATTGTCTATTATTTTCAACTTAATTTTGATGATATTGATGGTATTCACAATGCTTTACTTAAAAATATGGGTGAAAGTTAGAGGACCTGGAAATCCAAACTTTTTATCACTTACATAAAGAATGTTGATCTAGAACATCAATATAATGTACCTCTCAAATATAACTTTATTACTCCCAAAGATTGGAGAATTTTTGTCGACTATCACACTACTCCAGAATATATGGTTATGTTCTCATTAAATTCAATATTTTATATCATTTTTAACTTTATAAGCAATCTAAGCATTAACAAATATTTATTTATGTAGGAGAAAATTCTGGTAAATACGGAGAGAGCAAAATCGCAAAAGACTTTTCTTACTACTTCCAAAATGGGTTATTGTGGATTAGAAAATAGATAATATTAGTTTTCTCTCATATATGCGTTATAAAAATTTGTTTTATCAATAATTTAAATAATAATTTATTTTCATTTTATTGTCAAGATTGAACAAAGTGCAATTGCACTAATTTCACGTGAGGAGTTTTGGAAAGCTGGTCACAAAAAAAAGATGAGTGAATACATTAATAAAGATGCAGTTGATTTGACATCTAAAATTATGACTGTAAATGTATCATTTCTTCATTTGTAAATTATCAATAGTAATATTGCTTTTGAAATATAATTTCTTATCTATATTAACATTTATTGCTTTTGCTTATAATGATTTGTCGAGCCAAGAGGCTCAGAGTGCTGAAATAGTGTTAAAGGGAAGAGTTGACAATCTTGCCTCTATTTTAAGCAAAAACTTCAGGTAGGGTTAGAGCTGGTGGCAAGTTTTCCACTATTACAAGTTTTTCAAGGATGATAGACGCCGGAGGAGATTAGTAGTTCGTATTGAAGATGTGGAAGCTTTAGTCAAAGAAAAACTGAGCTAACAACAAGAATATATGCGTCAACAACAAGAATATTTGTGCCAACAACAACAAGAATATATGAGCCAATAACAAGAATTATTGTGCCAACAATAAGAATTATTGAGCCCACAATAACAAACACATCAAGAAAAGATGATATGAAGAATCAAATTGAAGAACTTAAGCACATGTTTATTTCTGGAACTGGAATAGTTAGATCCACAAGTTTTACACTTGCACTTGAAACTTCTCAAGACATATATTAGGTATTATTATATTTAATTATTTATACTTTTATGAAATGTCATGCTTTCTTTTTGTTGACCAGGTAATTAATAATTTTTTTGTTATTATTGGTTTGTCAGCCGACACTTTTATATGCATCATCGTCATAAAAAGAAATGCTTGAAACATCACATGAGCGTTCACCTTGTCCAGTATAATTAATATTTTTGAGTTTTATGTAATCAATTTTGATGTCAAAAATGCTAATTTTTTTAATTTTTACAGAATATAATTGAATTCATTGTCATGTTATCCAGCTTCATTACTGTGATGAAAAAAAGAATAAAATAATATCTCTAGTATTAGATCCAACAATATTTTGGACTATTGAATGAACAAGTACATAAATGAAATTCCAGAGTTATACGTTTTTGCTAATATGAAAAAAGTTGGAGTTAACATCATATTAGCATATATAAAGTGAGTATCAAATATTATAAACATAAGAATTTTTATTAATATATAAATTGATTCTGAATTACATGTTTTTTACAGGTATATATAATCATACCTAAAGAAATTTACATACGAAAAAATGTATCTTTTCATAATCCGACATTCATTTTTGCTTTTGATGATAAGTATGCCAAGAAACATTCAAAATCGCGAGCCGAAGATCTAAAAATCAGGCTCAGTCAACTCCAATCAGATTCTTTATTATTTTTGCCATATCATAGATTGTTAGTATCAAAGATTATTTATATTTTTTTTATTCTAATTAAGTTATTAATTATTTCATTTATTTCACAGAGAATATTAGATGTTGGCTATTATTGATTACAATATTAATACTATTTATTGGTTTGATCTCTTTAATCATGACATTCATGATGATATTAAAAATATCATTACAAGATAAGTTTATTAATTAGTTTTTTTTTCTATTTGTAATTCAGATTTGGCTATAAACTATTTTTTTTATTTTATAAAGAGCATTTAAGAGTTCGGCAAATGATCGACATATCAGTTTTCACAAACCAAAGATTTTAAAGTGGAAGCCGGTAAGCTATATGTATTGTAATTTTTTAAATATTTAAAAATTTAATATTAAAATTTTTGCTAATTGTTTATTTTTTAGTGTCCAAAACAACCAAATATTATTCAACGTGGGTATTATATCATGTGCTTCATGATTGATATTGTTGACACTCTTAAGACTACGAGAATGCCATCGTTGGTAAGTTAACTGCATATATATTGATAACTGATAATAATTATGTTGAATTGATTTTAACAAATATATTTTTAATGACAGATCTATGTAGAGTGCACAATTTATGCAAGAGAAAATTTATGAAATTTGAAATAAGGTTTGTGGTTATATAATCACAACATGCAAATAATAATATGAGATATAACTGAGCATGATTTTTAAATTATTTATTGTGTAGAACAAATGAACATGATCTTTAAATGATCTTTAAATTGTTTATTGTGTAGAATAATTGCAGTTCATTTGATACTTCTATGCCTCTAGTGATGATTGATGAAGATTGATTTCTTTATCTTAAAAATAACTGGCTCTTTCATTAATATAATCACTTTATCATGTTCATTTCTTTTATTTTGAGAATATCAACAATCTTGGAGTCTCTCCGGGACATCTAACTCTTCATTTATAGGTCTTGTTCGTGAAAGGTGAAAAATAAAAATAATAATAGTCTTGCTCTATCCATTGATAGTAATGATCTTGATCCAAAAAAAGATCATAAAAGAAAAGCAAAGTCAAAGGATCCTGGATGGAAGTATGTACATTGGCCCGACATAAAATAAAAAAATATTATTAAATATAATTTGTGTGATAGATTGATAAAAGATGAAATCAAAAGGTTGAAGAAACACCTATGTAGTGGGTATGGTGGTGCATCAAACTGTTTTAAGATAACTTTTGAAATAACTGCCGAGATGTATTCAACTTTAAATGATAAAATAAGTAAAGGTGGATTTGACTGCTGATGATGATAATGAGAGGTCAAAAAATAGAGCGAATAAGTTCAAATAATATATTCCTAGCAATATCTACAACTAAATATTCATTTATCCTAATTTCTAGGACAAGTGCCAAAAAGAGGAATGTAATCCACTTACCACAAATAATGGGCCTTGTGGATGTTCATGTGAGACGTGCTCCTGAAGATGTAGTTAATGATAAATGTGTTAAATGTGCTGCACAAACTACTATTGAAAGATATTGTTGGATCCCTAGTTTGGATTTGGGCTAGGTTCAATATTATGTTATTCACCCTCCATGTATAGCCTAGAGTCAAATTGTTAGTTCTAAGGTCTAGGTCAGTTTGACTAGGTTAGTCAAACATTGATCCAGCCCTCAGAATCAATCAGAGATCCAGACATAGAAGAATAACAGTCTTTAAGAGTTCAGAGAATCAGTTTGAAGTTATTCGAATTCAGCTCGACGATCGTCGATCGCTGATCGACAAACTCAGAGTCTTTACTCTGAGCTGAGTTCGACGAACTTAGAGCTCAGGTCGACGATCTTCCATCTTCTCTTAAGTTCTCTGGTTGACGAAATTCTATCTCAGCTCGACGAACCTGGAGCTCAGCTTTGACAGTCTACTTTCCAGATCAACTTTCTCTGAGCTCAGCTCGACGAAAATGATTTCTCAGCTCGACGACCTTGAAGTTCAGGTCGACGAAATCTGTCCTGAGTTCGACGATTCCTCTCAGTATCAGTTTGATGTTTTCTCTCAGTTTGTTTCAGTTTGGATTATTCGAAGGCAGTAATTCTCTGATAATTAATGCTCATATTCTCAAGAATATAGCCATTGCTTGGTAGCATTAATTATGGATTTCACATAGTAATTACTTGACTTATTTACTGAGATAATTGAGGACACACATTTAAGACAAATTCCAGCTGTTCAACTCCTAGGATTTCAGCATTAAATTAAGATATTCAAATTTCAAATGGCAGAAATCCTTCAGAATATAAAAGCAAATTCTTTAGAACATCAAAAAAAACAGGGGAATTACAAGAGATCTTTTATACACAACAACTGATACAAGTCTTACAGAGAAAAAGATTGCTCTCTACAGGAAATTGAAGAAGAACATCAACACACAGATCTTTAATCTTCTTCAATTTCTGCTTCAGACTTTAAAAGGACAACTCAACAACACCAGTTCAAAAAGTTTCTGAAGATCTTCATCAAGGTCTACACCATGTGCAAAGCTCTCATCTTCCTGAACCCTCTTTTTAATCTCAGGGAGAGCTTTGACAACATCTTCCACTAAAGTCTTCTCAGTTGTTTGAGAAAGAGAAGACAACATCACTTTTCATTTCCAACTGTGTACAGGGTTATAACTCCCTTCAAAAGTTAACCCCTTTGGTTGTTAAGTCTTCTGATCAAAAGACTTATTTTGGTTTTTGGGCACCTGATCAAAAGCTCAAAAGGGTTGTGAGATCTCCTTTAAAAAATAGATCTTGTGGTGACAGGGCACCTGAGCAAAAACCTGTGGTGGCAGGGCACCTGATCAAAAACCTGTTAGTGGATTCCTACCAGGGTGGTAGAAGAGTGGATATACTCAATTTTAGGGGAACCACTATAAATTTCTTGTGTCGTCTAGAATGCTCTATTGTTTATTTCTGTGTGCTGTGATTGTTTTTGTTTTTATCTCTGTTTACACATATACTTATCACTTATTTTAATCCATTATAAAAATTAATTAAAGTTTTAAAATACTCTATTCACCGCCCCTCTAGAGTTAAGCAGATCTATCCCTCACTTTCAATTGGTATCAGAGGGTATGGTTGTTTGGTTTCACAGGCTAACACCTGAACCAAAAGATCTTTGATAGATCTTAATATCTCTAGTGTCTCTCTCATATCATGGCACAAAATAAAAAATATTCAAGCACCAGACCTCCAGTCTGTAATCTGAATAAGTTTGCAATCTGGAAGGTAAGAATCAGATTATATATGAACTCTATTGATGAAGATATATACAATTCTATCTTGACAGGTCCCCCTACTCCTTATGCAAAAAATTCAACAAGTACCTCAGCAGTTCCACCACTTGAGTGGACAAATGCTCAGAAGAAGTTGAAGATGGCTGATGCTAAAGCCATGAACATCCTAGCTCAGACTATGTCTGATGACATCTTTCAAAAAGTAGCTGAATGCACATCAACTAAGGACATTTGAGATTCTCTCAACCAAATGGTTGCAGACTCTGCTGATGAGAGAAAGGACAGAAGATCTCATCTCATCTCTCAATATGAAAATTTCAAGAAAGATGAATCTGAGTCAATAGCTGACATGTACAACAGACTCAGCTTAATTATCAATGAGCTGAAGAACCTTGACAAAAATATCTCACTAACTGAGATAAATGATAAAATCCTAATATGCTTCCCTATCTCATGGGATTGTAGGATTTGGCCAATCAAGGAGGCCAGAAGCTTAAATAAAATATCTACTGAGGCTCTTCTAGACAAGCTCAAATCTTATGAGCAGCTTATAAAAACAAGAGAAGCAGCTGAGCAGAAGACCTTCTCATCTAGAAGGAAGGAGCAGAACATTGCTTTCAAGGCATCTGAAGAACCAGAAGCTCCTCCAGCACATGATGAACTCCTAAGCTTACTGGCCAAAAGATTTTATAAGATGGACAGAAAAGATTTCAGAAGGAAGTCATCCAGACAAGTTGACAGACCAAGATATGAAAAAACTCCTACCAAGAAGATTGTCTGCTTTGGTTGCAGAAAAACTGGACACATTCTCCCTGAGTGTTCAAAGAATCAGAAGAAGGAGAGAAGAAGAGACAAGGACTCCAGGAATCAGTACATCAAACCCTCCTTACGCAAGCACAAGAGGAAGGAGAAAGGCTTTGTAGCAGAAACTTGGAGTGAAATAGAAGAATAATCTTTATCTTCCAGCTCCAGTGAAGATGAAGAAGAGGCTAAAGCAAAAGATGCTTGCTTGATGGCTATCAATGCATCAAGCAATCCATCAGAAGCTGAAGAATCAGAAGCAGAAGATTCTGAGACTAAAGAGAATCAGGTAATATCCTCATTTGATTTTAATTCAGATCATTTCAAAACTAAATTTAAATTATTATGTAATGATCTAATCAAATCTGAGAAGGAAATCAAACTTCTTAGAGATAATCTAATTGAACATGAAAATCTGTTATCTGAAAATATTGAACTAAAAGATAAACTAGTTATAGCTTCTGAACAGATTAATTCTCTAAAAATTAAACTGAATGAGGCTAAGTAATTTGAAGAATCCCTAAATGGGCGAAGCATCAAATTGATGGACATCACAAGCACTGTAAATTCCAGGCTTAGTGACAAGCTGGGCTTGGGTGCTTCATCAAGACAACCTCATTTAATTCAGAAAAACATTCTCTCAACCCCCATTAAATTCATATCTGAAAAGGGTAAAGAGAAGACTGATGAGAATAACAAACCAACTGAATTAAAACAGAAATCCAAGAAAAAGAGAAAGAACAAGAAAAGCCTTAAGCATAATAATGTTCAACAGATTTCGTCGAACTCAGATCGATGGAATGTGTATAGTTCGTTGAACTCAAGTCGACAAACTCTGAACGTAGATTTTTATTATAATTATTCTTTGAAAAACGATCGATGAAACCAATATGGTTCATCGAGCCGAGATCGATGATATTGGGGCACATAGAATGAATATTTCCATTCTCTAAGCGGAGTTTGACGAACTCATCTCTATTCATCGAACTCAGTTTGACGAACTTATCTGAATTCGTCGACCCCAGTTCAAATTAACAGTAACTTTAATTACCCCAGAACATTTAATCAATCAAAAGAATTTGTTAACCCATTTACCCAATGGATAATTCCACCTAGGAAATTTCACCGTAGGATATAAAAACTAACCTGAATGTTCCTACATTTCTAGTTTTATATTTGTAAAGAATCAAGGACCCAAGCTTACCAGGGTCAAAAACACCTAATTTTTATTTTTAAGGTGAAAGGCTATCCTACCACAGAGGAATAGTGGTACCTGGATAGGGGATGCTCAAAGCACATGACATGCATTAAGGACAATTTAACAAACTACAAGTCCAAGCTTGGTCCAATGGTAATATTTGGTGACTCCAATTGTGGCTATACTGAAGGCTATGGAAATATCAAGATTGGAGCTGTCACCTTCAGGAAAGTTGCCTATGTGAGTGGTCTAAAACATAACCTGATATCCATAAGCCAAATATGTGATGAAAGTTATTAGGTATCCTTTAACCATTCTTCTTGCATTATATCTTCTATAGATAATAAAACTGTCTTAACTGGTCTTAGGCAAGGAAACATCTATGTAGTAAACTTCAAATCTGATAGGTTAGAAATTTGCTTATTTAATCAAATCAATAATAACAATGAATTATGATATAAAAGATTAGGACATGTAAATCTTTAAAATATTGCTAAACTCTCTAGGGACAACCTTGTTAGAGGATTGCCTTCTTGCCCCTACAAGAAGGAAAGCCTTTGGAGAGCTTGTCAATTAGGCAAGCAAACCAAAAATAGCTTTAAATCTATTAATAAGAGTGATTCACACAGGATTCTATACCTGCTATATATGGATCTATTTGGACCCATTGCTGTACAGAGCTTGGGAGGGAAATCTTATACCTTAGTTATTGTAGATGACTTCTCTAGGTTCACTTGGGTGTTCTTCTTGAGAAACAAGTCAGATAACTTTAAAGTTCTTACAGACTTTCTTAAGAGCATAAAAATTGAGTACTCTACTCCAGTTGCATTGATCAGAAGTAATCATGGTACTGAGTTTGAATCTCTTCCTATGCAAGAATTTTGTGAGATGGAAGGTATCATACATTGCTTCTCTTCTCCTAGAACTCCTCAACAAAATGGGATAGCAGAAAGGAAAAATAGAACCCTCATTGAAGCTGCAGGTACATTGCTTGCAGATGCTTACATGCCCCTATACTTTTGGGCAGAGGCTGTAAGTAAAACAAATTATGTCCTGAATAGAAGTTTAATACATAAACTTAAGGGCAAGACTCACTATGAACTACTCAAAGGGAAGCAACCTAAAATAGATTACTTTAAAAGTTTTGGCTGTAGATGTTATATTCACAATAATAACAAGAAACATCTTAGAAAGTTTGAAGTCAAAGCTGAAGTGAGAATTTTTCTTAGATATTCCCAAGTCAGCAAGGTTTATAGGGTTTTTAATAAATCAACCTTAAAAATGGAAGAATATGTACATATAACCTTTGATGAAGCTAATATGTATTACAAGGAGAAGGATTCTTCTACCAGAGATTTATTGCAGGTACCCCAACTATGTGAAAAATTGGATGATTTAAACCTCACCAATGAGGCTACATCACATCCATCTCCATATATTGAAGAAGATAGTGAAGAAGATTTAAATGAAATTATTGCTGAACCTCCAACATCAAACATAATTCTACAAGAGGAATTAATTCCTAATGCTGTTGCTGAACCAACTCCTCCTACTGATCTTGTCACACTTAGAGATCACCATATATCTCAAGTGATTGGAGACATATCAGTTGGTGTGCAAATAAGACATCAACTCAACCAAGACTTGATGCATGCTTGCTTCATATCTCAACTTGAGCCCCAATCCATAAAAGATGCAGAGCAAGATCCCCACTGGATTTTTGCCATGCAAGAGGAGCTCAATTAATTTGGGAGATGCAGAGTTTGAGATTTAGTTCCAAGACCCAAACACTACCCAATCATTGGAACTAAATGAGTTTTTAGAAATAAATTGGATTCACAAGGAGCTATCATCAGAAACAAAGCAAGGATGGTAGCACAAGGATATAGACAGGAAGAAAGAATTGACTTTGATCAGACCTTTGCACCTATTGCAAGACTAGAAGCTATCAGGATATTTCTTGCTTATGCAGCCTACAAAAAGTTCAAGGTCTACCAAATGGATGTTAAGAGTGCCTTCTTAAATGGTGAACTCAAAGAGGAAGTATATGTGGAACAACCATCAGGTTTTATCTCTCTAACTCATCTCTCTTTTGTTTTCAAATTGCATAAAGCTATCTATGGTTTAAAATAAGCTCTAACAGCTTGGTATGAGACCCTAGCTAGTTCACTAGGGGCATTGTAGATAGAACCTTGTTCATTAGGCATCATAAAGATAAAATATTGTTAGTACAAATATATGTAGATGACATCATTTTTGGCTATACTGATTCCGAACTATGCAAAAGGTTTTCTGACCTGATGCATTCCAAGTTTGAAATGAGTAGCATGGATGAGCTTTCTTACTTCCTTGGTCTCCAAGTGAAGCAATCCTCTGATGGCATTTTCATCTCCCAATCTAAATATGCTAAGAAACTAGATAAAAGATTTGGGATGTCTGATGCCTCAGCAATGAAGACACCCATGGCTTCCAATGCTATGATTGATTCTGATGAACAAGGCAAGCCAGTTGATCAGAAAACTTATAGGGCTATTGTTGGGTCCTTGTTGTATCTCACAGCTTGTAGGCCAGATATTATGTTTACGACATGTCTTTGTGCTAGGTTCCAGGTGAACCCTATAGAATCTCACCTTATTTTCCTTAAAAGAATTTTGAGATATATAAATGGTTGTTCTAATCCAGGACTTTAGTATCCAACAGAGTCAGAATTTGACTTAACTAGATTTTCAGATTCTGACTATGCTGGATGCAGAGTGGACAGAAAAAGCACATCAGAAACATGCCAGTTCCTTGGTGATAGGCTTGTATCCTGGTTTTGTAAGAAGCATACATCTGTGCAATTTCTATTGCACAAAATCCAGTACTGCATAGTAGAACTAAACATATAGAGATTAGACATCATTTCATTAGAGATTGTGTGGACAAAAAGAAAGTTAATCTTGTCTTTATCTCTACTGATTTGCAAAGAGAAGACATCTTCACTAAACCCTTAGTTGAGACAAAACATCTGTTCTTTCTGAATCAGCTAGGTATGATTAATGAAGAAGTTTAATTTGATTTCTGTCCAAGGTCGAAGAATTGATCACATTTCGTCGAACGGAGATCGACGATCTGAGAACTATTCTTGAGATATTTCGTCGACCTGAGATCGACGAACTCTCTGCGTGAAGTTATTTCGTCGAGCGAAGATCGACGATCTTACTTCCGAAAAGTTTTCGTCGACCTGAGAACGATGAAAAGTTTTCCCCTCTCTCAACTGAGATCAACGATATCATTTCCTCATGAAATTTTTTCGTCGACCTGAGAACAGAGATTTTCTTTATTTTTCGCAGGACAGAGCCCGCCGCTTCATATTCTGAAAACCTTATAACTAGGTTTTCATCGTACTCTATCCCGCGCTTTCTATTCTCTTGCACTTGATCCCTCTCTTGTTTTTGCAGGAAAACCAATGGCGATTCCGGCGCTCTCCTTCTCCAGCATGAAGTATGACACCAGTTTTGACATCGACTTTGATTCCTTCAACTATACTGATCTGATTTTCACAGACATTCTACAGCTGTTTGAAGAACAACAACTGAAGAAATTCATGACCACCAGAATCAAGTTACCGACAACTGAAATAAGAGAATGGGTTTATACTTCAACCTCTCCAGACGCAGACACTATGACTGGTACCATCGGCAGTAATCAGGTTACCCTAACCCCTGAAATTTTAACTAAGATTTTTGGTTTGTCAAATGGAGGAGAGGACATTGAATTAGATAATTCTGAATATGATAATATGCTGACTAAAATGGGTCACTCTGAAGGAAACCCCAATAAGCTACTGAAAAATAATCTATCTGTTCAGTATAAATTTCTGGCAAATATTGTTGGTAAGGTTTTGTTGGGTAAACAAATGACCCATGATTATATAACCAGGCACCAGTTCTTGGAGATGTGTGCTCTGGTAAATAAGAAAGCAGTACATTGGGAAAAATTATTGTTTGAGTTGATTAAGAAGAAAAATTCTAAGAAAGAGGTGTGTTTTGGGAGGATATTAGGAATTTTCCTCCAGGAAAAGGCACCTGAATTATTGGTCTCCCAGACCATATTCATAAATGCCTCCAAGAGGATAACCTCTGCCTTGTTTGGCAGATGGGAGAGGTCTATCCCTAAACCATCCAGGGCTTCCTCCTCCAGAACTTTTGAGGACACCAGGGCAGTAATAGCCTCTCCACTACCTCCAGAAGAAGTTCTTCCATCCTCCACAATTCCTTCACCTCCTTAACAACAACAACAACCATCTTCACCTCTTCCACCACCATCACCTCCACATTCTCCAATCATCATCCATGAGGACATTCCATCTCCACCACCTAGATCTCCACTCCCAAATCTTTCTGATATTCCATCCACATCCTCACAACCAAATTTCAATCTGCTATCTCCACCTCCACCATCTCCACACCATTCTCCAATTCCATCTCCTATTCAAAAACCCACCTCAACACCCACTACCACAGTTCCTACCTCCAGTACTGACATTCCATCCAACCCTACTTCCACATTCCCTGAATACACACATACAGATTTCTCCCATGTCTTCTCTGTATGTTCCAACAGTGGCCATAATACCCCTTACACTACCTCTGCTCCTGAACCTCTATACATTAATTTCTCTAACATTGCCACAGATCTTCTAGCTTTTATTTCTCCCACTCTGAATAATTAATAACACAAGCTATTGCTCCTCTTTCTGCCTCCATCATTTCTCTCTCTACCAGAGTTGCTGCTCTCACCTATATTCCTTCTTCTAGGGGACTGGCTTCAGGACCCTCTGAAACCAGCTAGGGGGAGATGTTTAATGAAGAAGTTCCAGTTCCTCCTCCAGCTCCAGTAGCAGTAGCAACAGATTCAAATATGATTGATGATTCAGCAGAGGCAGACATTCCAACTGAAATAATAGATATAATTGATGATTCAGATACTGACATGACTTGTGATACAATTGCTGAAATAACCACTGTTGGTGATTTTATTATAAATCCCACAGTTGATTTGGATTCTTTACTAAATTCCTTTAATTTAGTTTACAGAAATACTTTACTAAGTTTTGATACTCAGTACTCTAGGGTTCTTATATGTTATACTGCTCCAATAAGTCCTGCAGTTATGGATTAGCTAAAGTCAAGTTTTGTAGTTCCTATGATTACAAACATTTTAGCTGTTGAAGATATTAGTGAGCCAGTTCCTGAGCATAAGACCTTCTCTCCACCAACTTTTGGCTGGTGTGAATCTCCAATGCTAGATTTGGATGATATTTTGTTTGCAGACATGAAAGAAGAAGAAGAAAGTGTTCAGACTGCTACATAGAGTGTTGTAGAGCCAACAAGTCAAGAAAAACCTCAGGTTCCAGGAATCTCAGCTGAATTGCTAAAGTAGTTGGATGCTCATTATGATAATCCAAAAAATTCTTCTTCTGATGATGATAATGAGTCAGATGACTCTGAAAAGAAAAGAAAGGCAAAGAAGAAGGCTGTTCCTAAGCCTAATCCATATACTAATATTCCTTATTATATCCTGCATAATATAACTCTCACTCAAGACGACCCAAACTGGATGAGATATTCCAAGAATGAGCTAAAAGCCAGGAAGAAGAGTAGGAGATACTCTCCACCTCCTAAATTCAAGAGAGGTCCTCCTCCTCTTCCTCCTACAGCAGGATCTTCTGGAAGTGTTGCTCAAGTTCAGAAATCTACATCCTCTCATCAGTCCAAACCTTCAAGCAGCAGATAACACCATAGTTCTAGCAGCAGCAACAGACAACAACAATATCAAAAGCACAGCAGACAGTAGAAGACTTCTGAAGATGCTCAACCAGATAGAGCAAGTCCTGAAAGGCCTCTATCTCCAGTTTGTGATCCAAAAATGGACCCCAACTTCAGAATGGCCAGATTTCAAGAATTACATCAGAATTACTATGTCCTCCTACATAAAGAAAGAGCTAGACAAATATCAGGTACATAATCTTTTTAATGCTGATGCTTATATGTCATTACATCCTGAAACAGTTGTACCAAGAGCTGCTTCTGTGACAATCCTTGGAGCAAGTGATATGAGGATGACAAAAAAACAAGCTGTAGATCCCAAAAGAGAAATCATCTTCACCAGACCAGCCTCAGATGAATAGAAGAAAGATTATAAGAAATCCTGAAAAATTTTCTTTCTATATTATGATTTGAACTGTTATTTGTTATTTATTCTTCACAAGGTACTGTTGTTAATATCTGCTGAAGAATTTTAATTCTGCCAGATATCTATTTTATGTTTTGTGATTTTTCTCTTTTCTGTTGTTCATAGTGACCTCACCCAAATAGGGGGAATTGTTGGATCCCTAGTTTGGATTTGGGTTAGGTTCACTTTTAGGTTATTGACCCTCCAAGTATAGCCCAGGGTCAAATTGTTAGTTCTAAGGTCTAGGTCAGTTTGACTAGGTTAGACAAACATTGATCCAGCCCTCAGAAGCAATCAGAGATCCAGATATAGAAGAATAGCAGTCTTTAAGAGTTCAGAGAATCAGTTCGAAGTTCTTCGAACTCAGCTCGACTATCGTCGATCGCTGATCGACGAACTCAGAGTCTTTACTCTAAGCTGAGCTCGATGAACTTGGAGCTCAGGTCGATGATCTTCCCTCTTCTCTCAAGTTCTCTGGTCGATAAAATTCTATCTCAGCTCGACGAACTTGGAGCTCAGCTTTGATAGTCTACTTTCCAGATCAACTTTCTCTGAGCTCAGCTCGACGGAGACGATTTCTCAGCTCGACAAACTTGAAGTTCAAGTCCATGAAATCTATCCTGAGTTCGATGATTTCTATCAGTACTAGTTTGGCATTTTCTCTCAGTTTGATTTCAGTTTGGATTATTCTAAGGCAGTAATTCTTTGATAATTAATGCTCATATTCTCAAGAATATAGCGGTTGCTTGACAGCATTAATTATGGATTTCACAGAGTAATTACTTGACTTATTTACTGAGACAGTTGAGGAAACACATGTAAGACAAATTCCATCCGTTCAACTCCCAGGATTTCAACATTAAATTAAGATATTCAAATTTCAAATGGCAGAAATCCTTCAGAATATTAAAGCAAATTCTTCAGAACATAAAAAAATAGGGGAATTACAAGAGATCTTTTATACTCAACAACTGATACAAGTCTTACAGAGAAAAAGATTATTGTCTACAAGAAATTGAAGAAGAACATCAACACACAGATCTTTAATCTTCTTCAGTTTCTGCTTCAGACTTCAAAAGGACAACTCAACAATAGCAGTCCAAGAAGTTTCTGAAGATCTTCATCAAGGCCTACACCATGTGCAAAGCTCTCATCTTCCTGAACCCTCTTTTTCATCTCAGGGGGAGCTTTGGCAACATCTTCCACTAAAGTCTTCTTAGTTGTTTGAGAAAGAGAAGACAACATCACTTCTCATTTCCAACTGTGTACAGGGTTATAACTCCCTTCAAAAGTTAACCACTTTGGTTATTAAGTCTCCTGATCAAAAGACTTAGTTTGGTTTTTGGGAACCTGATCAAAAGCTCAAAAGGGTTGTGAGATCTCCCTTGAAAAAATAGATCTTATGGTGACAGGGCACCTGAGCAAAAACCTATGGTGGCAGGACACCTGATCAAAAACCTGTTAGTGGATTCCTACCAAGGTGGTAGAAGTGTGGATGTACCCAATTTTAGGTGAACCACTATAAATTTCTTGTGTCGTCTGGAATGCTCTATTGTTTATTTCTGTATGCTGTGATTGTTTTTATTTTTATCTCTCTTTATACATATACTTATCACATATTTTAATCCATTGTAAAAATTAATTAAAGTTTTAAAATACTCTAGTCACCCCCCTCTAGTGTTAAGCAGATCTATCCCTCACTTTCAGATGTTTTAGATCTCTTGATGAGAAAAAAGAGAGTTGATAGTTATATTGCTCATGTATTCTATGAATGTGGAATTTCATTCAATGCTGCAAAGGAATGAAGTTTTGACATAGTGCTTGAAGCAATTGGACTGTATGAGTCTGGTTATAAATGCCATATTTATCATTATTTACAAGTCCCTTTGTTATTGAATACAAAGATAAAGTTATGGAGATGAAGGCAACATATCAAGTGTATTGGAGGAGATATGATTGCACTCTTATTTCAGATGGTTGGATAGACAGGAGAGAGAGACATTTGATCAATTTCCTAGTCAACTGTCCAGAAGGAACTTATTTTATGCGTTTCGTAGATGCATCCGATCATATTCAAGATGCTACAATGTTATCAGAGTTGCTTGATAGTAAGATTAGAGAGATAGGAGCAGAGTGTGTTGTTAAGATAATTTTTTTTGTTATACTAAATTTTATATTCAATATTTAATAGTCTACAACTATATATATATATATAAAGTTATATTGTATGCAAGTGATGACTTACAATGCTTCCAATTATAAGACAACTTGTAAAATTTTAATAGAGAAATGACCTACAGTATTTTGGACTCCTTGTGCAGCTCTTTGCATTGATCTCATGCTAGAAGATATTGACAAGACACAACAAAACAAAATGATGATAAAAATGATAAAGATGATTAAAAATTTCATCTATAAGCACACTCGTTTACTTGATGCAGTAAGGACTACTATAAATGGTGATATAGTGATACATTCAGTGACTAGATTTGACACATCATTCCTTACTTTACAAAGTGTGCTTAAGCATGAAGAGAAATTAAAATTATTCTTTTTACTGCCTTCGTGGAATGCTGTTAATTTGAAAAAACTGAAGCCGAAAAATAAATTGTCGAAACAATACTTTCAACTATTTTTTGGAATGAAGTAAGAGATTAACTAAAAGGGGAAAACCATTGATTGCCATTTTGCGATTAGTAGATGGAGATGAAAGTTCAGCTATGACTGAAGTACATGTGGCAATGGAAGAAGTAAAATAAAAGATAAAAGAACATTTTGATAATAATAAAAAAGATTATTGAGATTGTTAAAAATATGTGGACAAATCAAATGGAGAAAAATTATATATGATGCCTTTGTTTCTAAATCCAAGCAAATATTTTGAATATGAGGAGAAACATAATGATGATACTTGAAAATTTCAAGATGTTTTCAATGATGTTATTGCAAGATTACTGCCCGATCAACAATTGCAAAACATGATTACAGAGCAAGGTACAAGCTACAAAGCATCTCAAAATAGTTTGGAAAACCTATGGCTATTAGGCAATGAATCACCTTAAATCCAAGTATTTATAATGTTTTTTTATTTTTTCTTACATTATTTATATGTTAAATAATTTATATTTGTCTTAAATAAATAGTGGATTGGTGGGGTGTATATGAAGGACCGAATGCTGACCTTACAAAGGTTGCATTGCGTATACTTGGTTTATGTTGTTCTTCTTCTGGTTGTGAGTGCAACTGAAATACTTTTGAGTTTTTAAGTATAGTAATATTAAATAATTTTTTGACATTTTTATATCTACTAACAAGTTTATAATTATCTCTATTCAGATTCACACACAAAAAAGGAATACATTAGAGCATCAAAGACTTAATGATTTTGTATAAATCCAGTATAATCGTCATCTACAAGACTTGAAAAGGGAAGAAATTACAACCTTTTAGTGCCTGATGATCTAGATTGGAGTAGTGAATGGATGATGATCCAACCAGAGGATGCTTTAGTTTTTGATGATGATATTCTCACATGGAAAGCTGTATAAGAGCTATTGGGATTGAGGCTCAAAATTTATGAAGTGGAGCTAGAGCTGATCTTCAACTTATAGCCGAAGTGGATGAAAATTTAGAAAATTTGAATTTGCCAATGATGATGAAGATATTGATGATAATTATGGGCAAATGACGAGTACCTCAAACAAATCTAGCATAAGCAATGCCAATGATCACTTACTAGATGATGATTCTATTTGACATTTTATGATTATTTAAAATTTTTGTTAAAAACATAATTTATGCTAGTGTGTATGATGATGACATTTTGGATTTGACTATGATACTATGATATTCTTGTGTTTACTTTTCTGATTCATTTTTCTTGAGTATTGAGATATCATGATTCATAAATACATAGTCTAAAATATACTACATAAGTAACATAACAACTGCTATTGGCTTGGGGCAGTCAACCTATGTGATTGTTATTTCTTACTTTGAAATCTATATTGAGATATCATGATTCATGTGTGATTGTTATTTATTAATATTTTTATTAATATACAATTATGCTCATATTCCAAGCCTAATTAAACCTGCATTGAAATTTGAGATATCATAAGTCATGGCATGAATTATGATTCGTGTATAATATCCGTGTGGCTGTGTTGGTGGAGATTCTTTGATTGCTTCTTATTAAGTTGACTGCAATTATGAATTTCAATAGAGCAGTGAGTATTTTTTGATTTATGCTGGCAACGAAGCTCTCTTAGAACTGTTGAATCTCCTTTTTATATGATCATTGAATTGATCTTGTCATTCAATTTCTTAAAAGATTTTTTTGATATACCATGCTTAATATAAACTGCTTTTCAATGATGCACAATGATCATGAATGTGTCTTTATCTCTACTGATTTGCAAAGAACAGACATCTTCACTAAACCCTTAAATGAGAAGAAACATCTGTTCTTTCTGAATCAGCTAGGTATGATTAATGGAGAAGTTTAATTTGATTTCTGTCCAACGTCGAAGAATTGATCACATTTCGACGAACGGAGATCGACGATCTAAGAACTATTCTTAAGATATTTCGTCGACCTGAGATCGACGAACTCTCTACGTGAAGTTATTTCGTCGAGCGAAGATCGACGATATTGCTCCTGAAACGTTTTCGTCGACCTGAGAACGACGAAAAGTTTTCCCCTCTCCCAACTGAGATCAACGATATCATTTCCTCATGAAATTTTTTCGTCGACCTGAGAACGGAGATTCTCTTTATTTTTAGCAGGACAGAACCCACCGCTTCATATTCTGAAAACCTTATAACTAGGTTTTCATCGTGCTCTATCCCGCGCTTTCTATTCTCTTGCACTTGATCCCTCTCTTATTTTTGCAGAAAAACTAATGGCGATTCCGGCGCTCTCCCTCTCCAGCATGAAGTATGACACCGGTTTCAACATCGACTTTGATTCCTTCAACCCTACTGATCCGATTTTCACAGACATTCTACAGCTATTTGAAGAACAGCAACTGAAGAAATTCATGACCACCAGAATCAAGTTGACAACAACTAAAATAAGAGAATGGGTTTATACTTCAACCTCTCCAGACGCAGACACTATGACTGGTACCATCAGCAGTAATCAGGTTACCCTAACCCCTGAAATTTTAACTGAGATTTTTGGTTTGTCAAATGGAGAAGAGGACATTGAATTAGATAATTCTGAATATGATAATATGTCACTCTGAAGGAAACCCCAATAAGCTACTGAAAAAGAATCTTGTACAACCTCGGGCTCGCGAGAGGTCCTCAAAGCGCGAATAGTCGAGGCGGGCGAGTGGAATTGATGGGCGAGTGGGACCATGTGGTCCACTCGCAGGTGGCGAGATAAGTGGCCTCTGCAGTAGACGAGATGCCCCTCCTGAGGGCGCGAGAAGGCCTATGACTGCGAGAAGGCCTCACAACATATAAGGTTGGAGAGACGAGAGGAAGATTCATCTCGCCGATAGATACTCCCCCACTCGCCATTAGAAAGGCCATTTTGACAGATCTATGACCCGTGAGGGATTTTACTCTTCTACCCCAGGTAATTTTACCCTTTTGACCCTGGTGGTATGCATATAACTCCTCAGAACAGCGGAGTTTGGCTGTTGGCAGACCCGACCAGGGGTACTCTGGTAATTTCAGGTTAGCCCAGTATGATTATTTGCAGATCCAATTCAGAAAACTATAAATAGACCTAGAGGGGTTCTTTAGAAGCACACACATATATCTTTCCCGGGACTTGGGAGGCTTTTTTCTATGCTTTCTGAGGAGCTCTGAGCCCAACTTTTGGCTTTGGAGGGGAAGCTCTCAGAGATCTTCCGGGTAAGCGATGGGACCTCCCTGCTGAGGCCTTGGGTCAGTTTCTAGTCCTTCATGACCAGTCAGAGGTCAGAGCTTGGGATGAGTAGGTGTTGGCTACGCCCCTATTTTTCGAACTCTTGTTGAAGTCAGATTTTGGCTTCAACAGTTCTGGTGCGGTGAGCGTGGAAGGTAGATGATACAAGAAAAGCACGAGTTTTGTCCGATTGTAGGAGGTGAGGGTGAAGGATCTGGTTCAGGAGGTTCCCCCTCCCGGGGAGAGGAGGAAACACGGAAGATGCTGGATGACTTCAGGCGAGAGGTCCTGCAGACCATCAACTTGGCCTTCTCGGCCAGAAGTTAGTGGGCCACGCCTCAGGTCCCAATATAAGTGGTCCCGCTCTTGGGCGAGAACGCCCCTGGACAGCGCCCGGGGAAGGAGGTCCCGGCAGAGGCTGGCGATAAGGACGTGGCAGCGAGAGAGCTCTTCCCATGCCATCGTCCTGGGAAGGAGATTCCGGCAGAAGTTGGCGAGAGGGAGGCTGCTGTGCGAGAGCTCTTCCCTGGGCATGGTCTCGCGGATCGGGCCAATCAGCCGAGGCCACGAGACGTGCCCTCTCGGCAGGCAGGTGATGAGAACCCATTCAATGAGCTCATCATCTCGGCTCCGGTGTTGGAGGGGTTTCGGGAGCCCGACATGTCCTACTACTCGTGGAAGGATGACCCTGTACAACACGTGTAGTGGTTTGAAGATGTCGTTTCGATAAGACAGATGATGGATGCCTTCAAGTGTCGGCTGTTTGCCATCACGTTGAAGGAGAAGGCTCGGGACTGGTTCCACCAGTTGCCAGCAAGGTGGATCTACTGTTTCGAAGATCTGCGGAGAAGTTTCCTGTTGAGGTTCTCAACATCGAAGAAGCATAAGAAGGAGGTGGAGAGCCTGTTTGCGGTGAGGCAGAAGCAGGATGAGACATTGGGACATTACGTGGATCGGTTTCAGGAAGAGGTCCTCCTAGTCCTGGAAGTTCTAGGGTATACGCTGATGCTCGCGTTTACTCTGGGACAGAGGCCGGGTTTCTTCAGTATGGAGTTGAAGAGGGTGCCCCCTCTCTTTTGAGGAGCTCATGGAGAGGGCGCCAAAGGAGACAGACTTCGAGAGGGCCAATCCAGCGTTTGCGAGGAAGCTGACCAGGTTGGCGGAGGATGATGTGAAGGAGCCAGAAGCAGGAAGGCGAAGGGAGTAGAGAGAAGAGAGGAGGAGGGAAGAACCCCGAGGTCAGGGGCAACAGGGACTGCATCATGGACGGGGGGCCCGAGAGCCGAACAACCAGATAGGTTGGAGTCCTCAAGAGGGTCGCCCCCAGGAGTTAGGAGGAGGTTTCCAGGGAAGAGATAACCTCCGCAAGCCGAGGAGGTACGATCAGCCAGCATGGAGGCAGGGGCCGAGGGATCGTTTCCAGCATCAGCAAGAGGCAATGGAGATTGGTCGAGGTAGAGGAGGAAGGAGAGGAGCTCGGGGAGGAGCTGGAAGGAGAGATGGGGGAGAAGGAAGAAGGGGCAGGGTGGCGTTGCCTTTCTGTGACTTCCATCAGGAGGAGGGTCATGCAACGGCCACCTGCCCAGAGTTCTTAGAAGTGAGAGAAGCCAGGGGGTGAGGAGGCAGGAGCCGCCAGTGAGGATCATGGAAGTGCAGCATGGGGAGACGGAGGATAGATGCGAGGATCGGGTGGATGTAGGAACCCGGGGAGGGATCGGGCTGATCCACGGAGGAGTTGGGATCGAGGCCGCTCGTAAGGGTAGCCTCCAGACCATGTACCGAAGGGGGGTAGCCTCGACCTCCCAGGCTCCGCCCCCGAAAGAAAAAATTACCTTTTCTTTAGAGGATATGCCGGATTATGAAGACCCGTTCTGCGACGCCTTGGTGATCCAGACGGTGGTAGAAAACTTCGCGGTCTCCAAGATCCTGGTGGACAACGGGAGCTCCGTAAATGTGATCTTCAAAAAGGCCTTCGATGAGATGCAGGTTGAGGGCAAGAGAGTACTAGCTTCAGACGGACCATTGTTCGGTTTCTCAGGAGAGAGGAAGGAAGTGGAAGGGGGAGTAGGGCTGCACGTAAAGTTGGGGGGGGGGGGGGGGGGGGAGGGGCGTGTCACGGAACTGCAGGTTCGTGATCGTGGACGCCCCGAGCAGCTATAGCGCCATCTTTGGGTGCCCCCTCATCAGCGCCTTTCGCTGCGTCCCCTCCTCGTTTCATCAATGCCTCAAGTTCAACAATGGAGGGGTGCAGGTCCGGGTCAGAGAGGACTCTAAGGTGGCAAGACAGTGCTACGTTACGGTAGTCAACACCATATCTTGGATGGCAGAGGCGAAGGAGTTTGAGAAGGATATGGCGGCTCATGAAGAGGTTGTTAGAGAGGAGGAGATGAGCCTAGAGCAGGCGAGAGAGAATACTGAAGAAGAAGTCGGAGGGGGGAGATTGAGGAGGAGCAGCGGGGAGGACATGTGCAAGAGGTCCAGTGGGGCGAAGAGTTGGAGCCGCAAGAGGGTCGACAGGTGGAGGTGGAAGAAGGAGCTGAGAGGGAAGCCCAAAGAGGCATGGAGATTGAACATCAGCAAAGTGAGACCCTAGAGGAGGCGATGGAAGTTGAGGGAGCAGGAGTAGAAGAGGAGTTGGGGCAGGAAGAGGAGGGAATGGCCGGCTGGGAGCAGTCGCGGCTGGAGCCGGCGGAGGAGGTGGTGGAGATGGAAGTCTTCACCAGCGCTGGCCAGGTGCAGAAGGTGAGGATCAGCGGGGGTATGAGCCCCGAGGACCAGGAGAGAGTGCAGGATTGCATCCAGAGCAACGCCGACATCTTCGCTTGGAGCGTGACTGACATGCCGGGCATCGATGCGGATGTGGCCTGCCACCACCTAAACCCGGATCCCAATACGCGCCCCATACTCCAGAAGATGAGGACCATCGCAACCAAGCTGGAAGAGCCAATCCGCGAGGAGGTCAAGAAGCTTCTGGAGGCTGGCTTCATCTCGGAGATCCAGTATCCAGGCTGGGTCTCCAACGTGGTAATGGTGAAAAGGGGGGGGGGGATGGCGCATGTGTATCGACTTTTCATTATTAAATAAATCGTGCACCAAAGATTGCTACCCCCTGCCTCGAATCGACGCGCTAGTTGATTTAGCCGTTGGTTTTTCAATTATGATTTTTTTGGATGCTTTTGCAGGTTACCATCAGATCCGAATGCACCCTCCCGACGTCAAGGATGTCTCCTTCATCACAAGGGAGGGATGCTTTAGTTATAAAATGATGCCGTTCGGGTTGAAAAATGCAGGGGCTACATACCAACGCATGATGGATCGAGTCTTCCAGGGCCAGAGGGGGAGGAACCTGGAGGTCTATGTTGATGACCTTATGGTTAAAAGCAAGGGTGTGGACTCACACCTTCGATATCTGGAGGAGACATTCGCCACCTTGCGGAAGTTCAAAATGAGGTTGAACCCCTTAAAGTGTGTTTTTGGGGCAAGCCGTGGGAAGTTCCTCGGACATCTTCTGACCCTGGAGGGGGTAGAACCCAACCCAGATAAGGTGAAAGCCATCCTAGAGCTTGAGTCTCCACGCAATGCTAAGGAGGTCCAGCGCTTGACAGGCAAGCTGGCCGGCCTAAGTATATTCCTCTCTAGGTCGGGAGAGAGATGCTCATCATTCTTCAGGGTGCTGCGGGGTAACCAAAGGTTCGAGTGGACTGCTGAATGTGAAGAGGCTTTCCAAGGGCTAAAGAGGCAGCTCTCCCTGGCTCCTCTACTTCAAAGCCTGAAGGAGGGGGAGGATCTGACCTTGTATCTCGGAGTGGGAGCAGAGGAGGTGAGCTATGTCCTAGTTAGGGAGGAGGGGAGGAAGCAACTGCCAATCTATTACGTTAGCAGGATCCTAAATAAGGCGGAGCTTTGCTACCCTATCCTGGAAAAGCTAGCATACGCCTTGATCATTTCGGCCAGGAAGCTCCGGCCATATTTCCAAGCACACTCGATCAGGGTGGTGACAGACCATCCCCTCCGTAAGATTTTTGAAGGAGTGGAGCACTCGGGTAGACTAGCCAAGTGGTCTATCGAGTTGAGTGAATTCGATATCTCGTTCGTACCAAGGCTCTCCATCAAGGTGCAGGTAGTGGCCGACTTCTTGGCAGACTACGTTGTGGAGGTCGGGGCCGAGGAGTGGTGACCGCAGGAGGCATGGAAGATGACGGTTGATGGAGCCTCGGGAAAGCACTCCCTCAGAGCAAGGGTGGTGTTGACAAAGCATCCCTCCCTTGTGATGAAGGAGACGTCCTTGACGTCGGGAGGGTGCATTGGATCTGATGGTAACCAGAAAAAGCATCCAAAAAACTCATAATTGAATAACCAACGGCTGAATCAACCAGCGCGTCGATTCGAGGCAGGGGGTAGCAATCTTTGGGGCACGATTTATTTAATAATAAAAAGTCGATACACATGTGCCATTCCCCCCCTTTTCACCATTACCACGCTGGAGACCAAGCCTGGATACTGGATCTCCGAGATGAAGCCAGCCTCCAGAAGCTTCTTGACCTCCTCGCGGGTTGGCTCTTCTAGCTTGGTTGCCATGGTCCTCATCTTCTGGCGTATGGGGCGCGTCTTGGGATCCAGGTTTAGGCAGTGGCAGGCCACATCCGCATCGATGCCCGACATCTCAGCCGCGCTCCAAGCGAAGATGTCGGCGTTGCTCTGGATGCAAGCCTGCACTCTCTCCTGGTCCTAGGGGCTCATACCCCCGCTGATCCTCACCTTCTGCACCTAGCTGGCGCTGGTGAAGGCTTCCATCTCCACCACCTCCTCCGCCGGCTCCAGCCACGACTGCTCCCAGCCGGCCCTTGACTCCTCTTCCTGCCCCAACTCCTCTTCTCCTCCTACTCCCTCAACTTCCATCGCCTCCTCTAGGCTCTCACTTTGCTGATGTTCAATCTCCACACCTCTTTGGGCTTCCCTCTCAACTCCTTCCACCTCCACCAGCCGACCCTCCTGTGGCTCCAACTCTTCATCCCTCTGGACCTCCTGCACATATCCTCTGGACATCTTCTGACCCCGGAGGGGGTAGAACCCAACCCAGATAAGGCGAAAGCCATCATAGAGCTAGAGTCGCCACGCAATGCTAAGGAGGTCCAACGCTTGACAGGAAAGCTGGCCGTCCTAAGTAGATTCCTCTCTAGGTCGGGAGAGAGATGCTCATCAATCTTCAGGGTGCTACGGGGTTACCAAAGGTTCGAGTGGACTGCTGAATGTGAAGAGGCTTTCCAAGGGCTAAAGAGGCAGCTCTCCCTGGCTCCTCTACTTCAAAGCCCGAAGGAGGGGGAGGATCTGACCTTGTATATCGAAGTGGGAGCAGAGGCGGTGAGCTCTGTCCTAGTTAGGGAGGAGGGGAGGTAGCAGCTGCCAATCTATTACGTTAGCAGGATCCTAAAGAAGGCGGAGCTTCGCTACCCTATCCTTGAAAAGCTGGCATACACCTTGATCATTTCGGCCAGGAAGCTCCGGCCATATTTCCAAGCACACTCGATCAGGGTGGTGACAGACCATCCCCTCCGTAAGATTTTTGAAGGAGTGGAGCACTCGGGTAGACTAGCCAAGTGGTCTATCGAGTTAAGTGAATTCAATATCTCGCTCGTACCAAGGCTCTCCATCAAGACGCAGGTAGTGGCCGACTTATTGGCAGACTACGTTGTGGAGGTCGGGGCCGAGGAGTCGCGGCCGCAGGAGGCATGGAAGATGACGGTTGATGGAGCCTCGGGAAAGCACTCCCTCGGAGCAGGGGTGGTGTTGACAAATCCTCAGGGGGTCACCATAGAACAGGCAGTGGTCTTGCACTTTCCTGCAACTAACAACCAAGCAGAGTACGAGGCCGTGATAGCCGGCCTCCGTTTGGCAAGGGAGCTTGAGATCCAGGATGTGGAGGCTTTCACGGACTCGCTGGTGGTGGCATCACAAATTCGAGGAGAGTTCGAAGCTCGGGAACCCACCCTTGTGAAATACTTGTCCAAGGTGAGGCGATCATCGGGGGGTTCCGGACTTTCTCCATCCAACACGTTCCAAGAGAAGAGAGTGCAGCAGCCGATCGGCTGGCTAAGTTTGGACCTCAGGGAGGAGGAACCTTGACGGATCTGTTCCATCCAGCGATCGAGGAAGGGGAGCTCATGGAAGTGGATTGGAGACCCTCATGGGTGGATCCCTTCGTAACCTTCTTCGTCATAGGCAACCTCCCTGAGGGGATCAAGGAGGCAAAAAACTTTCGGCATAAGGCGGCCCATTATCTCATGCATGAAGGGAGTCTACATCGGAAGATGCTTTCAGGTCTTCTAGCACGATGCGTAATGGAAGGGGAGACCCGACAGATTCTGGAGGAGGTGCACTCCGGGGAATGTGGAAGCCATTCCGGAGGTAGGATGTTGGAAGCAAGGGTGGTCAGACAGGGGTACTTCTAGCCCACCTTAAGGAAGGATGCTGCAGAGTTTGCGAGGAGGTGCCAAAAATGTCAGCTCTACGCCCCTCCAGCTCCAGGCAGCTTAAAGGCTTCGAAGCATCACGGCACCGTAGCCGTTCGCTATCTAGGGGATGGATTTGGTTGGGCCTTTCCCTCCAGCTAGTGGGCAAAGGAGGTTCCTCCTGGTTATGATCGACTTATTCTCAAAATGGCTGGAGGTTAAGGCGCTGGCCAAAGTCACCTCCCAAGTCATCAGGAACTTCGTTTGGGGAGAGATCATCTGCAGGCACGGGCTGCCAAAGGCCATTATCACGGACAATGGTACTCAATTTGCAAGTGAGGAGTTTATAAGTTTCTGCACCCAGTTGGGCATCGACCTCAAGTTTGCCTCTGTCCACCACCCCAGGAGCAACGACCAGATGGAGGCGGCGAACAAAATTATCGTGAACCTACTCAAAAATAAGGTGGAGAACTTGAGGGGGAGCTGGGTGGAGCAGCTCCCCTCGGTTTTTTGGGCCTTGCGGACAGCCCCAAACATGGCCACCGGCGAGATCCCCTTCAAACTTTCCCATGGGTGTGAGGCGGTCCTGCCTATGGAATTTGAGGTCCGATCCCCACGAGTTGTGGCTGCAGGTGATGGAGACGAAGCTTGGAGGCTAGAAAATGAAGGATGCTTACGTCTCTCACTGGACATGGTGGAAGAGCTACGCGACGTAGCAGCTATCAGGCATGAAGACGTCAAGCGACGGATGGCAAGATACTTTGACAAGCACATCAGGATCAAACAATTTGTCGAAGGAGATCTGGTGCTAAAGAAAGTTGATGCTGCGGGGAGGTCCGCTTCCGTGGGCAAGCTCAACCCAAATTGGGAAGGGCCTTATATTATTGAGAAGGTCCTGAGAACAGGAGGTTACCACCTCTAGGATGTGGAGGGTAGGACCATGAGCCACACCTGGAGTAGCGATGACTTGAAGCGCTTCTACCCATGAGACGGAAGGGCAAAAATTGTATATTCAAATCAAGTACATTATAATACATTTCTCAAGTTACTTCTTGTCTTTATTTACCAAGAAATCCTAACGACAGGGAGATGATTGCTTCTGCACTACCCCAAGCGCGGCTCGGCACCAGGTAGACCCGCTGCACAGGCTCTCATTAGCTGGAAGGTCCGAAGGCTCGCCTGTGGGGGAGAGGTCTCGTTCTTGGTCCTTGGTTCTGCGCTACCCCAAGCGCGGCTCGGCCCCAGGTAGACCCGCTGCGCAGGCTCTCATTAGCTGGCAGGTCCGAAGGCTCTCCTGTGGGGGAGAGGTCTGTTTCTTGGTCCTTGCTTCTGCACTACCCCGAGCGTAGCTCGGCCCCAGGTAGACCCGCTGCGCAGGCTCTCATTAGCTGGCAGGTCCGAAGGCTCGCCTGTGGGGAGAGGTTTGGTTCTTGGTCCTTGGTTCTGCACTACCCCGAGCGCGGCTCGACCCCAGGTAGACCCGCTGTGCAGGCTCTCAATAGCTGGCAGGTCCGAAGGCTTGCCTGTGGGGGAGAGGTCAGGTTCTTGTTCCTTGGTTATGTACTACCCCGAGCGCGGCTCGACCCCAGGTAGACCCGCTGTGCAGGCTCTCATTAGCTGGCAGGTCCGAAGGCTCTCCTGTGGGGGAGAGGTATGGTTCTTGGTCCTTGGTTCTGCACTATCCCATGCGCGGCTCGACCCCAGGTAGACCCGCTGCACAAACTCTCATTAGCTGGCAGGTCCGAAGGTTTGCCTGTGGGGGAGAGGTCTGGTTCTTGGTCCTTGGTTCTGCACTACCCCGAGTGCGGCTCGGCCCCAGGTAGACCCGCTGCGTAGGCTCTTATTAGCTGGCAGGTCCGAAGGCTCGCCTTTGGGGGAGAGGTCTGGTTCTTGGTCCTTGGTTCTGCACTACCTCGAGCACGGCTCGACCCCAAGTATACCCGCTGTGCAGGCTCTCATTAGCTGGCAGTTCCGAAGGCTCGCCTGTGGGGGAGAGGTCTGGTTCTTGTTCCTTGGTTCTGCACTACCCCGAGCGCGGCTCGGCCCCAGGTAGACCCGCTGTGCAGGCTCTCATTAGCTTACAGGTCTGAAGGCTCGCCTATGGGGGAGAGGTCTAGTTCCTGCTACTCCCAGGGCGTATCAAGTTGGGCTCGACGAGTTCGCCGCGAAGTCGATGAAATTTGGAGTCGACGGTTGTCGAACAGTGGACACGGCCTGCGACACGGGCGTGTCACAGGGCGTGTCGAGGCCGTGTCGACGATCGACCTTGGTGTCGACGATTTTTCGCTCGACGATGTGTAGAGAGGAAGCACACGGCCCAGGACACGGGCGTGTCCCAGGCCGTGTCGTGTGCTCGACGACTTTTGCTCGACGATCGTCGAGTGTCGAGACGTGGGTGTCGAGTGTCGAGAAGTTGCACACGGCCTGTGACACGGGCGTGTCACAGGGCGTGTCAATTTGGGTCGACGAACTCAGCCCGACGAAGAGTTTTGACAGGGCGTGTCTTCATGCCGTGTCTTGGCACACGGCCTGGGACACGGGCGTGTCACAGGCCATGTGAAGTCTCGGGATGTTTTGGGATTATTTTCGCCCAGGCACATGGCCACAGACACGGGCGTGTCGGAAGGCGTGTTGGGTGACACGGCCCATGACACGGGCGTGTTCCATGGGCGTATCACTGGTCTGGATAGGTCGGTTGACCACCGCTTGAGGCACACGGCCTGGGACACGGGCGTGTCACAGGCCGTGTCAGGTCAAATTTAGCTTTTCTGGCATTTTTGTGGTCGTCCATTCCTTCAGCCTGGATCCAAAGGTTGAGCTTCTTTCCTCTTTTCCTAAAGGCCGAAATTTGAGAATGTATTCCCATTTTACTTCGCCTTTAGGTGACACGAAGTGGAGCTGGGCCGTCTGAGTCCCAGCATTCTGATGAAAGTACGGCACCAGCCGCGGTGCCTACACCTCCACCGTCTGCGGAACATGTGCGTTTAGTTGCAGAGGCGTTATTTACCATGATCCAAGGCCAGCCACTTAGGCAGGAACAAGCGGCTGTGAGGCCAGAACAG
This sequence comes from Platanthera guangdongensis, assembly GCA_039583875.1. NCBI lineage: Eukaryota > Viridiplantae > Streptophyta > Magnoliopsida > Asparagales > Orchidaceae > Platanthera > Platanthera guangdongensis. Next base: position 139,158,460 of record CM077157.1, read on the forward strand.
GTGGCGGCAAGGCCTGAACCTATAGTGGATGTGGCTCCTCGAGCAGCTGAGAAGCAGCTAACGCGGTTTATGAGTTTCCATCCGCCTACGTTCTCAGGAGCGGGAACTCCGACGCAGGCTGAGGATTGGCTATCGTGCGTCAAGCGAGTGATGACGACGATTGAAACAGCGGAGCATCAAAAAGTTACCTTAGTTACCTTCTTGCTTGAAGGAGAAGCTCGATTGTGGTGGGATGAGATGGAGTTGCATCATTTGGCGGGTCGTCTGTTAACCCAAGTATCCATGGAAGAATTCTCCCGGCTCTTCCTAGCGAAGCACCTTCCTGCGGCTCAACGGATAGCCATGGAAAATGAATTCCAAAGGCTAACGCAAGGTTATGGCAGTGTTGACACGTACCTGCATGAGTTTACTCGCTTGGGGCGGTATGCGGGTTCCATATTTGTAGATGAGCAGAGGAAGACCAATCGGTTCTATGAAGGACTGAGGGACGAGTTGAGGTTCCTTGTGTCAAGTTCGGTGAACCAAGGTTTCCAGGCGTTGGTTGACACTGCGAGCGCACTGGAGAAGGATATGAAAAAGGTGCAAGGGAAGAGAGCTTTGGTTGTATCACAACCGGAGTGGAAGGCGCCCCGGTCGGGGAAACCATTTTGTAAGAAGAGATGGGGCAAGAAGTCCAAGCCTAGTGGACAAGCTCCTTCATCAGTTATAACGGGAGCAACGTCAGGGGCTACCTCCAAGCCAGACACTCGTATCTGCTTCACTTGTGGCCGGATGGGGCATATAGCGTGAGATTGTCGGATGCCGCCAAAGAGTGAAAAGAAGGCGGGAGCATCTTATGCGGAAAAAGGAAAGGCGGTGGTGGATTCCTCTGCCTCGCAGGCGTAACCCCGGGTCTACAATCTTGGCCTACAGGAGGCCATCAAGCAGAGTGACGTGGTCACAGGTATGGGTTTAGTTTTGCATATGTGATTGTTTGTATGCTTTACTTAGGACATATATGTTTGCGGTTTGTGCGTGACATGTTTGTCACAGGCTTTGTGATGATTCGGGACACGCTGGCGTGAGCACTGTTTGATACGGGTGCGTCGCATTCTTTTCTGTCTAGTGAGTTTATAACGCGGCTTGGGATACACAGTCGTGCAAAGACAGATAACGTCAGAGTGGTGTTGCCGAATGGCTGTTGGCTTCTTGCGGATCAAGCTTGCGATGTGGCAGTTCAGTTTGTAAGTCGGGATTTCAGTTTAACCGCATTTGTTTTGCTAATATCGGAATTCGATGTGATTTTTGGGATGGATTGGCTTGCGGAGCAGCATGCTATGATTGATTGTCAGTCTAAAGAAATCACGTTGGGCCAAAATACCGAACAGGAGAAAAAGTTCGCGGGTATGCGAGGAGTAGGCGGAACATTGATGTCTGCACTCCAGGTAGTCAAGGCTGTTCGGAAGGGTGCGGAGTGTTACTTTGCACTGATTCAGGCTGTTGAGCCTAAGACCCATGTTAGTGAGGTTCCGATTGTGGCGGAATTTACAGATGTGTTTCCCACGGATCTCCCTGGGCTACCACCCCAGCGAGAGATTGACTTCACGATCAAGTTGGTGCCAGGTGCGAAACCTGTGGCCCGCTCGCCATATCGCGTCGCGCCAAAAGAGATGGCTGAGTTGAAGGTTCAACTACAAGAAATGCTAGATCAAGGTTATATATGCCCAAGCATGTCACCTTGGAGCGCGCCTGTGCTTTTTGTAAAGAAGAAAGACGGTGGGTTGCGGTTGTGTATCGATTACCGTGAACTGAATAAGCTGACTGAGAAGAATAAGTATCCGATACCCCGGATTGATGAGTTGTTCGATCAGCTAGTGGGCTCGACTGTCTATTCGAAGTTGGATCTGAAGTCTAGTTATTACCAGTTGAAAATTCGGGAAGGTGACATTCCCAAAACTGCATTTGGAACGCGTCACGGGCACTATGAGTTCACAGTCATGCCATTTGGATTGTGCAATGCGCCCTCGGTGTTTATGGATTTGATGCACCGTATTTTTTCGTGAGTACCTGGATCTGTTTGTGATTGTATTCATTGATGACATCCTGGTGTACTCGAAGTCAAAAGCTGAGCATGAGATTCACTTGCGGTTAGTGTTGAACACATTGAGGCAAAATCAGCTCTATGCCAAGTTCTGGAAGTGCGAGTTTTGGCTATCGTCGGTGGCATTTTTGGGCCATGTGGTGAGTGGAGCGGGCATTGCAGTGGATCCAGCGAAGATAAGGGCCATACAGGAGTGGCCACTGTTGTCTTCCGTGGCCGAGGTCAGGAGTTTCCTTGGACTTGCGGGCTACTATCGAAGATTTGTGGAAAACTTCTCGCGGATTGCTTTGCCGCTAACCACATTGACGCGAAAAGATCAGAAGTTCGTTTGGACGCCAGAGTGCGCATGAGCTTTTGAAGAGCTGAAGATTCGGTTGACCACGGCGCCGGTGTTGTCTTTGCCACGTGGAACCAATGGATTTGTGATTTATAGTGATGCCTCAGGGAGCGGCTTAGGCTGCGTTCTTCTGCAGAATGGAAAGGTTATTGCTTATGGCTCACGCCAGCTGAAGGTGCACGAGCGAAATTATCCTGTCCGTTCATATGGTATATTCTAGAAGGTCCGGCCGGGGCCCCACAGGATATATCACAAAACAGGCGGTGAAGGTACATGATGATACCAGAGTAGCGCAACGCACCTATCACAAAGCATTCTAGCGGAAGCCTAGACTACAACTTGAACTGCTCATGAATGCCCAAAGATAAAACTCCACTTTTATACGATATAGGAATGTCTTACAACAAGTAAAAAGAGTTGGCCTTATGGCCGTACATGACTTTCACACAGTGGCCTAAACAGATTGGCACGCAGGCCGGCCACAATAAAAAGAAAGCACACAAAGCAACACAAATAGCCTTCGAGGGCTAGCAGCAGTAGCAGCAACAACAGCATGAACATCAGCCTTTACGCGTCCCGCTTGGCTCTCCAGCACCTGGACAGGAACAATCCACCAACGGTGGTAAACAAAAGCAACGGTCAGCGTTCAGCTGACCAAATTATAACGACCCTACCCCTTCTCTCGGGGCAGCGGTATTCTTCCATGCAGGAATATCTTATAACACAGTATGGCAATATATTTCATCAAAATGTGATTTCACGCACACAAGCCATCACAACCGTTCGCCACCCGGCCCAACGGTCCGTGCACTCAGGGCACATTCTTGGTGTTCTGACAAAGCTCTTGCCCACCACCGTATCAGGGTCACCACCCAACGGTAAATCTCTTGAGCATTTACTCCATGGCGTGCAGCCGGAGTTAGTCTTCCTACACCGGGATGGCCCGTAACCCCCCATTGTGTCATGGCGCGCAGGCCGAAGACTCTTGCTATGCGCTCCAACAGACCACACCTTTTGGTCTCATGTCGGACGGACATAGCGCAGGTCGGATCCTCCACCCCCCCATTGCACAAATCGCCTTGCCTTCTCCGAGTACAACGTACTCATGGCTATATCAAAGGCGCGGGTCGGTCTCACCAATCCTGTTCTTGGCATTCAAGCCTGGGTATTTCTCGATACCCATTTCCTTAGCACAACAACGGGTCTTTCCTGGGCCTCCCAGTACTTCCTGTGACTCTCTTCACAGGTGGACACCACACAATCACAAATGTCAGGGGTCTTTCCTGGCTACCATGCCAGTACTTCCTGTTACTCGCTTCATAGGTGGACACCCTACGACATCAAGCATCACAAAGGGCCTTTCCTGGTCACACCAGTACTTCCTGTGCCTCATTCACAGGTTGGACACAAAAACATACCACGGCTATTTTCCTGGGCTACCACTCCAGTACTTCCTGCTACTCCTTTTCACAGGCATAACCCGTTGACTCCTTAAACTACACGTTTATCACGGAGTCTTCTCCGGTTCGTATGCAACATCACCAATCCAGACCAACCTGTCCAGATGGGCTTCACACAGCATGCCTATTCCGTACTCCAATTCTGGATCTATATGCCAACAAGGGTATTTCATGAATCACCCAAAAGACTCCCAAAATCAGCAACCTCTTGGTGGGGGAATCACAACTATATGCCAAAAGGAAGCCTTCACATGGCTAGGAAGAAAAGTCATTACCCTTGACGACCGCTTCGGTGCCATGACCTCAAAGCTTGCTTGAAAGACTCGTAAGAGCGTTTCATCCGCAACGCCGGCTTCGGATCTCTTGTCGGTAAACCGCAGGACCACCAGCAGCAACCCTTCCCCTTCTTCCACTCCAGTAGTTCCTGCTACTCCTTTTCGCAGGCATAACCCGTTGACTCCTTAAACTACACGTTTATCACAGAATCTTCTCCGGTTCGTATGCAACATCACCAATCCAGACCAACCTGTCCAGATGGGCTTCACACAGCATGCCTATTCCATACTCTAATTCCGGATCTATATGCCAACAAGGGGATTTCATGAATCACCCAAAAGACTCACAAAATCAGCCACCTCTTGGTGGGGGAATCACAACTATATGCCAAAAGGAAGCCTTCACATGGCTAGGAAGAAAAGTCGTTACCCTTGACGACCGCTTCGGTGCCATGACCTCAAAGCTTGCTTGAAAGACTCGTAAGAGCGTTTCCTCCGCAACGCCGGCTTCAGATCTCTTGTCGGTAAACCGCAGGACCACCAGTAGCAGCCCTTCCCCTTCTTCCTTCTTCTTCCTCTCCTTTCTCTCTTAACTTGAAGAAAGATAAAGGCTAAGTAAAATGAGAATACATTCTCAGATTTCAGCCTTTAGGAAAAGAGGAAAGAAGCTCAGCCTTTAGATCCAGGCCGAAGGAATGGACGGCCACAAAAATGCCAGAAAAGCTAAATTTGACTTGACACGGCCTGTGACACGCCCGTGTCCCAGGCCGTGTGCCTCAAGCGGTGGTCAACCGACCTATCCAGATCAGTGACACGCCCATGGAACACGCCCGTGTCATGGGCCGTGTCACCCAACACGCCTTCTGACATGCCCGTGTCTGTGGCCGTGTGCCTGGGCGAAAATAATCCCAAAACATCCTGAGACTTCACACGGCCTGTGACACGCCCGTGTCCCAGGCCGTGTGCCTAGACACGGCACGAAGACATGCCCTGTCGAAACTCTTCGTCGGGCTGAGTTCGTCGACCCAAATTGAGATGCCCTGTGACACGCCCGTGTCACAGGCCGTGTGCAACTTCTCGACACTCGACACCCACGTCTCGACACTCGACGATCGTCGAGCAAAAGTCATCGAGCACACGACACGGCCTGGGACACGCCCGTGTCCTGGGCCATGTGCTTCCTCTCGACACATCATCGAGCGAAAAATCGTCGACACCAAGGCCGATCGTCGACACGGCCTCGACACGCCCTGCGACACGCCCGTGTCGCAGGCCGTGTCCGCTGTTCGACGACCGTCGACTCCAAATTTCGTCGACTTCGTGACGAACTCATCGAGCCCAACTTGACACGCCCTGGGACACGCCCGTGTCCCAGGCCGTGTCACCCAAAAATTTCCTGTTTGAGAAATTTGGGCTGTTACAATCCTCCTCTCCTTCAAGCAATTTCGTCCTCGAAATTCAGACACAGGAAGGCAATCAGTAACCAACAAGAAAAATGTTACAACATGAAAAATTTTATGTTACAACATCCTCGTTACAGATTACAAAACAGCTCGGGGAACTCTTCTCGCATGGGTTGCTCTCGCTCCCATGTCAGTTCTTCACGGCCGCAGTTGTCCCAGCAGACTTTTACCATGCCGACCGTCTTGTTCCGCAACTGTTTCTCGGCTCGATCTTCGATCTGAATGGGTCTAACTCTCGTTGTTAGCCCATATTCCACCGGCACACGATCATTCGCGATCACTTGAGCTGGATCTTTCACGACCTTCCGAAGCACCGAGATGTGAAATACATCATGTAATCCACCCAAGTCTGTCGACAGAGCTAGCCGATAAGCCGCTTCGCCAACTCGCTCAACCACTTCAAAAGGACCCAAATATCTTGGACTCAACTTTTTCAATCGTCGAATCCTGGAGACACCTTTGAATGGCTTGATCTTCAAGTAGACCCAATCGCCAACCGCAAATTCCACGTTCCGGTGCTTGGCGTTGTAGTACTTTGCTTGTCGATCTTGAGCAATAAGCAATCTCTCTCGAATCGTCCGTATGGTTGCGTTTGCTTCATCAACCTCATTTGGTTTAAATATCCGAGCTTCGCCCGCTTCTACCCAAGCCAAGGGCGTACGACACTTCCTTCCATATAGAGCTTCATATAGAGATGATCTTCCCATCTCTTTCCGAAATCAAGGGTGCACATTCGGAGCATGTCCTCCATTGTTCTGTTGGTACGTTCAGTTTGGCCATCCGTTTGGGGATGAAAGGCCGTACTGAAAGTCAATTTCATGCCCAACAGTCGGTGAACTAGCCTCCAATCATTTGACGTGAATCGCCCATCTCGATCACTTATGATGCTCCGAGAAACACCGTGAAGCCGCACAATCTGGTCAACATATAACTTTGCCAAACTTTCCACTGAATCATCCCGCCTGATCGGGAGAAAATGTGCTACTTTCGTTAGCCGGTCCACAATTACCCAAATGGAATCATTTCCTCGCTGCGATTTTGGCAACCCGTGCACAAAATCCATGGAAATATCATCAAATTTCCACTCTGGGATCGACAGTGATGTCAAATAACCGCCCGGCTTTTGGCATTCCGCCTTCACCATCGCACATGTTTGGCATTGAGAGACATAAAGGGCAACATATTTCTTGAGCCCTAGCCACCAGAAGAGCTTCTTCATATCGTTGAACATCTTCGTGCTCCCTGGGTGAATGAAATATTTTGTATAATGCGCTTCATACATTAGTTCTTCCCTTAATTTCCCCACATTTGGGACGCACAAACGGCCCTCCTTTCGCAAAAGACCGTCATTCCAGGTGAATTTGCCCTCTGGCCCGTCATTCACATAGCGTAAGAGATCGTCATCCAACTCCGTTGCCCGTCGAACTCGGTCTGTCAGGTCACATTACACCTCAATCCAGTTCAAACATGCAGTGGCAGTGGAATTCTTGTCAACACAATAAATCTCCAACGCCTCCAGCTCCTGGATAAGACGTTCATCATGCCTTTGTAACCAATTTGCTCTCGCCGGAACCCTCCGACTCAACGCATCCGCGACAACATTCCCCTTCCAGGGCGTATAGTGAATCTCGAAAGTGTAGTCCCCAAGGAACTCCAACCACCTTCGTTGTCGCATATTCAAATCTTTCTGCTCCAAAAGATACTTGAGGCTCTTATGATCTGTATAGATCTCCACCTTCACTCCATAAAGGTAGTGTCGCCATAACTTGAGTGCAAAAATCACCGCCGCTAGCTCCAAATCATGGACGGGATAATTTCGCTCGTGCACCTTCAGCTGGCGTGAGCCATAAGCAATAACCTTTCCATTCTGCAGAAGAACGCAGCCTAAACCCCGCTCCCTGAGGCATCACAAATCCATCGGTTCCACGTGGCGAAGACAACACCGGCGCCGTGGTCAACCAAATCTTCAGCTCTTCAAAAGCTCGTGCGCACTCTGGCGTCCAAACGAACTTCTGATCTTTTCGCGTCAATGTGGTTAGCGACAAAGCAATCCGCGAGAAGTTTTCCACAAATCTTCGATAGTAGCCCGCAAGTCCAAGGAAACTCCTGACCTCGGCCACGGAAGACAACAGTTTCCACTCCTGTATGGCCCTTATCTTCGCTGGATCCACTGCAATGCCCGCTCCACTCACCACATGGCCCAAAATGCCACCGACGATAGCCAAAACTCGCACTTCGAGAACTTGGCATAGAGCTGATTTTGCCTCAACGTGTTCAACACTAATCGCAAGTGAATCTCATGCTCAGATTTTGACTTCGAGTACACCAGGATGTCATCAATGAATACAATCACAAACAGATCCAGGTACTCGCGAAAAAATACGGTGCATCAAATCCATAAACACCGAGGGTGCATTGCACAATCCAAATGGCATGACTGTGAACTCATAGTGCCCGTGACGCATTCCAAATGCGGTTTTGGGAATGTCACCTTCCCGAATTTTCAACTGGTAATAACCAGACTTCAGATCCAACTTCGAATAGACGGTCGAGCCCACTAGCTGATCGAACAACTCATCAATCCGGGGTATCAGATACTTATTCTTCTCGATCGCGGGAACTCCGACGCAGGCTGAGGATTGGCTATCGCACGTCAAGCGAGTGATGACGGCGATTGGAAGGGCTGCTGGTGGTGGTCCTACGGTTTACCGACAAGAGATCCGAAGCCGGCGTTGCGGAGGAAACGCTCTTACTAGTCTTTCAAGCAAGCTTTGAGGTCATGGAACCGAAGCGGTCGTCAAGGGTAATGACTTTTCTTCCTAGTCATGTGAAGGCTTCCTTTTGGCATATAGTTGTGATTCCCCCAACAAGAGGTGGCTGAGTTTGGGAGTCTTTTGGGTGATTCATGAAATCCCCTTATTGGCATATAGATCCGGAATTGGAGTACGGAATAGGCATGCTGTGTGAAGCCCATCTGGACAGGTTGGTCTGGATTGGTGATGTTGCATACGAACCGGAGAAGACTCCGTGATAAACGTGTAGTTTAAGGAGTCAACGGGTTATGCCTATGAAAAGGAGTAGCAGGAAGTACTGGAGTGGTAGCCCAGGAAAATAGCCGTGGTATGTTTTTGGGTCCAACCTGTGGATGAGGCACAGGAAGTACTGGTGTGACCAGTAAAGGCCCTTTGTGATGCTTGATGTCGTAGGGTGTCCACCTGTGAAGCGAGTAACAGGAAGTACTGGCATGGTAGCCAGGAAAGACCCCTAACATTTGTGATTGTGCGGTGTCCACCTGTGAAGAGAGTCACAGGAAGTACTGGGAGGCCCAGGAAAGACCCGCTGTTGTGCTAAGGAAATGGGTATCGAGAAATACCCAGGCTTGAATGACAAGAACATGATTGGTGAGACCGACCCGCGCCTTTGATATAGCCATGAGTACGCTGTACGCGGAGAAGGCAAGGCGATTTGAGCAACGGGGGGTGGAGGATCCGACCTGCGCTATGTCCGTCCGACGTGAGACCAAAAGGTGCGGTCTGTTGGAGCGCATAGCAAGAGTCTTCGGCCTGCGCGCCATGACACAATGGGGGGATACGGGCCATCCCGGTGTAGGAAGACTAACTCCGGCTGCACTCCATGGAGTAAATGCTCAAGAGATTTACCGTTGGGTGGTGACCCTGATACGGTGGTGGGCAAGAGCTTTGCCAGAACACCAAGAATGTGCCCTGAGTGCACGGACCGTTGGGCCGGGTAGCGAACGGTTGTGATGGCTTGTGTGCGTGAAAGCACATTTTGATGAAATATATTGCCATACTGTGTTATATGATATGCCTACTGGGAAGAATACCGCTGCCCCGAGAGAAGGGGTAGGGTCGTTATAATTTGGTAAGCTGAACGCTGCCCGTTGCTTTTGTTTACCACCGTTGGTGGATTGTTCCTGTGCAGGTGCTGGAGAGCAAAGCGGGACGCGTAAAGGTTGATGTTCATGCTGCTGTTGCTGCTACTGCTGCTAGCCCTCGAAGGCTATTTGTGTTGCTTTTGTGTGTTTTCTTTTTATTGTTGCCGACCTGCGTGCCAATCTGTCTAGGCCACTGTGCGAAAGCCATGTACGGCCATAAGGCCAACTCTTTTTACTTGTTGTAAGACATTCCTATATCGTATAAAAGTGGAGTTTTATCTTTGGGCATTCATGAGGAGTTCAAGTTGTAGTCTTGGCTTCCGCTAGAATGCTTTGTGATAGGTGCGTTGCGCTACTCTGGTATCATCCTATACCTTCACCGCCTGTTTTGTGATATATCCAGTGGGGCCCCGGCCGGACCTTCTAGAATATACCATATGAACGGATGGAGTTGTTACACTTGGTCCTTGGTTCTGCACTACCCTGAGCACGGCTCGGCCCCAAGTAGACCCGCTGCGCAGGCTCTCATTAGCTGGCAGGTCCGAAGGCTCGCCTGTGGGGGAGAGGTCTGGTTCTTGGTCCTTGGTTCTGCACTACCCCGAGCACGGCTCGGCCCCAGGTAGACCCGCTGCACAGGCTCTCATTAGCAGGAAGGTCCGAAGGCTCGCCTGTGGGGGAGAGGTCTGGTTCTTGGTCCTTGGTTCTGCACTACCCCGAGCGCGGCTCGACCCCAGATAGACCTGCTGCGCAGGCTCTCATTAGCTGCCAGATCCGAAGGCTCGCATGTGGGGGAGAGGTCTGGTTCTTGGTCCTTCGTTCTGCACAACCCCGAGCGCGGCTCGGCCCCAGGTAGACCCGCTGCGTAGGCTCTCATTAGCTGGCAGGTCCGAAGGCTCGCCTGTGGGGGAGAGGTCTGGTTCTTGGTCCTTGGTTCTGCACTACCCCGAGAGCGGCTCGGCCCCAGGTAGACCCGCTGCGCAGGCTCTCATTAGCTGCAGGTCCGAAGGCTCGCCTGTGGGGGAGAGGTCTGGTTCTTAGTCCTTGGTTCTGCACTACCCAGAGCGCGGCTTGGCCCCAGGTAGACCCGCTGCGCAGACTCTCATTAGCTGGAAGGTCCGAAGGCTCGTCTGTGGGGGAGAGGTTCGGTTCTTGATCCTTGGTTCTGCACTACCCCGAGCACGGCTCGGCACCAGGTAGACCCGCTGCGCAGGCTCTCATTAGCTGACAGGTCCAAAGGCTCGCCTATGGGGGAGAGGTCTGGTTCTTGAAGCCTTGGTTCTTGACTCTTGGGGATAGTTCTAAGTTTCTAGGAATTCTACACCACTTCAAGCACGACTCGGTCCCTGGTTGACCCGTTGCTCAGGCTCTTGTCAGGCTAGCAGGGCAGTGAACTCACTCAATGGCAGAAGGGTTGGGAAAATCTTTTTAAACAACATCCCAGCTTAACCTTATGAAATGACCTTGTGAAATGAAAAATAAACTAAGGCAAAGGCTTGGAGCAGTGCGAGTGGAGGCACTCGCAGCTGGAAGTCACGAGGATGGTCTCGCTTACGTCGAGTGGGCACTCGCGCGAGATGAAAGGCTCGCTCTAATGATAAGTGAGCAGGTTATGTCACTAAAGGCCACTCGCGCCGGGAGTACCCTAAGGCGAGCCGAGAAGGTTACACCATTTGAATCTCACGCGCAAAGGTAAAGGAAGTGACGACTCGCGACCTGGGACAACTCTCCGGCAAGGCCGCGAGACAAGGGGTAGCACCTTCTCGCGTGCGTGAGCGCACCCAAGTATCGTATCGCAGTAAGCGAAATAAAGCAAGGTGTAAGGAGTAAAGGCGAGGCGGCCAGACGGGTGGATAGCACCGTCTCGCAGGCCCAAGCAAACCAGTGATTCATTTCGCGTAATAAATAACAAAACAAGAAATAACATGTATATTTGATTATCACTGTCATATCACAAAACAGAGCTCAAAAATGATAGTTCAAGTTTTACAACAGTACAACGACAGCAACAACAGCAAAAGGAAGAGGAGAGAGGGATTCTGGATCTTGGGAGTTGACACGTCATTCCTCCTCGCCAGAAGCAGAATCCTCGCTCTCCTCGCCATAGAGCTCGAGGACTAGGTCGCGGACGGTGACCATTTCTGAATCGTCCTTCACAACCCCTAGGTACTTCATCATCTTTAGGACCAGCTCTGCCGCCCGGATGCCAGCATCTCGGCATTGCTCCTCAACCCCGTCAAAAGAGTAGTGCGGCGGAGGTGTCCTAAAGGGCTCGCGGCGAGACGTTGAAGCGGCATTGGCCTGAAGGCGAGTATTCTGGGCTTTCAAGCCCTTGACCTCCTCCTCCAGGGCCGCTACTCACGAGTGCAGCCACTCCGCCGTCTCGGCATCCTGCGAGACGCCCAGCCATTAGTTAAAAGTTAAAAGTTTTTGAAGGAAAAGAGTAAGGATAGGGCTTTACCACGCCGCCTTGGGCTTTTGCAAGAAGGGTCTCGGCATCAAACAACCTTTTTGCGAGGTCTTCAGATCTCTCTCGCTCCTCCACCAGGCTCATCTCGCTCTTCGACCATTTTTTGTTGATATATATTAGACGGCGCGCGGCGCGGTGCGAGAACTCCAGGGCGCGCATCTGGGCGTGGGAGGACTTCATGACGATATCTCGCGTAGACTCGCTCTCAGGAGAGACTGCGTCAAGACCACCATAAAGGCCGTACCCCATGGCGAAAGCATGGCTTGTGGGCTCTTCCTGCTCCTTCCAAGGGGGAAGGAGAGTGGAGATTGACACACGATTGACGTCCCGCCCCCACAACAGAACAGGGTCGCCCGCGGCATCTTGGACCATTGGGCCCAGGTTGAAGTTCATGTGGGAGGAGGGGGCGGGACGGCTGGAGGAGGTGCCTTCGCGAGAGGTGGTGGCGGCTGGCTGATTGGAGGCGGCAGCAGGCTGATTGGGAAGTGCCATCTTGCGAGTAGGCGAGACGGCCTATTGAGGAAGCGAGCGGGGCGATTGAGACCCCTACACAGAGATAGGGCTCAAGGACCCCAATATCTCCTTCTCCTTCGGGGTCATCTTCTTCTTCCCCTTGGAGACAACCACAACCTTCTTCATTCTCTTTGGAGGGCTGGAGCGAGAGGGGGCCGTGTCGCCTGTAGGCCTCTTGAGAGGGCTGCTTTTATATGGAGGATGGACTGGGACGACTCGCTCCCCTAAAAACAAAACGAAACAAGGCGATGAGAAGGCGAGATAGAAAAATAATCAGACACAGCAGGACGAGAAAGCGAGAGTACCTTCACCGGGAAGCACTGTAGGCAGCGAGTCGAGGCCTCGCCGTAGGAAGTTGACTTCGAAGTTTTTGCCAACGAAGTAATCATACAGCAGCTTGTCCGTGCCGCCAACCTACGGGGTGGCATAGAAGCTTTCAGGAGGAGACACGGGCGTGAGTGGGATGCCCCCGAAGTAACCACGGTCGCCACGGATGAAGACAAACCACGTGAGCCAGTGGTGATTTTTGTTGGGCATCTCGCACACCTTGAGCCCTTGGCTGGTGAAGTACGAGACGCCATCAGCGTTGGCGTGATAAATAAAGAGCTTGCGGAAGACCGTCAAGCTGAACTCGATGCGCTCCCAGCGCACGTAGCAGGCGAAGGCGATCAACACCAAAATGGCATTCGGGTTGAACTGCGCCGGGACGACGCCGAAGTACTTAAATACCTGTTTTACCTCAGGCCATAGAGGCAACCTCAACCCTGCCTCAAAGTACGAGACGGGGAAAGCGAGCTCTCCCGGGTAATAGGTGTTGATGGACTCGCCAACTTTGGGGGGACGCGACTCGATCCCATCCCCCAGGTACTCGCGGACGAAGCCGCGGTAATCTTCCTCAGGAAGCCGGCCGAGCGGGAAGTCATGGTCGGTGAACCGCTTCCCGCAGCGGCTGCGGCCCTCGCCTTCCTCAACTCTCTTCTTACCCATCCTTGGCGAGATGAGTTTTGGCGAGACGACTTTAGGCGAGACGGACAGAAAGGAAGAGTAAGAAAGAAGATTGGCGAGAGGGCTGGGAGAAAAAAATGCGAGAAGAAGTTGCGAGACAAAAGAAGCAAAAGGGCAAGAGCTTGGGTGTGGCAGGAGTGAAGAGTGCGGGTATCCTTCTGATCCAGGGCCGAGTGTATTTATAACGGATACAGTGCAATGATTGATGGGCGGGAAAACGTACAGAGGAAGGGGAAGAGTCGGCAGTAGGTTTTTTTTTCTCTCTCTCCTAAATCTCGATCGGCGCGGCCCATCGCAATCACATGGTGATTAATTAAAGAAATTAAAAGAAAAATAAAATTAACACAGCAGTAATGAATAATTCAAAAACACCGTCCCACATATGGCGGTCACCAAGTTCTGACAAAGCCGGCGAGACGACAACACAACATTATTTAATTATTATTACATCATTCAAATAAAAAATGAAGGAGAAGGGGCGAGACAGACGACTTTCAATATGGGTGCCATTGCTAGCGGCCACCGCGAGCTCCGGCACAGGGTGGCCTACTACGCGAGTGGAACGCGCGAATGGACTCCAGCCCACGGCGAGCGAGACGAAGCTGCATATCGACCTCGTTAATGATGGCGTCAGGGTTAGTCCCATCGACATCTAACTCGGTATCTGCCTCAGAAGATAAGCGAGCACACTCGTTCTCCAGCCATTCGATGCGCCGATCCACCGCCTGCTTATCCAGCGTCAGCGAATGGATGAGGCGCGCGTGTTTTTGGAACAACTCAGCAGTCTTGCGCCTCATTTCCGCCGGGTTCGCAGGGTCGCCAAGGTAATCTTCAATCCCGTCAAGGGGAGGAAGAGGCGGGACGACAGGTTGTCCAGGGTGCTCCTCAGCAGGCGAGTCGGTCTGAGTGATGACTACTTTTAGTCACTGGTTTTTGGGTAGTTTAGTATTCATAATTCCTAGTTTATTTATTTGTTTGAAGTATTTTTATGCATGCTTTGTTTTATTTCTTGTTAATGTCTTTCATGTTTTGTTTTTGTTATTTCTAGTTTTATTATATGTGTTTTGTATTTTTGTTCTTGTTTAATAAGTTATATTATGTTATGTTTTATTTTGTTTAGTTTTATTTTTAATAACTAATTAATAGTATGAATGTTATGTTTAGTTTTATTTGACTAATGCTTTGTTTTAGTTTGTTATATTTTGTAGGTTCATGCTATCAAGAGCAGCCCACATGTTCATGTGCAGCCCGAGTTTCATTGCAAGCAGCCCACTTCTTGACCATGGAGCAGCCCGACCACTTATGGTGCAGCCCACATCAAGATGCAGCCCCCTACATGCAGCCCTTGAAGTTTGGAGCAGCCCGACCCCTTCCTTTGAAGCCCACATGATGCACCCAGCCCCTCTTCAAGCTACCCGAGCCCATATAGATGCAGCCCACTCCATTCATGTGTTGGCCGACCACTCATTTTCCCCCTCTCCCTTTCATTTAATTCATTCATGCACTTCTTCCACCATGCATGGTCGGCCACCCCTCTCCCCCCCTCTTTTATTTCTTTTTTTTCCTTCATTTAATCCACATCCATCCCCCTCTCTATTTTATATTTTCCACTCTCATTTCCATAAAGTCCATGCATTGAACCCACCTCCCTCTCTCCCCCTCATTAAATGAAATGCATTCCCCCTCTCCAAGCACATGGCCGGCCACTTCTTTTGACCCCTTCATCTTCATTCCATTCTAGAACCTTCTCCCTCTCCTATAAAAGGAAACTATTCCTCATGCTTTGAAGAAGTTGGATTTTGGAGAGCAAGTGAAGTACTAGTTCAAGAGAGAGTGCTTTCTATTATGTTTCTTACATGTTGTTAAGTTTTTATTAGTGTAACATTTGCTTTTGTTAGTGTAATCTTTTCTTTGGTAGCATAATCTTGTCTCTTTATTATTTTGTACTTCTCCATTTTTATTAATCAATGAATATGAATTTTCTTCCTTTTATTGTGTTTTCTTCCTCAACTATGCGTAGCTAATCTTCTTTTAGCATTTGATCATGAGGATCCATGATTTGAGATAGGAATTCTTTTTACTTCGTAATTTTATTTTTGCTAAATTTTGCTCGATCCCTCTTTGATTTATTTTGAGCCGACTCCGTATTTTCGGTATACAGTAGTAGGCATTTGATCTCATTTCATAGTAGTTGAGAGACTCGTTGATTTGAAAGATCACTCAAAGAAGGAAGGAGTTGCACGCAATCCTAGAGATAAGACGACATAAATCCTCCGGATTAGAGTCAAATCCAATAGTGCAGATCGCCTCGATAATGCAACTTTAGGCCTCTTTGATTTGTAAAGAGATTTCGATCAAAGCGTCTATAAGTTAGGAGACTTAATGCTCTAGCGAGATTCTGTCTTATTTTCGGATCCGTCACGGTCGAGTTTAATTCGCAATTATAAAATTATATTTTTATTTCTCTTATCTCTTTTCATGGTGAATCATAGATCAAGTGCTATCTTTTAATCCATAACTTCGTTTTAATTTCGTTTCAGTTTAATTTTAAAAATTCTCAAAACCCAACAATCTTTCAGTAGGATAATAGTAGAAGCGTGAGTAGCAGTACTTGACAGCCCCGAGTTTAAATACGACCTTGGTACTACAATTCGATAGGTATACTTGCCTTTTCGGGTTGATAGTGAATTCAATTCACCAAGTTTTTGGCGCCGTTGCCGGGGACACGTTTTCGTCAATATTAGGAAATCGCTTTCGCTATTTTTTTCTGCAAAAAGAAATCAAATTTTTTTTACCTTTCTCTATTTTCCTCTTCACGTTTCTATTTTCGTTCTTTTATTTTCTTCCCTCCATTCTCCTTTAATTTTTTTAGTGCATGACCCGCACGAATCCATCGCTACTTGTTGATTTGGACCCAGAAATCGAACGCTCCTTTCGGAGACAACTACGATTCGGGGCTTCCACTTCTCATACAGCGGTTGAGGATTCCTACGGTGATTGTAATTTTAATTCTAAAATGGGAGATCCTAACCCAGGAATGGCTCAACAAAGGAGCATGTCCGATTATGCTCGACCCAACCTGGAGGGTACAAAAACAAGTATTGTTCGACCTGCAATTGCGAACAATAACTTCGAGCTTAAGCCTAGCATCATACAAATGGTGCAGCAATATGTACAGTTCGACGGATTACAAGATGAAGATCCGAACTTACATATTGCCAGGTTTCTTGAGATGTGTGACACCTTCAAAATAAATGGTGTCTCAGACAATGCTATTAGGCTAAGACTCTTCCCCTTCTCTTTAAGGACAAAAGCCAAACAGTGGTTGAGTTCTCTTCCAAGAGGATCAATAACTGCTTGGAACATTTTAGTTGATAAATTTCTTGCTAGATATTTCCCTCCCGCTAAAACTTCTAAATTAAGAAATGATATAACTTCTTACTCTCAAATTGCTTCTGAGACCCTCTATGACACTTGGGAGAGGTTCAAAGAACTTTTGAGAAGATGCCCTCATCATGCTCTGCCTGTATGGTTACAGGTTCAGACATTTTATAATGGGCTAAATCAAGAGATTAAGCAAATAATAGATGCCGCTTCCGCTGGTTCTTTGGATCGCAAAACTCCGGAAGCCGCTCTTGAGCTTATCGAGGACATGATGATGAACACCTACCAGTGGAAATCGTCTAGGACTCGCCCAAATAAACCTGCAGGTATCTACGAAGTGGACTCTGTATCGCAACTGGCACTGCAAGTGGAGATGCTGAACAAGAAGATTTCGGAGATGACTGCTGCCTCCGCCCCTCAGGTATATGAAAATGCAAATGCTGATGCTGCCGAGCAGGTGGATTATCTAGGGAACATACCCAGGCCTGCTCAAAATAATGCTTCAAACTTTTCTACTTTTTCTAATTTTTCTGCTCCGCCTAGTTTTAATTCTTCTTCAAACTCATATCACCCTGGATGGCGTAACCATCCAAATTTTTCTTGGAGTAATCCCGCGAATGCCGCACGTCCATCGCACGATTTCACTAAACCACCACCATAACAAAATCAACATTTTCAAAAACCTTCCTCCTTGGAGGAAATGCTTTCAAGATACATAAGCACCAATGAAGCGACCATTAGAAATCTAACAGGCTCAATGAAAAATTTAGAGAATACGGTCGGTCAATTAGCAAAGATGGTTTCCGAGAGGCCACCTGAGACTCTTCCCTCAAATACTGAGCCAAACCCAAGGGAGCATGCGAAAGCGATTTCCCTTCGGAGCGGCAAGGTAATTCACGAGCCCACCACAAGGGAAGAGCCAAAGGTGATTGCCTCTCCTACTGCTGAACTAATTAGTGACGAAGAAAAAACTAATAAAAATTTTGGAAAAGAAAACTCTATTTTTGAAAATGAATAAGAAACATCTATTTTTGAAAAAGAAAAAGTTGGTTTTAAAAATAATGATCTCGAGACTTTAAAAGAATTTCCACCACCTCCCTACCCCGCTAAGCTTAGGAAAGATAAGCTAGATGATCAATACCAATGCTTTCTTGAAATGTTTAAACAAATTCATATCAATCTGACATTTCTTGAAGAGATTAGCCAAATGCCAAAATACGCTAAATATCCTAAGGACCTGTTAACGATCAAAAAGAAATTAGAAAACTTATCTCATGTTACGTTAAATGAAGAATGCTCGGCGGTCATAAAAATTCCAATCTTCCTAAAAAGATAAATGATCCGGGTAGTTTTTCGATTCCTTGCGTTTTTGGTGATCTTTTTGTAAAGTACAGGCTAGCGGATTTAGGTGCGAGCATCAACTTGATGCCTTTTTCATTGTTTAAAAAAGCTAAGATTGGGCACTCTCAGCCCTACACGTATGAGCATTCAATTGGCTGATCGATCGATTAAGTATCCGTTAGGTATCATTGAGGATGTGCTAGTGAAGGTCGACAAATTCATCTTCCTGGTGGATTTTGTCATTCTTTATATTGAAGAAGACATCGAGGTCCCCCTTATCCTTGGTCGTCCCTTCCTAGCCACCTCTCGTGCGGTCATCGATGTAAGTAATGGAAAACTTTTGCTTCGCGTGGGAGATGATGAGGTGACGTTTTCAATAAATCAATCCATGAAAAATTCTTTAGAAAATGAGACTCATGTTTCTTTCTTGATGTTTTAAATGAAGACGCCTCTCTTTCTCTTTCAAATGTTTCTTCCAATGATTTTTCTTCCTCTTTTTCTGATTTTTTTACAAATGTTTTTGAAGAAACGGTTATGTCCGCGCAAGCCAACTTTGCAAATGAACCAGTGTTTAGACAAAAAATTATGAAAATATTGTCTTTGAAAATGAAAAGGTTTTGAAGAACTCTTACGATGAACCACCCAACTTAGAATTAAAACTCCTTCCCGAACATCTCAAATATGTCTTTTTTGAACAAAATTCTAAATTGCCCGTTATAATTTCGGGTTTGCTTTCTCAATCCGAAAAAGATCAATTGATCGAACTACTACAAAAGCATCGCCGAGCTATAGCGTGGCAAATTTTTGATATTCCTGGCATAAGCCCCTCCTTTTGCACCCACAAAATATTTTTTTGAAAATAATTCTAAGGATGTAGTCCAACCTCAACATCGTCTTAATCCTAATATGAAAGAGGTTATGATGGGCGAGGTTCTTAAGTTATTAGATGCGGGGATAATCTATCCTATTTCCGATAGTAAGTGGCTAAGTCCGGTTCAGGTTGTACCTAAGAAGGGTGGGATCACGGTGGTAACAAATGAAAATAATGATTTAATTCCAACTAGGACGGTAACGGGATGGAGGATGCGCATCGATTACCGCAAATTAAATGATGTCACTCGTAAAGATCACTTCCACCTTTCCTTTATCGATCAAATTTTAGAACGCTTATCCGGGCATAGTTTTTATTGTTTTCTAGACGGTCTTTCGGGATACTTCCAAATCCCTATCGCACCCGAGGACCAAGAGAAGACAACATTCACTTGCCCTTTCAGAACGTTTGCCTACCGTAGGATGCCTTTCGGGCTATGCAACGCACCGACTACCTTTCAGCAGTGCATGTTAGCCATTTTCGATAAATATGTAGAAAACATTATGGAAGTGTTTATGGGCGACTTCTCGGTTTTTGGCGACTCGTTTGAGTTATGTTTAAAGAATTTAGGAAAAGTTTTAAAACGCTGCGAAGAAACAAATCTAGTTTTAAATTGAGAAAAGTGCCACTTTATGGTACGTGAAGGCTTAGTCGTTGGCCACAAAATTTCCGCTAAGGGAATTGAAGTGGACAAGGCAAAAATCGAAGTAATTGAAAAGTTACCGCCGCCTACGAGTATCAAAGCGACAAGAAGTTTTTAGGACATGCGGGTTTTTATCGAAGATTTATTAAGGACTTTTCAAAAATTACTAAGCCTCTCACCCACCTTCTCGAGAAAGACGCTCCTTTTGTTTTTGACGATGCTTGTTTAGCGGCGTTCGACTTAATTAAATCCAAACTTATAAATGCTCCGATTATGATTGCCCCAGTTTGGGATTTACCTTTTGAAATTATGTGCGACGCCAGTAGTTTTGCGGTCGGTGCGGTACTAGGACAACGTATAACTAAGAATTTTCACCCAATCTATTACGCTAGCAAAACGCTTAATTCAGCGCAAGAAAATTACACTACAACTGAAAAAGAGCTCTTAGCTGTCATTTTTGCTTTTGATAAATTCCGACCCTACATCACTCTTTCTAAGGTTATCGTTTTTACGGATCATTCCGCTTTGAAGTACCTCCTTTCTAAACCGGATGCCAAGCCGCATCTTATTCGTTGGATCCTATTACTTCAAGAATTCGACTTGGAGATCCGAGATAAGAAAGGAGCGGAAAATTTAGCTGCTGATCATCTTTCACGCCTAAAAAATCCTGAAATTGATATTTTTGATGAAAATTTACCTATTGATTCTTTTCCGGATGAAAAAATTTTAAACGTTTCTTCTTCTACCCCCTGGTTTGCCGATTTGGCCAATTATCTGGTGGCCCGCATCCTCCCAAAAGAATACTCCTCTCAGCAAAAGAAGAAATTCTTTTCTGAGTTGAAGTATTATTTTTGGGAGGATCCAATTCTATGTTGCATTTGTGCGGACCAGGTGGTAAGAAGATGTGTCTCCTGAGAAGAAGGTCAACAAATTTTAAAACATGTTCAAGAAGGTCCGACTGGCGGGCACTTTCAAGCAAACCGCACCGCACACAAAGTACTTAGTGCTGGCTTCTATTGGCCAAGCATATTTAAAGATGCACAAATCTTTGTGGGCGGGTGCGATCGGTGCCAGCGGACTGGAAACATCTCTAATAAAAATGAAATGAAACAACATTATTTTCTCGAATGCAAAGTTTTTGATTTGTGGGGCATATACTTTGTCGGCCCATTTCCCTCAAGTTTAGGAAATAAATACATTTTAGTCGCCATAGATTACGTCTCTAGGTGGGCGGAGGCCCAAGCTTTACCAAGTAATGACGCTCTCGTAGTCATAAATTTATTTAAAAAATTATTTTCTCGTTTTGGCTTTCCTCGAGCGATCGTTAGTGATAGGGGGAGCCACTTTTGTAACACCCAACTAGCTAAGGTTTTAACTAAATATGACGTTACGCATAAATTATCCACCGCTTATCACCCCCAAACTAACGGTCAGGTCGATGTAGTCAATCGAGAACTAAAAAGAATTTTGGAAAAAACTGTTTCTACTTTTCGTAAAGATTGGTCCTTAAAATTAGACGATGCTCTTTGGGCCTATCGGACAGCGTACAAGACCACCATCAGTTGTACTCCTTTCCGATTGGTCTATGAAAAATCGTGTCATCTTCCGGTAGAAGTAGAGCACCGAGCATATTGGGCGATAAAATTTTTTTAATTTCGATCCGCACTCAGTCGGCGAGCATAGGAAAAATCAATTGAATGAACTCGATGAATGGAGAGCATACGCTTACGAAAATAACAAAATTTATAAAGAATGCACAAAACTTTATCACGATAAGAACCTGCGCCGCCCTAATACGTTTAAACCAGGCGATCAGGTTCTTCTTTTTAATTTGCGTTTACGTCTCTTCCCTGGAAAACTGAAATCTCGTTGGTCCGGACCTTTTACGGTCAAACAGGTTTTTCCTTATGGCATTGTGCTACTCTTGCACCCGGATAAGGGTGATTTTAAAGTAAATGGCCATCACTTAAAGTTATTTTTTTCAAATGATTATGTATCTCCTGCTGCGGAATAACTTTTATTTATATCGTAATGTTTTCTTTCATGGAACTTTCTTTTATGTTAGACATTTCGTTTTATTCTAAGACTTTTATTATTATTCGAACTTTAAATTGTTGTAATAAAGAACAATCTTGGGCACCTGCCCACAGACTCTATTTTTCTGCTTTTATTTTGCTCTTCCTTCTGGAGGCCAACCAAGCAAGTTCGTGATCGCCGCTCCAACATTGCTGATTTCAAGATGGATCAAGTCAAGTCTGCTGACAATCAAGTGATGTAAAACGCAAGCATGGGGGAGCGACATCCACATTCAGCCTCATAACCCCGGGGAAGTCCTGTTCTTTTTATTTAATTTACTTTTTGCATTTTCTCTCCTTCTCAGTCTCCTTCTCTTTCTCATTTTTCTTTTTGTTTCTTTCATTGAGGACAATGAAGAATCTAAGCATGGGGCAGGGTTTAGTTGTCTTAAAATCACAGAAATCACAAAAAATTAGTATAGTTATATTAAGCCTTTTAGGAGTATTTTTTTTATTTAACTATATCAAAAATCCAAAAAAAAAACAAAAAAACTAGAAAATTCAAAACCCAAAAATTATAAAATCAAAATCCAAAAATCCAAAAAAAATGCTAAAATATATTTGAAAAACAAAATCGGAAATTATTTTCATCTTTATTTTTATGTTTCTTCGAGTGATGTGTAGGCCCGTGCGGTTTTGTAGTTTTAGATAGATTTCTTTGAAAAGGTCTGCTAAACTTATCATTTTAACATAGCTTAGTTTTACTAGTTTCTAGTTCTTAAATATAGACATCTATTTTCTCATTTTAAGTTAGCAATTTGTAGTTGCTCTTCTTATTCGGTTAGTTACGTACGAATGGTTGCTAAGTAATATTAACTCTTTTTCATTTATGGGGTAGTTTTTCTTGGTGTCTAGAACTTGTCCCTAGGTACTCTCGAAGCATGTGCGTTGTTTTTACGTACTTTAGAAATGATTTAGGCCACCCTTTGACTCGTTTGAGCTTTTCTTGCCCACCAAAAAATTTACCATTGCAAACAATTTTTGGGATTTTTCCATGTTTATTTGATTTAGCACCACCTTTATTTCATTATTTGCTCCAAAGCCAAAATGCCTTTCCTATTTTCACACTAAAACTTTGAGCTTAAAAATCATTTTTGTGAGGGGGTATTATCTTTGAAATGAAAAGAAAATTTTAAAGCCTATCTTTGGAGCTCTCTTTTATGAAAAAATATTATTATCAAAATGTTATCAAATCAAAAAAAAGAGAGAAAAAAAAGAAAGAAAGAAAAAGAAAAATGAAGTTTATTTGCGGCCAATTTATTAAAGTAAAAAATTTTATGGCCTTTTGTTTGTTTCAAGTAATTATCATTTCTCTTCATGTTTTTATGTTTATTTTTTCAGCTCAACTTTGGTTTAGTGTTTAAGCCCTCATGTTTATCCTTATTTTCATTTCCTAATCATTTACGTAAGCCAAGTTTTAACGCCTATTAGAAGTTCTATTAATCTTTAGAACGTAAATTCGTGTAGTGGAGAGAGTGTGAACGGACAATCCTTTGGCCACCATCATTGCTGGATTTCTTTGGAGGTTACCTTGAGGTGTTTTAGGGTTAATTTTTATCTAGCAACCTAGTAGTTCGTTAATGCGCCGTTTATTTAGAACTTCTATTTTTGTTTATCTTATTTTCATTAATTTTGGATGCCTTGTTTTAGGAATTTTGAAATTTATAATTCTTCTTTATGTTCTAATGATAATTTTATGTTTCCACTTTCAAGTTTTCTATTTGCACTTCTCACCCCACTAGTTGATAACATAGGAATTATGATGATTTAATTTTTCATGTTTTGTTTTTCATATTCATGCAACCTAAAAATGTTTTGTTTTCTTTTTATTCCCAAGTTCTTAAATGATATTTGCTTGAGGGCAAGCAAAAACTCTAGCATGGGGGAATTTGATGACTACTTTTAGTCATTGGTTTTTGGGTAGTTTAGTATTCATAATTCCTAGTTTATTTATTTGTTTTAAGTATATTTATGCATGCTTTGTTTTATTTCTTGTTAATGTCTTTCATGTTTTGTTTTTGTTATTTCTAGTTTTATTATATGTGTTTTGTATTTTTGTTCTTGTTTAATAAGTTATATTATGTTATGTTTTATTTTGTTTAGTTTTATTTTTAATAACTAATTAATAATATGAATGTTATGTTTATAATGTTTAGTTTTATTTGACTAATGCTTTGTTTTGGTTTGTTATATTTTGTAGGTTCATGCTATCAAGTGCAGCCCACATGTTCATGTGCAGCCCGAGTTTCACTGCAAGCAGCCCACTTCTTCACCATGGAGCAGCCCGACCACATATGGTGCAGCCCACATCATGATGCAGCACACTACATGCATCCCTTGAAGTTTGGAGGAGCCCAGCCCCTTCCCTTGAAGCCCACATGATGCACCCAGCACCTCTTCAAGCTACCCGAGCCCATATAGATGCAGCCCACTCCATTCATGTGTTGGCCGGCCACTCATTTTCCCCCTCTCCATTTCATTTAATTCATTCATGCACTTCTTCCACCATGCATGGCCGGCCACCCCTCTCTCTCCCCCCTCTTTTATTTCTTTTTTTCCCTTCATTTAATCCACATCCATCCCCCTCTCTATTTTATATTTTCCACTCTCATTTCCATAAAGTCCATGCATTGAACCAACCTCCCTCTCTCCCCCTCATTAAATGAAATGCATTCCCCCTCTCCAAGCACATGGCCGGCCACTTCTTTTGAACCCTTCATCTTCATTCCATTCTAGAACCTTCTCCCTCTCCTATAAAAGGAACCTATGCCTCATGCTTTGAAGAAGTCGGATTTTGGAGAGCAAGTGAAGTACTAGTTCAAGAGAGAGTGCTTTCTTTTATGTTTCTTACATGTTGTTAAGTTTTTATTTGTGTAACCTTTGTTTTTGTTAGTGTAATCGTTTCTTTAGTAGCATAATCTTGTCTCTTTTTTATTTTGTACTTCTCCATTTTTATTAATCAATGAATATGAATTTTCTTCCTTTTATTGTGTTTTCTTCCTCAACTATGCGTAGCTAATCTTCTTTTAGCATTTGATCATGAGGATCCATGATTTGAGATAGGAATTTTTTTTACTTCGTAATTTTATTTTTGCTAAATTTCACTCGATCCCTCTTTGATTTATTTTGCGCCGACTCCATATTTCCGGTATACGGTAGTAGGCATTTGATCTCATTTCATAGTAGTCGAGAGACTCATTGATTTGAAAGATCACTCAAAGAAGGAAGGAGTTGCACGCTATCCTAGAGATATGATGACGTAAATCCTCCGTATTGGAGTCAAATGCAATAGTGCAGATCGCCTCGATAATGCAACTTTAGGCCTCTTTGATTTGTAAAGAGATTTCGATCAAAGCGTCTATAAGTTAGGAGACTTAATGCTCTAGCGAGATTTGGTCTTTTTTTTGGATCCGTCACGGTCGAGTTTAATTCGCAATTATAAAATTATATTTTTATTTCTCTTATCTCTTTTCATAGTGAATCGTAGATCAAGTGCTATCTTTTAATCCATAACTTCGTTTTAATTTCGTATAAGTTTAATTTTAAAAATTCTCAAAACCCAACAATCTTTCGGTAGGATAATAGTAGAAGCGTGAGTAGAAGTACTTGACAGCCCCAAGTTTAAATACGACCTTGGTACTACAATTCGATAGGTATACTTGCCTTTTCGGGTTGATAGTGAATTCAATTCACCACTGAGCGCCTGCGGAAGGAGTAAAGGAGCAGGGTGAGAGAGGCTCCCACAGGAGTGTGTGGGAGTAGAGAGTGGCAGAGAAGCGAGAGGGAAGATTCCTTACCAGGGGGACGGGAGGTCTTGGCGGCCTGGGAGGGATCGTCTCTCCTCTCGCAGGGAGGAGTAGATAGAGGAGTGGAAGGTAGTTGCGAATCGGAATCTTCGCGACAGGCGGCGAAGTCATCTCGTGGGCTTTCCGGTAGATGTATAGCCGCGAGAGCTCCCTGAAGAGAAACCATTAAGAAAGCAGATACAAATATTGAAGAAGTAATAAAGATAGAAGCGAGAGCTCACCTCTTTCTCTTTGGGAGATGTGGGAGGAGGGGTGGGGCAGGTCTCCTGGACTGCGCGAGACGGATCATCGGCAGAGGAGGGGCCACCTGTTTTTTCCCTCTTCAGGCGAGACAGAGAGGATGATACAGAAGGAATGGTGCGAAATAAGGTTGAGGTATAAGCGGCCACGGCGACCTTGTTCTGTCGGCGCACTTTGGCAATGCGCTTGCGAAAACTCTGGCTGTGAGACATGATGAACAGTGCTGCAAGGAAGGAGGAAGTGTGCAAAGGGGAAGTCTCTATTCGGGATAGGAATCCCATATTTATAGGTTTTGATGGGGGGACTCAGAACATTCTCTCATAAATACGTCAATAAATACATATTAATAGCGAGCCTCGGTTGGATGTTCTTTCCAAGATTAGAATAATCTCGAAAAGAGCGGGGATTGTGTACAACCTCAGGCTCGCGAGAGGTCCTCAAAGCGCGAATAGTCGAGGCAGGCGAGTGGAATTGATGGGCGAGTGGGACCATGTGGTCCACTCGCAGGTGGAGAGATAAGTGGCCTCTACAGTAGGCGAGACGCCCCTCCTGAGGGCGCGAGAAGGTCTATGACCGCGAGAAGGCCTCACAACATATAAGGTTGGCGAGACGGGAGGAAGATTCGTCTCGCCGATAGATACTCCCCCACTCGCCATACAGAAGAAAGGCCATTTTGACAGATCTATGACCTGTGAGGGATTTTACTCTTCTACCCCATGTAATTTTACCCTTTTGCCCCAGATGGTCTGCATATAACTCCTCAGAACAGCGGAGTTTGGCTGTTGGCAGACCCGACCAGGGGTACTCTAGTAATTTCAGGTCAGCCCAGTATAGTTATTTGCAGATCCAATTCAGAAAACTATAAATAGACCCAGAGGGGTTCTTCAGAAGCACACACAGATATCTTTCCCGGGACATGAGAGTCTTTTTTCTGTGCTTTCTGAGGAGCTCTGAGCCCAGCTTTTGGCTTTGAAGGGGAAGCTCTCAGAGATCTTTCGGGTAAGCAGTGGGACCTCCCTACTGAGGCCTTGGGTCAGTTTCTAGTCCTTCACAACCAGTCGGAGGTCAGAGCTTGGGACGAGTAGGTGTTGGAACACCCTATTACTGATTTGGGCAAGGATCACTATGTCTCTTAGGTAACCTGTTTTGACCTCATTGTATAGATCTAAAGGTCAATTAGAATTGAGTCTAAGGGTTAGTACTTAGGTTTGGAAGCTGCCCTCAAGACCAGAGTTCTTAAGTTTTGGAGACCTAGTCATTTCGTCGAGCTCAGTACGACGAATCGTCGAACTCCATTCGACGATCGTTGAGCTCACTTCGACGAATCGTCGAACTCCATTCGACGACCTCTGAGCTCAACTTCGACAAGTCGTCGAACTCCATTCGACGATCTTCGAGCTCAAATCGACGATCTTGACTCCAGTTTGATTTTCTATCTCTGAGCTCAGTTCGACGATAGTTGAGCTCAGATCGACGATCACTGTTTCTGTCCAAGACCAGTCTCTGAGCTCAGTTCAACGATAGTGGAGCTCAGTTCGACATTTTTCTAAAGAGTTAGATGTTTTCCAAGATTCAAATCCAGACAGCTGTGGAATTACTGTCAGCATTTAATTCAGGATCTTGTAGCCATTTTTCAATTAATCTGGAGCAAGTTTCAAGGAATTTTCAAGGAATGTTTTGTTGGACTTTCCTCCAGAAGACAAATGCAATTAAGGAAGTAATTAATGACAGGATAACGACTATCTTGGACAAAGGATCATTTCTATTCAGATGAAAGGAATAAAAGACATATTCATTCTCTACAACAAAGAATAATAACAATTTCTGCAACAACTCTTACAACAACAATTACACAAGAGAAAGAGAAAGAGTTGCAGATATTCTCAGTCTCAAAGATTCATACAAGAACACCATCACCAAAGGAGATCAACAAACTAAAATCTTCAGATCTCTTTTGATTCAAGTGTTCAAAGGCCATCATCACTAAAGACTTCACACACCACACATTTCAGTTGCTGCTGAAATCATCTATTGCTGGAGATCAAATCATCTGAAGGCCTATCACCCTACTGCAAAGCTTCACTTCCTGAACAACTCAAGATCTCAGGGGGAGCTTTGACAACATCCACTATCTTCTCTCTGACTGTTGACAGAGAAGATCATCTCATCCCTCTCTCTCTCTAATGTAAAGGGTTTTTTCAAACTCCCTTCAAAAGTTTGTGTTTGGTTTCTGAGACCTTATCAAAACTCAGTGGTGGCAAGACACCTGATCAAAAAATCTGGTTTGGTTTTTGAGCACCTTATCAAAAGCTCATTGGTGCCTAGGACACCTAATCAACTCATCCTGCAGTGGATTCCTACCTAGGGTGGTAGAAGAGTGGATGTACCCAGGTTGATTGGGGAACCACTATAGCTCCTTGTGTCATCTGGTTGCTTGTTTTTCTTTTGTTTCTGGCTGTGGTTTGTGATTAGATTGCTTTGTAGATTGTGATTGCTCTGTGATTATTCTGTGTTTAGATTTACTGTTTATTATTAGCTTCCCTGTTCACTTAGGAATACAACAACAGTTGTAAAAATTTTTTAGCAAGCACCATACTCTATTCACCCTCCCTCTAGAGTATATCAGATCTAACTTGCACTTTCAATTGATATCAAAGCGAGGCTGGTTAAAAATACCACATCTCAGTGGTTGCACAGGCTAACACCTGAACCCAAAGATCCCTCCAGTTAGATCTGCTTGTTTTAAGTTTGTTATTAGAATTATTTCCTCACAAAACATGGCCCAAAACAAAGATTATGCTAACACCAGACCTCCAGTGTGCAATCTATCTAAGTTTGCACTTTGGAAGGCAAGGATTAGACTGTACATGAACTCTATTGATGAGGACATTTTTAATTCTGCTTTGACAGTGTGTCCAAGACCTCCAGAGAACACAAGTACAAGTGTTGTTCCACCTCCATCATGAACAGATGCAGAGATCAAGAAATGGAAATTGGTAGATGCAAAGGCTATGAACATTCTAGCCCAGACTATGTCTGATGAGATATTCCAAAAGGTAGCTGAATGCAACTCAGCAAAGGACATCTGGGACAAGCTATCTGAAATAGTATCAGGATCTGCTGATGAGAGAAAAAGACAGAAGATTTCACCTCATAACCCAGTATGAGAATTTCAAGAAAGGAGAAGCTGAGTCAATAGCAGAAATGTATAATAGACTCAGCCTCATATTCAATGAACTAAAAACTTTGGATAAGGAGATCTCATTGACTGAGCTAAATGAAAAATGCTAATGTGCTTCCCAAGCACTTGGGACTCAAGGATCTGGCCAATCAAGGATGCCAGAAGTCTCAATGAGATCACAACAGAAGCTCTCTTGGGCAAGCTCAAGTCTTATGAGCTGCTCATCAAAAATAGAGAAGAAGAGCAGAAGGATGCCTCACCAGCCACAAGAAAGGAAAAGTCAATAGCTTTCAAAG
The DNA here is from genome assembly GCA_039583875.1 of Platanthera guangdongensis. Taxonomy (NCBI): domain Eukaryota; kingdom Viridiplantae; phylum Streptophyta; class Magnoliopsida; order Asparagales; family Orchidaceae; genus Platanthera; species Platanthera guangdongensis. The sequence continues at coordinate 139,187,792 of CM077157.1, forward strand.
CCACTGAAGATCAGCCTGAAGACAAGGTCACAGGCAATGATGAGCTGCTTAGTCTACTGGCCAAAAGATTTTACAAAATGGCCAGAAAGGACTTCAGGAAAAGATCATACAAAGAGCATGACAAGCCAAGGTATGATAAATCAAATAATAAAGAAATTATCTGTTTTGGTTGCAGGAAACCAGGCCACATTGTGCCTGACTGTCCAAAAAACAAAAACAAGGACAGAAAGGATAAGAAAGAAAGAAGAAAAGAAAAAGACTTCAAGAAGAATAGTAATGGCAAACCCTCCTCCAGCAAGAGCAAACATACAAGGAAGGGATTTGTTGCTGAAACTTAGAGTGAGATAGAAGAAGAATCAAAAACTTCTTCCAGCTCAAGTGATGATGAGGATGATGCTGAAGAGAAGGAATTCTGCATGATGGCTCTCAATGCCTCACAACACAATTCTGATGCAGAAGAGTCTGAATCTTAATCAGAGACTCAACCTGAAGAAGATCAGGTAATAGACTCATTTGATTTCAACTCTGAGGACTTTAAGTATGAATTTAAAGCACTATGTTTAAACTTATTAAAATCTGAGAAGTAAATCATTTCTCTCAGAAATCAATTATCTGAACACAGTACCTTAACATCAGATAACCTCAAACTCTCTGAGGAGTTGGAGTGCTGTAGGGAGCAGATAGCTTCACTGAAAAGTGAGCTATCAGAGGCAAAAAATCTTGAAGAATCGCTTAATGGGAGAAGCATCAAGCTAATAGACATCACAAGCACAGTGAACTCTAGATTCAATAGTACACTGGGCTTGGGTGCTTCATCCAGCCAACCTATAGTTCTAACAACTCAAATTAATTTATCTCTGATAAAGGGAAGGGAGTTGTAGAGGTAGATAGGAAAAATTCTGACTTACCCAAGAAAACCAAGGTTCAACAGAAATCATAGAACGGAGCTAGACGATCGTCGAACGGAGATCAACGATCTCAGGAAAAATCGTCGAACTCAGGTCGACGATCTCTAAACCCTGAACTCTGCCACAGTCGATCGTCGAACGGAGTTCGACGATCTGACCCAAGATTGTCGAAACTCAGCTCCACGATCGTCGAGCAGAGATCAGAGCTTTGAAAACCTTTTTAAGGGTAAATCAAAATCCAAACCTAGGGGTCCTTCATCCAAAAGCTTTAACCTTATACTGAATGGATAATACCTCCAAGGAGATATCATCATGAAGGTTATAAGAGTCAACCAGGGATGTCATTTATTTCTGAATTTAAGGTTATCAACCTAGACCCAAGGTAAACTGGGTCAAAAATAAGTAAATTACTTTATGTGCATGTGAAGACCTATCCAACATCAAACCAACAATGGTATTTGGATAGTGGGTGCTCCAAGTACATGACAGGAAGCAAGGACAACTTTACATCCTTTAAAGCCAAGCTTGGACCCAAAGTCATATTTGGTGATTCAAACTTGGACTAACAAAAGGATATTGTGCAGTTCAGATGGCACAGTCACATTCAAGAAAGTAGCCTATGTGGAAGGACTGAAGCACAACTTGATCAGCATCAGTCAGCTATGTGATGAAGGCTAACAGGTGACTTTCAGCAAATCCTTATGCAAGATCAAATCAGAGGACAACACAACTGTGTTGACAGGTAAAAGGAAAGGTAACATCTACTTAGTAGACTTTCTTTCAACAGAAGTAGATATTTGCCTGTTTAATTCTGTTTGTAGACCTAATGAGTTATGACATAAGAGACTAGGGCATATAAACCTTAGAACCATTGCTAGGCTATCCAAAGGACAACCTTGTTAGAGGACTACCTTTGGCCCCTATAAGAAGGAAGGACTCTGCAGGGCTTGTCAATTAGGCAAGCAAACCAAAAATAGTTTCAAGTCACTTAATAAGAGTGATTCACCTAGGATTTTGTATCTGTTACACATGGATCTTTTGGGACCATTACAGTACAAGCTTAGGAGGGAAATCTTACACTTAGTGGTTGTAGATGACTTCTCTAGATTCACATGAGTGTTCTTTCTGAAGAAGAAGTCCGATATAACTGTAAGTGTTTGACAGAGTTTCTCAAATGCATACAGACTGAGTTCAATATCACATTGCCCTGATCAGAAGTGATCATGGGACAGAGTTGATTCTCTCTTATGCAAGAGTTCTGTCAGAGTGAAGGGATCAGACACACTTTCTCAGCTCCTAGAACTCCTCAACAAAAATGGGTAGCTGAAAGGAAAAATAGAACCCTTATTGAATTGCCACTACATTGTTGTCAGATGCTCACCTTCCTCTATCCTTTGGGCAGAGGCAGTGAACACCTTCAACTATGTGCTGAACAGAAGTTTAATACATAAACTGAAGGGCAAGACTCCCTATGAATTACTCAAAGGAAGAAACCTAAAGTAGACTATTTTAGAATTTTTGGTTGTATTTGTTATATCATAATAATGCCAAGAAATATTTAGGAAAATTTCAAGATAAAGCTGATGAAGGAGTGTTTTTGGGATACTTCATGATCAGTAAGGCTTATAGGGTATATAAAAAATCAACTCTCAAAATTGAAGAATCTGTTCATATATCTTTTGATGAAACTAACATGTCTTTCAAGGAGAAGAATACTTCTACCATAGAACCTTTACAGGTACACTCTCTTGCAGAAGACTTGAACATGTTACAAATCATTCAAAAAGAGGAAAGCAGTGAAGATGAAGAAGAAATTCAACATCTTGAAGAGCCAGTTGTTGTACCACCAGAGGAAACAACAACACAGGTGGGTGAACAATCAACACCCCATGTTGAGTTAGTAACATCAAGAGACCATCCAATTTCCAAGTGATTGAGACATCTCCAGCTGTTGTGCAAACCAGAAATCAGGTCAACCAAAACCTGATGCCACACTTGCTTTCTTTTCAAATTCAACCTCAATCCATTCAAGATGCTGAGCAAGATCCACACTGGATCATTGCAATGCAAGAAGAGTTGCATCAATTTGAAAGGAACAAAGTTTGGGAACTAGTACCAAGGCCTAAGGATCACTCCATTGTTGGAACAAAGTGGGTGTTCAGAAACAAATGGATGATCAAGGAGTAATTGTAAGGAACAAGATAAGGCTAGTGCTCAAGGGTACTCTCAAGAAGAAGGAATAGTTATGACCAGACTTTTGCACCAGTGCAAGGTTGGAGGCTATAAGAATCTCTTAGCATAGCAACACACAAAGGTTTCAAAGTATACCGATGGATGTAAAGAGTGCTTTTCTCAATGGAGATATCAAAGAAGAAGTCTATGTTAGACAACCTCCAGGTTTTATCTCTTCAACTCATCCTGATTATGTTTCAAGTTGCATAAAAGCATTATATGGTCTTAAAGCAAGCTCCTAGAGCATGGTATGAGACCCTAGCATGCTTTCTTCTGAAAAATGAGTTTATAAGGGGTAGAGTAGACCAAACTCTTTTATTAGAACCATAAGTCCCATACCCTAATAGTACAAATCTATGTAGATGATATTATCTTTGGTTTCTGATTCAAATTTGTGCAGAAGGTTCTCCAATCTAATGCATTCTAAATTTGAAATGAGTAGCATGGGTGAGCTATCCTTCTTCTAGGATTGCAAATCAAGCAACATGCTGAAGGCTATTTTATTTCTCAAACCAAGTATGCAAAAGAATTGGTTAAGAAATTTGGTATGTCTGAAGCATCATGCATGAAAACACCTATGCCTACTAATGCTGTATTAGATGCTGATGAACATGGGAAACCTGTTGATCAGATAACATATAGAGCATGATTGGCTCTTTATTGTACCTTACAGCTAGTAGACCGACATAATGTTGCTACATGCATATATGCTAGATTCCAAGTGAGCCCTAGAGAGTCACACCTAACCTTAGTAAAAAGGATTCTCAGGTATGTAAAACGTTGTCCAAATCTAGGTCTCTGGTATCCAAAAGATTCAGAATTTGACTTAACGGATTTTCTGTTGCTGATTATGCTGGATGCAGAATAGATAGGAAAAGCACCAGTGGAACTTGTCAGTTTCTTGGTGACAGACTTGTCTCTGGTTTTGCAAGAAACAACATGTGTGTCAACTTCAACTGCTGAAGCTAAATATATGGCTGTAGGTAGTTGTTGTTCACAAATCTTGTGGATTCAAAAGCAACTCCTAGACTATGGCTACAACATAGAGAAGTCAAAAATATTTTGTGATAATACAGTGCTATTTCTATAGCCAAAATCCAGTCCTCCATAGTAGGACAAAACACATAGAAATTAGGCATCACTTTCTAAGGGATAATGTTGAGAAAAATAAAATTGAACTTCAATATATCCACTGATTTGCAAAGGGGAGATATTTTCACCAAACCCTTGGATGAAAAGAAACACACATTTTCCTGAATCAGTTAGGAATGTTAGATGGAGGAAGTCTAAAATAAGATCCAAGATTTTACAACTCTAAAAATGACCAAGACTAGGCAAACATTTTAATTTTTCTAGTGTATAAGAGTGTTTCTGATCTCTGAAACTGCTGCGCGACGATTTTCCCCAGATCGTCGAACGAAGATCGACGCTTTTCCGAAATCGGCGACCAAGAGTTCAGCGCTTCTCAGATAGTGCTCAACTATCTCTTTCAGGTCAGCGATCGTCGAACAAAGCTCGACGATTTTGTTTTCTGAACGATCGTCGAACGGAGCTCGATGCTCTCCAATATCGTCGAACGAAGATCGACGCTATTGATGACCTTTCAGTTTCCTTTAGAAGCCAGATCGTCGAACAGAGTACAACAATCTTTCCTCTTTCTGCGTCGAACCCTAATATAAAACTCTTTTTTCGGCCGTCGTTCTCCCTTTGCGCTTCATACTTTCTGCAAAACTTCTCTTTCCTCCAAACTTTCTCTACACGTGGTCGTTTGTTGTGATTTTTTTGCAGGAATCAATGGCCGTCTCAGTTGCAAATCCTGGCCGCGATGAAATTTGATGCAGGTTTTGACATAGACATGGACTCATTCAATAAATCGATCAAAATTTTATAGGACATTCTGAAACCTTTTCAAGGAACAACAACTAGTTACAATAATGACTACCGGATAAAATTAGCTGCAGATGAGATCAAAGAATGGGTGTATACTGCCCATAACTGGATCAAAATACAGTAATTGGACCAAGTTCAGGAACACAGGTATCCCAATACCGGGC